>JAHSVA010000006.1:26702500-27302500 GCA_019915185.1 Eucalyptus camaldulensis
ATTAATATAATGAAAAACTAAAAACTGATATACTTATGATAAACGAAGAATAAAAAAGAAGGTAAAATTTAACAAAAATTAACGGAAGATAAATATGTTACAAATATATTAATTTGATGATTTTAGTGATTAAAAAATTAATTTAAAATAAAATTATTATAAAATTATTTAAGCATTCCAGGCAGTTTTTAATATGGATTTTCTATCACAGCCAGGTTGGTGGTAGATTCTTTTTGGGTCAAATTCAATGCTTATCAACGAAGGTCAAATCGACATGCACTTAAGACACCGTGCAGATCAATTTTATTTTTTTCAGTTGAACGTGCAGATCATTTTTTTTTTTTGGTTGGGGTCAGATTTTGGTCAAATTGACTGTCTATAAAATTAATTCCAGCAAGAGCGGGGCCCACTCTAGGCTCCGGTTTTTGCGGTCCATTCCGCCGTCGCGAACGCGTGGTGTCGGAGCGCGTCCTGGGTTTTGCATCGGCATTGTACAGCCACGCCACCCCAACGTTCGACGAGCTGCTTTTGCTTTTCAGGGTTTCGCTCTCTTTCTTCTCCGCTTTGACCGTTCCACGATTCCACCGCCATTTTCGTGAGCGCCAATTCCCCAAAACACAAATTAACTTTAAATCCTATTTTCCATTTTGAATTTTTTATTTAAAAAAAATCTCAAACTTTCATTCTAATCCTAAATTGACCCCACGCTTTGAAAAATTCACTTTTTTCTTTGACATTATCAATATAAAAATCTATTGTTAATTCATACGAAAGAGTGTTTATGAAAACAAATTTTAATAATAAACCTCTAACTAAATATTGATAATTTGAGATGAGAACGAAAATTGAAAATTTATTTTGGGATAGAACTTGGCTGGACCTAAACTGGGTTTTTTTTTTTTTTGTAAATAAAGGAATTAGGTCATTTTCGTTGGGTTTGAGTTATATTGGAGATAGAGAATCAAACAGGATATACTTTTCCTTTAATTTTGATGATGGTCATTTTGCTTCTCAACAAGCAAGCGCGTGAGACAGGATCGATGCCACGGCGTCGATCCTCGCGTGGCGGTGAGCTTGTCCGGGACGAGCAGAGCGTACAATGTCAGATTTCTTCCGACAGCACCACGTGCACCCCACAGCGCGTGACGCTCCCGCTGCCACTAATGTCATATTCTCTCTTCTCTAGCAAAAAGCCTTTTCACGTTACCCCATGTAAAAAACCCATGACCATATATGCATCATGCGCCGACAAAAGACCAGATCGCATCATTAAACCTAGCAAGACGTGATAGAGATTTAACGGTGCTAAATAGCACGGATGAGTATAATCCCTGCATTAACACCACGCTCTTAATTTGTCATGTACGGAAAAGAGAGCGTGACGATAGTACTATTGCACTGACGGCCCTTTTTCCACCGCATATGCCAACATGCAAGATGGAGACATTTTAAAAATCCCTTTTTTTTTTTGAAGAAAAATCGTTTTTGAAAAATGTTTTTGACTTTTCGATATTTAAATGATGAAAAACTAATTGATTTAAGAAAATAGCTTTCCGTATATTGAAAAAACAAGTCTAAGTTGGAGAAAATGAATTCCTTTTTCACATGAAGGAAACCACTTTTTATGAAACATCAAACAAGTGAAGGCTAACAATTTTTTTAATCATGATTAAAAAAATTATCGTGAATGCATGAATCAAACGCACCTTAAAAACTGATTTTTTAATATATTATGAATTCACTTTTGATGTTATCACTTTTTATTGGAGTTGGTGTTTGAATTTCTGGTTATCAAAACTTGGCAACAACCTTTCAACTTCATCTTAATAAGGTAGTGCGATGTCTTTGTCTCAAGTGATGAAAGTTTTACTAAATCTGTTTTATTGGCGAAAGTAAGCTCTATGTATATTCGCATTCAACTATCACAAGAAGCTTAATTTATTATAGTTTAGCAAAAATTATTGTAAAAGAAATTAATATATTTAGTTAAACAAAAAGTTATGGATGAAATAATAATTCTGTTGGTACAGATTTCATCATCACAGATATCAATAAGATATTACATTGTCGATAAACTTTTAGCGAAAAATTTACAACTCGTCTCTAAAGATTGTACCTAGTAGCAAACCTTTGCTAAGGTACAATAAAACTAGCAACAAGATTTTGGGAGTTACTTGAATTGACTTTTATATTTTGTTGAATTTAAATTTTGCAGTGCGTAAATTTTGACTTTGTTTAATCCCAAAACATTTAGAGCTCTCATAACATGGAATTATTAACACGTAGAGTAATGTTTATTTTTTTTTCTTTTTCTTTTTGGATTATATTTAAAAGTTTAGCAAAAAACGAAAATATTCTTTTTATATGCATCCAATTTTAATCAAACAATAACTCAGTTTACATAGCTAAGCTATTGCTTTTAGCCATAAGAAATAAATTTAATTGAATTCCTCAAGTAGTTGATTAATCAAGGTAAGAAAATTTTATTGAATATCTCTGTTTGTTTCACAAAAAAAAATGAATAAACTTATACAATATTTTTCCAAAGATGATCACTTGTATCGCATGAAATAATTAGTTAATAATTTTCTTTTATTATCGATAATAATTTATATTTAAACATCTTCTTGGACGATGAATTATTTTCCATTTAACACATTTTTATAAGCGAAACGATAAATCATTTTTAGGAAATTTTATTTAAATAGTAAATTTTTTATGAAACAAACTTATGCAAATTCGTCCACGAGTCCGACCGGTTGCCATGGACTTGTGAAGCGAATTTGTGGTGTCCCTTATATTAAAAGATAAAAGAGACCGTTAGCACAGCAGCTGCCCATCACGCAGCTACCCCGGTTAAAATCCACCGATCGGTCGAGATCCCAATTAAACTCGATACGAATGCAATTAACGATTGATGATCCTCAAGCAGGTTAGTGTCCCCTTGTGCCATAAATTGTCATCTTGATTAGAGGAGGGGGCGTGCTTCGGACTTGTCGATGTTTTTCGTGGGAGGCATGCGATTTGGTAATGAATAAGGAGGTCATGATGGTGTTCGAGCGAATCCGCAATGATTCCTGCGGAGTTTTGTTTATCCTCCGATTAAGCAAAAAGGGGAGAGTGTGGACCGGAAAACACTCGGCACTTTTCTTTTGTGGGGTTTTCTCGTTCACGCCGAAAGGGGGAGCAATTTGCACCACCGCCGTCGCCCTTTTCATTTCCATCTCCACTTCGACATTCCCGGAAGATCACATTGGGGTTGGTAGATCCATTATTCAAATTCATCGGCCGTCGGCCCCATTGGTCGATAGAGTATAGTGATGACCAATGAGGGACCGACCCAATTCAGAAAGAAGGTCGATATAGGATGGTGATTCATAGCGCTTTCGTGGGTTATTCAGTGAAAAACATGAATCGAATTTTTCCACATGATAGGGGACAAAGCCTTTGATGGAGGCAGCCTTATTTTACAAGCAAGTTATGATATTTAAATAAGAACGGAATAGTCTTTTCAATTGAGAGCAATTTGCACGAACGAGTTGTTGGTTTAAATGGTAAGAGAATTTGCTACTTCCCTCGTAATTGTAGCTTCGAGTCGCGTTAGAAGTGCTTCATAAATAAAATTCTAAATATATCAAGTCAATGAGGGAGAGTGTGCTCATACAAATGCACGAAAGCTGACTGGGACATGACCGATCGCTTAAATTAAAATAGAATATTGAAGCACTCAATGAAGTGAAGCAGCTTGCGGCTATCTTGAAACTATCCCACTAAGTTTCAAGGTACTAAAAGCCTAGGATTTGGAGCGTAGCACCTTGCCGCTATCTTGAAACTATCCACTAAGTGTCAAGGTACTAAAAGCCTGGGATTTGGAGCGTAGCACCTTTATAAACATGAACATTCAATGGCATACAAAAGCTCCTTGTAGATACAGGAAATGACAAATATCACAAAAAATCGCAAACTGTGACTACTATGATACAAATACTCTAGTTTGTTTGTGTCAACTAATAATCTTAAACTTGTCCACTATGATATAGATATCTCCATTTTTTTTTGTTTTTTGTGTCATGAAAGTGTCCAAACTTATATATGTTATATATATACCATCTATTTTAGTTCAATGCATGTATATTTATCAAAGTAATATAAGTTTGAGGGTTTTTGATGACACCAAAAGTTGGGGTATTTGTATGATAATTAACAAGTTTATGAATTTTTGCAACACAAAAAAATCTGGAGTATGTGTATGGTGAATAAATTTTGAATTTTTTGTGGTATTAACCCTATATAGAATCAAAATAGAGTGCAAATTACGAAGATACCATTAAGACAATCATATAATTGAGCTTCGGATCCCGAAAGAAGCGTCCTTGGATTCTTTGGATGTCTTTTTCCACCAAATGAGTGCAGATTCTTATGTTCTCTGGTTTAATAGCATTGACTGAAAACCAAATAGACTTTGGAACGAAAAAGAAGACGCAGTATCATCATGATTATGAGAGGAGTGGAGTGTTCTTTTTGGTCCACAGCAGAGCCCATCTCATCATCTTCTCCTGCTTTGAAAAAGCAAGGCAAGCAGCTTCATTGTGCTTTGTACGGAGCGCTTAATAAATGACAGCGGGATCCTCCTAAAGTAAGATTGCCTCCTTAATTTAACTTATTTTTCTTATTATTGATACTTTATGAAGTGGTCATTGGGCCAAGTCGTCAGACATAGAGAGTCCAATACACCAAGTCCGGAAAAATGTCAAAAGGTATTTTGTAGCTAAGTTTGCGCCACGGACGAGGGCTTAAACGTAACAATTATAATGCCAACCAAGTCATTATAACAAGAGAACCACATCGCATAATTTGATATATGCTAACTTTTTATAGCAAAGTCGATCGAACATAAAGATTACCAATACAACAGGATTGAAAAGATTGTGAGTGTCCACTGCAACATGCGAAAATTTTTTGAATACAATAAGTTCAGTTACCACATGGCACACTGTAAAGTGTAAAGTGATCCTTGTAGGAGAAAGGAACTATGAATGCTTTCCATTCGGATTTGAACAAACATGTTCATTAACCATCCACAACGCAAAGGGATATAAAGCCCATGTTATGATATCGATGCGCAAGGCTTTCCATAAACATTTTTAAGCATGGGCCATGTCCGAGAATGGATCGTTTTCAAATATGAGTTTCCGATGGGATTTAGTGATGTTATGGCCAAGCTAAGCAGTCATTCAGAACATATTTTGGGCTTCAGGGCCCAGCTCGAGTCCCCTTTTTTCGAGAACATAAATATGATTTTTTTTTTTAAAATTAAAAATTAAAAAAAATTGCCTTTGATGTAGGTCATGATTCGTTTGTATGATTTTAGCACTTGATTTAGCCTAATTTCATTTAATCAGTATCCTTATTAGTCAAGGATTTTAGTGTTTACCTTTGATATAACTTAGGCTTAGTTAGATTGACCTTTAGGAAAAAAAATCGGACTCAATGTCAACACATCTGGGTTGCTATCTTAGGATTTGATGATAAAGCCATTCGTATTCTATGCTTGAAACTTTATCGAGTTTACTTTATTACACTTTACTTTTATCATATTGCTTGTGATTTTCTACTTTTCCTAGATTGTACACTCATCAATAAACATCATTTAGTAGCCTAGGTTAATAAATGGTTTAATTAACAAATCAATCAAATTAGGGTACCGAACACGTAATAATTTGACAATTAGTGTAATTAAATCCTTGACTCTAAATTCTCTGGCTATGTAAGAAGTGAAATATGCTCTCCTATCTCATTTGGTTTTTAACTACTTTAGTTAGGGGGAAATTACTAAAATACTCTTAAACCTATTGCAATTATTTCCAATTTAGTCATAAACCTTTTGCAATTATGATAATTCAATCTGTCTGGCCAAATTTAGCAAGCCGGTACTAACGTGGATGTCGATTGTCATCGGCCAACGCCCACATATCAATTTTTAATTTTTTTTCTCTCTCTTGCCTCACCAAATTAGCAACGAGGTTGGTTTATGACACATTAGCGTCAACCAGACGGCTGACATCCATGTTAGTACTAGTCGGCCAAGTTTAATTGAATAGATTAAATTAACATAATTGCAAAAGGTTTAAGACTAAATTAGCAACAAAAAAAAAGTTTATAACTATTTTGGTAATTTTCCCCCTTTGTTGGGCTAGTGACGGCTCTCGGTTTAATTGAAATTCATAGATAGATTTATTCCTCTTATAGTTTTCTAATATCGCATGAAGCAAGGGTTTAAGATAACTCACATCGGTTAAGAACCGTTGGTCTCATCATTTCCTAGTATGCCCCTTCGGGAGGGTCACGGCACAAGAGAAATTCCAACATTGAGAATTCAAAATAACGTGTAACGTTAATGTGCCGATTTTGTGCCACTGATTAGGGCTTAGATGCAATGGTTTTGAAAGCCAAGCAATAATAAGAGAACTGCTTCATTGCATTAGTGGATATCCGCTAACTTTTTAACAGCAAAGTCGATTGATCTAAAAGATGGCCAATGTGATGAGATTGAAAAGATTGGAAGTGTCCACTGCAACACGTGAAATAACGGAATAAAATAAGCTTATTTTCTCATGGCACACTGTGAACTGATTCCTTGTAGGGGAAAGGAACAATGAAGGCTTTCCATTCATATTTGGACGTACATGTTCATCAACTATCCACAACACACAAGGATATATAGACCATGTGATGATATTGGTGCACGAGGCTTTCCATGCGCACTCTTAGCCTTAGGCATGGGCCATGTCCGCCTGTGGATCGTTTCCAAATACGAGTTTCGGATCCGATTTAGTAATTTTATGGGCCCAGCAAGGCAGTCATGTTTTCCTTCTTCAGAACAAACCTATGGTCCATTAACATCCCTCTCCTTGCGCAGATCTATGGAGTAACAATCCCATGAATTGGCCACAACCAGATGAAAATTCTTAGGCACAACAATGTACAGTACAACCTCTTCTCCTACAACCCTTTCGCACTTTGTTTATGAAAAGGTTTCGTAACGTCCGAAAACCCTTTCTGCCTTTGTCACACCTTACAATGTGACAAAGGCAGTACTTTGCAAAAGTAAGACATAAGTCTCTTGTTCTTTGTCTTGTGCACTGGACAAGTAGACGAACAAACGATGTTGACTTTTTGCTACAGAAGAGAAAGCCAACAGAATGCCAAACATGGTATAAGAGAAAAAGACTACTTCGTTTTCATTGCTTATTTCCACTACAGAAAGTAAGCGATATCAGCTGATCTTGCCGGAAGCAGCCGATAGACATCTCATGCTGATTCCTGCTTTGTCTTCCCTTGATGGAATAATTCCAGATTGACTGTCATATTCTCTCTTTTTTATCTCATATGCGCGACATTAGTAAAAGAGTAGGTGTAATCTTTTTTGTCTATTCAGTCGGGAAAATACACCTAACGGTCACACTTTCAAACAGGAGAACAACCACACAAGGGGAGGGAGGGAGGGAGGGAGAGAGACGTGACAGTCAAAGGCAATTCTACTCATAAGCATAAGAAACTTTAGTGATTTTGCAATCGAGTCCCTGAACTTGAATAATTTCTTCGTAACTGATGCACTTTGGACAGAAATTCAACTAATAATCCGGCAAAATGCTGAAGTGATGGATGCCATGAACACTTGACCAATCGTCCAGATGCCACACCATTGCCACGCGTCCGCAACATTTGTATTTCCTCATAATATTGGCTAGATTGCAGTCAAAATGAAGTATCAATTAATTTTTACTTGTTAATACTGTGCGATAAAATCGAAGTTCAATAATTTGATTACAAAAATCTATTATGGGTGTAATTCTATGGTCCCAAGATGCACTACGCCTTTACAAACTTTTACCGTTGGATTAAAATGTAATGAATCTCAATGTTCTCCGGGACGCAAGATGTCTCTCAAGGACCATAGACTCACCCTTGTGTTGAGCAAAACCAATTACAACACATAAATTGCAGTAAAACTTGTTTTTTTTTTTTTCCTTAGTGGAAGCGAGTGTGAATCTTACTGTTTAGTTTAAATGATCTACTGGATTACAACTACCTGCCTAGTACCATGTCATCACTGGTTTAGCATACTGATACGGACAACATGTAGACTAGACATTGCGTTCATATGAATCTTCAAGAACAAAGTGAGTACCCAAAAGCAAACACAAGGGAAACTTAAGGTAATGTAATACCAAAACTACAATAATCGAGTTTCAGGTGGCATTTCACTTGATTCATGGGATTGATTAGTTTTTTTCACGAGTCTATGCTTCACCTACTTAGGCCGACTTTCTCACTTAGAAGATGCATGTAACCTTGATTTCAAGGGCACTCACTCATTTTTAAATTTGCAGACTATGAATCTAATTTATGCTAGTCTCCTAGAAAAGGCGGAAACGATACAAGAAAGTTACACTTCTAGAATACAGGAAGAAACGTCCGACTTTCCTGAATTTGGGTCCAAAGAGAGTCATCGCATCTTTTCCCTCCTTTTAAGAACCAGAATCACAACTGAGTATTAACTAAATCTAAGAAAGAGAGTATAAAATCAACCTGAAGTTGTAATGTGGTTAGTAGCATACCTCAAAAGACAAACTTAATGAAGAGGAGGAAGAGGTGAAGGTAGATGGACTGTGAATTATTTGGAAAGTCCCGTCTAGAATTGCAATAGCTTTCATCACCAGGGAAGCAAGCTTCTTCTGCCCAATATACATCTAAATAGAGAGAACTGGGAAGCTGAAATCAATGCTGAATATGAAATGTCTCACCATTGGATCATAGGCGATGGGAGGTATAGGGAAGACAACTTTAGCTAAAACCCTTTACAACTCTATTTTTAGAAATTTGAAAGGTTCCTATTTTCTTGATGGCATCAAAGGAACTTTGAGAGATTCCTAAAACTTTGTTCGTTTGCAGGGAAAATTACTATCTCGGATATTAATGACAAAATAAACAATCATGACCAGTGTTGCTGAAGGAATTAGCTACATGAAAGGGAGAATTTGTTGCAAAAGAGTTCTCCTTATTCTTGACGGTGTGGATAATATAGATGCTTTAGCTGGAGCTTTGGTAAGGGAAGTTCATCATCATTACAACAACGAAAAAGTCACAACTCTAGAGGATCTTGAGGCTCGTGGATTTTTTAAGAAGTAGGCTCCTGGAACAGAAACATAAAAATAAGGAGAGCTCTTTTTGACAGAGCTCTGCAATATACTGAACGCCTTTCTTTAGCACCAAAGATGTTGGGTTCTCCCTTCTGTGCTAGTAGAGAATGTAAATTGGGAGAGTGAGCCGAATAAATTCAACATAAGCTCTGACCAAACCATGATTGTTGAATTATGCTGAGATGGAGATTTTTCACCACATTGCTTGTTTTTTTCAACGGTGGAGTAGCAAATAAGTGTTGTCGACAGTTGTGATCTTGAAGCGGCTAGTGGAGTAGATGATCTCATTGGGAGATCTTGACAAGGGATGAGAATGGGACCTACAGGTGCATGACTTGATTGAGTTGGTACCCAACAAGTGCATGACTGGAGTCGATGGGTAACGATATGGTTGAGTGGATGGCAATTTTTCTTGCAAACGAACGGATTTGAGAAAAATGGAACCTTCAAAATTTCCAAAAATAGAATTGTAAAAGATTTTAGTTAAAGTTATCATCCCATACCTCCCATCAACTATAATACAATAATGAGACCTTCTTCCTGTACTTCATCCTGAGACTTCATATCCAAAAAAAAATGCTAGCCCTTGCATCATATTGTTGGCTATCCTTCACCACAATTTTCCACAGGTACCATCTCAATCTGCATAGGCATGGATAAGGGGTTAATGCCTCTTTCCTTCTGGGTAAACGAGACTGCATATCTAACGGATTAGCATTATTTAGCCTTAGAGTTTACAGATGGATAATCGCTGGAAGTCCCAAAAAATTCTAAGATCTCTATGCTTGTCTTAGGGTTATATAATGCTGGCAGGACACAATTGATTAAGAATTGGATCATACAAACTCTTCATTAGGTCATCTAAACGTAATTAGGCGCATGAAGTACCTTCATACGCTTCATTTCTCTTTTGTTTGAGTCGCATTGCATAGCATTATCACGGGATCATTACAGCATAAACAAAAAAGAAAAGAAAAAAAAAGCAAACAAAGCGAGAACAGAACAGCCATTATAGCCATTACCATATCTTAGTTGCAATTACTTGTCAGATTACAGCATTAAGGAAAGAAAAAAAAAATAGCTCTTAAAATTTCTATAACATTTCCAATATTGGCCAAGTACAGAAATTTCGCCCAAACTAGATCCAAAACCAGACCAGGCTGAACTAAAAGGACATCCATAAGCACGAATAGCCCATGAGAATCTAACTTATAGATCTCATAAACCTCCGACAGCACAACATCTACTAACAGAAGTTTCATCGTAAAAATCTACATAGGACGGCTACAGACAAATCGAACTTCAAAGCGCAATCGAGCGAGTGAATTCTAGAAACAGAAACTAGCAGAACAGATTAGAACCTCACCAACCATCCCAAAAAAATCAGGTTTTATCACCGAGAAGTGCGGTGGAATAGTCAAAGAAACAAAAAATTACGATTGCTAGATCATGCTCACCTGACGAGAGGAGATGAAGGCTGAAGACTGAGATGGAGTGGACTGCAAGAGCCCTCGGCGGCTGCGTGTGAGCTTTGGCGACTAGATGTGCTTATATATAGGGGGGAGGAAGCTGGGGTTTTCGTTCTAGTGGGGACGGCTGCTATCAGGTATTTCACAACTAAAAAGCAAAAGTACACAAACATTGACAACATGACCAAAGCTTTGTCTGGTAATAGCTGATTCCATATCCAAATTACATTTTCTCCCACTCTAAAGTGAATGTTAAGGTTGGTACAAAACGGGTCAAAAAGACAAAGCATGGAAGTATACTTTTGACCTAATTCGAACATATCGAGGTTGGCACTTTAGGGCTCAGTCCGTCAACCAAGCCCAAAAGAAGACAATAAGGCCGATAAAGATTGCCAATCTGGTTCGAGCTCGTTGGGACTTTAGCTCAAACTTCTTTTGTATTTTGATTTTTTTCCAAAATATTTATTATTATCAAATTTCAAGATTCTTATATATAGTTCTCAAAATAACTCAAATAAATTTACTTAAAATTCATTAATTTTATGAGACTTTAGCTACATCTCATATGGATTGTCCTTCTAGTTCAAAAACTAAAGTGGAAGAAACTTCTACAAGATGTGATCCTTCTACATTTGAGATTCTTGAAGAGGGAAGAGATGTTATACTTGTAAGGTTATGGTCATAATTGTCGAACATGTAAATCAAAAGGCAAAGATCTCATATCAAATTCACACTCAAAGATCATTGGAATTCATGATGGTGAAATATAATAGGTTGGAGTTTCTCACACTATGACATTCAAAATTATTCCTTGATACATATTTGTTTTAGCAAATAATTACTCTCTTATTAATGTAATTGAAAACTTTTATTGTCTAATTCAAGTATAATATTTTTTTCAAGGGAGCAGTCTTTTCAAGAGGAGCTAAGCAGTTGAATAGACAATATCTTTTATTAAGTTATGTATGCAACTTATTATTGCAATACATTACATTTGTACTTTGAGAATAACTTTCTTTTCATTGATGGTTTTATGAAAAATTGAATGCATTTACATTTGACAATAAAAAATGTGTTTGCAAATGGTTTGAATGGTTTGTAATAACTTTCTTATATTAATTTCTTATCAACAGCTAATAATACATGTATTCAAGGCAAAGACAGTATTCTATGTAATAATTTTTAGGTAGCATTTTCTTCTGCATTTGTATGATAATAATGGATGTTTAGAATTTTTTATGTGCTTAACTTTGTCATTTTTTAAAATATTTTAAAAGTATCTTTTTAAAAATTGTACTATGAATGAAAGATAATGGTTATTGGACTACTACATTCACTGAATACAATTTGAAAGTTAAGCAATTAAAATACACAAACTATAATGTAATCGGCACATATTAATGTTATAATTAAACGAAATGCATAGTAAAAATGATATATGGTTCATTTCACACTTAGGTTATATTTGAAAAATAGTTTTATTGTACAAAAAAGAAGAAGAAGAAAAATACTTACTCATTAACACAGTATAACAAAAAAGAAATGCAGTTAAGAATAAATATCAAATCAAGAGTGGGCCCTGCATTTAACCTTAACAAATATTGTTTGAGTGGAGCATGGATAGTTTCATCTTTAGTAAAAATTAAAACAAAAGAAAACAAAGAAAAAAGGGGAAGAAATAACTTTAAATCTAGAGCGTTTCCTGCAGTAGATAATGTAGTCAAATCGATTAGATAAAGATGTCGGGGTTCAATAAGAGAGAAGGGGGGGGGGGGGGGTGGAGAATAGTGCGAGCCAAAAGAAAATAATAAAATGAGTTTGAGATGGATTTTGACTGAGCTTTTATGGTATTGTTATGGTTTAAACGAGGTTGGGCTTGGTTTGGTCTTTTAAATTTTACGCCTAACTTTGTTTAAGTAAATTTGGGCCGGGTTTGAATTATAGTGAAATGGGTCTGGAGAAATTGAGAGAGCCTAATGCTGCCAACTTTTAATCTTGATAGCGCAGATTCGTGAGATCAAAGTTCAACCTACCTTCGGACCTAGTCCGAGTGCCTTATTTTGCAGAAATAAAATGATTTTTAAAAAGAAAAATAGAAAATGGTTTATATGGAGGTCATGATTTGGTTGTATGATTTTAGCACTTGATTTAGCCTAATTTAATTTCGTTAGTATGCTTATTATTTAGGGAATTTAGTTGTTACCTTTGATATAACTTAAGTTTAGGTAGATTGACCTTCGGGATAAGAAATTGGACCCAATTCAAACTCAGGCGGGTTGCTATCCTAGGATTTATTTATAAAGTCATGTGCATTCTATGCTTGAAGCTTTATTAAGTTTACTTTTTTGCCATTTACTTTTATCATATTGCTTGTGATTGTCTACTTTTTTTGATCGTGCACTAATGCACAAACATCATTTAGTAGCCTAGTTCAATAAAACGGTCAAAGATTGCCTGAATAGTTTAGTTAACAAATCAATCAAGTCAGGATACCGAAATGGCACTAATTAGACAATTAGTGTAATCAAATCATTGATTCTAGATTCTTTAGTTGCGTAGGAAATAAGGTATGGTCTTGTATCTCTCTCGATTTATAACCTACTTTTAATAGATTAGTAATGACTCCTAATTAAGTTGAAGTTCATAAATAGATTCGTTCTCTTTGTAATTTTTTAATGCCGTATGTGGAGGCTTGGGATAACTTGCGTTGATTAAGAACCGTTGGTCCCCAACTCGACATTACCTTTTAACCCCGTCATTTCCCAACATGCCTGTTTGGGAGATCCACAACATGAGAAATTCCAGCATAGAGAACTCATGATAATGTGTTATGTGATGTGCCACTGATGAGGGCCTAGATGCAACAATTAGAATGTCAACTAAGTCATAAAATAAGGGCATGCTTGATAACATGTCAAACAATGCCTATTTTTATTTTTTAAATCTCTAGAACAAAAAAATAACACAGATTTGTTTGATAACTTTTTTGCTTTTGGGAATGAATTTGGAATAGAGTTAATAAGTAAAAAAAAAAAATATTTATTTATTCCCAAAACAATTCTAAAATCAAGTCTTTTTTTTCCTCTTTTCTTTTCTTCTTCTTCTTCTTCGTCTTCTTCTTCTTCCTCTAGCTGGTTGCCGACCCCAACGAGGCTCGATCTCGCCCAGCCCATGAGGTCGGTGTCGCTCGACCATGGTGAGGTTGACTTCATGGTGGCTAGGGAAGGTCGAGCCTTGCCTGGTGAAGCTCCCTTAAGGCCGGTGATCTCGCTGGCCCTTGTCTACCAAATGCATTTTTAGTTTGAAAATAGAAATTTTGTACATTTATCAAATACCTTCGAATGTTCAGAAACTTATCTA
The DNA here is from genome assembly GCA_019915185.1 of Eucalyptus camaldulensis. NCBI lineage: Eukaryota > Viridiplantae > Streptophyta > Magnoliopsida > Myrtales > Myrtaceae > Eucalyptus > Eucalyptus camaldulensis. The sequence continues at coordinate 26,716,533 of JAHSVA010000006.1, forward strand.
GAAAACAGAATCATAAACTACTGATTATAAGCAGAAATCATTCTCAGAAATAAAATAGTTACCAAATGTACCCTAAGAGAGCTATTTGATCACATAAGTTGATATGTGCTAACTTCTTGACAACAAAGTTGATCGATCTTAAAGATAGCCAATGCAATGGGATTGAAAAGATTGTAGGATTGAAAAGATTGTAAGTGTCCACTGCAACACTGGAAAGATATCGCAATATAATAAGCTTATTTTCGCATGGCACACTATGAAGTGTGTCCCTGTAGGGGAACAATGAAGGCTTTCCATTCAAATTTGGACATACCTGTTCATTTACCATCAACAACACACAAGATATATAGTCCATGTGATGAACGGTGCACGAGGCTTTCCATGCACACTGTTACGCATGGGCCACGTCTGAGCGTGGATCGTTTCCAAATACGAGTTCCGGATCCGTTTAGTGATGTTATGGGCCTAGCAAGGCAGGCGGTCGTATGTTTTTCTTCTTCAGGACACGCCTAGGGTCCATTAAACTCCCTCTTCTTGCGCTAATCTATGGAGTAACAATCCTGTGATTGGCCAACCGGATGAAAATTCTTTGGTACAACAATGTGCAGCACAACCTCGTTTCCTACAATGTGACAAATGCAGTACTTTGCAAAAGTAAGGCATATGTCTCTTGTCTTGTGCAATGCACAAGTTAACGAACAAACATTGTTGACTTTTTGCATGGAAGAGAAAGCCAACAGAATGCCAAGCATGGTATAAGAGAAAAGAGCGCTTCCTTCGAGATTTTTCATTTACTTATTTCCATCACAGAAATTGTGCGATATCAGCGTTTTTGTTCTATTGCTTGAGAGTGTGAGCGTTAAGTGTATAACAGACAAAAAGATTACACCAATTCTTTTATTAAAGTTGCGTAAATGAGATAAAAAGAGAGAATATGATAGTCAAAGATGAAATTCTACTCATAAGCATATTGAATTTTGGTGGATTTTGCAATAAAGTCCCTAAACTTTATTTATTTATTTATGTTTATAACCAGATGCATTAAACTTCCATAATTTCTTGGTAACTGATGCACTTTTAATATGAATTCGACTAATAATCCGGCAAAACACGAACATTGGATCAATCGTCCGGATGCTACACCATTGCCACGCGTCCGCAACAATTGCATTTCCTCATAATATTGCCTAGATTGCAGTCAAAATGAACTAAGTATCAAGAAATAGATACTTATTAGCACTGTGCATTAAATCAAAATTCAGTAATCCGATTACAAAACTCCATCATGGGGTAATTCTATGGTCCCAACTATGCCTTTACAATCTTTTACTGTTGATTGAAAATGCAATGGATCTCAACATTCCGGGACGCACGATGCCTCTCAAGAACCACAGACTCATCCTTGTGTTGAACAAAAACAGGCACAACACATAAATTGTAGGAAAGCTTGTTTTTCTAGTGGAAGCGAGTTTGAATCTCTCTGTTTAGTTTCAATGTGATGGACAAAATCTACTATGTTAAAACTACCTAGTACCTTGTCATCACTGGTTTAACATATGGAACACATCTAGCCTTAGATATTGCCTGCAGATGAACCTTCATGACCCTAGAGAAAACACAAAGGAAACTTAAGGTGACATAATAACAAAACCATAGTACCTGAAATTCAGGTCTGAGTTCTACTTGATTCATTAGGTCGATGAGTTTTTTTTCCAAGTTTGTGATTCACTGCTGATGCTGAATTTCTTGTTTAAAAGAGGCACATAACTTTGACTTTCAAAGGCGCTCATTCATTAATTTTGAATTTGCAGACTACGAAATCAATTTATGCTAGTCTCCTAGAAAAGGCAAAACGATACAAAAAGGTACACTACTAGAAAACATGAAGAAACATCAGACTTTCCTGAATTTGGGTCCAAAGGATCAGTTTCCTTTTAAGAAGCAGAATCACAACTGAGTATTAACTAAATCTAAGAAAGAGAAATCAAATCAACCTGAAGTTGTAATGTAGATAGTAGCATACCTCAGAGCAAACTTGATGAAAAGAGGAGGAAGAGGTGAGTGTAGATGGACTGTGAATGACTGTTCCAACTTCAAGGCATCTACACCCTTTCACATAGAATAAATTCTCCGACAAGAAGATAATGATTTGGCTTTTGCTAAGCCCTGTTTGGAGTTGCAATAGCTTTCATCACCAGGGAAGAAGCTTCTTCTGCCCAATATATATCTATATAGAGTGAGAATGGGGAAGCTGAAATTAATGTTGAATATGAAGTGTCAGGACCGAAGTTTAGGATGAAGGTCTCTCCATTGGATTATGGGCGACGGGAGGTATGGGAAAGACAACTTTAGCTAAAATGCTTTATAACTCTATTTTTAGAAATTTTAAAAATTCTACTTTTCTTGATTGCATCAAACAAACTTCGAGAGACTTCTGAAACTTTGTTCATTTGCAAGGAAAATTGCCATCTCATATATTAATGACAAAAGAAACAACTGTGAGCAGTGTTGCTGGGGGAATTAGCTAAATAGAAGAGAGATTTTGTTGCAAAAAAGTTCTCCTTATTCTTGATGGTTTGGATACTATAGATGCTTCAACTGGAGCTTCGGCAAGAGAATTGATCAGCATCAACAACATAAAAGCTATGGCTCTAGAGGATCGTGAACTCTTTAAGAAGTATGCTTCTGGAAGAGAAACATAGTAATAAGGAGAGATCCTGTTGATAGAGCTGTCCTTTCTTTAGCATCGGAGGTGTTGGGTTCTGCCTTCTGTGCTAGTAGAGAACATTGAACTGAATAAATTCACCATAAGCTCTGACTATAATATAAACTATGATGGTTGAATAATGATGAGAAGGAGATTTTTCTCCACATCTCTTTTTTTTTTCAACTGTTGTGTCTTTGACAGGTGTGATCTTGAAGCAGCTAGTAGAGTAGATGATCTCATTCGGAGATCTTGATAAAGGGATGAGAATGGGACCCTACAAGTGCATGACTTCAGCTGATGGGTAAGGACAGGGTTGAGTAGATCGCAATTTTTCTTGCAAACGAACCAAATTCCAGTTTTTGAAAGCTCTAAAACCTTAAAAACAATTGAGAAAAAATGGAACCTTTGAAATTTCCAAAAGTAGAATTGTAAAGGATTTTAACTAAAGCTGTCTTCCCACACCTACGATCAACCATAATCCTATCATGAGACCTCCTTCCCGAACTTCATCTTGAGACTTTACATTCAACAAAAATCGCTAGCCCTTGCATCATATTATTGGCTATCCTCCACCATAACAATTTTCCGTAGGTACCATCTCAATCTGCATAAGCATGGATAAGGGGGTTAATGCCACTTTCCTTCTGGATAAGCAAGACTGCATATCTAATAGATTAGCATTATTTAGCTTTGAGTAAACCAATACATAATCGCCGTGAGTCCCAACAAATATTAAGACGGCAATGCTCATCATAGAGATGGATAATGCTAACAGGACAGTGAATTGAGGATTGGATCGTCCAGAAATATATTTACTGATCAAACGTATCATTCCATTAAGCCACCTTAAATGTAATTAAGCATGCGAAGTACCTCCGTTCACTTCGTTTCTATTATATGAGAGTCACATCACATAACATCGTCACGAAAAAAAAGAAAAAGAAAAAAAGCAAACAACACAAGAACAGAACAGCCATTACCATATCTCAGTTGCAATTACATGTCAGATTAGAGCATTAAGGGGAAAAATAGCTCCTCAAAATTCTATAACATGTTCAATATTTGGCCAGGTACAGAAATGGAGCATTGAAATTCTAAACGCTGAAGGGACTCCAGTTTATCGCGATGAGAAGAATGTCACAGTCAGATATTTTATAACAGTGATTCGAATCCTCTCGATTTAGGACGATGAAATTCCGCCCGAAGTAGATCCAAAATCAGACCAGACTGAGCTAAAAGGACATCCATAAACATGAATAACCCATGAAAATCTAAGTTATAGATCTCAGAAAACTCTGAACGCACCATAACTACCAAAACAAAAACAACAATAGCTTCATCGCAGAAAACTGCAGAAGGCAGCTACACACAAAGCGAACATCAAAGCGCAGTCCAGCCACAGCGATTTCTAGAAACAGAAACTAGCCAGCACAGATTAGAACCTAAACCATCATCCCAAATCAGGTTTAATCACCGCGAAGTGCGGTGGAATGGTCAAAGGAATACAAGAGTGCGGTTGCTATAAATCATGCTCACCCGTCGAGCGGATCGAGAGTAGACGTGAGAGCACTCCGGCGGCTGCGTATGATCTTTGGCGACTAGCTGTGCTCATAAATAGAGGGGGACGAAATTGTGGTGTCTTTCCACTGGTGGCGCTCGGATTTACCGTTGACTCGCTTTTCTCCAAGCGGGCGGTCTTACCGTTGACTACTAGTTAAGCGTACGTCTGGTTTTTAGCTGACGTAGAGGGATTCTTTCGGCCCGGCTCAACCAGATTGGGCTTATCTTTATCTGGGCCCGGTCCGTAAGTCCAGCCCAAAAAAAGAGGAAAAGGCCCGATAATGCTTGCCTATTCGGTTCAAGCTCGTTGGGACTATAGCTCGAACTTCTTTTGTATCTTTAATTCTTTTTTCTTTCCAAAATAATTATCAAATTTCAAAATTATAATATAAAATTCTCAAAATAGCTGAAGCAAATTCACCTAAAATTCATTACGTCCATCAAAAGAGACGAAAGTCCCGTAACTTTTGTGGCCCATTTGACGTTTGATGTTAAGTTTTATATTTCTATGGCTTTGTTGAGGTTTATCATAGTACATGATTTTATCTTTAAACGTTCAGTTGCAACCAAACACACATTCTGCTAGCTATTCCCTTTTGCAGAGGAGGGAATAGCTAATTACCGACAAACTTAGTTATAGTCGACATGAATCATAAGATTCTCGGGATACTCTCATAATTCAAGTTTTGAAATTAATTGATAGTGGTCCAATCAAAATTATTCAAGCTGGGGGATGAATACTCTGGACTCAATGGCAGATTTTTCAACCAAAATCTGGGCTTTAAGTCATCAGCAAGTTCAGTCGTATGCTTGACATTGACAATGATCAGTCCCACCCGACCTGAATTGGACACTCCGAAAGTAAATTTTCTCGTTGCAAAAGTTACTTCTGGAACCCAAAGAAAAAGAAGTAAAAATGGGAGGATATCAGCATCATCGGACATTTGCTTAATTTGATGATTTTCAACAGTTCATATATCGATAGCAAGAACAAAGGTCCAATTGTTTTTTCAGAAGTTGACCTCTCCCTATTCCTCCCACTCTCTCTTTCTCATGCTTTCGGGGGTGCGAGGCCAAATTTCAGTGCTCGAATGGTGGCAACATCAGTCTCGAAAGATTTAGCCAGGATTGCGTCGTCAATGTTGGTCGCGAACATGCTCTAAGGGATTGACACAGTTACTAGGCTCGCGCTCACAAACGCGGCAGGAGCTATTGCGGAGTGGGCTTGATCAGCATCGTACTGACAGAGGACAAGCCCCTTGGGGATTATGAACAAACATGTCACCCGTTTGGAGGGTCTAATTGAAGTGCTCTTGGTCGAGTTGATGAACCTGATCTCAAGTGACCCTTGAACGTCGAACAGGCGAGGGTGGCGGTTGCTCGCTGGTGGCTCGTTGATGGCATGTCGACCGCACACCGGCTGCATGCTAGCTGCTCACCGGTTACTCACCAGTGGTGAGGCAAAGTTACGGTTTTCAAAAACATTTCGGAATTATTAAATTGAGCGAGAGCAAAGTTGGAAGAAGAAAAAAGTCTATTTACATTCCGGAAATACAACACTCCAAAAATTCTCCAGACCTTGAGCTAAAGGTTATATCTTCGCAAAACAACCCAAAAGTTTCACCAAAAAAGTATTTGCATTTATTGAAGGAACTTTGCAGCCCAAAAAGCTTTGCAAATATTGAACCAAATACACCCTAAGTGAGCTCAATTAAACGCTTGACATTGACAATGACGTATCCCCAAACTGGGTAGGACACTCTTCCGAAAGCAATATTCTTGATGCAAAATTACGTCTACACCGAAGAAAAAGAAACCATATATGCTTGACAGGGGAAAAAAAGAAAAAGAGGCAATCGACTTTGAATATACCTCTGTTCATGCATTTTTGTTGGCAAAGTCAAACCTCATACAAGTTTAACGGGTGTAAATCAGTGCACCATCAAACTTGCTTTATTGAATGATTTTCAACAATTCACCCTTCAAAATATTAATTGAAAGGTGTTTTAGTATAAGGTGACCTCTCTATAGCTCTCTTACTCTCTCTTTCTCGTGCTTTGAGGGTGCAAGGCCAGCCTTTAGTGCTTGAATGATGGTAACACTAGTCTTGAAAGATTTAGCCACAATTCCGCCGTCGATGTGGGTTGCAAACACGCTATTAGGGACTGACATAGTTCCCCAACTTGCATTCCGAATGCGGAAATAGCTTTGCCGAAGTCGGTCTGATTGGCATTGTGCTGATATTGGACAAGGACTTTGGAGAATATGAACATGTCACCGGTTTTGAGGGTTGTCTCGAAGAACCAACCTCAAGTCGGTCTAATTGGCATTGTACATTAAATAACATTGACATCGATATGCGACACACGACATGATACAACACGCCGACACATCATTTCTAAAAAAATAAACAATTTCGATATATTGGGATATGTTATATACTAAATATATATTATTATATATTCATGATAAATGATTATTTTTAATTGATTTGATTTAAATCCACAAATAAATAAATTTGATTCAAATCCACATATAAATGAATAATAAAAAAAGAGTTTAGAATGAATTTACACTAAAAACATGGCTCCACCATTTGTTAATATCATTCATTATTTTGAATTAACAAATTTAACCACATTCCATTCCAATAATTCATAAAACTTGGAAAAGAAAAATAAGCAATCCATATTCCGCCATTAAATTCAATATTTAACAATAAGTTGAAAAAAAATTCACATTTTACCATCAAATATAACAATAAGTCATTCATCTATATTATTCACTCCTAATGGAAAAACAAAAAATTCCATCTCCGACTTATCAAGCAAAAATTCGCAACTTCAAGCACCCCAACATATTTAAATGTGTCAAATGCATTTATGCTAATATTCCACATTTGGGTCTCTCCTTCTACATATTGTTGATTTTTTCTTGATAGAAGATGGATGTTGTTGTAAATGGAGTGAGTACTCTGTTTCATCTCAACACATGATGAAAAAAAAAAGATTATTCAAGGAACTTTAAAGCTATACTGTGAAGCATAGGTGTACATACACCATGATTAACCCACCAAGTCTTAGGATCCATTGAATATCAATTTTAAATGGAATCAAATTTTCTATAAACTCCATTTTTGCTTTTAAAATCTACATATGCGAAATTCACCTTGTTATGCTTATCCAAGTCACAAAAGTATCTTAAGGTATTTTAGTATTTTTTAGTTGATCTCCTTATCTTTTTATGAAGAAACTCGAGGAGAATCTTCATTAAGTCATTAATCACTATAGCACCTTATTTAGTAAAATAAAATAAAAATAGAAAACTATAATAAGCAAGAGGAGTATTATATTATCATGTAAAAAAAAAAAAACCGACTAATAAAATCATCATCTCATACAATTTTGGAATTTACCCAGGATTCAAGGTATGAACCAAGTAATGAAGTGCAATGTTGTTCCTAGTCAAATGATCCAAAGAATTGTGGAAAGCACCTCATAAAATGTATACTCCTCATTTAGCTTTTTCCTTTCATACACATATATAACTTTCTTCACTTTTTCAATCATTGAATCCCACATGTCATAAATTATGTGAAGACAAGGTTTGTTGATGCCACAAATTCTAAGCATGTCATAAATAGGAGTCATGAAAGAAAGTATATAATCAATTGAATCCATCAAAAAATCATTCAACACATTCTCTTTGACAAATTTAGCCCTCTTTTGATTATCATCTTGATAGACATCCCATTTATCACAAATAACCATGCTTTGAAAACCACTTTTTATTAGTTTAAACCTCTAAGCATCACAATCATCGAAGCAAAATATATATCTATTATAGAAAGCAACTTATAACAAACTCATTATGTATTGTTAATCTCATTGAATGGTTCATGATGAAATGTTTGATTTGCATAAACAATCTCTAAATCCAATTACATTCCCCTATAAACTACTTGATTGGTCTCAACATTTTGTAGTACAAATGTTCTTCAAAGCTAGATTAAGGGTGTGCACCACACAAGGCATCCAAATAGTGGATGGAAATTCTTACTTAATGAGTTGTCTTGCACTATTACAAATCAAAAGAATTATTTGTAATTACTTGAGTCACATTCTCATATCAAATTTCATTGATTACTTATTTCAATAAGTTAAAAATGAAATGTGTATAATTTGTTTCTCCCAAACAATCAACTGATTTTATAACTATAAGTTTTCCATTTGACTCCGTCATAGAATTAATAAGTAGTCTCCTTTATGAGTTATTACATCCAACACTTGCAATACTTATACCCTTTATGAGTTATTCACATGTTTTCAATAGGTGTACACAACCTATCAATATTTGTCTTCCCTTTTTGCAACAAAATGGTCATTAACAAATAATATTTTGATGGTACATACCTCGCAATATTATGATTAGTAGCATAAGTGAAAGTGGATTGAAAGTAAGGGTTCCTTGCTAAGTTAAATGGCAAGCTCGCCCAATAAAACACCCTAGTAATCTCATAATCTAAACTTTCTCTATTTAATGCTTTCTCAATTGATCTTCCACTCCCACTTCCAATCCTCCCTTTTTGAAGTCAAAGGATAAATCCATCCTACCATTGTCACCCATAATTGAAAAACTAGAAAGAGGTAAGGGTATATTTTTAGGCGCATTAGTCATTAATTTTGCGACATCCTTGATTCGAACCTGTATTTAGATCGCGAAAGATGGGCTAAAGATCGGTATGTTAGTAACGAGGATAGGTTGTGACTCAATTCTGGGGATTGTTCACGAGTCAACTAACTGATTAAGAACAAGGCAACTTAGGATCAGGTTTACAATAGACTAGAGTATTCGACCATGAAAGGACCGTTTGACCATAAGTATTGTTGTAGGCGATCACGTGCCATCACAAGGCATTGAATGGACGGCTATAGATTGACTTAGCTTGAGTATATATCGGTCGTGAGTAATGCCACACAATTAATGTATTGTCCATGAATGACCCTAATCCAATCTCGAATGACCATGAATTGGGGCAGGCTAATCAATTCTACTCGATTTCATGATAATCAAAGGTCTTTCATGGATTGACCAAGCTCAACTAAAAGTCATGCACAAAACCTTGGATAGGTGTCGAACTTAGTTCAAGTCTAGTTGCATGAGTTCTGCTAATGCAGCCTAACTTTCGCATAGGTCGCACTAAAGCCATTTTCAATCGAAACTTAGCAGCGAATTGCAGTCCGATTAAGAATATTGACTGTGGATGTTATCAAAGCATTCCTTTCCAATTGAAATGATTTTAGTGAACCCATTAGTGCATTAATTGGAGAAATGCGCTAATTTGAGGACATATACTTTAAAGGATCTAGAGGTGAGACTAATTTGGCCTATTAAGATTTAAATTGAGATGAGACAAATTTTGGGAGGCCATTCAAAGAGTATAGGCGCCACTTTTGGGAAGACAAGGGGGAATAGATCCTTTTACCCTTCTTAAACCTAGCCAATAATTAAGAAGTTAAGAAGAGATCTTGGCCTTTGATCTTGGATGACGAACTTGACAAGATGGAGAGCTAGGATTGCATCTCGCCCTCCAAGTTTGAGGCCATCATATTTAGGGCAATAATGCATTGGTGCATTAATGGTGATTGATCCCTTTCTCTTCAAGCCTCACCTTCTTCCTTAAGTCTTCTCTTTCTCTCTCCCCACCCCCCCGGGGCGGCGCTCTAGCCGAACCTTCTCTCCTCTCTTTGTTTTTTCTCTTTCTCTTGCCGTTCACTCGCCCACCTAGTTGCCACCATTCGCCTAGTCGTCTGCCATTGCATTGCTGCCGTTTGCTTGTCCGTTGTTGCACGCCTATCTGCCTGTCCATTGCTAGTCATTCGTCATTCACCTAATTGTTGCCGTCCCCATGCCGTGTTCCCCTCGAGTCATCATCTCTTTGCCGTTCGTGTATCTCATCTCCCAATTATGATAAGTAGATTTCCCAAACGTCGATTAGGCTGTGACATTACGTAACTTGGATTTAGGTCTATTTCTAGTATCATAGAGCCATCCTAGATAGAGGAACTTATGTGATTAATTTTATATGGGTTGCTCATGATATGCTTAAACTATAAGGTTCGGGAATGAGCGAGGAGTGAGCATATGTTCATCAAGATTGTTCGGGTTGGCGTGATTCGTGGAAATAGTTTGTTTAGGTTTGGGTTATTACTTGATTTATGAGGTTTATGTGAACGATAGGAATATTAAATTTCTCACTTCTAATGCTTGGATTCCCTAAAAAAGTTTAAGGTTCAAATTTCACTTCTAGCCATGCTTGAGTGGGACAACCCTGTTATATATATAGCAAAAGAGAGATTCAAATTGGAACATACCAAATTACCGGATTGGACAAGAAGTGAAGAGTCCCTTAGGAACTGAATTGACCGAATCGAATTTGAAATTAGTCTTATAAAGCCTAAAAAGTATAAATTTTCTCTTTTTTTCTATGCTCTCCAGCCTCATTCAAACACGTCACATTTCTCTCTCTCTCTCTCTCTCTTTTGTTCTCCTTGCTTACTTGTGGCTCGCTTTCTCTTGTTCAAAAGCCTTGCAAACCTTGCTTGTTCTTGACTCACCTTTACTTGCTCGCCCTCGTTCATCTTTATTTTGAACCGTTTTATAACTCATTTTATTTTAATATACAAAATGAAATTAAAAAAAGGAACAAAAGAAAAACAGGTTTTTGAGTAGACCTGAAATTGGATCGAAAAAATAGGGCAGATTTTGAGGCAAACGGGGTAAGTTTCAAGTTTCAAATCTAGAATCTGCTCATTCTGGAACCGATCACCACTTCTAAAAAGTATAAGATAGCTAATGATTTATGGAAGAGATAGCTTGAATACATGGAATAAAGTAACTTTTTTATACTACGTCCTTATATAAGGAAGGATAAAATGAGTTTTGTAAAATTTGGAAACTCTTCAGCACTTACCAAAAATACAAATAATGTATGAATGGTGTTGATATGATTGAGAGTAATTTCCGGAATTGCTTGGCTTTAGAGTATTTTCTCCAATACAAGTCATGAGAGTTCGAAATCTAGGTGCCAAAAAATGGTACACTTAACGGACTTCTAGGGCTTGTTATAGTCAAATATGGATGTATATCCTCAGAATCCACATGCTTAATAAATCGTTGTGGATCAATAGGAAAATGTCTTTTTACGGAAAATCACGACGTTCGTGAAACTTAATGTAATGAAAAATTTGGATGGACAATTACGTGATGCTATAGGAGCACCTAAGCATCTCTTAATGAGTTCATGGTGCTAAAACACAATTGAACTCATGCTACCTTTTAAATCCACTTTCTATTCTTGCAGAAAAAATACCTCGATTAGTATGATATCATACGAAGGAACTTCAAGGAAAGTGCTTATATTGTAATATGAAAAAGTATAGGTCACGACGCTACTCCTAAGCTATAGGTTTGCTATACTTAGATGCATGCCAAATTACAATTTTAATAACATTAGTCTAATAAAATTAATAATTTTTCTCTCTGGTCAATACCCTATAATATAAGATGGGGCTTAAATTGAATTTTTTTTCTCTCCCCCCCCCTCCTTCAAATGTTCCACGGTGTTCTCTTTTGACTTGCCCTCCTCTTCCTTTGACAGTCAAATCCGGCTGCTTAATTAACAAATCACAAGTGATTGATTTCTCGTTAAGCCAGCCACTAATAACGACCATAATTTATATGCTTAATTTGGAATCTGGCATTTGACAATTAATTAAGAAAGCCCAAAATGCTCGATGCAATGCGAAACAACCGGTTGATGATGTGTGCTCCTAGATTAATTATAATTATTTCCACGTAAGCGAGCGCTCCAAGCTTTCTATATTCCATAGCTAGATTTTATTTTTAATTCTGTATTACGACCCTGTATGACATAGGACTATGGAACCGACTAGAATGAACGTAGACGTCTTATCTGAGAAGGTTCATGGGCATGGACTGTATTAAGATACATTTTTAGCTTTTAATACTACCAAAAATACCAAATCGATACATTGGTGCAAAATTTTTGTTAGACTAATTTTGTGTCACAAAAAATTCAAAACTGATATAACCATATCATATTTACCCTAAACTGATATATTCATATCATATTACCATTTTTTTGTCAAACATGTCATTTTACCCTTTAATTGAGGTAAATTTGGGGTTTTTTTGTTTAGTAAATATGGCATGAGTATATCAATTTAGGGGTAAATGTGGCATTGGCATACTAATTTAAGATGTTTATGACATAAAAAATTAAATCTGGGTAAATATGCCTGGATGCACCAGTTTGAGTTAAATATTGGATGAGTGCACCTATTTGGGGGATAAACAAGCTACGAATGTACTAGTTTGGAATTTTTTATAATATTAAGTCAACTTTTTATACATTTACCATTTGATAAGTGATATGTGCATGAATTCGGCTATACAACCTACATGGCTAATCCAACTAAGATAAAATTGTTTCCTCGTACTGATAGTGAACATTGTGAAAAATTATATATAATATATACTATTTGCATTTCCCTTTTTGCTTACCTTATTAATTTCCAATTGAGCGTGTGGAAATTGGCTTTTTCTATATTCGATGGAGTTAGTTTATACCTTTAAACTAAAGAGAGAAAGTCTGAGGATATCTTCTAAGCTCAATTTGTTTCTCGAAAATAAATAATTCAAAAAATGAAAACTTTGTTTTTATATTTTGATCGTTTATTATTAATTTTTTTATTATCAGAGATCATTTATCTAGTTTTAAAAATGAATTTATCGAATAGGATATTTGCAGCCTTGCTGGAATTCCCGGGAGGCAAAAGTTCTGCAGTACGGAAGGATGGAGAAATATTACAAACTGCCGCTATCTCCATTTGTGACATATTTTAAGGACTTTTACAACAAATTAGATAATTTATTTGGAAGAAATCTAATTTGAACATAAAATGTCACGATCAGAGGTAAACTACGAGTAACTTTAAATTGAAACGGATTAATTTTAGTTTGAAAAATAGCACCCATTGCAATTTTAGTCCTTAATCTATGGAAATCAATAGTTTATCACATAAACTTTCATGAGCAACCTGTCTCCAAATCCTTCTTTGAGTGGTGTCTGAGTTTTTCTTGTAGGAGGTGGGAAAAGTGGGGGTGACCAGTCGGAACAGTTCAATCTTAAAATCAAATCGGCTCTTATCCGATCAATTCCAAGCATGTTCACACAAGACTGATTTTTTTCTCAGGTGAAGACTTTAGGAATCATTATTAACTGGTTCGGTTCTCAATTTTATATCAAGAGCCATCAATTCTACTCAGAAACTGCCCTAACCGATTTTGAACCAGTTTCAAGACCAATTCTTGGGCAGACTCGGTTTTAGACAAGTTGAAACCAACTCTAAATCTTTTATTATTAAAAACGCTTTCTACTTTCCAATTTTCACTTCTCGTTCTTATATTAGCCCCCCTCTCTCTAGTCTCTCCAACGGCGCCCTTAATCTTTCTCTTCTCGCCGACGCCGTTTACTTTCTCTCTCTTCGCAACCTCGCCTTTGTCGCTCTTTATCTCTCTTGGTCTTGCCAATGCCAACTATATCTCGTCTCTACTCTTAGCACTCTCTTGGTTTTTTGGGCAACCGGGCCAATTTTGCTGAGACATACTATCTATTTTGTTAAGGAATTATTCTTAAAAGGGCAATACAGATTTTTTTTTTCTTTGGCAAAAAGGTGGGGAGGAGTGACCACCACAACGATCCCTTGTGAACATTACCATCAAGGTATCCCACAAACTTCCATAAAATACTCAATGCGAGTCATAACTACTTAATTTACCTATAGATGTATGAGCTAATCATCCAGCCCTATTGTGTGCTAGAGGCTTAAACGAGTCGCTCATATGAGTTCGTAAATGCCCAAAATACAAATTCTCTAAAGCTTTACTCACAATTATCAACCAAATATGGTGATGTTACTTTTGGAAGTTTTAGAGCCCTATATTTAGAAGTTGGAAAGTTTTCTATTTTATGTATTTTTATTTCTTGCAAATCAAATCTTCTTGAATGTACTCTTGGATATATAAATACCCTCTTAGGCTTAATGGAAATATATAACAATTTTACTTCGACATGTTATCAATGCCATCTAGGGCTCACACCCCTTTTCAACCCTTACTTTCCTCTCTCTCTCTCTCTCTCTCTCTCTCTCTCTCTCTCTCTCTCTCTCTCATACTTATCTTTTCTACAAGGGTGGTCGGCATGGCTCTGGAAAATATCACCACCACCATGACTTACAAACCCATCTACACTCTGCATTCAGTAAGCTCACCACTTCCTTTCTCTGCGTCTCATAGCATCTAGTTACATGCTATGGAAAGTACATGTTATCCCATTTCTCAAGGGATAAAACCTATATGGCCAAATCGAAGGGACATACCTCAAACGCAACCCAAGAAGCTCTCTAGCAAGAACAAGATTCTTCCATCATGAGTCTTCTAATTGCGTCCCTCTCAAAATCGGTTTCACCTCTCATTCTTGAGAAACCAATCAACCAAGTCATATGGGATGTTGTCAATGTCTCTTTTGGCTCAGCTTGCACTATACCTATGCTTTCTCTTCATCTCAGTCTTTAATGTCTACACCAAAAATAGGATGAATCAGTTAGTAATTTCCACTAGCATGCTAAGTTCATTGTGGATGAGATGGGTGTTGTAGGCAAGCCTCTTGACTGAAGGATTTCAATGTTTACATCTTCTATGGTCTCCAATCTATTCTCCCGAACATTGTTCCTACATAACTTGGCCATTTTGGCCAATCTTGTTCACAAACCTTCAAGGTATTCTCTTTAGCCATGAGAATATTAAGGCCTTTCAAAAGTTGCAGATGTTGAAAAAACTTCTTAATATATTTTGAAGCAATGTTCATATTTCTGGTAAAATTCATGCTGAAAGGATTCTCAATAACTGGAAAACCTACTTGAACAAATCTAAAAAGATGGAGAGTTCATATTGATTTCAAAGTATTAAAGTTTTATATCTATAGAATCTACATCCCTATTATTAATAGATTTTCTCGGTAAGAATAGTTGATCATATCCAAGATGTGAGAAGCAACATATGACGTGGATATAAGTGAGGGAACTGCATAGGTATCAATAAGGTAAAGTATGGATATCAACATATGTTACTTATGTTTGTGTTTTCCTAGAAACAAGTAACGTATGTTATTTATATGATATCGACAACATATGTTACTTATCAGCTAGTTATTAGTAATTGATCACGTCTAACTTGTGATCAATGTGTGGAATTACCATAACTCGATGAGGAGGACGGGTGGATCTACTTTGGGAGGATCTCCTTCAGGAACAAATCCTTAAATAGAATGGATCCTCTAGTTGCTTGCTAATGTGCGAGCATTAATGAAAATGCAAGCTTAGCAATAAGGAGGTGGTGGAGGTCGTGTACTAGGTTTGGTTGAACAATTTTTGAAATTGAACTCGCCTAAGTTCCTATGAATGGGAGATCCCGAGGAAGCTAAACAATGGATATATGGTACGAAAAGAATCTTTAAAACTGCACAAATGCTGATAAGATAACCTTGGCAAAATACTAACTTAAAGGCAATGCTAAGCATTGGTGGAGAACATCGAAGGAAATTGTATTTCTAGTTGATGCTGAAGTGGTATGGAAAACCTTTATTAGGGTATTTTATGGAAAATACTTTTCTAACTATGCTAAGAGTAAGAAAATAGAAGAGTTTATATAGCAGATATAGAACAATTTCACAGTAGACCAGTATAAGGCAAAATTCGCGGAACTTTCCATGTATACCCCTCAATTGATTGAGAATGGGAAGGATAAGGCCAAGAGATTTTTGAATGGTCTAGAGTAGAGATAAGGAGATAGTTCTCATCATTAGGGATTATTACAAACTCTATGGGAGAACCCAACTCATGTAACATGAGTTGATTAGGGAAAAGATTGAGGTAGGGCATTAAGGAAGGTTGAGTAACCAAACTAATCAAGGTAACCTTCATCGTGAGAAGATGGCTAATCAAGTGGGGAAGTTGCCCTACAACTCAAACAAAAGGCACAATTTTGGAGGCTATATAAGGGCAAGGATTATTCAAACCATAGGACGGAATCAACATCTAGGTAGTCCTTGTCACTAGTGTGGTAGACAACATAGAGGTGAACCATGTTAAGTTTTAAGGAGATATTTTGGATGTGGATAGTAGGGCCACGTAATTGGGGATTGTCCATAAGTAGGACAACAGACATGTAATATGCCAGTACAACAACCATAACAACCTTTGGGCGGAGCACCTCAAGGAAATTTACCAAGGCCATTACTTCAAAGAAGAGTTTATGTAGTCACTCAAGAGGAAGCTAAGGCTTCGAAGACCATCATAACAGGTATGCTCTCCTTATAAAATTAAAAGGCCTATGCATTATTTGATACTGGTGCCATGCATTCTTTTGTGTCTATAAAATTCGTAGGATTATATGGAATGAAACCTAAGCCGCTTGAGGTACCACTTAGTGTGTTCACACCATTAAAGGATGTAGTTTTATCAACTTTGGTGGGTAAGGATTGTTAGATTATTGTGGGTAGATAGAACCTAATGATAGATTTAGTGGTTTTATGCACGTAAGATTTTGACGTCGTCACAGGAATGGATTGACTTCGTAAGTTACAAGCTGATGTGGATTGTTATAAAGAAATAATCCAATTCAACCTTGTAGATCAACTTCGCTTTGAATTTTTCAAAAATGGGACGAACTTGTCAATAACCTTTATTTTGGCACTTGAGGCCCATAGACTTCTTGATGATGGATGTCAAGGACTTTTAGCAATAGTGAATGATTTATATTGAAGTAGAAGCAAAGCTTGAGGAAATTCTTGTGATCCAAGAATTTCTCGATATATTTCTTGAAGTTACTGGGATTACCATTGAAGCATGAAGTTAAGTTTGTAATTGAGCTAGCTCCTAGAATGGAACCCATTTCAAAGGCCCCGTTTAGAATGGCTTTAACGGAATTAAAGGACTTAGAGGTGCAATTACAAGAGTTGCTGAATCAAGGATTTATTCGACCAAGTACATCACCATGGGGTGTGCCAATGTTGTTTATAAAGAAGAACGACAAATCATTGCACCTTTGCATTGACTTTAGGCAATTGAACCAAGTCACATTTTAGAATAAGTACCCATTGCCAAGAATAGACGATCTATTCGATTAATTGCAGGGAGCTTCAATATTTTCAAAAATTGGTTTAAGATAGGGTTATCATCAATTAAGGATTAAGAAGTAGGACATTCTTAATATAGCTTTTAGGACTCAATATGGACAATATGAACTCCTGGCTATGCCATTTGATATGACTTATGCACCTGCAACATTTATGGACCAAATGAATAGGGTGATCAAACCACTCTTGGATTAGTTTATAATAGTTTTCATTGATAATATCCTAATATATTAGAAAGGACCAAAAGAACACGAACAACACTTAAGGATTTGCTTCAGACCCTTAGAGAGCATAAGTTATATGCTACAAATGTGAATTTTGGTTTAATTCAAGTAATATTCTTGAGCATGTAGTAACACACGAAGGAATATCGGTGGACAAAGTTGAGGCAGTGATAAATTGGCCAAGACCAACGATGGTGATTGAGATTCGTAGTTTCTTAGGACTAGTAGGATACTACAGGAGATTCATAAGAGGATTTTCACATCTAGTTGGTCCATTAACTCAACTGACAAGGAAGGATAATAAGTTCAAGTGGAGTAAGGAATGTGAACAAAGTTTTCAAGAACTTAAAAGAAAATTGACTATGATGGACTTGTGGTATGTAGTGATGCTAGTCCACAAAGAACTTGGTTTTATTCTGACGCAACATGGAAATGTCATTGCTACCTCAAGATAGTTAAAGCTGTATGAGTTGAATTACCCAACATATGATCTGGAGCTCACAACAATAGTGTTTGTGTTAAAGTTATGGAGACATTATCTGTAGGAAAATAAGTTCAAAATCTATATAGACCATAAGAGTTTAATGTATTTGTTCTCTCAAGAGAAGTTGAACATAAGACAAACATGATGAATGGAGTTGCTAAAGGATTACGACTATGAGATTTTGTATCATCCAAGAAGGGCAAATGAGATAGCAGATGATTTCAATCAAAAGTCAGTATTAGTAATGGCAAGTATGATGGTTAAAGAATGAAATCTTATGGAAAAGATTTCAAATGCTGAATTCAAGGTTGAGATAGATGGCCTTATGCGTGTACTAGCTACTCTTAGGATCAAGCTAGAAATTATACATAAGATCAAGGCCCTATGATAGTCTGACCTAGAAATATTAAAGATACATGAAGAGTCGTTTAAAGGAAAGAAATTGGATTATTAAGTAGCAGATGATGGAATAATGAAATTTTGTAGGGCCTTATGTGTACCTAACAATAAGGAGTTGAGAAATGAGATTTTGTTAGAAGCACATAGAAGTAGTTATAACATTCATCTTGGAGGCACGAAAAGGTACCAAAACCTTTGTTAGTATTATTAGTGGAATGGGAAATTGAGGAGAAGATTAGACACCGTTATCCATATCCTTTTGATTGATCGAGTAAGTATCAAATCTTGAGGATGCAATTAAGAGGGGAAGATTTATGGCAACCCGATTTTCGTTCACCTGAATAGTAGTGAATTTAAGTATAGATAATTAGATGGCACCAATGGGCATTAGTTAGATTTTAGATGATTATGGAGTTTTAAGAATGATGGTGCTTGGCCCGTATATTAGCCAAGAACTTTTAATTTGTTTGTTTGAATCGTAGACGCAGTTCTCGATCGCAAGTGTTTGTGGTACGTGATAATTGGACACGGTCGATTTCGAATTTCCAAGGGCATGATTGCCTCTTGTTCATTTTCTCTCTTTGTATCTCTCCCCTCTCCTCCTTCCGCCACCACCAAGTGGCCATCCTTCTCTTCCTCACCAATGCATGCCCATGCATGCATTTCTCTTCCCCAAAAAGCCATCATGACCTTTTTCATTCCAAGGCAAATGATTGTCATCATCTCTCTTTCTCTCTCTCTCCTCTATTCCTTCTCTCCCATAACGGCCCTTATTTCCTCCAATGCATGCTTTTGCATGCCTCATTCCCCAAATGCCATCATTGGCCATCATTTCTCTCTCTCTCTCTCTCTCTCTCTCTCTCTTCTTCTTCTTCTCCTCCATCTCTCTGTCATCCTCTCCACTTAACCCCCCCTCTTTTTCTCATTTTTCTCTTATTCTTTCTCTCCCACTCTCCTCTCATCTCTCTCTCTCTCTCTCTCTCTCTCTCTCATTTTCTTTCTTTCGCTCATTTCCCTCTCACTTGTCTCTTTCCCCTCTCTTGCAATCAACCTCTCTCTCTCCCATCCCAAAGCTCCTTTGCCTCTCAACCTCCCCTGTTGTAGCTCCATTTTGTTGTTCCATGGGGGTTCATGTTGTGAGGAGTGATGCCGATCTTCGAGAAAGGCCATGCAACAATCGTTTCTCTCTCGTCCAAACCACACAGCGTCCGTCCATCGTTATTGAGGCAAGTGGAATTCTAGCTCCTTATATTGTATCAATCTACTCATCGTGCAGATCAATGAATTGGTTTTTTGTGTGTGGATATTTTGGGTTGTTTGTTGCATGTTGCTATTGATTTAAATTGTGTCCTATGAATTAGAAGATTGATGTTGCCATTAAATAATCGGGCGTTGGATAACATACATACTACCGTGAGAGGTTGAGGGACTATTAGGGGTATACATGTGTTGAGTTGAGTGTGACTTGGGCTTGTACGTGGGTCGATGGCTCTTGGTGTGGCTGTGAGTCGCGATGATCACAAGAGTTGGCATGGTCAGTGCTGAGAGAGTCACGAGTCTGGTTTTGGTTGAAACATACGTTTTGAGTCTGACTTAGTTTTGATGAGGCTTGAGTTTTATCGGGTCTCGAACCGGTTCAGGTTTAGGCGGCTTTGTTGTGGTTCGGTTTTGTTGAGGAATCGATGAGGCTCGATTTAGATGGGGACTCAATGTAGTTCGGTTTTGTGAAGTCTTATGGAGGTTCGGGTTGATTGAGGTCCCGGTATTGTTTGAGTTCATTGAGGCCTTGTGTGGTTTGTGTTCATTAAGGCTTGGAGAGGTTCGGGTCTATTGAAGTCTCGAAGTGGTTTGGGGTTAATTGATGTCACATTGAGGCTTGCACTCGTTGAGGTTAAGTATGGATCAAATTTGTCGGGTCTTAGTGAGGTTTGGCTCTTGGTGAGGCACTGGATGATTGAGGTCTTGGACTTGCTCATCGGTTGTAGTTACGACTGATTTTGGAAGTGTCGTAAGTTTGGATGAAGCAAGTTGTGGTGAAGCTGGTTGCTTCAGCTAGGACTAGGAACACTAGGTTCTCATTCCTTAATGGAGTCTAAACAGTTGGTTTTAGATATTGACTACATGATCGATTCTATTAGCATTGACTAGAGAGTGAGTCCTTGGATGCGTGATGGTATAAATCCTACTTAAGTGTGATGTGGTTGTTAATCACATGTTTAAACTAAGATAACTACGTGTGAATTTGCATGCCTAAGATATTGTTTAATGAATACAATAGGATAATGAACAACCAATGCCTCGTGGAGGCGAAGAGAAATTTGGGATGCCAAAGGACAGCAAACCTAGGATGCCTAGGGACAAAAAACCCTAGGTGCCTCAGAGTGGGGACGCCATGTTCAGTGGACCATGAAGCTTGCGTGAGCTAGAGAGCGTACTAGTGTACACTATGGCAGACCGAAGTGCGCACTGAAATTATGCTAGATGGGATTATTCCTCCTTGCGTGGTTTGGCGAGCGCATTGACCATGTGTCTTGGAGTGGAAACAAAAAGTGAAAACTAAAAGACATGTGAAAGTTGCTGTGTGCATGGTTGCATTGTTCTTCGAGAACGATATATTGTTATAGCGTAAGTTGAGATTGAGGGTCTAGATCACACTAGGGTCTTGTTGTTCTATTTCATTAGTCTTTAGAATAGTGGGGATAGACTAGGTCTAAGGGAAAGTGAGTCACGTATCTTAGATGGTTTTCCTTTGTACTTATGAGGGGCAAATCGTATGGACGCAATTCTTGTTACCCTATTGCATGCCACGATGCCCTAGCTAATTATGAAGGCACAGTTGAAGGCTGAGTGGTTAGCCTGTGTAGCTCTGTTATCATCCCTGTTTATATATAATACAAGAAATTAAGGTTGTTGCTTGTTTCTCTCTGGTGTTTGTTCTTTACGATTGGCGTTTGCTTGATGCTTGAATTTGTCTTCCGCATGTGTTAAAAAGTGAAAGATTTATATCTCGCATTAGAAAGATGGTAGACTAGGATGCCACACACGGTGTTTAACAAGGTCAATTGTGGTGCTCCATATATCAACACACAAATCACGTTATTGCCACAAGCTATAATTAGCAACCTAGTATGCCGTATTACCTACCTCCTACACATACCCCTTCATATATTTCATTTGATCAACCCTTTTATTCTCCCAATGCTAGCTTGAGCCATGCCCTTTCCCCTATTTTACCTTCACCCACCGCACCTCCCTCCAATACCCTACCTTGGTACCTTGACACAGGTGCCTCCCACCATGTCATGCCTGATGTGCAATCCCTCTCTTCCTATGAAGCTAGTAATGAATTAGATCAACTATATGTGGAAAATGGTAAGTATCTCAAAATCACTAATATTGGTACTTTTTCTATTCCCTCCTTTATTTCAATTCTTTCTTTGCATTTGAATAATGTTCTTCATGTCCATGATATCTCTAAGGGTTTACTTTCAGTTCAAAAATTCATGACTAACGATAATATTGTCTTTGAATTCTATCCTACCCATTTTCTAGTTAAGGATCCAGTGATTAAGGTAGTCTTCTTTTTTACCTAAGTGGTGGTGATCTTTCCACCATATCGCAACAACCTTCAATGCCTACTGCCAATATTGCGGAATCGACTTCCCTGAATGGCTAGCATTAGCGTCTTGGCATCCCCATAAGCATCTCTTATAGTTCATGAACAAAGAGAATAATTTGCTGTGTCAATCCACATGGTTGAGTAAGTTATGTACTATTGCCTATTAGTTGGGCAAGGCTAGTCATTGGTCCTTAGGATTGTCTCCAACTTATCATTTGTTTTTGTTGGATTTAATTTGGGATAACAAAAACAGAAGTGTCATAATTTTCATACAATGCTTACTTGAGTGCTATAATTTTTTTTTTTTTTGCTTGCGTAAGTACCATAAATTTAAAAAGATTGATCACTTAAGTGCCATTGGTAATTTCCGTTGCCAAAAAATCCAATTTGGATGTTGGTTAGCCTACATGACTTTGCTAGTGCTAACGTAGACAAATTTTTTTAATTGTTTTTTTTCCCTTCTTTTTAGTGTCGACAAGGGTCACTAGCAATGCTTGCTAACTAGGAAAGCCTTGCATTGACCAATGTGACCATGAAGGCCCTGGGCAAGGCCATCATGGCCTTGCCAGCCTCAGGCAAGGTTGCCATGGCCTTGGGCGAGGCCTTGATGGCCTCGCTAACCTAAGCGAGGGCCTTCATGGCCACACACAAACTAAGGGCGAGGCCTTTGCAACTAGTGAAGGTCACTAATGACCTTCGCTAACACAAAAAAAAGGCAAAAAATGAAAAGAAAAGGGCGATTGAGCGTCACTGTAGGCACTAGTTGAAACCGGTTTAGTATTATTGGCTCCTGGCTTTATCTACACCCTTATAACACCCATGAGATGGATTTTCACTTAGTTCCCTATATTTATTGGGATACAGTCCCTTTTACATAGGGTACTGCTGCTTTGACCCTATCACCAATCATTTATATATTGCTCAACATTCATGTTTTCCCTTTGCAACTTTCTTCAGTCTTAGTCCATCACCTAATTCATCATTTTATATGGCTATCTTGATATCACGGGTTTCGGCACCGATTGGCATTCCTCCCATACCATTATTATAGACTCCAACACGAGCTATAATAGTGTCGTCTGCTATTAATTTATCCATCTCCCCTTCCCTAAGAACTGTTAGGGAAATCCCTTATGATGTTTTGAAGATGACAAAACAAATCAAAGGCTACTAACGTATTTAATGGTTAAGTAATAGACCATGCAGATGGTAGAACATGTAAGGGATATTGTTAACGTCTAAAGATGACTAGAAGATTGAACGTAACACATGTCCAAAGTATATTTTGAAGATTTTCAGACTTCTGTGTCAAAGTCTGAAGTCTACCAAATTTTAGTGTCAAAGTTTATTCTACATCAGAAGTCTACCACTCTGACAAATTCCAGACTAAACGTGAATGAAGAACTAGAAGACAAATTCTATACTGAAGCTAAACCTATTCAGACCTTAAAGTTAAATATGTTCAGAAGTAGAATATGTTCAAACTGATGTCTAGATTATAAAGTCTATTGCACTCAGACTCAAATTGTAAAGTCTATTACTCTCAAACTTTACATCCAGATTCGATAGAATGTAACACAAGCCCTAAATGTATAATGGCTAATGATCTGGTTTGGATTCTACATCAAGATTGATTTGATTGACTCAATCTAATTGATTAACAATTGGATATTGAAGAGAATAACTTTCTATACGAAGGAGTTTTACTTATGAAAACCAAGATTCTATTTGAATGGGCGATTGAAATTAATTTTGGATTCTACTGTTATCACTCAACAACTACCAAATCTTCTTGATACAGATCCATCAAATGGGTAGATTGGAAGACGATTCTTGAGATATTGTCCAACGGCTAGTTTGAAAGTGGAGGAGTATTTAAGGAGATCAAGGACCGATCAACAAGTAAGAGACGAAGCATAGAATTTATAATTCCAAAGTCTGAGTGACTTTCGATCATACACTTGTCTTTGGTGAGCTTAAACATTTGTGATTGTGAGAGAAATACTAAAAGAGTGACTTATGGCGAGCATGACAAAATCACTATTCTAGAAATTGATTTCTAGCCAGAAATTAATTTCTTAATTTTTATTCCCCTGACAAGTTTCTGAGCAAAGAAACCCATTTGATAACAACTCAAAATTTCTATTTTTAGGAATATAAATTGATTAGATAACAACATAGGAAATCCTTAAGTACAAAATAATAGTCGAAATAATATTAAAACAGCATAGGAAATCCTCAATTACAAAATAATAGTTGAAATACTACTAATACATTACAAAAGTTGAAAATACAATTTCATGGAATTTCTTGCATATAATTATCCCTTGCCATTTTATTGGCAATGGTTTTCCTAAGCGTATTTATTTGATTTCCTTCCTCGGTCAATGTATCGTTTGCAAGCTTATCCTGCGTAGGTTCAACCAAGTATTATAGAAGCATGAATATGGGTGCCATCAATGGCACCTATATAACCCTGTTATTTTATCAAAAACTAGTATTATACAAGATTATCAACAAAATGAAATTGATGGTGTAAAGGAATATATGATAATTGTACCTTGAAGTAACGTTTATGGTTAGGAATCGATCGGGGGAAGGTCGGTTTATTTTGATTCTCGAATTGAATCAGTCTAGTTGCTCATTCCTAATTTCTTTATTGTTGCTTAATGAACCTTTAATGGCCCTTACATAGCAAAGAGAGAGATTCTCTTGAATCTGTTGCCTTCAAATTAAAATTCAAGATTGCGTAATAATCTAATTATTTTGATTTTGCAAGAATTTTGAATCTGTAAAGAAACAATGTTAAATTTTTAGGGACATTTTTTGTTCATCTATTGCGTAAGAACTTTTTCTTCAACTGGCCATGTGCATGCCCTTTCTAGGATGAAAGAGCCCCATTGTTTTTAAGTAAGCATTTAAGAACTTTGGTCGTTTTTGAAAATTGGGGACCCATTCGATTGCCTTTCATTCTAAAGAGGAAGTTATAAAAAAAAATTGAAAAAAAAAAACACAAGCAAAACAAGAAAAAGAAAATTAGCAATAATTTGTGAAGTTGTGGTTATAAGTGAATTAAGTTAGCAAGAAAGCGTAAGGTTCTTTTATATGGTTTGATTTCAGCTTTTGATTTTTATTTCAAAAACTAAGAAGTTAAAAATTTAAGCTTCTGATTTATTCAATTTCTCTATTTCTAGAATAGAAATCTATTTCAGAAATAGAGAAATCAAATTACGTTATTAAACGAATTTATGTTCCAAACCTGTTTCGAGGAGCAGAGAAACAGATAAATCGAGAAATAAAAATTTTGTCATATGCGCCCTTAGTGAGATAGTGTGATCTACTACTAAGTGTTTGCACTCGAAGTTGTAATCTCCTATTGATTGCATAATAGAATCCAGCTAAAAGGTTGCTAACGTGGGAGAGTGGACATAGGCTTAATTTAAACCGAATCACTATAAATTCTGTGTTCTTATTCTCTTCCATGAACTCCTTTATTTTGTTTGTAATTCTATTTAACTGTTAAAGTCTAATCTCAGTTTTAAAAGTCTGTTGTTATTTAGACTCGGGTTAAAAGTAAAGGTTTTCACTACTTTTTGCAGATTATGTTTTTACACCTATCCACCCCTCTCTAGGTGTTCATACTAGCACTTTTAAGAACTATGCCTCTCCATGACATTTATCAATCCCCCTCCTCATTGGCCTCTCCACCATTGCCACCCCTCTCCTCCTCCTCGGCCAACCTGCACTTGCACCATGCAACTTCACTCTTATTCTTCTCAAATTAATAAAGCTACCACCCTTCTCACTGAACCAACCTTATTCAACCAAGTTAACAAAATCCCTAAGTGTCATGCAGCTATAATTGATGAATTTAATGCCTTATTGAAAAATGGCTCATGGTCTAGTCCCTCGCACTTCCTCCATGAATCTCATGGGGTGTAAGTGAGCTTACAAAGTCAAACACCAAGTGGATCGTAGTCTTGAGCATTCTAAACCTTGCCTGATTGCTAAGGGTTTCGATTAGCAACAAGGCTTGGATTATACAAAAACCTTAAGTTCAGTTATGAAGATTACCATTGTTTGCTCCATCCTGTTGTCTCTCAAGGAAGGCAAGTGTGACAAATTGGATGTACACAATGCCTTCTTGTGCAGGGTTCTTTTTGAAGAGGTGTACATGCAGTAGCCCCCTACATTTGAGGACACAAATTGTTGTGACTATATATGTAAGTTGCATTGTTCTCTATAAGTCTCAAGCAAGTTTAGAGAGCCTGGTTTTAGCGTTTTTCACAGTTTTTACTGCATTTGGAATTCTCATCGTCATAGACAATTTTTCATTGTTTATCTATTCAAGAGGCACTGATGTCATTTTTTTTTTTTTTTTAAAATCTACATTGATGACATTCTAGTTACATGTAATGCATCTTCTACTATCAGTGCAATCTTACATAAATTGTCTACAAAGTTCTCCATTAGGATCTTGGCCCACTGCACTTCTCCCTTGCGATAGAGGTTGTCCCTCACTTTGAAGGATTGCTTCTCTCTCAAGGGTGTTACATTGATGATCTTCTTCGCCGGGCTAAGATGTCTGAGTGCAGGCCTGTTCAAACAGCTATGGCCACGACTATAAAATCATCTAAGAAAGGGGTGCTTTGATGTCTAATCCTACTCTATATAGGTCTATAGTTAGTGCCCTCCAATATGTGACATTGGCAAGATTAGATCTCTTCCATTGATAAAGCTTGTTAATCCATGCATGCATTGATTAAAGACAATTGGCAAATAGTGAAACACATCTTGTGCTATCTAAAACATACGAGGCCATTTGGTTTGCTTCTTTCCCAATCCATTGATACTTTCTTGCAAGCCTTTTTTTATGCGAATTAGGTTGGTAGCTCTTATGATAGGAAGTCAATTGGAGGGTATGCTATTTTTCTTAGTCATAACTTAATCTCTTAGGCTATATTTGACAGTCATGATAAAATTCAGAATATGATAAAATTTATCTTATCTTGTGTTTGATATCTACTCAAGACAAGATAAAGTCAAATATAAGGAGATATAAGTAAAATAAAATTATCACATATGAGAGGTGAGATAAATGTGTATCTGATCTCTAATATCTATAATATGAAAGTTATTTTTCTCAAATAACTTCTTAAATTTTAAAATTGAAATTATATTTATATATAAATAATTTGAATTCTAACATGAGAAATTCAGAACAACAAAAAATGACAATAATTTTTTTTGATTTAATCTTTTTTATTTATATATTCGACTTTAATTCTATATTACAATATAAATGCAATATATAAATATAAGTATATATTCATATTTATTGCATATTTTAGATATATTACTACAACTTACTATTTAATAAATTTTTATTAGAGAATAATGGAATGAGGAAAAGAAATAAAAAAAGAAATAATCAAAAAAAGAGGGAAAATAAAGTAAAATAAGAAAATAAAAATAAAATAGGCAAGAGTGCTGTGGGACATTTTTACCGTCTTTGTTTGTGAATTTTTAGGTTCATTATATTGATATGCAGTTTACACAAAAAAAAAAAATATACATGATATAATGTGGATATATCCGATTTTATTATTGTGATTTACCAAATAATGGATAGGATATAACGAAATCCTTGAATTTCAAATCCTATCCTATCTTATCATTTCCTGATTAGAAATTCAGATGACTAAATATTGACTTGGAGTTCTAAAAAACAACAAATCATAGTGCACTCTTCCACATAGTCTGAGCATAAAGTCCTTGCCATTGTGACAATATTGGAGTCACCCATCTAATCCAGTTTTCCATTCATATCAAACATGTTGAAATTGACTTCCACTTTATCTATTTTTATGTCGCCAAACGATAACTCGGTGTATAGTTTTGGTTCATAGTTGACCAATTAGTTGATGCACTTGTGTAAGCTCTTCCTACAACACATTTTAAATTTTTTCGAGACAAGTTGAAAACTCACGGTCTCGACTTTTCCACTAGGAGGGGGGGTGTATCAACCAAATACAAGGTTATTGATTTTTGAAGTTTTAGAACCCTATCTTTGGAAGTTGGAGAGTTTTCTATTTTATGTACTTATTTTCTTACAAGCAAATCTTCTAAAATACACTCTTATGTACATACATACTCACCTAAGTTTAATGGAAATATATAACAATTTATACTTCAAGAAAAACATGGTTGAATATTTAGTCTCATGAAAAGCGGCGCGACTCCCTTAGCACACTGCGCTTCCACGCTTGGCGGTGAGCAATCCAAATTTCTCGAAAATAAGTCAATAATAAATTCATGGAAAAATGTAATTTGAACTTTAATAATTTTAGTCTAAAAAATTCTAAGAAATCATACTCGCCAAATGCGTGAAGAAAATCTTAGTTGATGCTCGAGGACAAGACGCTGAATTTTGTTAACAAGTGCTTCTAATGGCACCTGTTAATATCATATTAAAATTAGTAAATAGCTCGTATGAGTATATTATGAAGATTGAACGGAAATTTAAATTTAAAAAAACATGTTTTTAGAAAAGCAATTCTTTTCGGAAAAAATGTTACATTTTCAAAAAATTTGACGGGACTTTCCCCAAGAGAATCGCTTGCTTTCAGACAGACAGTGCGCAGCAAGCGAGCCGCCGTGGCGACAACATAAATTCCTCGGCCCCTCGTCTTCGCTCCACTCTTCTTGGCGTTTGTCGCAGTTTTTTCTATTCTCGTCCCCCTCCCTTCCTTCGTCTTCCTTCGTCTTCACGAAACCAAAGCCAAAACGACTTTCTCTCTCTCTCTCTCTCTCTCTCTCTCTCTCTCTCTCTCTCTCTCCACAAACCCTAAGCCGTCCACTTCCAGTCGCCTTCACTCGTAGAGCATCTCGATCGTCGCTACCGAGATTTCGTAGGACCCAGCAATCTCCTGGATCTCGCTCGCCGGACCGACCCATCGCCGGCCGGCGACGGGGCTGACCGGACACCTCGCTGCCATGGCCATCCGCGTCACCTTCACCTACTCGACCTACATTGCCCAGGCCTTCGCCTCCAACGCGGGCCTCCGCGTCGGGAACTGCCGGTTGCTCGAGGAGTGCTGGTTCCGGTCCCGCCTCTTCTGCCCCAGCAAGAGGTCCGAACCCGACCTCAGGTCTCCTCACCCCGCGACCCCTCCGGCTCCCGCGTGCCCTACCCTCGCCGGGGAGGTTCGCCGCCCCGACTGCAGGGGCTCTGTGATCACCGGCTTGATCTCGCTGGCTAATTCGATCGCCGGTGGCTCGTGTTATTCTCCGTTCTCGAGCGAGGGCGTCTTCGGAATTTCGCCCGGCAGGGCTTTACCAGCGGCGGCTGCTTCCGGCGGTGGCGTGGACGAAGGAAATGGAGATGCAGTGTGTTGTGAGAGGGAGGAGGAGGGCGGTGGTGGTGCCGAGAGGTTGAGGAATGGTGCGGGGAATGGGTATTGGTTTTCGCGGCTTTTAGGGGTTCGTTTGGAAGATGCGAAGGCAGCTTTCACTGCTTTGACTGTGGGTTTGCTCTTTAGATCGCCCCTGGCGGAGGCGAGGTCGATACCCTCTTCGTCTATGTATCCCACGCTCGAAGTTGGCGACCGCATTTTGGCAGAAAAAGTGAGTGCACCGATGATCGCGTTTACTGTTGGCAAAATAATTACTGTTTACTTACTGTTTGGGAATCGCTGGGGATTGAGGTTGGGAATTGACAGATATAATCAAAACAATGAAGGTTCCTCGTGGTTCTTGTGAACATAGTGTAGGCAGGTCTTATTGTTTTCCAGTCGTGATTGATGTCCTGTAGCTTTCATGAGCAATTGATTGATTCGAAGAACCATGGTTATCTGGAATCATTGATGCATAATTTGTGATCAAGTCTGCCGATGCTTGTTTGGAAATTAAAATTGCAGCCTAGGACTGGAGAATAACTATGATTTTTCTTCCGCAATAAACTTGAACTGGTTTAGGCTTGTAATGGGACTATAGCTGTCATTGGAATGAATTAAAATGAACAATGCAGGGTATGGTTCTTTCTCCCTCTGATAGGAGATGATTTTGCTGAATGACGAAAAAATGACTTGTCTGTTCGATTTTGCGAAAAGAGCGACTCAGACTATCTGGTCAAGGGGATGAAATGCCTTTGCTTTTGCTGATTGATTTATTCAGATGGTTAATGGTTGGAGTTATCTTTTCTTTCTGGGTGCTAAGCTGGGGTAGATGATTATGAGCTGGCCTAATATTTTGGTCACTTTTTTACTGGCTTTTGTTTCTGCAGGTGTCTTACATCTTTCGACAACCTGAGGTTTCAGACATTGTAATATTTAAGGCACCTCCAGTTTTGCAGGTCTTGCTTAGTTTAATTTGTCATGAACAATTACTGATAGAAAATGGTTGCCTGTTTATGCTTTATCAGATTACAAAGTAATTATTTTGTTGGTTTTAAATTGGTCAGGACGTGGGTTATGGCTCAAGTGATGTGTTCATCAAAAGGATTGTGGCAAAGGCTGGAGATTATGTTGAAGTAAGTTCTTAAGCAGTGCCAGTCCTACTTACTTTCAATACCATGGTTTATTTTGAAGTAAGATTTGATGTGTTTTGTTAATATCTTAAGTTAATTTAAGACCTGCTATGCCAGGACTTCTGGATTTGCACCTACGAATGAACTTTATTTAATGGTCATATATTGACTCTGGCTTTGTTTTGCAGGTTAGCAATGGTAAACTTTTGGTGAATGGTGTTGCTCAAGATGAAGAATTCATCTTAGAGCCGCTTGATTATGAGATGAAGCCAGTGGTAATGTGTTTTATTCATATGTTCTTGTTGAATTGCAGCTGCCCACTGATGTGTTCTATGATGACTATGTGACCCCAGGTTGATCAGTTAGCACTGACAGATTTGTTTCTATGAATCTAACTGCAGTGTGTGCCCAAAGGATATGTTTTCGTGATGGGAGACAACCGTAACAACAGTTTTGATTCCCATAACTGGTATTTTCGAGTCTTTCAGCTTCTCACAATTGTTATGTGTGATAATGTGATTCATTGAGTTGGAAGATCGTTGTTTGTCCTGTTAAAAGTTGGGTGCTGTTCTAGCACTTGTAGTTGACCAGAATGATATTTGGAAGTGTTTCTCTTTGGGGATGTGTGGAGTAGAAAAAACCGAGTTTGCTACCATTCCCGCTACGTTGGAGAATGTTTCTAAGTCATCATATCTTGAACCATTATTTGCAGGGGTCCGCTTCCTATCAAGAACATAGTTGGTAGATCATGGTTCCGCTACTGGCCTCCGTCCAGTGTACCCGATACTCTGCATGAAGCACACAGCATCAACAATGCCATTTCTTTCTCGTGACACAAACTGCTCTGGCATCTGAGGAGGAATTCATGTACCTAGTTTTAAATTTTTTTCATGCTCTGCGCATCATAAGAGATGATGAAACCGTTTAGCGGAAACATGTGAAAAGATGATGCTACTGTATTCATTCTTTTCAGCCACGATTCCTTTGGATGGATACAGCTTAGGATGGATTATGTCGACCTTCGTAGTGACAGCTGAAATGTACAGGGAGAGAGGAAAAGCTTGTCAGCGTTGCTTGTTTACAATTAAGTTGGTGATATGATGCAATCTTTAGATGACATTATCATCTTCTGCTATCCCTTTGTCCTAATCCCTTTGTCCTAATCCCTTTGTCCTAATGAATCCAAACCATGACAAAGGAATGTGGATCGCTACATCACAGTTGATTCCTTCAAATTGGAAAGTGTCTATGCATGTCAATTAGGCTTTTACTCCTTCCCTCAACATGTTTATAGAATTCCATCCATGTCGGAAATTATTATTATAACAAATCAAATAAGTTTTAAGAAGACATGATGTGTTTATATTTATAGAAAATGAATGATTTAGAAAATATTTTTTTAGCAAATAATCACTTTTGTTGTTTGGAATAATTTCTCATTGAAAAATGTTTTTATTATCATCAATAGTTTATATCTGAACATTGTCGTGGATAATAAAAAATTTCCAGGCTCATTTAATTTTATAAGTGATAAAGTGATCAGTTTAGTAAAATGTTATCAAAATCAATCATTGTGTGAAACAAACGGATTGTTTCACAAAAACTAAACAATTTGCGAAACATTTTTTTAAAAATAAAATGATAACTTACATCACTTACAAAATAAATAAATAAAAAATATTTTTATTATTTAGGAAAATATTCAGATATATATTATTGACGATAATGAAAATATTTTTCTTCTGAATAATTTATTTTTGCAAGAATAAACTAAGCCCAAAACGTAAACATTTTCCCTGGCCCTACGGATCTCCAAAACCTGAGCAGAGTTTCATCTAGAATCAACGATAAAGCAATAAGTTTTAAGAAGACATGGTGTGTTTATTTTATAGAAAATGAATGATTTGGAAAATATTTTTTTTTAAATAATCACTTTTGTTGTTTGGAATAATTTCTCATTAAAAAATATTTTTATTATCATCAACAATTTATATCTGAACATTTTAGTGGATAATAAAAAAAATTGCACTTATTCAAATTTATAAGTGAGAAAGTAATCATTTTAGGAAAATGTTATCTAAATCAATCATCTTGCGTGAAACAAAGGGAGAGTTTCGCAAAAACTAAACAACTTGTGAAATATCTTTTTTTTTTTAAATAAAATGATAACTTACATCGTTTAGAAAATGAATAAATAAAAAATATTATTATTATTTATGAAAATATTTAAATATAAATTATTGACGATAATAAAAATATTTTTCTTTCACAAAAATAAACTGAGCCCGAAACCAGTAAAACATTTTCCCCGGCCAAACCAATCCTACGCATCTCCAAAACCTGAGTAAGAGTTTCGTCGAGAATCATCGATAAAGCAATAATTTTCAATTCGCCTAATCCTTGTCTTGGCGGCCAAGAAAGAGCAAGCGATTCCGCTCGTGGGCAAAATGGTAATTCCACATCGTCCCTAGAAAAAGACCTCGTGTCCTAGTTAACTACCAACTAGACTTACATCTCTGTTCCACATCGGCCCGGAAGTCGCCGATACTTGTCGACGGGAACCGCTCGGACCTCGACGGCCGACGGAGCAGAAGGGAAGAGCGATGACCGCAAGCTCCACCATGGCCACTCTCTCTCTCCTCCTCTCTCTCCTCCAGCTGATGTCATCGTCGTTCCAGGCCCTGACTCCAGCTCTCGCGCTCAATGTCAATGCCTCGTCCCGCCCCTCCAGCACCGCGCTCTTCTTTCAGGTAATTCCCATTTCCCGTTTCCATCCGCAATCGAATCGAATCGAATCGAATCCGAATTCGAGTCGGCGCCCTTTCTCATCGCCGTCGCTTCCCAATTCGATCGGTCCCAGGACGTCGTGAAGGAGATCTGCGCCGGGCAGGGGTGGGACCCGGACGCCGTGAGCCTCTCCAGGCTGGATTTGAGCAAAGCCAGGTTCGGGTTCGCTCGGAGGCACGAGTTCCGGATCCGGTTCGGCAAGACCGACGTGTTCTTCTGGTTCTCCGACGAGGTGGCGTCGTGGAGGAGGCTGAACGTCACGCGAGGGGTGGGTTTCGTGGATTCGGTGAGGGCGGTCGGTTCGTCGCCGGTGATCGGATCTTTCAAGGTGGACGGCCCGTTCGAGTTGCGGGCTGATGGAGACCACGAGTTCTCGATCTCGCTGCCGGTGAGTTTCCTTTTTCGGGTTCCGATCAGCTATTGACTTTTGGTTGTGGCCATTAATTTAATTGATGGAAGTCTGTTTTGTTCCAATTGTATGAGTTAATTCGAGCCTTGGGTATCGGACTTAGTCATTCCTCTGTGTGGTGTTTCAATTTGGAAGTTTTATATGGTTCTCGGTCTGCTGCGAATCAGGACTTTGTGAAGTTTGCATGCTTCTTGTTAAGGATCAACCTTGATTAGGATTTTATGGTTCATTTATACAGCGGAGTATTATTTAACTTTGCATTAACCAATGCTGGCTATATATTGAGACTTCTGCACAGATGTATAGTTATTTATAGGTGGATGCGGTTAGTTGTGGCTGGTCACTTCCATATCAAGGACATGAAGCTACTTTGGAGTTCAGCTTGTCGTGTTACTTTTGTTGGCAATAGCTCATTTGCTTGGCATACTGGGGGAGGTTAATATCTAACTAGAGAGTGTTTAATTTAAATTAATGGGCTCCGGAAAATTTGTGGATTAAAAGCTCACTGCTCTCCAGTCAAGTAAAAGAAATTGTTTCCATACCCTGGCCGTGCTTGTTAGATTGGGTCAAGGTTGCCATTAGATATGCTGAATATCTGGCTCCATTCTAGTTCCTGCATTTCCTGGTTGGGATGCTGTCAAGTATTAAGATTGGACAGATGGTGTTGACACCTTGACTACATCAAGAAAAAGCAATCACAAGCAAAATGCCACACAATTGATGCAGGATTCGGGCCAAGGGACAGTTGAGCAATGGTCCCTCTCAAGTAATGTTAGCAATGGCCAATGTATAGCAAGTTTGCCTGATGTTTAACTGGCCAGGACGGAAAAAAAGAACTAATTGATGTTAAATAGTTACATCAACTGTTAATTCAGCATTTCCATCAACCAAGATTATTGATAAAAGCCAAGAACCCTTGAGACAGACATCCCGTAAGCCAATTGAGGAAAATGTGGCTGCAGGTATTTCTCATTTAATTCTTGATTCGGCAAGAAGGAAACAATTACAATTCAGAAATTCAGCCAACTAGAAATCCAAGTTAGTTTACCCAGACGGCGGGTACATTTGAGTCAATTAGAATTGGAGCCAAAATTCAATCTTTGTAAGCAAGAACAATTAGGAACTGTGCAACTTACCAAAAAAAAAAAAAAACAAACAATTACGAACTGTGCAGAGTTGGTTCAAGAAGGCTCAATATATAAAAGGTAGGGGAAAAACAGAGGATGACACACATCGTTATACGAGCACCCAAAGATGAGTTTTACTTTTCTGCAATTGACTTTCAACAATTTATTTATATATTTTTCCTGCAATCGAATTGTTACTCTTTTGCTTTGTGATTTTGTGTTGTCAACTCAGCAATGATATCAACTTTTATCGAACTATAGGTTGAGTTCATGCTTCTTTCACATTGTAGTCAAATAATCATTGGTAGAAGGATTATCATGTTGTTTGAAAATCATACACTTTGGTTTGTAGTCAAAGCCATTCAAATCAACTTTGCTGTTGCTGTTTTTCTAGTGAATAGATGGAAATAGGATTTAACAGTTACTGTCCATACTGAACTGAATGCAGTGTTCTTATTTGATGTGTATGACTATGGCAAGAAAAGCCTCTTGGTTG
Organism: Eucalyptus camaldulensis; assembly: GCA_019915185.1. Lineage (NCBI taxonomy): Eukaryota > Viridiplantae > Streptophyta > Magnoliopsida > Myrtales > Myrtaceae > Eucalyptus > Eucalyptus camaldulensis. The sequence goes on from JAHSVA010000006.1 coordinate 26,752,151, forward strand.
ATGAAGCTTTTTGCCATAGAACAAGGATGCTCCTAGGATGTTTGAGAGCTTTGGCTCACTGGCAGAGTGGTTGAGTTAACATAAGATGTCGATGGTCCATTTGGAGAAGTGTCACTGTCATGTGTGAGGTGAGTATGTAAGCATGGTTAACTGTGGGAATATCATAGGAAGTGCTCTGGTAGGATGTCTTGTGTTAAGGTCATTGTTCGCTAATTTCTCTACTTATGTTCTGTTACCCGTTCTAACTAAAGTTTCCAATTCTTTTTCCTGCTCAAAGGAACTTCTTACAAGTATGATGTGCAGAGTGCTCCCTTTTGAACGATTTGACAACTTAGGGTGATGTAACAGATGAATAGGGGTTACTTTGTATTAAATGAAATAACTTTAGTTATAGTTGTCACAGTTGTCAGAACCATGCAAGCTTGAATAATTTCATTATGGACTTGTGTCGACAAGACATGGCAGGTTAGCATAAGATGTTGATCATGCAGGATGCCACTTATTTCTATTGGCACGTGGGTTGCACGTGCTGTCATGTATGTATTGCATATATTGAATGGAACAATCTATTGGCTTACTAGCGTTCCTTTTTAAGTACTACTTGAGATAGTTGCGGAAACTTGGAAGGTTTTCATATGAAATGATTAATGTGTTTGGTGTTTTCTGCTGCTTCAGCTATGTGTCCCATGTAATAGAACGTGACATACTTTAAAGAAATGAGATAAATTTCTAATTCATTGCATTGACTTGTTTATTGATAGCCCAATCACTTTATATTTTTCTGGCCATGAATCGCTTTGTCTAATTTAATCAAGAGATTTTCTAAAGAAAACTCTCGATCTTGTTGTATCTGAATCCTATTTAGGTTGACAGTATTTATAATCACAGTTTTTGCTTGAATGCTGATGATCGTATTGTCCTTACTTTTGGCATTCAGCTAAACACCACATACACTGGATTGAGAAATGTCTTAGTGGGTGAAGGCATAACTGTGGAAGTGAATGGAGCTCAAGAAGTTTCTCTGCTTTATGGACCACAGTTCAATTCTTCAGGCAACGTCACCAAGGTGAAAAGTGGATTTTGGCCCTATTGGCAATCACTGTGTACTCCTTTGTTGCCCATCCGTGTTACAGGATCTGCGTCACTTATTGCCTACAGAACTCGAAATCCAAGTACTTACATAGAGACTAATTTCCTGTCCACGGGTACCATTGAGTTGCTGCCAGAGAAATGTTATGGCAATTTTCTGTATAAGAGATCTTCATGCCCCATCGATTCCTTGAGTTCAAGGATAGCCACTCTTGAAAGAGTTCTGGGGGGTTTAATGGGCGATCGGATGCGTCAATATGGGTTTTTAGGTTTTGTAAAAGCTAAAATAAAAGCAGTAATGGTTATTCGTCTCCAGATACAATTGGAGCGGAATGTTACGGGTAATGAGACTCACCTAGTAAAGTGGGAGCAGTGGAGAACGAGGCCTACTGTTGAACGAGTCTGGTTCCAGGTGGTGGCCAGAGTAGATGCAGAGAGGCTGACGCCCCTCATTGTAAATAAAGTGAGGCCTTTTAGTGGAGCAGATACCGTTGCATGGTGTAGCTTATTGTCTAACATCTCATTCACTAAGTTCCCATCCATTTTAGTCCCTCCAGATGCCCTCACTTTGGATGTGAAATGGTAAACATCAACACTTGCCTCTCTTGTAACATAGTGTTTGTTCTGGAAATTTTTGGTGTAATCCATTTCATCTTGTTTGCAGAGATTAGGGATACATCTCAATTGTATAAGTGCCTCTCATTTGCTTGTGTAAATAATATTTGTAAAGTAAATGAAGAGTCACAATGAGGTTTTTGTTTTCTGGCATCCATGATGAGATTGCGGATTGAGCCTTTAGGGTAATAGTAAGGTTAGTCCACTGGAGCCTGGAGGTGACAGGCTGCGATTATGGAAAAGGCTTCTCAAGAGAAGCATGGATGAGGCTGCACTGGCATTCGCCTTCTATTTCACTATGAAATTGACATACTTTTCCTGCGCGAGTGCTACATGGTAAAGCTTGATGATCGATGCAACCTTTGATGATTAGTCCACTGGAACCTGGAGTTGACAGGTTGCGATTGCGGAAACAGCCTCTCAAGAAAAGGAGGGATGAAGCTGCACTGGAATTGGCCTTTCTATTTCACTATGAGATTGACATACACTTTTCCTGTGCGAGTGCTACATGGCAAAGCTTGATGATCAACGCACCCTTTGATGAACGTCAACTCAAAGGTATAGAGCAGAAGCCAAAAGATTTTTGAAGATGCTCAGGTGAAAGGACTCGGCAGTGTTACTTGAGTTGTGGTGAAACGGTCACTAATTTTGTATTGTTATTGCTGAGGGAAAATGATCAAAAAAGTTATAAATTTATTGCAATTGTATCAATTCAATTCTAATTTTTTTTTTACTAGTTGAGTCTTAAACCTTTTATAATTGTATTAATTCAATTCTTCCGGCCAAATTTGGCCGACGTTAATGTGGACGTCGGGCAGCATCAGTAGACAATATTTTAATTTTATTCTATTATTTTGAATTTTTTAATCTTTTCTTCTTCTTTTTTCTTTTTTTTTTTCTCTCTTTTTTTGTTTTTTGCTCTCCTCCTTTCTTCCGGCGACCGGCCGAAGGGGAGGGCCAATCTCTAGACTAAGGTGGCTAGTTAGGCCCAATTGAAGGCGAGCTCACCCTGCCGTTGTCGGGAGAGGGTTGCCCAACCAGCCCTTGTTGGATCCACAGGCGAGGGATCAGTGAGCTCTCCCTTGCCCAAATTTGAAGAGGGCTCGTCTTGCCAGTGGCTAGATAAGGCTCTTCCAGTGATGGCAAGGGTGAGCCTGCCGATCCACTAGCAAGTCTCATCCTTGCCCAAATCCAATGAGGGATTAGCGAGCTTGCCCTTGCCTAGATCTGGCAAGGGCTTGCCTTGCTAGTGGCTAGGCAGCCCTCACCCGACAACAACGGGGGTGAGCTCGCCCTCAATCGGGTTGAGCCTGCTACCTGAGTCCAACAACTGACCCTCCTCTCCAGCTGATCACCGGAAGAAGGGGGGAAGACAAAAAAAAAAAAAACAAAAACAAAAAAAAAAAACAAAAAGAGAGGAAAAAAAAATAGATGGAGTGCTTTTGAATGTTATTCTTAGCCCTACTTGTTATCTTCTTTGGACAGATTGACAATCTGTGATGAACTCTGACAAAGGAATATCTTATGGCTATTGAAGGTATCTACTTATTGGATGGTGTGAAACACTGTTAGTATCAGTTTATTGCTTCAACCTTAGACTTAATAAGGAAAACCTTTGTAGAGCACCTTAAAAGTTGCTTTATTAAATTACCCAATGAGTTGGTGCAACATGATGACACGGTGTTACTTATGTATGCAATATTCTCAGTGCTATGAAAGAAACTCCTCATTGATGTTGTCTTTTCGCAAACAAAAGCCTAGAAGGAATTGCAGGATGAAATCGAAATCTTCATGCATATACTTTCAGACTTTGAGATTTTAAGAAGCTTACATCATAGTTTAATTTGAGAGCTTGCGTGAGGATAAAATGTAAAATAGGTGGAAAGAAAGGACAATGCATAGTGGCTATATTAGTTTGTCTGGATAAGTTGAGTGATGTCTTCCTATTACCAGTTGGGCTTGACTGCATGATGATGCCGCTACTGTTTAGACTTCGACCATGAGCAGCCCGCTTGTCGACAAGCCACCATGGAAAAGAGTCCTCCGTGTCGACGACGCTAGTGCTGTTTAGTTTTGCTCATTTTATATTCTCTTTGATGAACGACAAGCGTTTTTATTATTGTTATGTTTATTTTCGTTTTGTTTAACTAAAAATGAAACCAAAAAAGGGAAAAAAAATCATTGGATCCTGGCACCGACCTTGGAACATGTGACAGAGTAGGTTTAAGGTTCAAGATTTTAATGGGTAAGTTCCAGGTACGAAAAAAATGAGGAACCTATAGCTAATGATAGGTTCCGGATTGCAGGGGGAACCTGTATGAAATCTGAAACCGCTCATCCTTACTGTTGACGATCGAAACATTGAGCTTGGAACTTGACTGATTTTCTCGAAGGGGCGACACCTATGGAAGAACATGCGCGCAGGAGTCAGTCTTCCATGTGAATCCAGTCCCTTATGTAGGATTGAATCATGTGAACTATCCACTCGTCATTGGGCAGTTATAGGATGCTTTGGAGTGGCGTTACCATTCATGGGCCTATGGCTTGGACAAGTGCTTACATGGGCTTACAAAAACTTTGGGTTCGTAAGGTTATAAGAAGTCTAATTTCTTAAGGGAAAAATGATTTAATTGATTCATGAACTTTGATTTAATATACAATGTTGTCTCCGCATTATATTCAATATTGTCCCTAAACTAGTGGTGGATGTTCAATCTAGTCCCTAAAATATATCAAAATATTCAATGCATTCCTTTCGTTAATTCAAGTAAGTGGAATTTATTGATATGACTACCAATTTGTTAAATTTGAAAAGTGGACAACACAAGAAGGTACACGTGGATTATCCAAGTAAGATGTTCATGTCAATTGTGATTTAGTAATCCATGCCATCAAATAACGATTAACATGTTAACACCTTCTTCTTCTTTTTGGCTGTTCTAAAGTAAATGAAAGAAAAGATGGATATGTTGACTCAGTGTTGTAAAAATCTAACTTAGTATATAGTAATCCATGTCATCAAATAAAGTCTAATTTGTCGTTTGAGTAAACTGACAGACTGTATTGAACTTTTGGAAATAGTTTAGGGACCATAATAAACAAATTAAATATCCAAGAATGAAGTTGCACATTAAGCCAAAATTCAGAGATGACTTTGGTATTTCCCATTTCTTAGCTTGTGGCTGTCAACTTCGATTACTAAAACATTAGCATTGGTTTCCACATGATTGAGATTTAGAAATTGGCTATCTCATACTTTGAACTACTCATTGAAAGTTTGGAATTATTATTTTGATCATTGTTTTATTTTTTGAACTTACATTTTATTGATCTTTGAGGTATTGGATTCCTTGTTTTGTTAACTCTGAACCATCCCTTGACGGTTTGTCTAGATTTATGTCGGGGGTTAGATGTCATAATATTGGATTCTTGTTGAAGAAACTCCCATGAGATTTTAAGATAAAAATCAAAAATAAAAAATCACTAATTTATGCATTATCAATAGATGCAAGGTAATATACACATCGTGTACCAACAGGCTCGTTGTGACATGGAGCACGCTGCTACTCTCAAGGGGGAACGAAGTGAATAAGTTACACTCATTTAAGCGGACTCGGCCTAGGCAACAAACCCAAAGATGGTGATGATAGCAACAATAGCATTCAACTTAACCTCCCTTTGAACCCAAGTTTCTGTCATAATTCACTCCTTCAATAGCAACTACCGTAAATTTGTTCAACTAGATTGTTGGATTTAGATATGCATCAATCATAAATCACCTGGATGTGGATTCTTGTGATGAGAGATAAGTCGTGCACAACCTAAAACTAACACGTCTCCTTTTAAGGCCATGCAAAGCAAATAAACCATAACCTGGTCGAATAATATCATGCAGGCGGCGTGGGAATTTTGGGTTTCATACATGTTTTTGATCCTACATCGCCTGGACTTGAGCTATTGCTACGGTAAACAAGCGCCAAGCGACCTCAAATTAGAATGATGCGCTTTAAAGCCGTATAGGCATGAGTGCCACTGCCAAAGCGGATAATACGTAGCATACGTAAATGAGAAGTAGAGTTTCGATAATAAAATCTCAGGGCTAACTAATGAATGTTAGGGATCAAATCAAAAGCAAAACAAAATTTTGAGAGGATAAAAATGAAACGTAGTGCGAAGGACGAAGTGTACCACTATCCTTATCTATTTCGTCCTCGCATGAGTGAACTCTGCATTTCACCAAACAGCCCCCAAAGGAATATGCCTAGACCGACCGATACACGTGATGAGGTCCCATCGAAAAGTATGTTTAATCAAAGATCAAGACAATGTGATCAGAAGAGTAGAAAAAGTGTGGTCGTGCACTAAACTACAAGCAAAAAGAAAGTGACATAACAAGGCACCGAGCAATGTCCAAGAAATCAGCCCAGTAATCAGTCAATGTCTCCATCTAAAGCCCATTGAAAAAAATTCACTAATAATCTGTGGGGGCCCTCTCGAAGTTCATGATTGAAGACACTGTGGTACCAAAATGTCGCCTAATACTCCAAATTCGAAATGCTGAATTTCGAACTCTTATTGAGATATATGAAGATTGGTTCCTAGCTTTTGCCAAGTCACACTTCCATCATGCTCATAATATTGCTTATAAAGCTTGCCGACTTCAGATTCTTCGGACCCATCTAAGATTACTCACAAGGTACGAAGTTTTGTCCGATCCTAAGCTTCAAAAACACTTTATAAAGACGATCATGAGAAAGTGAAAAAAAACAAAACAAAACAAAACCATCACTACATTGATGACTTTGACATGACACAAGATCACGCTTAAGAAAAAATCGAGTTATGAGAATAGTTTGAGAATACCGAATCGGACAATGATATAATCAAAAGTACCCAGAACTTGATCTTTAATCAACTTCCTCATAATATTGATATAAATTTTTAAATTAGTTTAACAATAATATCAATTCTTCACAGCAAAATAGCTGGTCATAGTCGCCCAAATTGCCACTCTTCATTTCCCCATGCTAGAACTTTTGACTCCTTTTTAGCATTTTAAGTTCATTGATGTTCTGCCTTTTGAGATGAGAGAGTGAGCGAGCCGGGGGGCGGGGAGGGATTTAAACCAAAGCATGAATTTGACGGCACAAATGACTAGGAACTTCTGTGCTCAGCATAGAGTTAGATAGAAACAATAGTCAACAACTGGACTTCGAACTCTCAGAAATGCCATAGATGTTCTGCCTAAGCATCAAGTCATTTAATAAACGAAATTCATTACAGGCAGCATTGCACACATAACAATCCGGTCAGTTTAACGAAACTCTAGATGGAGAAACGAGGCCAAAAACAAAAACTGCAAGATGGTCTTCGGAGAACTTATCTGTGTCCACCACACGGATATACAGAGCAAAATAACATTGAACAGAATGCAAAATTTAATAAGTTTTTGAGACATGGAGGACTTAACATGTAAAAGATAAGAAAGTTACAGATGCGAGAATAGCTTGACTAGAACTTGTTGTTTAATATTGAATGCTGAGTGATGTGGCAAGCTTTCATAAGAGATGCGGTCAATCGTCGAGCCAGTCCAGAGAAAAGCACTTGTCTGCGACTTGAACTAGAACATCGTCCCTCGGCTTCACAGCATCTTTCCACCCCCAAGACACCTCCTCATCACATATCACGGTTTTAAGAGTCTTCATCAATGAGGCAGACCTCGGCACCCCCCTTATTTGCGCACATTCCCTCATATCGATCTTCTCAAGTTTCTCCAGGTTTCCAATTTCTTTAGGAAGGTCCATCAAATTAACACATTGAGAGATGTCGAGATACTTCAAGAAACCAAGTTGACAAATTCCCGGAGGAAGCGTCCTAAGATTCGGGCAAGCATACATTCTCAGTATCTCTAGAGATGACAGATTGTGCAAGTCGGCTGGTAGACTTTGGAGGCTGTGGCAGTTCGTGATGCTCAGGCTCTTGAGGGATTGGGCCAGGCAAATGCTTGAAGGAAGCTCCAATAAGTCATCGCAATGGTCAATAGTGAGCTCCGATAGGCGTGGAAAAATCTGGGGGAGGTTGACGATTGATGGATCTAGGCTGTCATTGATCTTGCACAGGACTAGAAATACCTTCCTCATGTCATTGAGGGGTGTTGTGCTTTCAGATAAATGGGGGACACAAACTCTTTCAAGCCAGAGGCTTCGCAACTTGGTCAAACTAGAGAAAACCAAAAAGTTTCGGAGGACAGCATTGGAAGTGCTGTGATTTATGACAATCAGAGCACGGAGCTTCGGCATGTTCTCAATAAAAGGAGGTAAGAAGTAACTGTCGGAAGAGAAGTTGAGGATAAGCACTTCAGCCTTGGGGAATTCCATTCTTGGCCAGTCCATTTCATCCATTTTACCTAGCTTTGCACAACAGAAATTAGTGAAAACAAATTGGAAGAGAGAGTTCAGTGTACAAGACTCACAAAACTTCAGTCAATACCTGTGTGAACTGAAACAATTTGAGCATCGAACGGTATGCCTGAATTCCTTTCCCACTGTTTAGGAAACTCATTTTCTCTTCTAGGCATAAGCAGTCGCTTGCGCTTGCTGACTTCCTCCTGGTTGTTGAGATGAAGGGCGAGGTCCCTTAGCACATCATGTTGGGTCACCGACACCTCGAAATAACTGCTGTATATTTCTCCAGCTCTGCCACAGATCTCATGAAGTTAGAAGGATTCATTTTTATTAGTTCTTCCAAATCTAAGAGCCATGGCAAAAGACCTGCGGAATATGAACATACCGGACATCCTTAACCAAAGTAATTAGATTTTTGTTGGAGAGCTCAACAACGATCGCAAAACCTTCTTCTTCATCGATGTCATGTATTTCGACCCACATGTTGATAAGAACATCCAGAGGAATCTTTGTGTCCTCTGGGAACGATCCCAAATCCAAGAAGCATTCTTTGACCTTTTTCTTCAAGTGTTCAACACTGATCGCCATCCTATCCAACAGTTTGCTTCCATGAGAGTCAGATATCGGCTCTCCCCTTGCCAATCTATTTCGGGCACTCACCCAGAACATCGGTAATTGGTCCCTTAATGAAGCTCCAATCACTTTGAGAGCCAAAGGAAGCCCTTTACATTCGTTGACCACCTATCCACAACGTTTTCATGACATATAAAATTAAAGGACTAAGGCAGCAGATTCAAATGAAACTTCAAACTAAGTTACTTGCTTTTATACGAGTATAACAGCACACCGGAGAGAGAAGGAGAGAGAGAGAGAGAGAGAGAGAGTTTTCTAAACTACCTGCTTGACCAAATCTTTATCAGCACCACCAGGAGGGATGGATTTTTGACCAAAGGCCCAGTGGCAGAACAGGGTCATAGCTTCTTGTTCCCTCAGCAATTCTACTTCATAAGTATCTGTAATTACTTCTGGGAATTTGAATCTCGAGACCACAAGGGTCATGCAACCGGGTGTCCTGGAAATGGCAACCAACGGCTCAAGATCCGAGAACAACCACACATCATCCAGCACAATCAGGGTCTTTCGTCCTGTGGCCCCCAAATTACGTATGCCTTCTGGTCTCCAGTGCATATTCCACTGAGGAACCGGATCGAATGGACTGACGCCTTCATTCCCCATTATGAATGCCTTAATCTGTGCCTTCAATCCCTCTATATTAGGGGACTGAGATACTGTTTGGAACAGGACCCTGTCGTTGAAGTGACCTGGAAGAAGCATAAAAATGGTCAGTTGGTAGCTTTGAATCTAAACATACGAACTTTTCATTCTGAAACAAGAAAAAGATCCACCTAAAACATAATGGAAAGAAAGGAGCTCACAAATTATTTGGATATATATTTTACACGAAATACAGATTTGTTAGACAACTGTTTCAAAGCCACATCTGAGAGCCATCCAAAGATACTGAGGTCAAGCTATCATGACCAAAACTGCTAACATGCTAAATGGCAACCAACGGCTCAAGTATCCAAAAACTACTAACATGCTAAATTTAGAGCACTTAATGCAATAAAAGGTTCACAAAAGCCTCCTGTCCAAAAGTGCAATCAGAGCAAATTCTACCAGAAAGAGCATGAATCAAAAATAGAACCCAGAGAATTGAGAAACAAAAGAAAAATTACTGCTAAAATAAAAAGCAGCCGCAGAAAACCCATGAAAAGGAGCTTACTTCTGATAGCATCATCCTTAGCAACTTCCTTAGCCAAAGTGGTCTTCCCAGACCCACCAATCCCACATATCCCAATCACCCCCATATCCTTACTCACCATAATCATCTCCCTCACTTTCCTTCTCCCCACCTCCACCGATGGCCCAAAACTCAGAACGCCGCTGCCGAAGGCGTCAGACTCCGCCTCGGTCTCCTCCCTCCACTTCAGCGCCTCCCCCACCCACCCGCCACCGCCGATCCTCATCTCCGACAGGCTCTGCTCCAGCCGCCGCGTCGACCCCTCGATCCGTTCCAGTCGCTCCCCCGTCTCCACCCGCATGTTGTGCACGTCGGCTAGGGTGTGGGCCTGCATCGGGCCCTGAATGAAATGATTGATCTTCTTGTCAAGCTTCTCCATCTTCCTCGTCAACTGGAGGTTCTTGTAGAGGTTCCAGCGGTTGGTGCCGAGGACCTTCATGGAGAGCTCGCGGCCATCCACGAGGGTCCTCTTGAAGTGGTCAAGCTGGGTTTGTCGGTGGCCAGGGAGCTCGACACCCGAGTACTGGATCTCGTGGATGATCGGTTGGAGGTCCTCGATGATGCGGATGAGCTGGTGGGCCCTCTCCTTGCTGAGGCAGGACTTGCGGGTTGTCTGTACGAGCTGCTTCAGGAGCTCCGTCGCGATCTCGCCGGCGAAGAAGTCCGTCACCGCCATGTTCCGGCGGGGCGGTTGCTTGCGTCAAGGCCGCGTTACTGTAGCTCCACCAGAGAGAGAGAGAGAGAGAGAGAGAGAGACTCAGACGATGACTGGCTGTTGAGTTCAGACTCGACTCTGGAGACCTTCGCTGCTGGTGCCGCTACTTTTGGCAGCCATGGAAGATTGCTCATTGGCTAGTTTTGTTTAAGTATCTAATCTTGTATGTTTATTTTATTTATTAATTTATTTAATGCTTGCCCATTGGTGGGCCGCATGTGGGACCTTGTTTTTTTAAGCCGGCGTGATTTCCTTGTTTCTTCCATCAATTTTATTTTGATTATTAGCATCGGCGATGACGACAGCGTAACCATTCGTCCCGGCCAACTAAAAAAAGGTCAAAAATAGAAGGTGGGATCAGTTTATCAGATCCCGCGTTGTTAGGTGAGGTACATATTTCCGTTGACCTTATTTCACGACTGCCAACATGTACATGTACATATGTACGTATACATGTAGATGTGTTCTACATGGGTGAATCCAAAATGGGGAATTGCCTTTTGCTCACTCTCGCGACTACAGAATGTAAGAATCACATATGATAAGTGAAACTTGTAGCCTCTTTCTATATATTTATATGACTTTGTAGAATCGGAAGCATTTGTTGGTTTGTGAGCTAATCTAGAGACTTATGGAGTTTTCAGAAAATTCCACGTAAGCAAATAAACCTCTCTCTTAGGTTTTGCCACATCAAATTTTGAAAATTATGTAGGATAATGTGTTGAGGTTTGCGCCACGTGTCGCACAATTGACAGCCCCATCTTCCCACGTTAGGTATGCACATTATTAAATAGAATCAAACAATGAAAGATTGTCGATGGATTAAATTAGTTCTAACCAAAGAAAACGACTCATTTTCCATCTTCCCCGTGCTTGAAGCGACTAGACACCACATATAGGAGAAGGAAAAGTTCTTTCAAATTCTTCAATTTCTATACTACCAACCCTGAGTTCCTGCCAATGGTCTATACTTGTTGGCAATAGGAAGCTAGAGGATCAAGGATGTTCATAATGGTGAAGAAGCTCAAAGCACTAAGACGGCAACTTAGGGGCTTGAATAGATCTCAATTTGGCGACCTACACCTAAAGGTTAAGGAGGCAAAGGAGAACCTTCATCGACTACATTGCAACAAGAGCTTGTGATGAAATAAGTTAACGATAGGCGGGTGTTTTTAAAATTCAAATGAAGAGAGGTACTTTCATTTGTATGTATCGAATGTAATTTCTTGCGAGTTGTAAAGTTAGTCACATTATTTCCCCCCGTTTTCTGAGTTTTCTCCCTCTTCTTTTCCAAAAGGAAAAAGCTTTACATCAATCTAGCAGCGTGATGTGGGAAAATGGGGCCACCTGTTTAAGGGTCATTTTCTGTAAGTAACATACAACGGTTAGCGGTTCTGCCTGAAAGATGACATCATGAACTTGACGGGAGGAAGAGGGCTCATTTGATGCTGAGCACGGAAATTACGTTGAAATAGCTTGACTACATCTAAACATATACGAAAGGAATATAGTCGACTCAACTAATCTTTTTGAAGGTGGCTTGTCAATCTTCCTATCATCCATTTCTCTCTCACACTTTAAATTTACCAATTTTCTTATAATTCTGTTCTCACCTAGAAACAGCCATAGTAAGTATTGGTCATTTTGAGAGATGTTAAAATATTTAAATAATAAATCATGCCTTCATATGACAGTTTAAGTTTTGAGAATAGTTAGCAATTGTCCTATAAAATCTTACATGATATCAAAGTTAAATGTCTCGAGTTCCAATCATTCCATGTTTCATTTGCCTCCCCAATTAAATCTTCACACTTAGTACTAGGCAAGAGACTAAGCCAAGTGTAAGGAGGAGTATTAGAATATTTAAATAATAAATCATACATTCATTTGACAAGCTAAATTTTGAAAATAATTAGTAATGATCCTATAAAATCTCACAAAAGAGACATTAATTTTGCGAGGCATTTACCTTATTAAGCAAGATATCGACTCTATAAATAATTGCATGCAAATTATTGATTGGCATAGGTTTGGCCAATGAGAGGATTGACACATACGAGATTGGCATTGGCCACTGTTGACACCAAAATTTAAAAAGTTTCGTATGGACGGCCGGTACCAAACCGGCGAACGAAGATTGATGTTAAAAGTAGTTGAAATACACATGGCAAAAGTAGTTGGCATACACATGGTAAAAACAGTTGGCAAAACTTTGAGAACACGTCTAGAACTTAATGAACAAGTTTACGAATGTAGAAGTAAAAACCTAGAGGCTCATTGATGTGGAAAAAGAAACTTATGAAGTGTAAAGAAGGACATGCGCACTCAAGATTTATTTGTATTATCAAAGTTTCCGTTCATTCTTCTTAATCTTACCAAACTCTCATTTTTTGAGTTTGATTTGAGCTTTTTAACTCCGTATCACTCCTTAAGCCTAATTCATGTTCCTATCTAGGCTATGATCCCCCGTCAATAAACGAGAAGAAATTCCAAACTCTTTCACCCAATTCAACCTATCCTAATCTCAAAAAATCGATGGCACTTGGTAAGTAAAATCCAACACTCCAACATCGTTTTGCTCATTTCATGTTGGCATGGTTGGATGAAAAGATGGACGAGGATAGTAAAGGACAAGGTCACGAAGCCATGTTCTGGAGTCGCCGTGGACGCCGGGAGACGGGGTTAGGGGGGCCGGTTATCCTTAACCTTGGCAATTGGTGGTTGACGTGGGGGAAGACTTTGAGAACATGAGTGCAGGCTGCAATTTGCAGCCGTTCGTTTTTACGCGGTTGAGTGGGAGTTTTAAAGCAAAGACCCTTGACGTTGACGTGGAGGGTTGACCACGTGTCCTGGACCACCATGACGTAATGGGCCTGACGTCAGCAACCATGTGGAGATTCCTGCTTTTGGAGGTTTCTCGACATTGGGGTTGGGTGGTGGTGGTGGAGTGCTCGCACGTTCACGTTGGTGGGGACAGCGTTCGGCTGTTTCCGCACGCGCGGAGAAATTATTGGTGGCGCTTCGGAGGATCTTTTTCTCCTTTCCTTTTGATAAGTTAAGTACACGGCACGCCGTAGCCCAATTGAATAAAGCCCTTCATATCCGACCAAATAAAAATAAAAATAAAAATAAATAAAGCCCTTCATACGAGATTTTGAGCTCCGTTTGTTTTGTAGACTCGGAAGATTAAAAAAAAGGTCTTCCTAAAAATAATCATTTGAAATAATTAATTTATAAAAAATATTTTTATTATCAATAATAATTTTATATGATATTTTCGTAGATGATAAAAATATTTTTCATATAATAATTTTTGTAGGCAATACAAACATGTATTTTCAGGAATATTTTCTAAATTTTTTTATTTTTCGCAAACTAAACGGAACCTTAGATATGATGGAAAATTATTAATAATATATGTCCACGATTCTTGAATAAGTAGGGTTTCACATTTGATTATTAAAAATAACTAAGAAATAGTTATTATGGTAACTCACAAAAGAAAAAGATAAGGATACGCAATACAACATATAATTTAGCGAAAATACTATAATAAAATCTTAAGCTATGTAGGCTGTGATACTCTAGTACTCTAGACTCTTTTTGCGTCAGTGAAAACTTTAAAATATGCCCACCATGATGACAATATTGTAAACTTTTTTTTTTTTGACCGAAACTATTAAACTATGTCAACTGTAGTATCAATACATCAATTTTTTCTATGTTACCATTATCACCAAACTTATACTAATGTGATAAAATAACAATTTTCTTTTAAACTATTTCAGAATTACTCAACTTGAGTTATGATAATACAAATGATTTTTTTTTATTAAGGAAAAGAAGGATAAGAAAACATTAAATAAGATATCATCAGTTTCACAATGAGAACCCTATCTTTAGACTCTAAAAAATTTCCAATGGATTCTAACAAAAATAACATTTATCACTGATATGAGTTTGGGATATCAATGACACAAGAAAAAAGTTTGGGATTTGATGTTAAAGTGTTACTATTTTTTATTTTTATTTTTTGGTTGTAGATGAAGGGTACTTTTGTTATACTCATACATGTTTGGGTTTAGGCGACATTTTTTTTTTTTTTATTAGTGGCACAACAGGCATAATTCAGAATATTGTAGAGAGCGATCGTATGCATTGAAGAGGAAGATGCCAAAACTAGTCAAATTTGTCCTCTTTTTTTAGCAGAGGTTAGAACAAGTTTAGCAAGGTGATCCGTGGAAGCAAGCATTACCTCAAATTTTAATTGACTAGTCCCGTAATAATTAGAAAAAGTCAAATAAGTTTTGGGCCTACAAGCCAAAGATCACGCCTCAGAGGGCAGTTTTGTAATTTTAACCTGCCCGTGCATAAATTTTTGCCAAAACGTTATTTTTACTTATTTTTGAAAGAAAAAGTGAAACACTTTTGTTTTTCCTTCAAAATAAATGATATCTACATTTTTTAATGACCCGAACCATACTTAAAGTACGGAATTGGTCAAATTGTTGCACAATCCGTTCGACTTGCAGAGCCATTTTTTCCTTCTCACCCCCCTCCGTAACATGAGTTCATTAACTCAAAACGCAAGTAAACGTCCAACAACATCCTGAACTAACAAAATCCGCAGGCCTGATGGCACACGAAGGCAAATCTTGAACAGTGACGAAGCTGAAACAAGTGATACAGAAAGGCCCGAGAACAAAGGTCAAGGGCGGCTAAAAAGTTTCTGTACTTAGGAGTGGGACAGATGTGGTGCACCTATGTGAATATACCACCGGTCGAAACCTTTCTGAAGCACAGAATAGAAGTGCCGATAAGGCGTCGAGATTCAAACCCTGAAGCCGCCTGCGCGGCAATGCTACATTCTACCTCTATACTTGCTCATTCCATGTTCCTACATTTTTGCTTCTGCTGAACTGCAGGGGAGTAGCATCGCTGCATGAGATATAACCTGCACACGTAATTCATCCCTCAGCATTCCAATCTGGCTTTACTTATTCTGATCCATTTCATGGGGTGAGGAGACCACTGAGCATGCTACTTCAGGATGGGGTCCCCCTCTTCATTTCTCCCCATACATTTTTTTTTTTTTGGTATCTAGGAACCTCCGTGCGCCGCTTCGCAGCGGAGTAAACCCTAAAGGAGCAAGAGAGTCACCACTACTCTTTCTGCCCCGGGCAAGTCGTGGGTTCATTTCCAACAAGGCAGACGACACAGGGATTCGAACTCCAAACCTCTCCCAAAAGGAACTGAAACTCAACTACTATGCCGCCACCACGAGTGGTCATTTCTCCCCATACATTGATATGCTAACACCGGAATGATAAAAAAAAATATATATATATATATATATATATGATAAAATATATATATATATATATATATGTAACAAATTTATCATAAACTAATTTTTTTACTATTAAAAACCCTAAATTTGTACATGTGTAACAAATTTACCTAAGTTAGTTTCCATTAAATTGGATTAATACCATGAAAAATTACAAACCATTACAAACATAGGTTAAAAAAGTCAAATTGATGTACTCGTAAACTACCACATATCATCCAATTCGGCAATTTAATGGTAAAATTTAATAAAAACTAACGGAGGGTAAATTTGTCATAATTGTATCAATTTGAGATTTTTTATCGTCAAAAAATTAGTTTAGGATAAATTTGTCAAAGATATATAATTTGGGATTTTTGATGGTATTAATTCAAAAATTTTAAAAGTAGCACAAAAGCAGAAAAAAAAAATAATGAAAGCTCATCACATAAGAAATCCCAACATAGGGCATGGAATAGCGCGGATGATCATCACGTAAAGAATCCGCATTAGGTTATCCCTAAGTGGAATCCACCAAAATGACAAGGAGTTGAGTTAAATTTTTAAGTCAAGAAAGTAACAAAAACATTCATTAAAACGCAAACTTACCCCCAATAAAACCTTAAAGGCGTTTATATGGACACAACTTGGAACAGCTCTTCAAATACAGGCAAATACTAAGACACCAGCCTGTTATTCCAAGATAAGATCAGATAAACAAAGCATATATACCAACATTGACTCTTGACTCAAACGACTCTAGAAAGAAAGTAAAATGGTGATGACTCAATAAGTACAAATAATGACTAAAAGACTTCTCGGATTTTGCTGAGTAATGGGGGCATAATTTCCTCTGGAAGACTCCATATTCCATGAAACTTGTCTCGTTTGAAATTAGAGACCTAGGGCTTTCTATCCATATATTATGAGACCACATTGGAGTACGAAACCATCATCAAATCTCATAAGAAAGTGACCATGAAATTCTGTTGGAGTAGATGAACCTAACCTCTAAGCAATATTGCATTAATTCATTTAATTGTTGCATAAAGCTTAATTTTCTCGAGATGATCCTTCATCGTACTCATTTAGAGTCTAGATTTAACCCATATCACCATTTGCACGTTTGGCTCTTCGTTATTGTGAACCACTTTTAGCCAGCCATCTCATTTTGCAGAACTAGCATAGGGTAGATAGGTTTTAAAGTGAGTTTCCACCATACACGCTAGTTATGTATCTAATTCGAAATTAAGTAGAACATAAGATGTGCTAAAGCTTGAGTCCAAAAAGTTCTAAACTTATTACACTTTTGCCAAATTAGTTATACACTTTTAATTTTGCTAATTGAGTTCTAAATCTTTTTAACGTTTGCCAATTGAGCCAATCTAATCAATTTTGATCACAAATCGATGACATGGATGCCAACCATCTTACGTGACATAACTGACACTAACGTGAATAATTTTTAATAATATTTAAATATTTTTTCAATTTTTATTCTTTTTTATTTCTCCCTTTTTCTTCCTCCAGCCAGTCGTTGGACTTGGGTGATGGCTAGCAGCTGGCCAAAGGAAACAACCAGCCAGGGTCGCCCGTGTGAGGATGCTACATCCTGCTTCTGTCTTGCTCATTTCAGGTTCCTACAATCTGCTTCTGTTGAACTGCAAGATACAACCCGCACAACAATCCAATTTGGCTTATTTTATTTTGATCCATTTCATGGGGCAAGGAGACCGCTGACCACGCTACTTTAAGGAGGGGTCCCCCCTCTTCATTTCTACCCATATCTTACTATGCTAACACTAGAGTGGTAAAAAATTTAGGATTAATATCACAAAAATCTTAAACTAGTATACATATGACAAATTTACTAAAAACTAATTCTTTTTATCGAAAAAATCCTAAATCGATAAATCTGTGATTAATTTATTTCAAACTAATTTTTTGACTAACCAAAATCCCAAGACAAATTTACCTTTGTTAGTTTCTATTAAAGTGTGCTATCACAAAAATCCACAAACTAGAACAAATGGAGGTTAAAACCCTAAGTTAAAACACTTGTAAATTGCCATATATCATCTAACTCAGTAACATGATAATAAAATTTAATGGAAACTAATGAAATGTAAATTTGTCAAGGTATACCATTTTGATAGTTTTGATGGCTAAAAAATTAGTTTGAGGTAAATTTGTCAAAAGTATATCAATTTAGGATTTTCATGGTATTAACTCAAAAATTTAAAAGGTAGCATGAAAGCAGAAAAAAAAAATGAAAGCTCATCACATAAGGAATCCCAATATAGGGCGTGGAATAGGGCGGATGATAATCATGTAAAGAATCCGCATTAGGTTACCATTGAGTGGAATCCACAAAAATGATACGGAGTCAAGTTAAACTTTTAAGTCAAGAAACTAATTAAAACAATCATTAAAACACAAACTTACCCTTAAGAAAACTTTAGAGGGGTTTATATAGACACAACTTTGAACAACCTTTCAATTACAGACACCAACCAGTAACTTTCCAAGATAAAGATCACGTAAAAAAAAGCATACATACCAACATTGACTCTTGATTCAAATGACTCCAGAAACAAAGTAAATGGTTCTGACTCAATACGAACATGTAAAGTAAAAGACTCTTCTCGGTTTTTGCTAAGTAATCGGGGCATAATTTCCTCTGGAAGACTTCATATTCCATGAAACTTGACTCGTTTGAGACTAGAGACCTAAGGCTCTCCATCCATATATTATGAGACCACATTGGAGCAGGAAACCATCATCAAATCTCATAAGAAAAAAATCTGTCGTAATAGATGAACTTAACCTATAAGCAATTTTGCATTAATTGTTGCATAAAGCTTAATTTTGGCTACAAATCAATGATATGGATGCCAGTCATCCTATGGCTGCGTTTGGGAACCACTTTGCCAAGTATTTTTGGGGGCTAAAGGCCTTTGGGCCAAAATGAAGGTGTTTGGGAACTGCTTTGGAAGTCTCATTAAGGTAAAGCTGGCATTTGTAAGGCTAA
The DNA here is from genome assembly GCA_019915185.1 of Eucalyptus camaldulensis. Taxonomy (NCBI): domain Eukaryota; kingdom Viridiplantae; phylum Streptophyta; class Magnoliopsida; order Myrtales; family Myrtaceae; genus Eucalyptus; species Eucalyptus camaldulensis. The sequence continues at coordinate 26,771,138 of JAHSVA010000006.1, forward strand.
AAGCCCAAGGCAGGTCTAGGCTACCTTGGGCTTTTAGCATTCTCGGAAGGAAGCCTCATGTCTATTGTTCATCATATTCTTCCCTAGTGGTATGGCTGATCAAAGACGAGCTCGAGAGGTCATCGAGATCATGGCTGAGGTCTGCGAGGTCGCGGCGACCACTTGCGAGTTGCGGCGACCGCCCATGAGTCACGTCGCTACGACCCAGCTTTGGGTCACGCGACCTCAAGCGCAACCCAGATCTGGGTCGTTGGAGGTTGCACAACCTCACGGTGACCGGCACAACCCAAATTTGGTTGTCGTGAGGTCCTGCGACCTCCAGTGGACCCAGATCTAGGTCACCGCAACTCTCGCCGAAGGATTGCCTGACGCGCCGCGACCTTCAATGAGGCCGCACGATCTGGGTCTTGCAACCCTCCAGTGAGGGTCGGCGACCAAATCTGGCTGACCTTCTGGCGAGGGTCGGAGCGACCACATTGGTCACGGCGACGCTGCCCAGAGAGTTGTGCAACCCTCGCCGGACTACCTACGTCTGCCAGACGGCTTGCATCGGACTGCCTACCCTTCGCAGAATCGCCTGCTCCTCGCCGGCAACTACTTGTTCTTAGCTGGCCAACTTTTTTTTTTTTAATGAATAACAAAAGCCTTTTGCAAATATAATTCTTCCAAACACCATTTTACTCAAAAATACTTTGCAATGGACTTTTACAATACAATTTACCAAACACAATTTGTATTTTGAAAAATGTTTTTAACTCAATGGCCTTTGCATTTTCCCAAAGATTTTCCTCAAAAGCATTTCCAAACGCACCTTATATGACACGATTGACATTGATATGAACAATTTTTAATAATGTTTTAACATTTTAACATTTTTTTTAATTTTAACCACCCATGGTGGCGGCGTAGTTGGTTGAGCACTTGTTTCTTTCGTGAGAGATCCAGTGTTCGACTCACTACGTCGTCTGCATTATTGGAAATGAACCTACGACTTACCCGACAAGCAAAGGTTGTGGTGACTCTACCTGCTCCAGGGTTTACCTCGCTGGGCTACTGGCTTACGGGGTTCCCTGAGTTACAAAAAAAAAAAACATTTTTTTTCAATTTTTTATTTTTATTTTTTTCTCTTTTCTTCTTCCTCCAATAAGTCAGCTAGCTTGGGTGATGGTTGGCAACTAGCTAAAGGAAACAATTGGGTAAGGTCACCCTCATTGGTCCCTGAATTGGGCAACCGATTAGAAGGAAGAGGAAAAAAATAAATTAAAATTAAAAAATTAAAAAATAAGATATTATTAAAAATTGTGTACATGTCATTAAAGATTTTCAGCCAAAATTAGTCGGATTAGCTCAAACACGAAAAGGTTTCCAACTCAATTTATAAAATTAATAGGTTTAAAATTGAATTGACAAAAATATAAAAAATTTTAGAGATTTTAGATAATTTTCTCAATTATGTATCTAATTCGAAACCGTGTAGGATAGAAGAGTTGCCAAAGATTGATGATAGCCTCCTTAACACTGCCTTGTACTCCAAGACCTAGGAATATGCTTCCAACCAAATCTTTCCGGCTTCGGGGTATTGCCGAGTCATGCATGCGCAATGCCATACAAGTCTCCAAACGAGAGACCAAAGTGATCTGTCGGAACCCTTAGATGACATTGCTTTGGATTCCCTTCCCAAGGCAATGTCTAGCTAATAGGAATCACAAGTTTAGCATAAAGGATAATATTTTGGAAGAGTTACTTCAAATCGGAATGAAAAATGATTTCAATAACTCAAGTCCGTCCGAAGATGACCAAATGGTGTATCACAGGGAGGCCACCAGCGGTTACATGCGACAGCTGGGATCCACCTGAAACTTCCACTCCATTTAGTCAGCTTCACGAATCTCATAATGACAGAGAATCATCGTGGTTGCCATTTTGAAATTTTCCTAGATGTATGCATTGGTTGATACAAGCATCTAATGGAGACTAAAGCGGCTGTCTGAATTGGTTAATGCTGGTAGGGGGTGAGCATGGTCTAAGTTGGGCCGGTTCACCCCCTAACCTTAGGATCAACTCGCACAATATTGATTCTTAATTTTTGGGACTAAAAACCGACCCTATTGAGCTTGGAACCAATGACTAGACCAACCTAGTAGTTTTGCTCCAATTCCAAGATCAATTCGGGACCAACCAATAATTTTTTTCTTTTATTTTTTGTAGTCTTTGAAAAAATGATCGAGGAGCAAACCAACCCAATGGATTCGGTCCAGCTCCAGGGTCAACCTGAGACCATCCAATAATTTTTTATTTTATTTTTTGTATTTCGTTAAAAGATGATCAAGGACTAGACTAATTCGATGGATTAAGTAACAAGCGAGGTCAGTTAAGAGAGGCAAGTGGTGTTAAGTGGGGTGAGTGTCGAGTAGAGTGAGCATCGAGAGTTAAGCGGAGAGTAACAAGCCACGTGAACATCGAGCGACAAGCGGCATGAATGACCCAAAGCGAGTGAGGCGAGTGGCGAGCGGCGAGCGGAGAAGTTAAGAGGACAAATAAGACAAAAGAGAACGAGTACTAAAGGAGGATGCCGTGAGAAGTTGTTTACACCATTTTGGACGCCGTGAGGACTTCTAACAAAAACATTTTCCTAATTTGTAAATTATGACTATTAATGATGTAAAAAAATTAAAAATCTAAGTTATTAAAAAATAATGTAAAATTACTTAAACTCCTCAGTAAGAAGTTGTCTAATATTGTTGACGTCATTTATTTTATGATTTCTATATAAAAAATTATAAATAATATTATATATATAGTTAGGGTTGATTCAAGTTAGACCGAACCTAAACTTCTAGGACCGATAACCAACTCGCATAATGTTGATTCAGGAATCCTAGGACCAAGGACCGACCCAATCTTCCTAGGAATCGGACCAAAACCGATAGGGTTGGGCCAGTCTAGGGTTAGCTCAGGGTTGACCCTAAACTGATGCTCATCCCTAAATGCTGGCTTTTAGTATCATCTTCCCGTCCCTTTCCTAATTTCTTCCTTTTCCAAATCTTTCTTATGGTACACTCCGTCTACCAATATGGTACTCCTTTTTCATTTAACAATAACTCAACATTCAACATGAAAAGGACGAAATTCTCACATACTCTAGGTACTTGATGACCAAATTTCATGTATGACTAGCAAAAATTAATACGAGTTTTCATCTGTCGAGATAGTAAATTGCATAGACATCACAAGCACTACAGAGGAATTAATCAACAGAGGAAACTATCTATTGAAGATTAGTAGAGACAAAATTTGGGGAATCAGAGAAATGCAGAGATTATCACCACTCATAATTGAGTTTCTTCGCTTCTTCCGTGACCACCATCATGAGCTCCATATTAGACACCTTCAGTGCCTCCAGATACATCTTTCAGAAAATATCATCTGACCAGTCCAGTCCAATTATGTCCACAAGAAATAAGGAGACGCTGAATCATCATTCAACTTTCGGGAGAAATACTTATGACCTGCAAAAGTTATACGCTATGGCAAAACAGAACTTTCCAAATGATTAATATATCGCTATAACAAGTTTATATGAACATAAAGTATATGTATAAAACTGGAAATGAGTAACTGGAAGTCTCTTCAAGGGCAACGGATATGCTAATAATGACTTTATAAGAAGTAATGTCAAATGTATAGATGTACCTCCTTCCATAAGGGAATGGCAATTTGCCGCTCCTATAACATTGCTTCCAAGGACAGGCCTTGCTTCAGGGCCACAGGAGAATTTCTAGGAGACATTACCCACTCAGTTGAATGGTGGAAAACCTCTCAAGTCCCTGTTAACACTTTGGCTTGGCCAACAAAAGAATCCCTATTCATCATACACCCATGGAGAGATATGGCGAGGAAATCGATTCCCTAGGAGACCTTTTCCTCCCATTCGTGAATCGAGCAATTCCAGTTGTCTTTGAATCCACGGAGGATCGTCTGAGCACAGCCACAGTGTTTCACCTGTATCCTTGTGCTTAAAATCAGGTTGCCTTGGGTTAACCTTGCTAGTCCTGTTATCCCACCATTCATATGGATTGGCAAAAAAGATCTGCCACAATTGCAGGCGATCTTTGCGCTTCTCAGATAAAGATCCTATATTCGTAATCGAAGATAGGTCAGTGCACAAATGAATAGAGAAGCACAATGTCAACTGACAATAACAAAGAACTCTCAATTCTGAAAGTATAAACTGTTTGGTCAGACATATTGGCTGAGCTTAATACAATTACCATTCACCAAAAAAAAAAAAAAAAACTGTTTGGTCAGACACTTTATGATGTGGTTTATTGAGTAGGCCAGCATGATAATGTTATAAGCCCCAGTTAAAATGAGCAACTACAATTTCCCAGACCCAAATCCAAACCAGAGGATTAAAAAGTTGCTAAGGCCCCGGCTAAATCAAGTTAGAATTTCTATTTCCCATACCCAGTTCCAATCCAGAGGGTAACAAACTGAGAAATCTGTGAACAAACAACTCCAATAGCAGAAATTAGTAACAATCCCCCAAGACAGAAAAACTGCCGATTGTCAATTGCAGAACTGATATTTGGTGCAGATAAAAGTTTCATATATAAGATGTTCAGTACCCAGTTTCCTCAGTAATCAAGCAAGTCAGGTCCATACATTCATTACTGAAGCCCAAAAATCAGGATATTTTGCTTACACTGTACCAACAAAAGCTAAATCGCTGCAGAACATTCTACTCACTTTTTTGTCCTGGCCAAATTAATAATCCCTCAAAAACCAGAACTTGACCTTTGATCCACCATAAAAGAAAGTATCAAACAAAAAGTAGAGAGACATTACTTAACCTGATTTCAACTCTGCAGATGTGGGTAAACATTGGTCTCTACAAGTTTGAGCAACATAGTTCCACTCTTTCACAATTACCTATAGAAAGCAGACAAAAAGGACAGTTTTATTAGTCAAACGTGCTCTCTCAAAACAGCCTTCTGCTGCTAGTCCTGATGTGTCTGTGCAAAAGCAAAAGACTCCAAAGGTTTTCTATGATGACATCATAAATAAGAACGAGCATGTGAAATGATAGAGAAATGCCAGGAATCATGCATGTTTCTATCTGTTGTCCCTTAAATCGCAGAAATACTTAAGCTAAACCATTAGAATCAAACCATTATTCCACTCGAGAAATAAGAACTTGAAAGAACCCTCTTTCTTGTCCCTCCATGTTCTGATATCTAGCTTCACATTATTAACGTGATAATCCAAAAGCATCGATCATCAACCAACAAATTGGTCACAGAATGTCATCATACTTTGAATAGCTACCTCATAATAAGTTCTCATTTGTCCACCCTCCGAAGCCTTCTCGTAGCTCCCTAATTGACCTGAAACATACACGAAATCCTCTGGCCTCAAATGCTTCCACGATATCTCAGCCATCTCGTCCCACATCTTCAGCGATATCCTGTTCACAAACCGCACACAAACTTCAAGCTCTTCGGTGACAACGCTTTGTAATTCACCAGTAACAAGAGGGTGAAAACCGGACACGCAGAGGAATGATAAAAGGTAAGATGAATTACGACCAATCAACGACCTATCCTAGGATTCTACGCAAAACCTCGGCAACGCAATGATCTGGGTCAACACCGAATCAAACAACCGCAACCTTCTCACCTAAACCCGCGCCCCGAATCACGAGGCTTGTGCACGCGGAGCACCGTGAAGACGCCGAACCGGCCGTCGCTCGTCGAGACCCGCCGCGGCGGGAAAAGGACCGACCCGATGAAGCTCCCGGAGTTCGCCAGCTGCTCTTGCCATCGGATGGTGGTCGGCCTCTGGAACCGGAGGGTGTGCCGGTACACGGCGCTCCCGGCGCCGGGCTCGCCTTCCCGCGGCCCGGGGCCCGCGGCGGAGGGCGAGGGCGGCGGCGGCGGAGGGGAGGGAGGGGCGAGGCGGCGGAGCGGGAACGGCGCGGTGTTGCGCATGAAGGTTCTGAGACGGTACGTCGTCATCAGAGAGGGGGAAAATGAAATGGGAATCAGCGGACGTCAAAAATAGGGGTTGGGTCAAGGGTAGGTTTCAGGGGCCGATCGAGGGAGAATTTTGAAAGGGCGGTCCTGTCAAAAATGGAGTTCGTTTGAAGAAGACAGCAGTTGAAGTTGAGCTTGTAGACGGTCGGAGACTGGGAGGGTTGCTTGCTAGGGAGGCATGGTCGGATTTCGACGGATCAAAAAATCACTCCTTTGATTTATATTTACCCATTCTTATGAAATATAATTTTGTCAATACATGCCCAATTCAACTTGATTTTAATTCACACTCATTCCAATTTGGGCTCCAAATCTTAACAATTTGCGGAGGAAATATCATAGCAAAAGTGTTTTTGTTTCACGAAAAACTTATGATTGAAAAGATATTTAAAAAAAAAAATCGATTTTATTTTTTATAAAAATAAATATATGAAAATAATTTTATATGTGAAATTGCTTAGACATAAATTATCATTGTTGGTAAAAAAAATAATTTTCATTGACTATTTTTTTAAGTGATATAACCAATTAGTTTTTATTAAAAAAATTGGCAAAACAAATGGATCTTAAAAAAATAATTAGGTTTCGCTTGTTTCGCAAAAACATTTCTAGAAAAATTTTTCTAAGAAGTCATTTTTCAAGAAAATGCCAATATTTTTCAGTGTTTGGTTGAAACGTGAAAATAAACAAGAAAATAATTTTCATCATTCAATAGGAAAAATATAATTTAATTTTCTTAAATAGACGTTATTCGAGCGCTAATAACATGTGCATGGCCAGCGAAGAACTAGATTTGGGCACTAGAGTATCTGGGTCACATCACAACGAAGCTCGAACCTAGTGTTGGGGTTTGGGGCACGATACCTGGGTCTTGGGTCTAACCTCGATGGACTTGAGCAAGGGCATTAGGTTCTCGGGCCTACCTTGATAGACCCATGCATGATCTTTATGGATCCAAACATGGCCTTTGTGGACCCGGCTTGAATGTTAGGGATTTGAGCTCGAGTATTAAGATCCCGTGCTCGACCTTAGTGGACTCGAGCATTAGGACTTTACCATAGCCTCGGCCTAGGTACTGAGGTCATGAGGATGGGCACTAGGGTCACTTGTCTAACCTCGATGGATGCAAGCTCAAGTACTAAAGATCTAATCAGGAACGCCTGGGACCTTAGAACTAGCTTGGGGGTTTCTATGCCTTGCTAATACCTAATTATATTTTGGAAACCAATTTCTTATTTTCCTTGAATTTAAATATACGTTTTTGGATAATTAAGAAATATTTTTTGTTGACTTATTTTTTAAGCGAACCAAATGCCGTAAAATGTTTTTCTAGAGAATACTTTTCGTGAAACAAACGGGGTTTAAGGGAAAAAAAAAAAAACTAACCAACGATAAATAAGCTAGACATGGAAAATTAGCAAATAAGAAAAAGTGATTGATCTATTAAGCCACTAGAATACATATTTTGCTATTTCTCTTAAAGCTAGAAATTTATACTTAATTAAGCTAAAAATCAGGCTTTACTTGATGGTTATTTAGAGCGTTGATAATTAGATTTAACCTCAAAAATTTATGTCAACATGGCCAAATTTACTTTATGGTTATTTAGAACTCACAACTTTTGGAATTTGACGGGGCAAAATGTAACTGGCCCTGATCCTATAGATCCTCACCTAAATCAACATTCCAAATCTACATATTGCAGAAAAAACAACACTACAAGAGTCGTAACTTTTGTGCAGCACTCACTTTGTTAGACTAGAACTTTCACCTAGAGGTGGAGTGAATAGGTAAATATGCAGAATTTAAAGAAAATTGAAACTAATATTGCAATTGGACAACGTCTGGGGATAAAGCGTGCAATGCTCAGATCTTACCAGTGTGCAATAATCTATCATAATAAACAATTGAGAGTTTAAGGGATAGAAAAATGCACAAAACAAGTTTATAGTGATTTGGCTTTAACAAGCCTACGTCCACTCTTCGATGCTGATGGTTAATTGGCTTGATTCCACTAGATGAATCTATCAAAGGTTATAAGAACTAAGTACTCTCGACTCAAGTAAATGTGATTGATTCTTTTGATTTCGCGCTCTAACAACCTCTAAAAAATTATAGGTTTGAGCTCACAAAGACGAACTTGTAAATACAAGGATTTCTCTTAACTTTGGAATCAAAGACTTTGGAAAACTCTCTTGGTCTCTCCAGCTTCACGACGTCCTTTTAAACTCATCATTGTCTAAGTTGACCATTGGACATAGCCTCAAATGATCGTTCATCCAATCAACCCATTGGGCCCTAACATTATTGGAAAATCTGATTGCTTCAAGACTTCTTGAGAATGGAGGCTCCCTTAGATTATGCTACCCATATTATGATCATCAACTTTCCTTCTAGGTCAATCAATATATATAAGGCAAGGAATTTGCGCTAATTCACTAGTTGTTGGATGAGGGTTCTATGTCAGAAAGATATCCTTATATCGATCTATCGCTAGAGAAACCATGAAGCAATCACATGCATGGAACGTTTTTCCTAACTAACTATCACACGACTCCTAGCATGCCTTATGATTCCCAATAATAAACCCTACTCTAATACCAAAAACTACAATGACCCCAACTTCATCTCTAGGGCTTTTAGCAAAAAGTTATTTTCGCAATATCCCAAGCTCATCGCCGTCTCAATTCTTTTTATCTTGTTAATAAATACACGTGGAAGCGTGAGTGGACAAACAAAATCTTTAGACAAACAACGGCTGGAAAATTGGGACATACATAACACATAACACATTACTTTATATTACAATGGTACATTTACAAATCCCTTTTCTACAGACCATTTTTCCTTTTTACATCACACTACAAGTTTCCACATAAGCTGGGGAAATTCCTATCTCCTCTAACGTGACTGCAGCTTCCAAAACTCCATGCCTACAAGATTGAAAGATGAGGGAGTGAGTTTTGAGAACTTAGCAAGTAAAATTTCTAGTTCTCTACTAGGAAAGTATCTCATCATCGAAGCCTGGTGAGTACAACACTCGCAAACAATGTCAACGACATATTAGTAGCAAATTACTTACTATGTCTTGACTAAATACATTATGTCCATGCAAAACTACTATCGACTTAACAATGAGCACATCAACATATCATGATTATGCACAACCGACACACATAAAATGATTCTTTTATTGTTGTTCTAGCTCAACTAAGCTCTCCCAGCTCGACTAAGGCTTTTTCAGTTTTTTGCTGAGCTTCTTGATTCAACTAGGGCATCTTAGCTCAACCAAGGCTTCTCAAGGCTCAACCAAGTCTTCTCAAGGCTAGCTTCCCGAGGCCTTTGAGTTCAAAACCCAAGCATCTTGGCTCAATGAGGACATCATATTCAATGAATGAGGTATCACCAACAGCGCTATGTAACGATGAACGCTTTTTTTTTTTTTAAGTGCACACACAAGGGCCTTACACAAGTTGATTGTTATCTTTTCTCCTTAGCCAACTCATACATGGCCCGAAGGTAAGCTTATTCATATGTGTGTGTCATGAATCCTAGTATTGGACTATAAAACATGTTAGGAACGATCCTTGATCTAATTGAACACTTAGTGTCGATCCCTACACCAAACAAGGCTCGAAACGGCAATGCCTCAATACTGATTCAAGACCTCAAGGCTTGGTTACACTTCGCTTCATGAAGAATCTAAGCTTGACGGACCTCAGCTTCGACCCCGCATGAATATACTTCATGCCATGAATGATCTTTGGTTTGTGACTTGCTTCAAATGCCAAACACAATGTCCCCGGACCAATCAAGACATAAAACTGACACACTTTAGTTCCTTATCAAAGCCTCGTGAGCATGGGTGCCCCATACCAATCAAGCCTTAAAACTAGCACGCCTTAATATCAATTCAAGACCCTACAGCCTTGGGTGGTCCCTACTTCGAACATGACTTGGAATTGGCACGGCTTGGCAACCTTGCCTTGTGTTGAACTCAACCCAAGCGAACTTTGGCATCATTCCTAACATGAGCAACTCAAAAACACATTCATGCACAAATATGAGCAAAACTATACAAAAGACCTTACATCCTACCCACAGCTTGAATGAGTGAGCACCTAATTAGACTCAACAATGGAGTCTACCATCCTAGAGGAGAAATAGGGATTTTTCTTCCTTCAATAAATCTCAAGAATCCTAGAGAGAGCAGCTTGAAGAGGGTAGGCATGTGTGAGGCCAAAAGAGGAGGAAGTGAGTGTGTAAAGGGCAAGGAGGAGAAGAGGCCTTAAGATGAGGAAATGAGTGAGGGGCTCTTCTTATTTATAGGCACCATCCTCATTATTACTTATCCAAATGGCCCAATCATCTTTCTTGAAGTGGCATGGCTATAGAATTGAGGTGGCAAGTCTAATTTGCAAGGCGGTACACTTTGACTTATGAGGTGGAAATCTAATGGCCAAATGTAATAATTTGGAGACTTCTTTGTCTTTCTTTTACTAACCCACATAAGTACTTGATTCTTTATTGAAGAACAAGTCATCATTAATATGTGGCACTTTACGAAGGATAAGGTGGCACCTAGACCATAGGATAGCAATAATTGCCTATGGTATCTCATTCTTATTGGTACATTTGTTGAGAGTCCTTTACTTAATCCCTAGGCGAATCGTTTGTTTATCATTACCAAATCTAGAAATGTGCACCTAAGGTGGTAAGTCATCTTCCTTCATTAATAACCTGGGGTGTTCTAGAATATTCTCTTTTGTCCATTTCCAAAGAATATGGCAAACATGGAAAAATAACCATTAGAAGTGTAACCAGAACTAGGCAAGGGCTTTTTTTGTACATCCCTTATCAACTATCCTGACACATCTGAAGTTTGTTGCAAAGCCACCCTCGGTGTGGTTATTGTAGGCAAAATTTGCCTTTTCGATTAGGTCAATGGCCCAAGGCATAGGCTTAATGGCCGGCCCTTGGACTAGCTCTGGCTAAGTGAACCAACTCCTAAACCAACCTTAGGCTTGGTCCAGGCCAACTCCTAATTATCATGTGGCCGTTCGAGATCAATCAATCCGTAATCGACATACGGTCGTATCAGGTCAAATCATGGTGGTCCGTGGTTGGTGCATAACTAAGCGAAATCACTCACGATCAAAACATGACTGTTTGGAATCGATTCATGATCATCCATCAATCCATGGTGATACATGACCATCCCTCGATCAACTTTTATGGTCGAGTAATCGTCTATTGACCAAATGACTCAGGTCCACTTGCATGGTCATTAGACTGATTCATGGTTGATTCCTTGATCAACCCATGACCGATTCTTTGATTAGTTACTCTTCTAGTTAGGCCGATCGATTTATGGCCGATTCTTGGAACGATCCGTGCCTGATCCTTACCACTGTCACACCAGACTTCATAACCAATTCTCATAAGTTGAAAATTGAGAATGTTATACTATAGAAGCAATTTAAATTCGAAAAGCTAATAACTACCAATGAGTGATTATTCACATATTAACCTATAAATAGCCGGAAGAACAAAGCTATAAGAACCTTTTGACAAATCCACAAACACAAGGACAATTGTCTTTTGGCTATCTTTTTTGTTTATCTCACGTTTATTTTATTGCACGTTTATCTCTTGTTTATCCCTTAATTTATTTCAAATAACATATAACTTTTCACTTCTTTTCCAAAACTACCCAGAATCTTATCCCAATAAAAAACACCAAAGACTCGCTGCTTCAATGAAAGATATCTGCAAGGGAACACTTTCCTGGCAAACATCTTTTTGACACGCCTAGTGGGACATTTTGTGTTCCATTTCTAGGAGTTATATATGGTAAAAACCATGAATCAGGAGAAGGGCACCATCGTTGGCTAGGATAATCAATCCTCGCAGTATATGGGTAAGAGGCTTGTCCGTCCTGAAAGTTCTAGCGAGGAAACAAATTCAGTTGATAATGTTAACAGAGGTGTGATTCTAGCGATATCATTCGGAGTTTTACCAAAGATCCAATGAGGAATCTGGCCCTAATTCAACAGTGGTGGCTACCATGAGAAGGTTGTTCAAAGAGCAATAGAATGATTTAACTAATCACATGGCCAATCATTTATATGGGATTCTTACTCTTTTGCTCACAAGTTTGGCTACCAAACTTGCTTCAAGTTTTGGTTCACCAAACCAAACAACTCCAGCGCCATAAGGCAAGGTCACTTTAGGATCGATGCTAGTCCCTTTTTTCCCCAATCTAACACTAGTGGTGGGTTGGGTTAGATGCAGCAAGTTCAAATTTTGCAAAGAACCAAGATTGTGGATGATCAAGATCTACACAAGGAGAATGAGCGGGTCCAAGTGGATTCGCAAATCTTCTCAAAGTCACATAGGATGATCAGGATATTAATAATCCAAGAAGGATGCTAATGTGAATCGTTATAGAAAAATTGTTCTATAAAGGCCTGATGATGCGAATTGCAAACCTCGAACTCCAATTGAACCTGTGATTGACAGCCTTGGTATGAACATGACCTGTTAACGAATTCGTGTCAACTAACCAATGTTATAGACGCCATGAGCAAAAAAATTCGTTATCTCGCTCAATAAGTTGAATCAACCATCACAAGGGAACCTTTGATAAGGTCAAGTCCTAAAAAAAAAAAAAATAGAAAAAAACCTCTCAATTTTATTCCCTCAAAATAAAATCTCTCTCCTCCAAAGAAATTCAGCCAATTCTTAATATAAGTCTTCTAGCTGCCACACAAACCCTAAAACTAGCCCTAGAGTTCGGCCAAACCAGCCCCAAAACCCTAATTTAGTTTGATTATAATTTAAGAGATCTAATGCTTCCTATTCTAGAATATGCACAAACAAGAATATAGTTTTATTGACTTGGTCAAATATTTGGTGACCAGATAATCAAATTACGCCAAGATTTCCAAGATTCTTCAAGATTCGATCTAAGGTCATCTCCACGCCAAAGATTACAAACCATAACGCCAACAGCTTGCTTGAATTGCTTGGCACGTGCTCGTGTGATTAAACCAGTCGAAATAGACAACGGGTCCTTAGCACCTCCTCCTCAATATGACTAGACGTCCACATCATTCCCTCCCCTGTGCAAAGGATTTGCCCTCAAATTATCACTTGCATCGAAAAAAGTCAAGTTAGAAACATTAAATGTAACACTAAAGATCAAGCTTGTAGGTGCTATTGTTAACTCTTTCCAACACCATGAATGGTCCGTCCCCTCATGGTAATAACTTAGAGTGTCTCTGCTCAGGAAATCGCTCCTGACACATATGAACCCAAACCCGATTGCCGGGTCCAAACACTACTTCCTTGTGCCCTTTGTTGGCTTGACTTGCATAATGCTCAGTCTCACGCTCAATATTCGCGCACATCTTCTCATGCAACGCTTTGACAAATTCAGTTTTTTTTGCTCTATCTAAATACAACGCTCATCAATAGGTAAAGGGGTTAAATCTAATGAAGTTAACGGATTAAAACAATAGACAACCTCAAATGGTGTAAATTCAATAGCAAAATGCATGCTCCTATTATATGCAAACTCAACAAGTAGTATACAATCTTCCCAAGATTTTACATTCTTTTTAATGATAGCACGCAACAATACCCATAGAGTTCTATTAACTACATAAGTTTGACCATTGGTCTGTGGCTAACAAGTAGTAGAAAATAACAATTATGTTCTTAGTTTATTCCACAATATTTTCCAAAAGTAGTTAAGAAATTTAGAATCTCAATCTGAAACGATCAATCTAGGCATGCCATGCAAATGTACAACCTCCCTAAAGAACAAATTAGCAACATGAGATGCATTATTGGTTTCATGACAAGGTATAAAATGAGCCATCTTTAAAAACTTATCAACGACCACATAAATAGAATATCTACCATGCTGAGACCTAGGCAATCCTGACACAAAATCCATAGAAATATCAGTCCAATGATGCGTTGGAATAGCTAATTGTAATATCCTTAACTTCAAGCCCTTTACATGGTAAAAGAGAAGTCCGAACTTGGTTTCATCGGTTAAGCTAGGTTGTGTCTGCTTCCTCCGATCATGTCTTAGGCATGAACCTCGAGCCAAATAAGATAGTTGATTGTGATCAAATTTGATTAGTCCAGAATGACAAGGCCTTCAAAACTTAGATAATTTCCAAGTTGCATTTAATGCTTTCGTCATGTAGTAAATTAAGGAGCACAGACACTTGGCACGTTAGGACTTTACATTAGAAAAGGCGTAGGTACACCTACGCATCACCATGATATGTTCATTGTAACCTAGAGTTTGAAGCCCTCTCATTGTGGTCATTGCTCTCTCCTCCTCTTCCTCCTCCTCCTCCTCCTCTCTCTCTCTCTCTCTCTCTCTCTCTCTCTCTCTCTCTCTCTCTCTCCCCAATTCGATTATGTTTCCTTCTTTCTCCTTTTTTTTTTCTAAATTTTTCATTAGTATATTAGCTTAATTTCATAAAAGAAAAATCCCCAATTTTAAATTTAATCTTAAATCTATCTCAAATTTTTTGTGTCAAAATAAATATCCAATTTTCATTTAAGTTTCAATTCTATCTTCGTTGTCCACTTCCATTGCCACATCAGACAAAATTTATGATAAGGTAAAGGAAAACTAAGAGAGAGATTTAAAAAAAAAAAAAATAGAGAGAGATAAAGCAAAATAATAAATAAAAAAAAATGTGTTAAAGAGGGGTGGGAAAAAGAAGGGCGACCATGGATGCTCAAGCTTTAAGCTCCTAGAGGCTATGGCCACTCAAGTTTCAAGCTCCTAGTCCTAGTGAGCACGAAACTTGATCAGCCATGGCCATGGTAGCCGCAAGCACATGATGATTGCGCGGAGCACACAAGTAAATGGAGATGGGGATGAGCTAAGGGGAAGAAAGAAGGGTGACGGCAGTTGTAGCCATATGGCACCATTTACCTAAAAGCTCACAAGCTTGATTGATGCTCTAAGTAGGCTGCCTGAGAATGGGAAGATGCTAGCTTAGAATTACAAGTAGACCTCTCCATCAAGCCTAAATTTGTAAGAGTGAAGTCACCAAAAGTGAGAGCAGCTGCGGGCAATTCTCTTGACAGTTAAAATGGGTAGCAGATAAGCAAGCGAGAGCGATGCCATCCTTTCATTGTATTACAAGTTAATCCCTAAATCCAATTCACATGCTTGAAAGATACTAGCTAACATTGTGACGCTCCCAGCACATCACAACTACCGTGACGCTCAAATTTTTTTTTAAAATTTTTTTTGGCATGTGGAAACGTGTAACGACAACTCAATGCATTATAATCTAAATCGACGCACATAGAAATATAGAACCAGACACTTTTATTTACTTATATATTGTAGACAACCTAGGTTAGTACATTAAGGTCAGAAGTTTCCTTCTCCTAGCTATATCCAAAATACTGCCCCAACCACCCTATTGCCTATTTACACGGCCGCCAATATAACAAGTCATGGTCTTGCCAAAAATGGCACCCTCGTCCCCCAAGTCCTCCTCCTATTCGACCCCATTATCGCCATCATCATCACTATCTAGAAGTGGGAGAGGCCCCACCATACGCCCACCGATCCAGGCGTAGAGGGCGACAAACCCAATCAGCAAGTTGAGTATGAGATTTATTAGACCCTTTGAAATCCTTGAAATGATTGGGGACTTGGCTTATCAACTAGTATTGCCTCTTAGGTTGACAAATCTACATAATGTCTTTCACGTGTCGATGTTGAGGAAGTATCATCCAGACCCTGTTCATATACTAGATCATGAGGTTATCAAAGTGGATAAAAAAGTGAAATACGTGGAGGAGCGATGTGGATAGTGGATCGGAAAGAGCAAATCCTCTGAACAAAGGTAATCCCATTAGTCAAGGTCTTGTGGCGACACCATGATGTGGAAGAGGCCACATGGGAAAGCGAGAAAGAAGTGATGCAATAATATCCCCATATTTTCAATGAGACGTAAAGAGTGCTCAATTTCGAGGACGAAATTCGTTAAGTGGGGGAAATTTGTGATATCCGAATTTTTGCTCGAGCCTCGAATATTTAACGGTCCATGATGCTGTAACACTGTGGCACCACCTCACCACATCCCCAAACCCATAGCCAGCTTCTTCTTGTAAGGCCACGAGCTAAGTGGTATGGCCATTTCAAGTTGAACACGTCCATTGAGCTGTCAAAGGGGTAAATGAAAGTTGCTCAGCAACACTAATGTTTGCCTCCAGCCGTCCCTTCCTTAAATGGACAGCAAACTCCTTGAGCTGTCAAGTGGTAAATTAAAAATTACCACCAAAAAGCCACATTTTTTTTTTCCCTAGCAGAATTTTCCCTGAATTGCCAACATTAACAAAAACGTGGTGATTTGATCTCCTACAGTGCATGCATGAGGAGTTTGCAAAGTAACACCATTTCCTACGACTTCGTCATCTTCACCTCGGACTCTTCATCACACTCAAAAAGATTGCAAAGTAACACACCCTATGCTAGGGGTATGCATGGTTCGAACGGATGGTTCCTGACCTAGAATCGAGAATTGCCCGTTAAGAACCGATTCCAGAAAATTAGAACCGAAAACCACCTGCTAGTTGCATGGATCCACCCAGGAACCTGAGTTCCTTGGTGGATCCATAGAACCGGTCTAACCTCCACACCTTCCCCTTTTTGCCTTCAACTGGTTTTGACCCTCGCTTCACTTGCTTCTCAGCAACCACCACCATCTTGGCCACCACCTCCGTTGTCTCCCACTCCTCCCTCAAGATCGACAATGAGAAGGACAACAGGGACGATGAGCCGTTCTTAGACCTAGAGTTCGTCCGTCCCTAAAGATGAGGACGATGGGGAGAATCTTAAGGAGGGGGAGGAGGAAGACGGGAGGTAGAAGCAAGATGAGCCCAACTATGAAAAGGACAATAGTGACAGTGAATGCAGAGGTGGCGACAACATGGAGAGACATGGAGAGAGAGTTCAAGTTCGAGAGAGGAAAAGAGAATTAACTCACTGTTTCGCCGAGTTCGAACTTAAACTCAAAAGGAGATGAGTAGATCCGGAGGTGAATCAGAGAGAAAGAGGGAACTCAAGGAGATTTTGAATTAAGAGAGACGAGATGGAGTAGAAGAGTAGTGAATTGAGACAAGATGGTGATTAGAGCCCTAAATTTTATATTTACTCATTTCGAATTTTTTTAATATTAAAAATTAGTATATTATTATAATATAATCGGTCTGGTCCAGGTGGGTGGGTGGGCGGATCCACCCATGGAACCAGGAACCGAACTGGTACCTAGCAATTCCCATAAATTGGAACCGGGAACCGGATCGATTCCCTTAAGAACCACTGATTTCGGGCGGTTCTGGTCTGATTCCGGGTGGTCCAAGCGAGTCCCGGTTCTTTTGCACACCCCTACCCCATGCCACCATCCGCTCGCGCCGTCTTGCTATTCCAACCGTCATCGACAAGAACACAAGGCAAGTAGATGTCTACTATTCTATACTTTGTGAATTTCATCATTGCTTGACGAGGTGTATTCCGTTGGATTTTCCATATCTAGATCTGGAGGATCAGCCATGAATATTGATGAAGTTACTGGTACAATAGGAAATGAATCAATTATAGGGATTGAGAAGGATGAAGAGGATTGTGCAAATTATGCTCGTTGGTGAATTTGGAAATTTTGCCTAGCCGAACATCTTGCATCTAGGATTACTATGGATATTGAAAGTATGGTTGAGGTACTAAATTATGAATTTTGAATACATTTCAGCTTGTATAACATGAAATTGAGAATGAGACCGTGACTGGATGATCGAGTGGGTCATGGTTAAAGACCAGCAATTCCGGTGGTGATGCTATCGGAATCCTCATTTTCTAAACACTATCCATTGTCGCGACGGATTAGTTAATATGTTTGTGTTGGGACTATGCCAGTATTCCTTGTGCCGGTTTGTTGGTCTTCTGTTTGACTTGATTTTAATGTTTTGGGGTTCTTGTGGTCGTGGCTTTTCAATGGGCTAGTTACATGTTCTTTTTTGGTTCTTTTCTTTGGGTGCTTCGATTTTGGAAATCATTATGGGATTTGTGAGGTTGGTGGGTAGTAGATGATTCAAAGGAATTTTGTTTGGTGGTGTTGATGAAATAGTCTTTCATATCCTTCAGGGAGCACTAAGAATAAGACACTCTTAACACTAACTTTTGATTTGTCCTTCAATTTATCATTTTGGGGGTGAAGAGATGATTATTCTAATCTTGCCGATTTTAATATTACAAATTTTGGGACTTTGCTTATACTTGGTTTCATATTCTCCTTGATTTTGAAACGTGAAATGTTTCATTTTTGTATTGGAAATATGAAAAATATTTTAAATTGAATTATTTAATTGCTGTGCCATGATATAAATGTGGTGAATGTTGTTGATCCCCCTAACGACAATGCCCTGGGTGTCGGGATCCCTAAAGGGGTGTAACATGGTGCCTTCCAAATGCTTGGGGGATATAATAAGGATCCCTAGGAGGTCCTCGCAATGTCAAGTGGGGTGCAAGATGCCTAGAGAGGTGTAGTAACACAACGCCCTCCGGATGCCTAGGGAATATGATAAGGGCCTCGGAGGTCCTCGCAATGCCAATTGGGGTGCGAGATGCCTAGAGGGGTGTAACATGGTTTCCTATGGAAAATGGTGGTAGTTGAATCTAGACTAATTGAAGTTCCCAAATTTCCATTTGCTTCGTGGTTTACCATTTTCATGAATTTCTTTTAGAGCCAATGCAAGTTGAATTATTTTGATTTCGTGTATTTTATTTTTGAGATTCCGTCGAACGGGTAGTGGTAAACTCGCGTAGTATAGTCTAGTAGACTTATGCTTACTGAGTGGTCGTACTCACCCTTAGTGGATTATCATTTTTCCAAACCCGTAGGTATGCCTTTGCAACCCGCGTCCTCCATGATGCTCTATGGTGTCCCAACCAACCTCACATGGAACCAAATGGAGCAGGTTGACCCCAACTTCCCAAAGGTCACATTCATATGGATCACCGCGATCTTCACTGTTGATGCTAGCCTCCCATTGGGCCCCATGCCGATCGGGTTTTGTCACCCTCTACGCCTAAATCAGTGGGCGTACGGTGGGGCCTCTCCCACTTCCAAACGATGATGACGATGGTGACAGCGAGGTCAAATAGGAGGAGGACCTAGGGGACGAAGGTGGCATTTTTGGCGAGACCAAGACTTGTTCCGTTGGCGGTCATGTAAATAGACAATATGATGGTTGAGGTGGTATTTTGGATATAGTCTGGAGAATGAACCTTTTGACCTTGATGTACCGACTTAGGTCGTCTACAATATATAAATAAACAAAAGTTCCTGGTTCTATATTTTTATGTGAGTCAATTTAAATTATTATGCATTGAGTCGCCATTACATGTTTCCGCATGCAAAAATAAATAAATAAATAATTGGAGCATCATGGTAGAGCTGTGACACTCTGAGCACATCATGACTACCGTGATGCTCACATTTTAGATGTTCTTTTTTTTTTTTTTTTGCATGATAAAATGTGTAACAACAACTTGATACATTATAATCTAAATCGATGCACATAGAAATATAGAACCGGATACTTTTATTTATTTACATATTTTAGACAACCTAGATCGGTACATTAGGGTCAAAAGGTTCCTTCTCCTGGCTATATCCAAAATACTGCCTTGACCATCCTACTGCCTATTTACACAACCACCAATGTAACAAGTCCTGGTCTCACCAAAAATGCCACCCTCATCCCCAAGTCCTCCTCCTATTCGACCTCGTTGTCGCCATCATCATCGCTGTTTAGAAGTGGGAGAGGCCCCACCATACGCCCACCAATCCGAGCGTAGAGGGCAACAAACCCAATCAGCACAAGGCCCGATAGGAGGTCAGCATGGATAGTCAAGATTGCAATAATCCGAATAAATGTGACTTTTGGGAAGTCAGGGTCAACCTGCTCCATTTGGTTTCACGTGAGATCGATTGGGACACCATAATGCATCATGGAGGACACGGGTTGCAGAGGCATACCTATGGATCTGGAAAAATGATAATCCACTAAAGGTGAGTTCGACCACTCAACAAGCAAAAGTCTACTAGACTATACTACATGAATCTACCACTACCCATTCGATGGAATCCCAATTATAAAATACACAAAATCGAAATAATTCAACTTTCATCAACTCTAAAAGAAATTCACGAAAACGGTATACCAGGATGCAAATGGAAATTTTGGAACTTCAGTTAGTCTATTCAACCACCACCATCTTATGGAGAAACCATGTTACACCCCTTCAAGCATCTCGCATCTCAACTGGCATTGCGAGGACCTCCAGGGCACTTATCATATTCCCCAGGCATCTAGAGGGCATCATGTTACACCCCTTCAAGTATCTTGCACCCCACCTGACATCGCGAGAACCCTCGAGGGATCCTCATTTTATTCCCTGGGCATCCAGAGGGCACCGTGTTATACCCCTCCAGGCATTCTAACACCTAAGGCGTCATCATCATGAGGATCAACAGCATCCATCAAATTCGTACCGTGGTGTAGCAATTCAGTAATTCAATTTGAATTATTTATTTATTTTTAATTGCTTATGCAAAATAAAAGACTTTCAATTCCAAAGTCCAAAGTCGTAGTATAACGTAACGCTAGATGTAAATAAAGCCCCAAAATTAATGGCATCAAAATCCGCAACATTTGAACTAACGATACTTACAAACCGAAAGACAATTTCAAGTCAGGTGTAGTATGAATCCCGAAGTCAACATGACTAGTTTCTCATTGCAAACGGAAAGGAAAGGGGATAAAGAAGGGGGTCTTGTATAGATGGATACGGCGTCCACCACATCGCAAGTTGGCGACGTTTCGAAGCGAGCGATGGAACCCGAATAAGGTCTTGGGCAATACTGCCAATGTGCATAGTAAAAATAATACGAAAATCCGAAGGAATATGTCTTGTCGAGCAATAATAGAATCCACATGCTATCAAATAGTAAACGGCTACTTGCCTCAAATTCTGGGTGATGAAGGCTGGTGGCGGAGCAGCGGCATGGCGCGAGTGGATGGCGTCGAGTCTTGGCTTTAGAATGGCGGACGTTCTGGTGAGGGAATGGAAAGGAGAAGATGAATGAAGATGACGATGGTGAGGCTGTCCGGCAAAATGAAAATTTGGTGAGACAGCCTTTTTATCTTTTTACTCCACCGCTTTTGAAATCCCTGGTCAGCATCCTTCAATTTTGCGGTAGCAGGAGGAGAAGACAGCTCTGAGGGTTCGTGTCTTTGAGGCGAGAAATTCTCCCATGTTCATGACATGTTGCATATTAATGTAAGGGTGTGGTTGAATATTTTTAATCTTTGCACCGTCTTTGAAATTTGCTTTGGTCAATCCTTCAATTTGTGGCTACCTAGGATGTTGACAGAGAGATGCAGACGTGGCTTTCATTTACTTCTTTTTTCAGCTTCTGGGCATGTCATATTTGACTGCCACATTAACCCCGTTCGTGGCATTTCAAGGGAGGCATGCGTGGGTTTGGGATCGTGGCAAGGTGGTGTCGAACGATAGCGTGTGGGGTGAGGCAATATAGTGCTAGGTGGCGCCGTTGGGGACGCTAACGGCATAGTCTGATGACGACCTTGTCGACGTAGCGTGGACCGTTAAGCTCGAGCGAAAATCCAGATATCACAAACATGGATCGAATTTGAACTCCATCTGATAGGATACCCTCTTGAGCATTCTGCAAGTCAGATTTCGAAACACGCCAACTCAAATCACAACAAAAACAAAGCTCGTTCCTCCAGGTAGTAAACAAAACCTGATTTTTGTTTGGTCACGTTCTCTTCTCAGTTATCATGCTGAGCGGCCATGGCCGTTGCGCCCGAAGTTTGAGTGGCCACGGCGTCCGTGAACTTCGTGGCTCAGAACTCCAGCAACCATGGTTGCCGTGAGCTTCGTAGCTCGAAACCCCAGCGACCATGCCCGCCAGGAGCCTAGAGCTTGAACAACCATCGTTGCCTCTTTCTCGCTCTCAGTTTTTCTTTTCTTCTTTTTGGTCTTTTCTTTTGCCTTTTCTTATCTTCCTCTGTCTCTTTCAGTTTTTCTTTTTCTTTTCATTTGAGTTGACTACGATGACATAAATAGTGACTTTGACAATGATGATAAATATATGACTTAAATGAAAGTTGAGGATTTTATTTAAGGGAATTAGGCCTTACTTTATCTTGACCAGATAACATTATTCCATCTCATTAACCCAAAGTTATGGGGCATCTTTTCGGACTTATTTCCTCATTAGTGTGCAAACGAACCTTAGATATGATAATTTTTACCAGATTGAGCATGGTTGAGCCTCAAGGCATTTCTTGGCCCAGCCTAGAAAGATCGTGCGTGGAATTTCCAAGGTCGGCCCGATCATACGAAAAAGACTTGTAAGAGATTAACCCGATCCAATTCAAGCTAATGGTTGAATTTGTATTAAGAAAAATTATGAACAATGGGTATTTATTATATTTCTAATATAAATATCTAATTATAAGGTAATTAACATACTGCAATTTTCAAATTTACAAAATGGACCCCCAAGTACCTCAACTATAACAGAACATAACTTTTGATCATGGTAGAGTTATAAGCTGCGTAAGCACAATTCAAAAGCCTATTTAGTACTCAACGCCATGATTCCAATTGCCAAAGGCATTTTGCGCCATTTTTGGCCTCGAAAAATCACTTCTTGGTCATTTGAATTGAATTATGTCTTAACTTATTTATGACTTTATTAAGGTATTCTAGAGAATAAATAATGTATATTCTCAATATGCTCCTGCATTTTTTTGAAATTATTTCGAGACGGCTAGGGTCATTATCAGCCTGAGATCAGGCTCAAAGGGCCAACTGATCGAAATAAAATAAATAAGCCCGGCCCCAAAATATTGAGTTTGGTTGGTCCGGCTTTCAAGCTACCATACTTTTATGCTCCCACCAAGTTTTTACCATATGCTAGCGCTGACCTAGGTTACCAAGCATGCTGTAAATCGCATATCCCACCTAAATTGTCTCAATAAGAAAATTGAGTCATCACTCCAAGAAATTAGAGTTTTAATCTCAAATTACTAAAGAACCTTGAGACCCCAATTGAAATCTCTCTCCACTCGTTCTCTCAAGTCACCACCCCCGTCGGCGACAACCATTGCCTCCCTTGCGGCGCAGGCTAACCTAGTTTGTCGAACGCTGGTTGTGGGCTCAAACCAGGTATCCAAAAGTTGTCCAGTGAATCCAGCAGTTTACGTGACAATTGATAACTAGCTTTCCTTTGGATGTATAAATAAGAGCTTTAGGACTTCGGGATTAGTAAAAGATGGGCGATTGTAATTGAGAGAATACATTTAGCGAAGAGGTTACAATTCTTATTGGGAAAATTACCAAATGAGTTTTAAACTTATTGCATTTATATTGATTTAATATTAAATCTTTCACTTTTCCCAATTGAATCTCAAACTTTTTGACAAACTACCAATTTAGTTATTTCGACAAATTTTAGATAGAAATCACTGACGTGAACGTCAATTGTTTTACGTAGCGTAACCAACACTAATGTAAACAAATTTTATGATTTTATAAATAAAAAAATCAGAACTTCTTATATTTAGTTTTCCTCTCCTTTTTTTTTTTCTCTCTCTTTCTCTTTTCCTTTTTCTTCCTTCTGAGCTTGGCAAGGCGCCAGCCGACCCTTGCGTGACTTGATAAGAAAAAGAAAAAAAATAAAAACAAAAATATTTTTAACAAATTAAAATTTATAAAAATTGTTTTTGTAAGCGATGACTATCTTAGGCAACACTATTAACATCCACATCAGCAATTAGTAGTCAAAATTGGTTGAAAGGAATACCTTGGTAAATATTAGAAGATTTAGGATTAAATTGGCTAAATTAAAATATTTATAATTGAATTAACATAATTGCAATAAATTTAGGACTCTTTATCTCATTTCTCCCACATTCAAAAAGTCGATTGAACAAAACTGTGACTAAAGCTTGACCCACCATTAAAATGGTTCGAACAATATTTTGAACTTCATGGAGGAGCTTCATTCATCAAGACCTCTCTTTTCATACTCGTTTGATCATTAAATCGGTAGGCACAGTGTACCTTCGAGTTTAACTACCTGCTTCTGGTGCTGTTCAAAAAGTGTGTGACCTCTCAATTTCGAAAGTACAACACGAAACTAGGAGTCGGTCAGGAGGACTAGTTGTCAGAAAAAGATTTGATTAAAATTTCATGAGACTTGATCAAACCTCGGATGTTGGTAACCATATTTAGAGTCTGAATCACGACAACTTTTCAAGACCTCTTCGATGTGGTTCAAGCTATAGCACAATGGCTTGATTTTACAAAATCATTGTTAGATACGCCGACCCAAGTGGATCGCTCTTGCCAAATTTCAGAATCCATCATATTTTTGAAACTAGCCCATTAATATCGGGGCCCTTAGAAAGCAGTAATTACAACCATTCCAACGACCCACAAATCACATTTTCGGAAGATGGCACGAAATAGCCTCCTCATTTCCTCTCCTCTAAGCTTTCGAATCCCTGTCTCACTTTGGTTCCCGAGAGTGTTCTGATGGGGACGCTGTATTTCTTTGGCTTCACGGTCACGCATTCAGATTCTCTTCTTTAGAATGCTTATCTAGCTGTCTTAATGTCCATTTTTTGCCACGTCATGCATGACGATCGCTTTAAAAGAGAACCTTCTCCCCTCGTCTTGCCCGCCAATTTAGCTTTTCATGAAGTCAAACTTGAGCGGTGATTGGAATGACTCTTATCCTTAAAAAGGTAGGCAGCCGGCGGTGACGGGATTGGATGGACGGGATTTGTGAATGTCCGTCTCGAATTAAGTGAGACTCAGGCGTAAAAGATTGTAAGTTGTTTGAATGTTTATTATTATTATTATTATTATTATTATTATTATTATTGTCAAGAATGATTATTATTTAAGACTCCATTTATTTCATAAGGAATGAATGATTTAAAAAACATTTTTCTAAAATTAATTGTTTATAGTACTTAAAATAATTAGTTAATAAAAAATATTTTCATCATTGTCAATAATTTATGTTCAAATATTTTTGTAGATGATGAAAATATTTCATATTCATTCATTTTTGTAAGAGATATAAGTTATTACTTTTAGGAAATTGTTTTCCAAATTATTCATTTTTCTCGAAATAAACAAATCCTGAGTAAGGAAAACTTTTATCAGTGGAAAAAAATCAAGTAGTTTAGAGGAATCAATGCTAAAATGCGATAGAAAACAGATTTCCCATTTGAGAAATACTTGAGATACGGAGAGATCTTACTAAAGCTTATTTACTAAGTGATATTGTCAGGTTCAAATGAAGTCAATGACAACTCCAAACATGTGCAGCCCGTGCGTTGAATGATTCAATTGCTTGTAAGGCACGATACAGTCCATCAAAGATTTCTAATAAGACTACATCGTCATTGTTCTTTTTCAGGTGGCGTGCGTCTTCTTTTCTTTGTTAAATACCATGAACTCTGTGTGGCCAGGGCATTACAAGCGTAGAGAATTGCATGATTCAAAAAAAGAAACAAAAGGGCACCGCTAGTGTATAAACTATTGCAAAATGTTCAGTTAAGTCCCTACAATTTTTCTTTTGGTTGTATTAAATTCTTGGATCATGTGGCTGTCACGGCCTCGACTTGGGGGCTAGGGTTTCCGCTCTTGCTCAGCGTGTGATGGCCGAGAAGTCTGGAGACACAATCATGGGTGGGGAAAGATTACTAAAAAATTCATAAACCTAATGCAATTATGATAATTCAATCATAGACATATTTTGTTAATTCAGTACTAAATTTTTTGCAATTGTGTCAATTCATTCCATCCGACCAATTCTAACATATTGAAGATGATGTGGATATTGGCTGTCCAGCTGATCCTGACATGAATGATTTTTAATAATATTTTTATTTTTCCTTTTATTTTTATTTTATTTTTCCTCTTCTTTGCCTTTTTCCTTTTTGCCCACACAGTGGCTGGCAAGCCTCACTGGCCACTAGGCAAGGACTACAAAGCTAGCCACTAGGCATAGGCCACGAAGCCCTTATCATGGCCTTCCCAACCATAGGTGAAGGCGACCATGGCTTTGCTAGTCATGAGCGAGGCCACCTTTGCTCGCGGCAAGGCCATGGTGAGGCTATCCTCATCCATGGCCCTCAAATCTAGGTAAGCTGGACAAGGGCTGCTACCTTCGCCAATCACTGTGGGGGTAAAAAGGAAAAGGGGGAAGAAGAGGAAACATAAGAAGAAAAACAAAAATAAAAGGAAAATGAATATACTATTTCAACTTATCTACGTTAATGTTGGCCAGATAATGTCCCATCAACATCGGCTGGCCACAATTGGGTAAATAGACTGAATTGGCATTATTGCAAAAAGTTTAAGATTGAATTGCTATAATTGTAAAATATTTAGGACTAAATTGTCATAATTATAAAATGTTTGTGACTAAATTGATAAAAAAAAAAATTAGGACTTTTTGACAATTCTCCCCGTGAGTGTGACTTTGCATGCAATTAATTGGCATAATTATAAAAAGTTTATTGACAAAAAAAAAATATTTAGGACTTTTTGGATAATTCTTCCCGTGGGTGTGACTTTGCGTGCAATTATCTTCCACTTCTTGGTGTACTTCCCATTTTGACGATTAATTGCCAGTGATCTTCACTTTTGGGGTCGGAGGAGGGGATCTAGTTGAATTCGAATGAAGTTGTTTTCAGATTTGAGTAGTCTTTTCGAGTTTGCTAATTTTCCAATTTTGCCTTCCCAATAGTTTTGGGCCAATAGATTTTTCAGATGACCTGAGTTCAGTACTTTGGAGGTGGACCAATCTAATTAGGACAACATTTGATTGCGGGTCTCCTCGAGTTTAAAAAAAAAATAAATTGAGCTTTGGCTTTTCTTCCATTCGAGATTTACCCAAATTAAAAATCAAACAATGATTTGCATATCATTTGAATCGGGGAAAAATATCAAGAAGGGTATATTTGATAATATTTCTATTTCTTTATTTTTATATTTTTTGCTCCCTAGAACCAAAAAAAGAATAGAAATCCATCTATGTACATAAGTTAATTTTTCTATTCCCTAGAATAAATCAGTGGACATGGAATAGATTTTGATTAGTAACATGAAGTATACTTTTCATTCTCAAGAACAAAAAGAGAAATAAGTTTATTTTAGAGAAATAAGCTCAGCGTAACATCATGCTTATATATACACAATCCACATAGGTCTTGATAAGACCTACATTTTTCTCAAAAATTTGACAATGGATCTCATCTCAAATAAAGTCTTGAAGTGGCCAATCTGATCTCAAATAAGGTTTGGAGCTTACTAGCTGGCAAAGCATTCGCTGGCTGGCTTGCATGTGTGACTCATGTGCTTATTCCAATAGTCTATTAGAGGCAATTTTGTCCAAATGATTTGACCCACGTTGAATAAACACAAATCAAAGCTAGGGTTTGTTCTCAAAGTCTCCAATTTCTTTCATTCCCAAATCGAAGGTAGAGTTAATGCACAATAAATTCGTTTCTCTTTGATGAACAAAGGATGAGTTGCAGTGTCAATTGGAAAATTAGGGAACATGGGAAAAATTAGGGCTACCCCATGCCACATGGCCCACCTCCCTCGCCCAGAGTTTCTCGCCACCATGGCCAATATTGTAGTCAATGTCACCCAAACTCAAACCATCCACAGACTCTTAGGCTATCTTTATTTCGTGAAAAATAAGTTTTAAGAAAACAATTTTCAGATTTTTAAACGTTCATTTCACAAAAAAAAAAAAAATGATTGGGGAAAACACTTTCCATCAACGGAGAAAAACACCTTCAAAAGTGGGGTGAATGTTTTCTGCTTTTTAAAATACAAAGACATTTTCTATCTTCTTTCTTTCACTTTTAAACCAAGCACTTTAAAAGAAAAAAAAAAAACTAATCACCTTTTCCTATTATTTTTATTATCTTTTAAAAAAATAGAATTTTCAATTATTTTAATATTTCCTTTTTTTTTCCATTATTCTTTGGTCAGTCGCTAACCACTGCGGCAAGCAGCTATCGGCCACAGGTGAGCTTGAGCCTCGCCTTGCCCGAGCTCACTTGAGGCTATCGGGTGAGCTTGCTATAGTAGTGAGTGGGGTAGGGCTTTAAGCTAGCTTGCTGGCCAATTGCCAACCGTTACCATCGTTGTAAGCAACTAAGGAAGAAGAAGAAAAAGAAATCAATTAAAAAAATCACTTTACAAATAAAATAAAATATAATTAAACATCATTTAAAAAAATATAAAATATAATTGAAAATCAATTTTAAAATAAAATAATTAAAAAATATTGAAATAATTAAAAAATTATTGAAATAATTAAAAATATATTTTTACTTTATTTTTAAGTTTCAACCGAACATTGAAAATATTATCATTTTCCTGAAAAACAATTTATTAGATAGTATTTTTTGAAAATATTATATTTTTTACTAAATGAAAGAAACCTTAAAGATCACCCATCATGAGGCCATCAACAATGCCTCGGCGCTCTCAAGGAAGCTCGGAGATCGTGCTCTCCTCGCAGCCTCAAAGTCGTTCTTCTCCAGCGGAGACGGAGAAAGAGTTCGTGTGTCGCCAAAAGGGGAGAGAGCGTTCATACGGCAGTCATCTCCCTTGACGAGATGCAAAAATTGTGAAGTCCCATTTGAAGCTTCTTCAATTTGGGTAAACCAAATAATGTCGACCAAAATTGACCTTGACGTTGCGTTGGAGTAATATGTGAATTACAATTGATAAACTTTATGTTTTTATTTGAGATAATAGTCATCTTGAAGATTCTTTATAAAGTTTCGATTAGAATATAATCGGAACGAGTCAAATAAAATGCTAGCAGACTAATGAAATCCATAAAAAGAAGAAGAAGAAAAGAATATGGACACTAACGAAATGTAATAAATAATATATGGCAATTGAATTTCTATTTGTTATGTTCCTTTTTCTTGGGGTGAAGTTGCTAGCTTCGACGATGGGGTAGCAGGTGGCGCTCACGTGCATCCCGGGGTTGACCGCCACAACGACGGATTCAGTCAAAACTTTGACATTCGACTCCCGAATTGATGAAGAAAATCTAGGCCGACCGAAGCTCTTGTCCTCGTGTTGACAATGGCGACTCTTTCGCGTTCTTTGTTGATCCGGTCGAATCATCAGTTCACGGACAAGTGTTCGATGTTAGGTGTCGAAAGCGAACACGGAGAAATTGCCCCCCTCCTCTTCCTCTTCCACCTGAGCAGCAGCTTCTCTACTTGTTTTGTTGACCACGCAAGCAATCCCGCGATTCTCTTCTTGAAAAGTAAACGGGAGGACGAGGAGGAGGAGGGAGACGAGACCCGTGAGGTGATTCCCATGGCCGCGTGAGTTCTTGCTTGCTTTGCTTTGCTTTGCTTTGCTTGCTCTCTCTCGCGCGCGCGCAGCTTCTCTCGATTGCTCTTCCGTGTTTTTGTCCGTACTGCCGTTCGGAACCAAAACGGGTGCTTCCCAGATGAACCGTCCCGCTTGTTCGTCCACCTGCAATGCGTCCCGGTCCGGCTGTCCGGCGAGCCCCGGCGGCGACGGCGACGGCGGGGGGCCGTCGGTCATGCAGAGGCGGCTTACGAGGCAGAGGAAGCTCCGGTACGCGACGGACGACGAGGTCGGGTTGTCCCACGAGGGCGGCTTCTCTCGGTCGACGCTGGCCCACGTGGGCGGCTTCTCACGGTCGACGCCGGTGTCGCCCGAGTCGACGCCGGTGGTGCGGTCACCGGGGCGGTCCGAACGCTTTTGGTCGACGGCGATGCCTCAACCGTTGCCGTTGCCGTTGCCGTTGCCCGAGATGGCTTGTTTGAGGATAGCGCCGGATAGAAATGGATTGGCCGAGGTATGGAGGTAGGGCTGCTTTACATCTGATGAGCTTGGCCACGATAATACGAGTCTTGGGTTGCCTGAATTTGCCTTGAAATGGTTGTTGAAGAGCATTGGTTTAATGATGACGCTATGGTCATTGGCATGTGCACTAATACTGAAAGCTTGATATGTTTCACCTGCGATTTGAACTGTTAATGGCAGCTGATTGTTGTTCTTTGTCAAGATTTGGTCAGAAAATCAATGGAGATTGTTATTGTTCTAAGTCTAACTGATGTAAGCTAGCCAGTTTGACGCCTCATAAAGAATGCTTAAATTTAGTGCAACATATATCCGTAGAATCTCTCTTTTATAAGGGATTCATCTGTTGCTTCCTTTTTTATTTTTGAAATAAAAAGTGAGTGTTTCTCCTGTGTTTGGATAGCAACTTACTCTGTATAGACTAAACTAAACTATAACTATTGTGTCAGAAAAGAAAATTGTCTGCCTTTGTCAGACATACCACTCTACATTTGTTTCTAGTTTCTTGTATGCAAAGAGCGAGCAGTGACTTTTATTGATCAAACTATTATGGTTATGATGCTTTCAGGAGGAACAGTGGTCATGTCTCCCCAAAATCGGCTAAACCTTCAACAGACTACAAAAGGGGTTTCATGCGAGACTTGAGTTTGGACAATCACAACTTGCGGATCAATATCCCAGCCAGGAGCGCTCCAGCTAGTAGTCTGTCAAGTCCTTATCTTAGCCCGCATAATCCGGCTACTGGGAACAAATCGACGGTTCCAGATAGTTGGTCTACTTTCAAAGCTCAAACTCCAACCTTGCCGAAGTCTTTGGGTCATCTTTCTCCACTTCAAAGCCCAACTTCAAGAACTCCTAAAAGTCCATGTGGTACTGCATCATGGTATCAACACAAATCTCTTTCCGAGACTTATAATGCCCATCCATTACCTCTTCCCCCTTCAACGTCAAATATCAGCCATGCCACAGAAAGGCAAAATGTGGCATCCGTGACTGGTCAGTGGCAGAAAGGGAAACTTATTGGACGCGGTACATATGGGAGTGTTTATGCTGCAACCAACAGGTAAGCCCATGCTTTAGAGAATTTATAAATTCTTTATGGTCTGTGACGTGATTGACCTGTCTCTTTATCAGAGAAACGGGAGCTTTATGTGCAATGAAAGAAGTTGACCTAATAATGGACGACCCTAAATCTGCTGAATCTGTGAAGCAGCTGGAGCAGGTTACTGCTGATAACTTCATCTTAAGTGTCACCTTATAACAGTTATGCCTTGTATGAGCATTAATATGAATCATCAATCTGACAATTAGCTGTGCTCTTGTCCTCATCATTATCTCACGGTTGCAGGAAATCAGAGTTCTTAGACAATTCCAGCATCCGAATATCGTGCAATATTATGGTAGTGAAATTGTAAGTGCTTTCTAGTTTCTCCAATCTCATTTAAGATTGGATTGTAGTGCCTTTGTGAAACTTTATAATGAAGGGAGCTCATTCTATCTGCAGGTTGATGATCACTTATACATATATATGGAGTATGTCTATCCGGGATCAATTAACAAATATATCCGTGAACATTGTGGAACTATGACTGAATCAGTTGTTCGCTGTTTCACTCGTCACATTTTATCTGGGCTTTCTTATTTGCACAGCAACCGAACAATTCACAGGTGAGCAACAATTTACATGGGATACACATGTGCGACTCTCTTTAGCATAAAACTGTTAACAAGTTTCAGATAGCAATGCAGACTATAAATACCATTATTGGGGCAAAACTTTTTGACTGAAAAGGAATGTTCCCTGTTTTATTACAAAAACGCTTTGTGCTTTATTATTCTTGCCTGAAGTATAGTTTTAAAGGTTCACTACTTCTTTTGCTCAGTACATTTCCAACTTGAATTGTGCTTGGAACTGTACTCATTTATGTGATTCTTTTGCGAATAGGGATATAAA
Source organism: Eucalyptus camaldulensis (assembly GCA_019915185.1). Lineage (NCBI taxonomy): Eukaryota > Viridiplantae > Streptophyta > Magnoliopsida > Myrtales > Myrtaceae > Eucalyptus > Eucalyptus camaldulensis. The sequence continues at coordinate 26,803,167 of JAHSVA010000006.1, forward strand.
AGGGGCAAATTTACTCGTTGATGTCACTGGTGTAGTCAAGCTTGCTGATTTTGGGATGGCAAAACATGTAAGCTTGGTTTGCCTCTGCAACTTAAGTTTATTGTAGAACCTGTCTTCATGTGCAGTTGCATGTTCCAACAACTTTTCATGTTTCTACATGCCAATTTCTTACAAAAAATTATCCTTGTTTTACCTTTTGCACATCTTTTTCTGTTTTTTAAATGGCCTTACATAGTCATTGTTCATTCTTGAAATATTATAAGCACTTGAAGAAAACCATTCAGATCATATACATGTACTTGTTAACTTGAAGTTGTTCTTTGAGAAAACCAGCTGTAGATTCTCAATCATTCTTATTCCACCCCATTAAAGTTGGACACTTCTTTTGGTCAGAGAGTATGAAATCCTCTGAAATTCCTTTGTAGTAGTGACCCTCTGTTTGCTGGTCAATGGGTCCATAAGTCCTCGATAAGAACTGGAATGCAACCTCTTCAGCAATTTAAGGCATTGTCATTGATTTAATTTAGTATAATGTCATTTACATTCTACATATAACAGGAAAACTATATCATGTCTAATTCAGTTGTAGAGATAAGGAAAGTTCTATTTTTTACCTTACACTAAGGTAAAATAAAAGAAGAAAACTTTAAAATTTGATTTCTTTTACTTTATTTTTACGTCAAGGCCAACCCTAGGAGTATGGACTGTGCTCTCCTATAAATTATTCGGTGTGCTTGAGATTGAAGGCCACCATGCTCAATAGCATCTAGTCAGGTACTAAGAAAGTGTTGAACAGCTCATTGCTAGGAACAAATTGTTGGTTAAATCCATGTTCATGACTCATTAAAGCATAAAGTCAAAAACTTGTCTTTTTGTTTTTACAAGGCCACTTCTAGGAGCATGGACTATATGGTCCCATTAATTATCTAGTTCTGGAGAGTGAGGATTGTCATATCTCCTGGTGACTAATCAGATACTCAGAAAATCTCAAAAACTTCATTGTGAGGCAATTATTTTTTATTAGCTATGTGTTCAAATAATCTATTCATTGGTATTTAATAACCATGGAATTGTTTGTAGCAAGTTTGATTCAAAATGTACGTGCATCAAAAGAATTAATTCGGGTTTCAACCAAGGACAAGAAGATTAACCGGGTTTCCCTAGTGGAAGTGGTCATTAAACTCCCAGTTAGGTCTAATAAAAATGGGTTTTTGCCACACGTGATGGGTGATAATTTTTTTTCTGCAAATAGACATGTGATGCTCACACATCAAGCACAATTTTGAAAGCCAATCGAACTATTCATGATTATCTAACACATAAGTATATGCACTGAACAACCAGATAAAAACCAAAATTTTCATTCATGCCAATATCTTTATTGTATAAATGCACGAAAATTGCTTACCAAATTTGTAAAGGTAACTAATGCATAAGTAGCATGAAATATAATCTTAATATAAAAATATTGTAATGCTCAACTCAGTTTGCTCCCATAGAAAGCATAATTAGGAAATTACAAGTTTTGGGGAAGTTTATTTGACATGTAGAAAACTTGGTATTTAGCTAAAAATAGGAAAGGTGGGCAAGCCGGGGGGGGGGGGGGGGGGGGGTGGGGGGGTGGTTGGCTTCAGCAAAATTCAGGGGAATAAAAAACATAACCAGACTAGGAATAAGTGTTGTCGTGGATGAGGGGGCACCACCTTTGCATTCCATGGGTAGCATCATGGAAGTTTACTGCGTCAACTTTTTAGTTGCTTGTATGCTAACTCAAGCTTGTATACAGCTGTCTGGACAGGTTTCCATACTCTCTCTGAAGGGTAGTCCTTATTGGATGGCTCCAGAGGTAGCATACCTGAAACTATTTTAAACTCATGTTCCATGCAAGTGCAAGCTTTGACGTAATATTTCAAATTATCATGCAGATCCTGCTGGGATCTATGGCAAAGGAGAAGACAAGTCCTGAGACTGCTTTTGCTGTTGATATATGGGGCGTTGGTTGTACCATCATTGAAATGCTGAACGGAGTGCCTCCTTGGGGTGAACTAGAAGGGGTTAGTGTGATGACTACTTGTGTCATTCAATTTCATTTTGAAAGTTTCACAATTTTCGGCTTCTAGGTTTTATTTTATTTCAGCCAATTTTTTGATTCCTTGGGTAAGTTCCAGTTTTGGCATCAACCATTGGCCTTTTGCACCAATACTTTTTGGGCACCTGCAGAGTCAATTTGCTGAGATTTTATGAGCACAAAACCCATCCTTTCGTTTTTTTCGATAGTTTATCTTGAGGGATCTCTCTTCCAGTCAACTATATCTTGAGATATCACATAGATAGTTTTCTATACTTGAAGTGTTTAGATCAGATATTTTTCACCAAAAACGGCTTCTCGTATCTCCACTTGGTTGCTGCTTCTTACTGGGATACTGTATTCACACATGGTAGTGTTCAGAATAATGCTTTTATTTTGATAGTCCGACATTCTTCTATGAATCAGCCACAAGCGATGTTCAAAGTTTTGTATCGAAGCCCTCCCATACCAGAGAAGCTGTCATCAGAAGGAAGGGATTTCCTAGAGCGTTGCCTCCAAAGAAATCCTGCGCAGAGACCCTCAGCTGAGGAGCTGCTACAGCACCCTTTCTTGAGAAACTCTCATGATCAAAATGGTTCAGGCTTTAGACCACTTTGCAAACTCAAACGAGTTGTAAGTTGTGACTTCTTTCTCAGGTTGAAGCATCTTCTATTAAATCTTGTAGCCTAGGAAAATGTGATGTTCTTGTTCTATCTCTAACAAACATTTCCAGGGTAAATCACGAAGTGCTGAGTACACTGTAAGACATAAATTTGATCTTTTCTCTATGACTTCAGGCACGAAGATGACAAATGACCCCTTGGTATGCAGATGGGGAGTTCTTTTTTGAGGTGCTTTTCTTGTCATCATCTACCACAAGTCTTGCTCTAGTGACTGGGAATTTTATTTCCTGTCGACATAAGACATCTGATGTTACTCTAACGTGTCCGTTATGCAGATAATCCCTGGAGCATCAGATAATGCAGTTAAATCTGCACCATGACCTTTTCTACTTGCGTCCTACATAAAGTCACCCTATTCATCTTGTGCCGTGGCTTCATTCTCATCCGTTCTTTGGGTGACTAATCTGGTTCAGTGATTAATTAAAAAAAAAAGCTACAATGGCACTAGCAAGACAAATCTTTCTTATCCAGTTTGGTCTGTAAAGAAAAGATTTGTGGATGAGGCTACTCGCCCGACAAAGAAAGCACTGTCGACACGGGACTTCAAGTCCTTGGACTGGAGTATAGCTCGAAATTGATTGGGATGTGTTTCTTTTGCCTCATTTGAAGGAGGATATCTCTGTTTGGAATTCAAAGTGACAAAAGGATCAAGAATCTTGTCTTTCATCCATCATGAAGGAGCAACTAAAGCGGAAAGAATTACAGATGAGCATGGTGATTCTGGGTGCTGAAGGCGCTACAAAATGTGTTGAAAGAGAGAAAGAACAGGACATTCGACATATGAATATAGAAAAAATGTGCTAATAATTTCTTAGCAAGTGAATTCGTTCAAGTCAAATTATGCTGTTTTTCTTCTTATGAGCTTAATATTACTTGAAATGAATCTCCTTTTTCCATTTATTCTTCTAATCCTTTTGTTTATTTATTCTGCACGACCCTCCTTCGTCACCACTGATGGATATGGGTCGTGTTGAGAAAAAGTGCATATAAAATGGATACTTAAAATTTTTCCTTACCCTTATACTATGTTTGGAAGCTCCACAGGCGAAGAAAATGAAAGGAAACAATCTACTATTTTAAATTTTTCTTCCTTTCTCTTTTTAGGAATTTTTGAATTTTCAAATCAAATTTTCATTGCTCGCATTTTTCCTATATGTCAAATATTGCTTTAGCGATCAAAGTTTTAACTGAATTTTGACTGGAGTAAAAGAAAATTGTGATAATTATCAAATTAGTACTCAAATTATTTTACGAATATCAGTTTAGTTCTAAAATTTTTAACTTTATCAATATAGTATCAAAATCTTAACTCAAAATTCCAGTGTAATCATTACAGCCAATTGCAATCAAAATTCCAAATGTTTTATCTAGTCATTGTTGTTGACATGGAAAACTTTACTTGAAACTTCACGTTAGTGACTTTTGATGATAATAGGTTGAAAGGAATAAATTGAAATTTCATGCAAATATTTCGGAGTATAGTAATAAAATTAAAAAGTTTATAATTGAATTATGTACAAAGTTATAGGTTTGAATTGGTAATTTTCCCAAAAATAGGGTATGGTAGTTGCTATGATGATCGGTTGCAAGAACTATAAGTCGACTCGATGCTTAGTTGGTGTGGTACCTCGGATCTTCGAATGTTTGGTACTTCTATTGAAGTTCCCATGTTTATGACTTAATAATTCTATTCCTACCCCTATTTATGTCGCTGACTAAATTGTGATGAAAAACTTACGTCGCACCTCATCTATTTTTCTGATTTCTTTAACAAGAAATCATTTTCATTTTCTTTTTAATTTTGAGAAAAAACCACAAAAAACTACAAAAACTTTACCAAACGTGATATATTTACTCGAATTTTTTTATGTTATATCACTCATGTGACACATTTACCAATTTTTTTCCCCCAAACTTGTATAAATGTAACACGTTTTCCTAAAAAAATTGGTATCAACGAAAAATTTTGGATTTTTTAATATTACAAAAAATGTTTGTGGTAAATGTGTATTACAATATATAAATTTGACGTAAATGTGTCACATAAGAATAAATTTAGTGCTTTCAGTGCCATAAAATTTTTTAAAATAAATGTGTCACACTTAGTAAAAGTTCAGATTTTTTTTTTGGATTTCACCCTTTAATTTTAGTGGAAATACTACTGGAAAAAGAATACGATTCATTTCAAACTAGTGTTTTTACCATACGGGTCATATTTTATAAAAAATGATGATCTTGGTGAACGCATTTGCCATATATAAGGAGCTCATATTAGGGCCCCGGGCAGCAAGTTAAAAAAGAAAAAGAAAAAGAGAACGTTCTAGATTGCTTAAAATTTTATTTTTCCAATGGTAGAAGATCTAATTTCAGGTCGAAAAAGAAAGAAGAAATGCATTTTTTTCGTAAAAATTAGGGAAAATGACGTGAACAGTTTACAAACTTTAACCCATGTAATATGGTTTCTGAATTTTAAATTTAATATAGTATATATTCGATGTAGTCCTTAAACTATTGTCCCTAAACTCGAATTATTAGAAAAAACTTCATGTAGTCTAAAGACCAGATTATAAATGTATGAAAGTTGAGGGATTATATTGATACTGGGTAATTATCCCTAAAAATAAACTAATTTCTTGTTTAATTTATGTTTCCCCAAGAGGCACAAATACGGGGTCTTCTGTTTCAAAAATGGATTGGGCTCCCTCCATTTCGACGAACGGGTTCGGACGAGCAGTGGCCCCATTGATCTGCAGCGAAATCGATCGATCTGCATTCTGCAGGAAGCTCGTCTTCTTGGGTTCGGCGTGATCTCTCTGGAGATGGAGTGAGAGCCCTCGGGGGAGGTGAAGGGGGGCTTTTAGTGCGTTTGGTTCTTCTTCGAGCATTCCTCGCTCGTGTTGGGTGGGAATTGGATCGACTTTTTGGGGTGCGCCGTGTGTTGGGAATCTTTCGAAATGGAGAAGCCTCTTCGCTACGGTAGAGTCATCTCAAATCTTCTTCTTCTTCTTTCTTGTTTTTTTTTTGGTTAATTTTCCGGCGAATTCACTTCTAGCACCCGGGCGTTGGTCAGGATTTGCAGTCGCAGTTTGTGGGTCGGTGAGTGGTCTTCACTTGCTTGCTAATTGCTCCGTTTTGTCACCGACTGAATTTGTGAAGTTTGAGTTTGCCCTTTGGGGTTTGTTATTTTTTATTTTTTCCTTTCTCGGGACTTGAGAATTTACAGTTTTGGAGGTGTCATTGCGCGAATGTCATTCGAATTTTCGGTAAGGGAGAGTCTTGCGTGATGATGATGCCGTCTCTTTATGTACTTAGTTTTTGTATTCCGCCAGTTTTGTTCATGGGTTTTCCTCTCTCAAGGCAGAGCGCTCTTTGAACTGTTAATTCTGGTTCTGGGGTCTATCCAAAGCATATTCTCAATCGTTACAAGGGAAGATATATAGTGAATTGGTGCACTGTCATGGTATGTGTGCTTGCTAGAAAGGAGTGGACCTTAATTATTAGATTTAGCGGATGGACCAATGGACGCTCTCATGAACACTTCCACTAGAGTCAAAGGGCTGTGTAAGGCCAGGAGCAATGATGAGCTTGATGCTACTATTTGAGCGAACTAGACATTACGAATTATGTCAATATAAGTGCTGGATCGGCCACTTATGATGCAGCATGGATGAGCAACCTGTGCTAGGGTTGAACAACCTCTCTTGTTTCTGGTGCTTTACGGTTTTGAAGTCTGTAGGTATTAATTCTTACTGTAGCCTCATAAGGTCGATGACTTTGCCTTTTTCACTTAGCAGATGAAGCAGACATTAAAGTGTCTACGAGTTTGGTTGATAAGATATATGGTGGTTTCTCTGATGGTTTGCATTTCGCTACTCTAAGTTCAAGCTTGAGGACGAATGAAGTTGACCTGGTATGTCCCCTTGTCAGTACTCATACATGTAACGTTTTCATACTCATAATAGACTTCCGTCTGACTTTGTTTCCTCTAGGTAAGAGGTGTCTTGCAGATCTTGCAAGGTTTATCTAGTTCTTTATTCTATTGGGACCAAGGCAAGAAGTGTTTCTGTGCGACAACTGGGATATATGTCACCCATCTTTCTCGGACAAGTCTTCATGCCATTCTCAGCCAGTTTAGCTATGCCGCTACTTGCTTAAAGCTGGTTGATCTTATAGTTGATAGGGTAAAAACATGTTCGAGATCACCTCCCCCTACCTTGAGGGCATTTGTATGTTCCGTTTCCTCATGGATTACGGTAAGTACTTTGGACTGAACACGTGCGAAATTATTGGCTAGTAACTAGTTGACAAACCGATAGTGATCTTGGATTTATTTCTTGCTATAGAGATTGCGGCAGATTGCTTTGAAGGAGGAAATTCAGATGAGCAATTTGAATGGTGGAATGACACCAACCCTGTTGGGACTAGCAAGTTCTTTATCCAGGTCTGATGGTATACATATATTACAGCATAGTCACCATTAATTTTAGGGATTATGTAATTATTTTGGTAAGTAAATGTTTTTGTCATGCTCTCTTGCTTCCTGCACCTATCCAATGGAAGATGTTTGCCTTCAGTTCCTGATACATTTTCTTGAACTTCTTTCATAAGGAGCTCATTCTAGGTTTTAGTCTCAAAACCTGTTCTTGTAGGTATATATTATAGTATTTCTGATCATGTTTGTTCGTATACCAGTCTTTGCTCAGGTGCTGAGTATCTTTTGGAAGTAGTTCATGGGACAATTCCTCTGGCGTACTTTGAGCCTGTGTCTTCTGTTACAGCTTCTGAGGTGGCGGCTTATATCCTTGACTCACTTTATAAAAGGCTCGATGAAGCTTGTCTGGTACAAGGTGGTGAGGTGCTGTTCTTTTATTTAGATTTGCTCTCTTTGATCTTTTCAGTTTTTCTTTTTGTAGTTTCTCTGCTAGAAGCACTTACAGAAGTAAAAAGAAATGCTAATTACAGGAGGAAGCTTACCAGATGCTTCTTTATTTATTTGTCGGAAGTGTGTTGCCATATATAGAGGGTCTGGATTCCTGGCTTTATGAAGGAATATTGGATGATCCTTTTGAGGAGGTAATTGAGATTCATATTTCCCGTTGCTGCTGTCTCTGCTCACTTTATAAAGTGAATTTGTTATTACAGAATAGATACCTCATGCAGTATCACTCTACAACTCTGATGAAGCTTTGGGTTAACTCTCTGTTAATCGTGCTGAATTTATAGTTTGTCAAATCAAGAGCTTATTATGACCATGCTGGTGGGATGGTATTTGCACACCATTTTTCCAGTAATCTTCCTTGATTTTGTTATGAAGATGCTGAAGTTCTTCTTTAAGCTTTGATTGAAAGATGGGAGGGGGAGGAAAATGAGTGCTGAGGTAAAATGTTGTGACCAAATTGGGAATTTTTGTGAGAGAAATCAAATCCCCATTTTCTACCCCCACCTCTTATTTCCCTCCCTCTGGCCATCTTCCAAACAAAGCCTTAGTTTGTGTTATTTGTGAATATTTGGTGTTTTCTTTTTGGCCCTTTCTAATCGGTTTTCTTGCTTATAATGTTTCCTTTTTCCTCTCTGACAGATGTTCTTTTATGCTAGCAAGGATGTCACGGTTGAGGATGCTGACTTTTGGGACAGGAGTTATCTTTTGAGACTAGCACAGGATCGCAAGTTAGATGCTCGGCAATCTTTTGTCAATAACTCCAAGGATCGTGTACCTTTAACGGGTGATAGGAAGGAAACAACAGAAAGGGAACTGAATCCTGGCTCTTTGAAAGCTAGGGAGTGGAGTGAGAGAGATAGGCAAGTGTGTCCTATGTTTATTAAGGACATTTCTAAATCAATTGTTTCTGCTGGCAAGTCATTCCAGCTAATGCAGCACGTCCCAACAATCTCCTCTGATGCTTTGCTTCGGAGGAGTAATTATGAAGCTGATGCTTTGGAATGTTCTGTCAATCTTAATGGCTTAAAAAAGATTTATTGTAGGCACAGCATGGCCGGATTGACTCTATCAGAAACCTTTTCTGTGTCACTGGCTGGTCTTATTGGCCATGTTGATGAATTGTCGAGATACTTTCAGCAAATAAAACTGGGGAAAGGAGAGGAAGCTTTACCTTCTTCTTACCTCTCAGAGAAGACATGGTTCAAGCTTTTGATGAATACGATTTCTCAAAGGAAAGAGATTTCTTATGATACTGGGGCGGCAAGTGATGTTCTTAATTCAGAGCACTATAATATAGGTTCAAGAGCGATTGATGATGAACTTTCTGTAGGGTCCTTTTGTCCTGAGAATCCAGTTCTTACTGTTTGCCACAAAAGACTAGCTAAGAGTGTGGATGCCTGGAAATGGCTGAACTTATCTAAATGCTATCATCTTCCTCCACTGAATGATGAGGTCATGTGGAAGGCTATTTTTGGTGAAGAGAGTGGACAAACTCAAGGAACTGATTTTGCATTAAAATTTAGTTTTGGCCAGTTTGAATATCAACATGTGCAAAATGACGCAAAGCTATTAGAAGGATTGTTTCCTTTTCCTACTCTTCTTCCTTCCTTTCAGGTATTCCATTTTGATGCTTCTCTGGACTATTTTGACTTCGACTTAATGTAATTCGTAGCAATAATCTTAATCGATAATACTGAAACAGGACGACATCCATGTGTCAGGACTCTTGCCATTTCAGAGAAATAGTACCCTTCCATCAAGAATGCTTGGTTGGATTCAACATGTTGAACCAAGAAGTGCTCCCCTTCCTCTAGCCATTGTGCAGGAATGCCTTGTAGTTTACATAGAGAGGCAGGTAATGGCACAGCTGCACAAGTCCATTACTTTCATGTCCTTTTTCAGAAATATACATTTAAAGTGCTGTTGTCTTGCTTCTGTGTCATAGGTGGATTATATAGGCAAGCAAATATTATCAAAGTTAATGCATGACTGGAGATTGATGGATGAACTAGCGGTGTTGCGTGCCATATTCTTGTTAGGTTCAGGTGATTCCAGCATTTTGCACTTCCATGTTATTTTTCAAGAGTAAGTGCTTGATATCAATTTCATGGCTCATGAGTTGAAGCAATAATTCAGGTGATCTATTGCAGCACTTTTTGACGGTGATATTCAATAAGCTGGATAGGGGGGAGAACTGTGACGATGATTTTGAATTGAACACATTATTACAGGTGGAGTTGGTTTCCTTGAAAATTACGTACAAGTTTTTAGTGAGGTTATGTCAACTTTCAATTTAGTCGATTCTGATCAGGTTATTTTCACCCTCGCAAGTTTTTTATTTGGATTCAACCAGATTTGATTGATTTTGTGCTTTTAAGTCTTCTTCTCTCCAATTTTTTTCCCTAAGAAATAATCTACATCAAGTTTCTGCTATCATCATGAGCCAAGAGTTTTTTTGAATGAAGTTCGTGAGTTGATGCAACTGGGAACTTTGAGTAGCACTGCCCCTGTAGAGCTTATTATTTTCCAAGTGAATGTTTGAGTTTGCATAATCTGGTTATCATTTAGCTTCTGATTTTGTCCTTATTGTAACTTTTTAGGAAGATCTTATATGAATTCATTATATGATGTTCCATTGTCTGCTCTTTTGAAGTTTCACTTTCTTTGATTTTTGTCATAATAGTAAAAGAACAACCAAATGAAGGACTAAACATCTGCTTGGTAAAACTGAAGATTAAATACCGAAAATCTAAGCACTGAAAGTGTTGACCATTTTAAGTGCTGAAAAATGAATATAACATCTTTGATTATTGATGAATATTATGTATTGGATGGTACTTCTTTTATCTTGCCAGATTTTGAGCTATGAATGTTATTGGCAGGTTTTGGGCTTTTATTGATGACTATTAAGTATTGTATGATGCTTTTTTTTTTCTCCCCAAATATTGAGCTGTGAAAATTGTTGGCAGGTTTAGGCTTTTAGCAATTTAATAGGGAAGGTTTTATTTCCAATTTTGATGCCTTTTCTATTGAATGAATTAAGTAATTCCATCCTTGCTTAGCGAAATAAGTGATTTTTTGACCTTATTAAATCTTTTAAATCAAAATTGGTTATGGCTATCAAATGTGCTTAATTTAATTTAGTGCTGAATATATTCATTTTCGGTTCTTATTGGAGTTATAAACAGGCTCTAAGTGTATGGCCTGGCCTAAGAATGCTAAGATGACATCACTGCACACATTCGTCTTGAATTTAATTTAGTGCTGAACAATCATTTTCAGTTCTTATTGGAGTTGTCAAACAGGTTCTAAGTGTATGGCCTGGCCTAGGAATGCTAAGATGACATTACCACACACTTTCATTTTGACTGTAATATTGCATGATAGAATTTAGGTTTTTAACATATTCAATTTGTTGGATGCTACTTGTTTTGAATGTGAGTATATTTTTAGAGTGGCTGGTTCTTGAATACCACCACATGAATGGGGTAGACCACATGTTTTAGGCAAGTGTGCATGTTTGATGGTACCATGCTGCTGCAAGTATTGCTCGATCAACATAATCACTTTCCTAATTGACCATGTGCATTGACTACAGGAGTCCATTAGGAATTCTGCTGATGGAAATCTACTGACTTCTCCCGATTCATTAATTGTATCTATCTCTAGAAGTCAAGGCTCTAATAATGATGAGCAAAATACCACAGCTGCCTTCACCTCCACCCCTCGTAAAGGATCTGTACAGAGCCTTGGAATTGACGGTCTGGATTCTCTGAAGTTTTCATATAAGGTTATTACAACGCTAAAAGACACTTCAGAATGTATTGGTCTTACTCTATTTTTCTTGATAACCCTACGTAATTGTGACAGGTTTCTTGGCCACTTGAACTTATTGCAAATGCAGAAGCTATTAAGAAATATAACCAGGTAATACTTTCATATACATTTTCTTTGCTAAACCCATTCTTCCTTTCTCTCATGGTTTTTTGACTTTGTCCACAGGTTATGGGGTTCTTATTAAAGGTTAAGCGTGCAAAGTTTGTTCTGGATAAAGCTCGGAGGTGGATGTGGAAGGTATTCATTCTTAATCTCATGGATTCTAGGGAATGTGGTTGTGAGTTAAGGCCAGAGAATACCCACAAGAGTTCTTCTAACATTGGCATTATGAGTATTGTAAACTTTATTTCCTACATTCCAGGGTAAAGGAATTGCAACATACAGCCGCAAGCATCACTGGTTGGTCGAGCAAAAGCTTCTCCATTTCGTAGATGCCTTTCACCAATATGTGATGGACAGAGTAGGACTCTTCCCTTTTTGTTGCTGTACTAGCATATGTTCTTGAGGAGTAGTTGCAGCATCTTGTAATTAATGTCTCTGGGCATGGTTACTAGCTTATTCTACTTTGGCATGCTATTTGCTCTTCTGCTTGCCACTCCTAAGTTTCATGTCGAGGACCATGCTTTCAGCAACTTTTGGATATCTTATAGTAATATTTTAGTTCATAGAAGATGTTTGCCTGAAGTATCTTTGTTTGTATACCCACTTCATCATTAATTAATTAAACAGTTTAAAATCTTGTACTATTTTATTAATCTGCAGGCATGACCTCTATCCAGTAAAACTTAAACCGTTTTCTTTTCATTACTGAAAAAAGAACATTGTGTTTCTCTCCATCAACGTAACCCAAACTCACAAAGTGCCGTAAGCGTGCACATGAGGATATACCATTCAAAAGAAACCTACAGACAAGCTTTTGAACTTTTGTCATTTTCTGTTTTCATGTTGGTTGCAATGTTGAGAAAGTTTGGTTTGATTTTCATGCTTACATACCTCTCTGTGGACAGAGTATCCTCAATTTAAAATCATGATGCTGGAGCACTTTTGACCCCTCATTTTATCATGCTTTTTAGTAGCATACTATGACAGAAAAGAACATTTGCAAGAATGTCAGAGGTAGAGAGAGTGCTCAGAAATGTGTTCCTAAGTTATAAAAGGTTAAGATGACAAACAATCTGTTATATTGTCTTCATTAATATTGCTGATCTCTTTAGTGTCAGTCTCATCTATGCAATCTATTTTCTTCATTGTCCATTCCAGATCTTGAGACAAGCCTCGTGGTGTTATTGAAGATAGCTTGAGTCCTGGTGGACAAAGCTTGTCTTTGTTGTCAGTTATATCCTTTCTGAATTTGATGGTTCTAAAGTGAAGGAACTTAAAATTATCTATATTATGAAACATTGAGTTTATATCATAACAAGAATTTGCAAATATTTTGATTCTTCAAGAGGTAGGTTAAGTAACATAAATGTTGGACATGTAACATTATGGATGAGAAAATGATCTACCACCATTCCCCTGCACTAGATTTTCATGTTGGTAGTTGCATTGTTGGAATTGCCTCTTCTTTAAATGATGGTTGACATGTTGTCGTGTGGATTGTAGTTGTGCCAATAACTTAGGGAATTTGCATGAAGCATGATGGCTATCTTCATCTATTTAGATCGAAACTGCCGTAGGATATGATGCACTGGAAGTCTTGCTGTTATTGATTTGCTGGTGAATGAATCAACATCAGCAGTGGGAGATTGACAGTAGCATTAATTAATAGATAAATAATAGTGGATGATGAGACATGATACAATGACATTATAAGCTCATTGATGTGACCCATGTTTTTTTTTTCCTGCCAATTGACTGGTGGATAACAAGTTAAAGTAATGTCAGGATATGAAGTAGGGTTTATGACAAGTGGAAAGTTTGTTCTACGGCATACTTTGTGAGTGTTGTTTTGTCACGCTATCATGGTTGTGTCGATAGTTTTTGTCAATTTGTTTTGGTGCAAGACCATGATGGATCAACCAATTTATTCTGCAACCTTATCTAGTAGTGTCCATTTTCAAGTTAAATTATTTTCTGTGTCATATTCAGGTTTCTCTAATTTGTTCAATTCAATGTGATCGAATCATCTAATTTATTAATATGTGATCGGATCATCTGTAGTTGCGTCCTAGTTGAGGTATGATCAGGTTAGTCCCAAAGGGAAAAACTTAGTTCCTTAGTTTTTATAGAATGTAGATGATGCAGTCGAAAATGTTAAGAAAGGGATGGATCAGGTAATAGAACATAATAATGGATGGAGAAAGAGCTGTTTAGATATTCTGGAAATAGTATAAACCATAAGCTCCTAATTTCCGAACTCCACGTTTCTAATTATGCTACTTTTAGCAGAGCATTCTATCAGAGCATGTTAAGGAAAAATGACGTCACAGTGGCAGTAGTTATGTTCAGATTAATCATTCCATATTTGAAGCTCTACCTAGAGTACACAGAGATATCTGATGCATAATTTACTTTCAGGTCTATCACAGTGCATGGCGCGAACTTTGTGAGGGTATGGCCACTGCTCGATCACTGGATGAGGTCATGGAAGTGCATGAGGCCTACTTACTGTCAATTCAGCGGCAATGTTTTGTGGTTCCAGATAAGTTGGTGGGTAGACATCTTATTTCATATGATGTTTGTGGTCATTCAATTGAAGGAAACTTTTCCCCTGAATTCTGATTGTAGAATATTTACTGCTTGCTTTTGCATGTAGTGGGCTCTGATTGCCAGCCGGATCAACAGCATTCTCAATTTAGCTTTGGACTTCTATTCCGTACAACAGACACTTAGTAGTGGAGGAGCAATTCCTACTATCAAGGCCAGATGTGAGATGGAAGTGGAAAGGATTGAGAAACAGTTCGACGATTGTATCGCTTTCCTTCTTAGGGTATGGCCCTGTCTTCTCATTCTGCGATTACCAATTCAATCTCAGCTTAATTTGCCTGAAGTGAAATTTCTGCATGTAATGTGGATTTATGTTACGAAAATACAAGCACAGTCATATTGCCATATGCATACTAGCTACCCAATCTATGTGTATTGCATGATATGATGCAGTCGAGCGAAATTGACATGATTTACATTTCTGATATGCAGGTCCTATCTTTCAAGCTTAATGTGGGAAACTTTCCTCATTTGGCTGATCTAGTGACGAGGATAAATTACAACTATTTCTACATGTCTGACGGCGGAAACTTGAAGACTCGCACTGGCACTGAAAGTGTGGCTTCTAGATTCAGGAAGGCCTCTTCTGGTGGAGCTGAGTAGATTATGCTGACGATTGATTGGTCACACATGAAGAGACAAGGTTTTGTTGAATCTGTTGTTGCTCGCAGAACATCACCTTCGAGCTACATTTGGGAGGCCATCGAAGGTAAGAAGTACGCACGAAAAGATGGGCAATCAGAATGAGCAAAAGTACCACATTCCGTTGTTATACCGGCGTTGCAATTTTTGGGTGGTAGTTTTTTTTTTTAATCTATGCAACTCTCTCTGATGGTCAAGTTGTAAATTCCCTGTAAATCATACTGTATTTCTCTGTTGTGCTTTTGGCTTAAGCTACTGATGATTTCTCCAAACCACTTGCGTTTGAGTACTTCCATTGTTCTGAAGTAATCGGAAACATTTAAAATATACATCAAGAAGGATCAATTTTTGAGTCCACATATAGGATCAGTCGGTCATATGAGCTTTCCTGTGTTTTTCTTTTCAATTCTTTCGCTCGACTCATGTGGATTACACATGGATCCTTTAATAATCAAAGACTATGGACCATGATCTTTAATGATCAAAGCCTGTGATTTTTTTTTTTTTTTTTTTTTTGCATCCGGAGAAACCTCTATTAGACCTATGTCCTCCAGGAGACTATTGGGTGTGCACAATCAAAACCCAAATTAGATGAATTAGTCGACAAGTAAGTTGAGCTCTAGAGCCCGACGATAGACAATCAATGGTCGTGACATATTCATGCTAGAGAAATAGCTAGATAATGGATGGGAAATGGACAGAACAATACTAGAGCGGCATCTATATAAATGTATATGAACGTTTTTCTAAATGATGTCTGACGATCTTTTTGGCCGCCATTGAACTCAAGGGGTGTGTTGACACGGTTTCCAACTTCAAAGGTTTCTTTTTCTGGAAGAAAGCACAATTTGAGAGGAATTCGAGAAAATGCCCTCTACTACAAAGGGATTTTCGAAACTTCTCCTATGTCCCGTAATGGGCTTGCACTTGGGTGGGCATTTAGTCCATCCTTTAGTCAGGGTCCGGCCCAAAAAAAAGACCAGGCCCAATATCCGCTTACCACGTAAAAAAGCCCATGGTTTTCCCGCCACGACATCCCTCCCTTTCCCTCCTCCATCACGGACTTCCCAGTCACAACGTCGATCGAGCTTCGTCCGCCCGAGGCGACGGCGATGGAGGGCTCCGACGCGACGGTGCTCTCCATCTCCGAGCTACTCCGCCAGTCCCGCCCCTTCTCCGCCACGTCATCTCTCCGGTCGGCCCCCCGCCGCCGCCGTCGGTTCTCTCCTCCGCCTCCGGAGTCGAGCCGCCGCGAGGAGTCTCGCGATCCCGACTCTAGCCCTAGAGTTCTCACTCCTCTGGACCACGCCGCGATACTCGAAGGGACCGTGACGGTTCCTGTCCGCGACGGCGGAGGCGGCGGCGGCGGCGACGGCGACGGCGACGGCCATCCCTCGGCAGCTCTCAAGTGCTCGAGCAACGGCACTTGCTTCCAGTTCTCCGACGGCGCTTCAAGAATCTGCTGCGACGTGGTCGACTTCAGCGCTCACCTTTTGGGGAAGAGAGTCCGTGTGGTCGCTTTCAATTTCATTCCGTTTAAGCACGGCGGGGGGTTTTTGGAGATTATTAGATGGAGCTTCGCCCAGTCCCAGGGTGGGCTCCGGCCTTGTTCGAGCTCGAGCGCGCTTCCGTTGGGTTCAGGTTCCTCCTCTGAACACTGTTCCAAAGCGCGTTATTGTGTTCGTGGCATGGTGGAGTCTGTCAGTCCCGTTTCTGTCGTTCCCTGTTCCTCTGGGACTAACTTTGACTCTGGCAGCGCAAGGAATCTGTGCGGTTTCCTAGCACGACTCATGATTTGTGGATGTAAATTATGTCGCTCCAGAGATGTAACTAAGGTTTTAATGGAGAATTCAAACGGAAGTTCTGGAAGTCACGTTTACTCTGTGCCTGAGTTCGTGTATTTCTGTGGGCCTGCTTCGTTTTGGCATCCTGCAATTACGAAACTAATAGGTGATGTTGTAGTGTTATCGGGATTGAGTAAGAAGTTGGTCTACATAGGGAAGGATGAGTCTCAGGTGATGTTTATGACGACGGAGAAATCCCTTTTGCATCTGCTCGAAACGTCTTCAAAAATGTCAGCGCATGAGAGGACTAGTAATGAGAAGACTGGGGACTGCAGTATTTATACTGGCCTTGTGACTGGGATCTACATGCAAGGAATGGTTGTTGAGCTGGATAAAAAAGTTTGGCTTTTGCTAACTGATCAGCAGTTTCATCCGCCCCACAGTCTCAGAGTCGGCGCTGTCGTGCGTACTTCGTCTTCCTTTACACAATATTGAACTTTGTTGAAAGGAAATTGAGAAAAAAAAAATGAAATGGGCAAGGGGTGTGGTTTTACTATTAGCTTCAATCACCTTAATATTTCCTCGCTTGTTCTTGCAGGTATCTGTGAAAAATGCTCATATTCTGAATGGAAAATATTCTTGGGCAGAAATGCTGATACTTGGAGGCTGCTTTAGGACTAGTATTTTGGTAGAGTCCTCGTCCCCTTTTGAAACGAGGTATTGTTACTATTAGTTATTTATTTGTTTATCTTTTGCTAATGGGTATATTTATTGTTGAATAAATAAACAAGATACTAATCTTGCTCAACTCCCTATGCTTTGCTTATAGGAACGAATCAATTTTACAGTTGAATTACCCAGTTATGAATAATGTCTGCAAGTATTAACAAATCCTTTTTTCTCTTAGTTTCTGGCATCATATTTAATAAAAGTGAGTATTATGCTCACAAATGCAAAGTTCATACTGTCTTGCATAATTCTGTGGAACATGAAAATTCTTTTATTGTTCCTTGCATTACTCTGTTTTTCTCCACTTACTCAGTAGTGAGAAATTCGGGAGTGCATCTTTATGCTGGCATGATGTACGGTAAATACTGCTTTAAAGGGTTTTGTTGACAAGGGTAATGTGTTGTTGACTGAAGACCAACTCCTTTACTTGGGGATATCTGGCCTCCATAAAAGTTCCCTCCAGTGAACAATGATTGTCTAATTTACCTTTTGCAGCTGCTATAATTTCTCAGATATGCAGAGCATGTTGGGAAAATTCATTGCAACTTTGTCATACCCTGCCAGGTTATGGTAGGGACATTTCGTGTTCTTATAATTGATATAGTTTTTTTTTTGGTTATTCTCATTCTTCATTCTTATTGGTCTAACTTATTTTTGGATTTTCCCAGGGTTCTCCTAACAATTTCATGTTTCCGCAAAAAATTTTCTGGGATCTTTTTGGAGAAGGAGATTCTCGGATCGAAAAATGTAACTTTTTGCCAAACGATTTCTGTCATTTTAATGGACTTATTTTCACATATAATCTCTTGAATTCTCTTTCCCTGTCAGATCATATGGCTTTACTCTTTGGCTAACTAATGGTTGAAAGGTGATCGCAGAAGGAAGGACTATTGCAGATGTATGCTAGTTCACATTTACCTTCCTGGGCATTTCGAAAACGGGTAAGTTAACTGCTGTTGGATGAAGCAATACGGTATATATTTTGCCCGATATTCGTTTTTTACTTTCTTTCTTTGTTCCCCATGATTTACTATCAAAATTCACTTGGTGGCAGCATGGAGTTTTCATGGAGATGTGTAGGCATGATTTATGTGGCTTTGGTTGTGAACTGGGCTGCAGGAAGCTGAAATTGGTAGGTCAAGGGTTTAGCTTCTCTGTTATGTTTCTAAGAATCATTCTTTTCTCTCATTTATCTGCCTACGTTCCAACAAGAATTGCAATTTGACGAGGGAAAATACTTAAAAACATTTTCTTCACTAACTCAGATAGTACCCTTCTCCTTGTTGGTTCGTCATTGTGAATCCATATGGGAAGGATTATTGGTGGAATCAGAAAAAGCTTGTGAAGTATCAGATGACGACAAGAAAAGCAGCAACCTTTACGGTGTCAGAGGATCCTATAGTCAGTTAATTAAGAGGATCATTCCAAGCGACAATATTGGCGTCACTTTACTTGGAAAGCTCAAGGTTCCTCTTTGATCTTATGCTTCCTCTGTTTACGGGAAGATCTGCCTTTATCCAACAGTCTGAATATTTACAGTCTCAATTGAAGTTTTTGTACCAACTTTCACCTTATGGTACATGGGTGATTTTCTTTTGTATGAAAAATCAACATGAGTGTGACGACTGAATGTCATAACATTGGAGGGAGCCATTGAGTTTCAGCCAATGGAGAACTAACACATAATTCTTCATGATCCCTTCCACAGGCTTAGCACCTTATCAATCAGTAACATGAGGTTTTGTTGTGTAAAATACGTCACTCAAATGAGCAAACGTGATGATACAAGTAGATATTTATAACTTGGCCTTTCCTCTGTCTTTGGTAATAATAATCTGACATTTTATTTAAAGGAAGAGTATTGAGATTCATGACTCTTGGTCTCGTCTAGATGTTAGGGATGCTGGTTAAAAGGTATAATAAGGGAACAAAAGAAGACGTGGATGAAATGTTGGTGCAGATAGCAAATATGAAGTTATATGACATGATACATCGAGCAGGTCTTGGCATAAGAAGATTAAAAAAGCCACACTTATTTGGAGAGGATAGGCTTTGTTGTTATGTCTATTCTAATTTTCAGTCATCTTTGCTTCCGGTTATTTGCGTGCATGGTAAAAATTGGCTTTCCCAGATCTAATTAGCATTGTCCTTTCCCTTTTCTCCTATAAGGTTTCGCCATTTACTGGAAGGTTGCAGTTGGTTGATGCCACCAGAAGTCTTGATGTTGTCATTCCTGACCTTCCATCGACTTGGAATTCCAACAGCATATACGAGGTCATATGTAAAAGTGATGTCAGAATTTTATCCTTTCATATGTACATGAGCTTGTTGAAGTTAGTAAGAAAAAGCTCTACTTGGACTTGATATATTTAGGATCTGGAGTAACTTAATTCTCTCATGTGTCCAGGTACATGACTATAGTGTTATTATGATGGGCGTATCTCAGCGGACTGGTCAACTTAAACCGTTTGATCAAGAATCCTTTTCCTGTAGAAGTATTTTTAATTACATGCCCTTGGTGAGGGAGATGGGATTGGGCATCTCCATTTGTTTTCATTTGAAGGATGCAAACTGCATAGATTTTCACGAGACCATTGAGGATGAGCGTGAGGAACTTGGCAGTGGCAGTTATCATATATTGCATATAGTGCACAAGTTTCCTCTGTTGCAAAAGGTGCGCACTATTGGTTATGTGGTTTGATTGCTAATATAAGTAGTTGTGTCTGAGTAGTTTTCTCTATTTTCACAGTTATCAGCTGATCCTGTGATATCGGAATCTATTTTCGTTGAGGCCATAATCTTACCATGGTACTTGTTTCTTGCCGATAAAGATGGAGTGGATTGTCTACCATATGCCTTGATGGACCAGCTGGAGGAAGCTGTGGGTCGTAATTCCAATAAATGGGCTGATGGTTCCTCAAAGAGACATAAAACTGACATTACACTGAGTAAGTGCTTTCTTGTTTAGGCTAACAGATAGAGTTCTTGATGTTGGGACTGATGATAAAGCGTGTTCACATTTTCATGCAGGCAATGACAATAGAAGGTTCCATGACTTGAATTATCATAAAGTACCATGCCAGGTTACTGTTAGAGGGATAAAATCTGGCTTTCCCGCTAGGTCAGGATCCTTGGGCCGCATTAAAGACAATCACAGGAATGGCATTTCCTATAAAGTAAGCCCTCACAAGGTATGGCTGGAGTTCAAGCCCTCTGATGTCTCCAAATATCAGGTATCGATTTCCAGTAAAATTTCGCTCTACGTTTGTTTTTCCACCAGGATGTTGTTTGGATAAGAATGAGTAATGTTGATCTCATTTATGACAGACATTGGATATTGGCGGTTATTATATTGTAAAACACGGTAAAGAAGAAAAGCTCTGTCATCTTGAGGACTCTGCTAGGGGTATGAAAATTCATTTTCCCTCTGAAACAAAGTTGTGGAGCCTTTCATTCTCTTCTAGAGATACTCTCCTTCACAATTTGCCCCATGATTCTCCATTGTGCACTGATCCAGTTCTTTTGGGAGAGGAAACTGGAAATTTCACAAAGGCATTCTCTGGCTGTTCTTTGGAAACTTTCCCTGATATTTGTCTTGATGTATCTACCAAGGCAGCAGGTCCCTTTCGGATGGATCTTCTGGAAATGGAACAAAGCTTGACAAATCAAACTGTTAATACTGAGGATATCACTGTGTCTTCATGTAGCGGGAACATGATTTCTTCCCTTTCCAGTAAATTTCCTAGTCGTGGTCATCTTTTTCCAGATGGGGATCTTGTCAGTATTAGTGGAGATGTCATTGCCATTCAGAGATTTGAAAGTACTTCCTGCAATCTATATCCAAGCCACGAAAACCTTCTTACAAGCAATCAACAGTCCAGAGATTTTATTGGAGATACAAATAGTATCCGCATTCATGTTTTGATGGACAATGGCACTGTACTATTCCTGTAACATCTTTTTGGGATTTAAGATGTATTGAACATGTTCTCTTATTTGATTCCTTCTAATAGCAGGTGCAGATATTTGGCTCTCTGAGAAATCATGCTTATCCAATTGGTTTTGGACCTGGTGTAAATGCAACATTCTGTAGAATCCTGAAGCTCGGGTACCTTTTCCTACAAAGTGCAAATTCAGTTTTCCAAGCTTTATTACATGCAGTTCAATGACCAGTGATTGAATGTACCATTGTATGCTCTCTTGAATCTTGTGAACATTATTGTTATACTGTGCAATACTAAATATTGGTATCATTTGCACTAGTATGTGTTCAAATGTCCTTGATTAGAATCATCTTTTGGAATTCCACGTGTATTTTCATGTATTTTATATGGTGATGTCTAAGATAATTCATTCCTAAGGGTTCCAAGGTACAAGGAGGGTGATAACCATCTTTTAGCAACCAATTAGTGAACTATTTGGTAACTTCCAAGTGCTCTCCTTGGCAGTTATTCTGGGAGGATTGATTTAGTCATGATGATTTGTATGAGTGCAAAAGTGAAGAAGAGGAGTAAATGTGGTTAGAATCTGTCTTATAGCTGAATGGAGAGAGTGATGCGAGGAAGCTGTGCAATTCAAAAGCGGATATTGCTACATGATCATTTTGTGTAGTTAATTGGAAGTACATTATGTCTTAAGTTGTCAATTTTTCTGAAGTTCCACCCCTTTACCTACTCAAGCCTAACCCACTCTGCAAATTTGAGGTATTCCCCAGTTGGAACCTTTTTACTCTGGCTAGGTGGAATCCATTTTCAGCACATATGTAGGTTTGTAGTTTCTACACACCCCATTATACTGTTTTCCTCTGGCTGGGTGACCGGTTGAATGTGGTTTTTCCTGAATTATATATGAGCTGAAGTTTATATATTTCATCTGCGGTTTTAAGGGTACTCCAACGTGGGTCAATTTTTTTGTTTTTTATTCTTTAGTGGGCAGGAAGGATTCTTGTTGACACCAATATCATTCATCAAGACAAATTCCTTGAGGATGATCGATGAGCAGCGTGGGACTAAGGATACTTCCATGCAGTCTGTGTCTGACAGAAGGGTTGCCTTCAATGGTGCTTCTTCAGGTTTTATCTCTGAATTGACACAAGACCCTGGATGCACCATGATGCAACTCCGTTGCAAGGTATATTCTTGTGAATAGGTAAAATAGATTGTGAGACAATTGATATTCTGCCCCCCCTCCTTTTTATTGTTGTTCACTTTATTGTTTGGAAGCTCCTACTCATTGCAGTTTGATATGATGAAGGTTATTGCTGTCCACATTCTGATACTGGAGAAGACAAGTATAGAAATGGATTGTTTACAGTCGGGGTTCTCTCACCAGTCCTCTCTTGTTAACATTCCCATTGCTGGTTTTGTAGTTGGTAACTTTGCCTTCTCTCTAGAGGATTACAAATTAGTTATTCTCTTTTGTTAACATTCCCATTGCTGGTTTTGTAGTTGGTAACTTTGCCTTCTCTCTAGAGGATTACTAATTAGTTGTCTTGCCCTTCATCTTCACTTTTCCATGTCTTGTGTTTTCTTATTTGCACAGAAGACGGCTCCTCTTTATGTTTTTGCTGGGCCAGTGCTGATCGGGCATCAACCTTGTTGCGATTGAATGAAAAGCTCCCACAGACAGCTCTAGAGAGTGCTAACTGGACACTAAAATGGGTTGGAAAAGAAAAAAATGCCTCCAGAACAAGTGCATATTATGTTGACAGATTTCTGAAGAAACATGTCAAAATTACTGTGAGAAATTGTGGGTCCATGCTGGATTCTTCTCGTCAAGATCTTATGATCTCAGTTGGTTCACATAATGTCCTCAGCAACTTCGAGGAGGACATTCTGAAATATATTCTCTTCAATGCTAGCTCTGCCACAGATTGGGTAAGTTAGCATTCATGCAGGATCTGTTCAATAAGTTCGTGTAGGAAATTTTGTGATTTCTTACGGTAACTTATTCGTAGCCTAGTGAACACGCTCAGAATCCTAATTTCTCTATGATTATTTATGTTTTTTCTCACTTATTGAAATTACTCAGTTTCTCTGTAGAACTCTGGTATCACTTAACTTCCTCACGTTGACATTTTGCTGAACTTTATGCATCGTCTCTTTTATTATGGCAGAACATAGTTGGAACTGCCATGGATTTAAATGCTGCTCGGCAGTTGGAGAAACAGCACTTCCTGGAAATGGAGATGGAGTTGGACTCCATTCAGCACATGTGGGCAGTGGAAGTCTCTCATGTAAACCCTCTTACCGAGGCAAAGAGGACTATTGAAGAGTTGCTACCAAGCTGTCGCTGCAATGATTAGATTGATTGCAGCATATGGATGGGGTTCTACTCATCATACATTTGCTGAATTCCGGGAGGGTTGTCTGGGTGCTTTTCAGTGGGCCTGGTTGTTGCCTTAGACCCTCTAGGCAAGCAGAAACATGTCCCACGGACAGATTAAAATGCATTTGAGGGCTCAGACATTGAGACTTGGAAAACCAATCTGACAAGGCCCAAGGTGTATACCAATGGCTTGAGTTCTCGGTATCTCCACAGATAGTAGGCAACTTGAGAGGTACCATAGCTTCTGAGGGCTTAAAATGCCTTGATATAGGCTGCTACTGTTTGTGCGCTGTGCTTCCATTTAGCAAGAGCTTGTGCCTAATGGATGGGATCAGTGTTCACCGTTTCTTCAAGGACACCTTGTTCTCCAACTTAGATCACATGAGAGTTGCCTTGTCAGAAGCTAATACCTTCCGGTTAAATAAAGTAAGCAAATATTAATGTCGAGAGTTGTTCTCAGAGGTTGGAAATCCGAATGAAGGGCTACTGGTGGGGGATTGCTGCTCAGCTCAAGCTCCTTTCAATGTGTGTATATTTTATTTTTGGTAGGTAAATGGTGCCTTTTCTTTTTAAAAAGAAAGGCATCTGATCGCGACCTCTGCTAAAACTAGCAAGAGAAAGGAATTAAAAAAAAAAAAAAAGCAATGTACAGAGCTTTCTACCATATATTCTATGAACCCCGAAGAACACGGTATTGTATAAATTCTGGACTGTAGCTACGTAATCATTGCGGAAAATTAACAAACTATTATGAAATACATGAATATGATAGAATACATGAATGAATATTCATTATATTCATCTTATCCAATGTACTTATTATGGTACATTTGTATCAAATGTTCTAAGTACATCTCCCTATACAATGAACATTCGTCTCCCTTATCCTGTACATGTATCATTCGATACATTGATATTAATGATAAGTACATTCTTGTTCTCCTATAAATAGGAGTTTAGTTTTTATGTACAATACACAATCACACAGAAACACGACAGTGAGATACTAGAAATAAAGCTCTCTCATCTTGCTACTATCTCTAGTGTTCACTTGCTTTCTCTTCTTTAATCTCTTCTCTATTATATATTCGCCACGCGATATTTTATAACACGTTAATTCGCCACGCGATATTTTATAACACGTTATCAGCACGAGGATCTACCGATTGAGTAAGTAACTTTTGCAAGCACGAAGATCTACCGATTGAGTAAGTAAATTTTGCAAGGTGGGTATTATTTTTATTAATCAACTTATACTTCATCTTCTTCTATCAATTCTTGATTTTTATTTTTCTTGGCCCGAAGCCAAAAATTCAAATCTAAAAGTATCCTTCTGCTCCTGAAGTAGCGGTGGATATTTGGAAATCCTTTTAATTAATTTAAGGATTTATTTTTGTAAGGATTATGGCAAATATTGAAAAGCCCAAATTCCACATCCTGGAAGTGAGTGGAAAGAATTATCTATTCTGGCGCCTTGACATGGAAATGCACCTCCAAGGGTAAGGTCTCGCTAATACAATTACAGAGGATGGAACCTCAAATGAAAAGGATAAAGCAAATGCGCTGATTTTTATTCGCCGTCATTTGCATGAGAGCCTGCAGACTCAATATTTATCCGTTCGAGACCCGCATATCTTGTGGAGGAGATTGAAGGATAGGTATGATCATACCAAAACTGTTATCCTCCCTCAAGCACAATATGATTGGCAAAATCTCAGACTGCAAGATTTTAAATCAGTGTCTGACTATAATTCTGCTTTATTTGATATCGTTTCTCGGTTAGAGTTATGCGGTATCAAACTCACTGATGCAGAATTGCTTGAAAAAACTTTTTCCACCTTTCATGCTTCGAATATTGTATTGCAACAGCAATACCGGCAACGTCAATTTGCCACATATTCTGAATTAATTTCTGTGCTTCTTACTGCCGAGCAAACTAATGAATTGCTGCTCAAAAATCATGATCTTAGACCTGCTGGCTCAAAAGCATTGCCTGAAGCACATGCTAACTTTGAGAAAAATACTAGCCATTTTAAGGGCTATAAGCGCAGGCAAGAATATAATCCTAGAAGGGATGGCAAGAAATTTAACCGCCCTAGGAAATCAAACTTTGGCCTGAATCATGGCAAAGAAAAGAAGCAAAAGAAGGTGATTAATGAAAGTATTTGTCATCGCTGTGGCATGACTGGGCACTGGTCACGTACCTGTTGTACGCCAAAATATTTTGTTGACCTATACCAGGCATCTTTAAAGCATACGGGCAAGCGTGGTGAATCTCATGCCATTGAAATCAATCCTACTGCCATAACCACTGTTGAAGCCAACAATATCTCCGTTGGTGGGACTCCTCTTGCTCCTGAAGTAGCAAATGCATCATTGGATGTCTCTGATTTCTTTGAGGACCTCTGATTACTTTGATGAATCAGATTGGTGGATGATAATTTGAACTTTGAATTTTATGTTATTTCGTTTTAAATGTATTTTTTTTTATTGTTCTTTATGAAATACTTATGAACCTTATATAATATTTAATTTTGAAATTTTATTTGACTATATAACTAATATGCAACTTTTATGATACTTGACACCTGAAGTTGTCAATATAAATGCAAATGGAAAATACCGAGAAAAATGAAGATGTTTGTTTGCTTGATAGTGCAACAATACATACTATATTTTGTAGTAGACACTTTTTCTCGAGTATGACATTGCGTAAGGCACAAATCCATACAATATCAGGTCCTGTTCCGATTATTGATGGTTTTGGGAATGCTACAATTATTTTGCCAAATGGCACAATCCTGCATATTGAGAATGCGTTTCTAAGCATTCGATCAAAAAGGAATCTGCTCAGTTTCAAAGATGTACGCCGTAATGGGTACCATATTGAGACTATTTATGAGCAAGATAAGGAATACATTGGCATTTCCTCTTATAAAATGGGCCTGAAGACCATCCATGAGAAGCTAGAAGCTTCTTCTATGAGTTTGTATTGTGTCATGATTAAAGCTGTTGAAACCTACGCTACCACATCCTGGAGATTGGTAAGCCCCGATCAGTTTGGACTGTGGCATGATCGCCTTGGTCATCCTGGCGCTTCAATGATGCGTAGGATAATTCAAAATACAAAAGGGCACCCTTTAAAGGATATAAATGTATTGTTGTCCAAAGATTATAATTGTGAGGCTTGCTCACAAGGAAAGCTCATTATCAAACCTTCTATAACAAAGGTTAATTTTGAATCTCCTTTATTCTTGCAAAGAATTCAGGGTGATATTTGTGGACCAATACAACCACCAAGTGGACCATTTTGATATTTTATGGTATTAGTGGATGCATCCTGTAGATGGTCCAATGTTTTCTTATTATCTACGCGCAATGTCACATTTGCACGTTTACTTGCGCACTTGAAGTGTGGTATACCAAAAGGATTAAAAGATATTATTCCTCGAAAACGAAGGGGAAAGAATCAGGAATCCGCTCCAGAAGAGCCTAGCGTTGTGCTCGCTCCCAAAGAGCTTATTGCTCCTGAAGAGGCACAAACCCATGAAAGGAGCACTAGCCCCGGGAATACTGAGAATTCCATTACATATTGTAATAAAATTTGGGATCGAAATGAAATCATCATTGATGATGCTTTTACATTCTCAGTTGCTCATCAAATTATGGATGATGATTGTGAACCACAATCTATTATTGAATGTCGTCAAAGGCAAGATTGGCATAAGTGGGAGGAAGCAATTAAAGCTGAATTAGCTTCCCTAACTAAACGAGAGGTTTTTGGACCTGTAACTCGTATCCCCGATAATGTAAAGCCCGTTGGATATAAATGGGTATTTATCCGAAAACGAAATGAGAAAAATGAGATTGTCAGGTATAAAGCCCGATTCGTTGCCCAAGGATTCTCCTAGAGACCTGGGATTGATTATAATGAGACATATTCACCTGTGATGGATATGATTACATTTTGTTTTCTCATTAGCCTAGCAATCTTTGAAAGATTGGAAATGCGTCTTATGGACGTTGTGACGGCATATCTATATGGTTCATTAGACTCTGATATTTATATGAAAATTCCTGAGGGATTTAAAATGCCTGAAGCATGCACTCCCCGCAATTTATTCTCAATAAAATTGCAAAGATCCTTGTACGAGTTAAAGCAATCCGGTTGCATGTGGTATCAACGCCTAAGTGAGTACCTAATTAAGGAAAGGTACAAGAATGATCCTATTTGCCCATGCGTGTTTATTAAGAAATCAGAAACTGGATTTGCTATTATAGCAGTTTATGTCGACGATATAAATTTAATTGGAACTCCAGAAGAGTTAGCTGAAACTGCTGAATATTTGAAAAGGGAGTTTGAAGTTAAAGATTTGGGTAAAACCAAACTTTGTCTTGGTCTAGAGCTTGAGCATAAAGCAAATGGAATAATCGTCCATCAATCAGCATATGTTGAAAGATTGCTTAAATGTTTCAACATGGACAAAGCTCACCCATTGAGCACCCCTATGGTTGTAAGGTCTCTGGATCCCCAAAAGGACCCATTTCGTCCTAGAGAATCTGATGAAGAGATACTTGGTCCTGAAGTACCATATCTTAATGCAATTGGGGCTTTGATGTACTTGGCACAATGTACGAGACCAGATATCGCTTTTGCGGTAAATTTATTGGCACGTTTTAGTTCTGAGTCAACTCGGAGACATTGGAATGGAGTTAAACATATTTTCCGTTATCTCCGAGGAACCATAGATTTGGGATTATATTATTCCAAGGATTCCACTAACTCTGGTTTAGTTGGATATGCTGATGCTGGATATAGATCCGATCCACATAAGGCTCGCTCTCAAACCGGGTATTTATTTTGTTATAACGGCACCGCTATTTCTTGGCGTTCTACGAAGCAATCGCTAGTAGCTACATCTTCTAACCACTCTGAGATTATTGCTTTATATGAAGCTGGAAGAGAGTGTGTTTGGTTAAGATCCGTTATAACACATATTCATAATTCTTGTTGCTTAATACCGATTACAAATTCTCCCACTATAATTTATGAAGATAATGCTGCTTGTGTTGCACAAGTCAGGGGAGGATATATTAAAGGTGATAGGACCAAGCATATCTCGCCGAAATTTTTCTATACTCATGAACTCCAAGAAAGTCGACAAATTGATGTTAAACAGATTCGATCCATAAATAATATTGCAGATCTTTTTACCAAATCATTGCCAACATCAAGTTTTGAGAAATTAGTATATGGCATTGGTATGAGGCGAGTTCATAAGATGTAAGATTGATTAGCCCTAGAAGTGGCTGTATGGCTCAATTGAGGGGGAGATATTATGAATTATACATTGCAGCATTGATATGTGGCTAGTTCACAAGATGCAATAATGATTAGCCCCAGGAGTGGCTATATATGCATTGCACTCTTTTTTCTTTATGTCCGGTTTTTTTCCATAGGGTTTTTCCGGCTTAAAGTTTTTAACGAGGCAATTAATGCATCCATAAAAGGGAGAGATCATAACATTTGTGCTCTGCACTCTTTTTCCCTTTTGTCCGGTTTTTATCCCACTGGGTTTTTCCGGCTTAAGGTTTTTAATGAGGCAGCATCATTCAAAGCACATTTGTAATGAATATGATGAATATTCAAGGGGGAGTGTTATGAAATACATGAATATGATAGAATACATGAATGAATATTCATTATATTCATCTTATCCAATGTACTTATTATGGTACATTTGTATCAAATGTTCTAAGTACATCTCCCTATACAATGAACATTCGTCTCCCTTATCCTGTACATGTATTATTCGATACGTTGATATTAATGATAAGTACATTCTTGTTCTCCTATAAATAGGAGTTTAGTTTTTATGTACAATATACAATCACACAGAAACACGACAGTGAGATACTAGAAATAAAGCTCTCTCATCTTGCTACTATCTCTAGTGTTCACTTGCTTTCTCTTCTTTAATCTCTTCTCTATTATATATTCGCCACGCGATATTGTACAACACAAACTTATTTGTAGTTCATTATAATGGAGAGAAGGCATGAGGACATTAGAAATGTCGAAAGTTTTGCATGTCATTTTTGTGCCAAAAATTTTCATCTAATCACTTGAGTGCTACTTTTTTTTTTTTTTGGTTGAAAAAATGATCACTTAATTGTTATCAATTTAGGATGTTGGAAACTTGACAAGGTAATGTTTAATTAATTTGTTCATTAGCGTGCTTGGTCAGCATATATACTCCTAAAACGATGTTGTCTACATGTTTTGCCCAAAATATAAACCCTAAATTGAACAATCAAGTTTTTTCCCAAATTAGAAATCCCAATTTTGGTTTTTCTCTAAAATTAACAATTGAATCTTGTAATTGAGAGCAGGAGCATGACGAGTGACTCAAGTTCGTTTCAACGAAGCTTCCATTTGATGGACGTCATTGAGATGGGTGGAGCATTGGGTTTTCTCAAGGAGGGTAGTGCAAAGATTTTAGAGAGAAAAGAACGCAGAACTTTAAAAATTATCTAAGTAGTTGCGTGAGAAAATCGGCAGCCGCTCGTCATCGCCGCCTTCAAGCGATTCTTGCATGACATCAGAGTGCTCTCCTATGCGGCGATCGAGAGCTTCGAGAAGGCCAAACCTCGATCAAATATTACTTTGGGACTCAAACTTCGAAAACTTTCGTGTTGTGTTGGATACTTTAACACACGTTCGACACAACACTCTGACATTCTTTGAAATTCTCTGACTCTCGATCAACATGTGTTGAGAAATCCGACACCTAATCAACTCTTCTGACACGCTAGTTGGGAATTTCGATGTGTGATTTTGACACACACAGAGTTAAATTTTAAAAATTTTCAATAAATGAAGAGTCAAAATGTAAGTATGTAAGAAAATAAAAAAATAATGAAAATAATAAATAGATAAAGAAGAAAAACCTAATGTTCTATTTTATTTCGACTCTCATTGTCCATGACATACAATTCACTTCCTAAGTTTATTTTTTTCTTTTCTCTTCCAACATGCTCTAACACGCAAATCTTGAATGCGGTTTGGTTATTTTTCTTCTTCAAGTTTTATGGATTATTAGAAAGAAGTTGAATTTATTAAATTGAAATATTGAAAAATCGTAACAAATGGTGGATTAATGTTTTTATTTATTTATTTATGTAAATTCATTTTAAGCTCTTATTTATTTATTTATTTATTTATTCATGAATTTGAATTAAAATAATTTATAATAATGATAATTTATCATGTCTATATAGAAAATATATATTTAATATACAACGTGTCCCAACGTATTGTAATTCTTTATTTTTTGAGAAACAATGAGTTGGCACATTGTGTTGTCTCGTATTGCGTGTCACGTATCAGTGTTGATGCTACTTGGAATGCTTGTCACTCCTCTTTGCCTATCATTGTCATCCACTGTCAGCTGTTGCGTTTGCGAAAGCACAATAAATGCTCACGTTCTCCCTCTTTTTCAGTCATGAACCTCTCATCACTGGAGTCAATTTTAACCAGAAATGGATTCCAGTACTTCCTCCTGTCATCGTGACCTTCAATCACGACCCAGATTTCTCTTCGGTAAGGAAGGAATCAAAACTTTTTGTCTCGATTTATCTATGATTAAGAACAAAACGCAACATTGACCGAAGCTTCACAAATTTGTCGGGAAAATATTCCAAAAGTCTTAAACCTATTGCAATTTTGCCAATTCAGTCATAAACCTTTTAATTTTGCTAATTGAGTCCTAAACCTTTTCACTTCTTGTTGATTTAGTTCATCCGGCCAATTTTGGCCAAAAAATGCTAACGTGGACGTTGGCGGTGCCACGTAGGACTGCTTGCGCTGACGTAGACAATTTTTAATAATATTTTAATTTTTTTTTTCTGTTTTTCCTTTTTTTTTTTTCTTCTTGGCTTTTTCCTTGGCCTTTTCTAGTGGCCGACCACCAGCTACAAGCGACGGTTGACTGGCGTCGCTCGCCACTGGCGAGGGGAGCCCTCGCCTAGGTGCGGCTCGACAAGGGTCGCTTGAGCGAGGCTGACCTCCCCTAGGCTAGGGCGGCCTCGCTGAGCGTTGGTTGAGCGAGGCCACTCTGGCCTCGGCGAGAGCCGGCCTTGCCAGATCTAGTGAGGGGAGCCCTCGCCAGGGCTCACCCTTCCCTAGGCGAGCGTCAGCCTTGCCCCTGGTTGGGCGGGCGTCGATCGGCCACCAGCCATAGGTCGACGCCCGCCTGACCAAGGGTGAGGGCGAGCCTCGGCGAGGGCTCCCCTCGCCAGATCAGGGGAGGCCGGCCCTTGCCGGGGCCAGGGCGGCCTCACCCGGCGAGGCCGCCATGGCCTGGGGGAGGGTTGGCCTTGCCAGGCGACCCTTGCTGGGTCGCGCTTGGGCGAGGGCTTCCCTCACCGGTGCTCTTCATCGCTCGGCTGTGGCCGGTGGCTGGTCGTCGCACCGAAAAAGGCCAAGGAAAAAGCCAAAAAGAAAAAAAAAAAAGAGAGGGAAAAATAGAAAATAATAATAATAATAATAATAATAATAATAATAATAATAATAATAATAATAATAATAATAATAATAATAATAATAATAATAATAATAATAATAATAATAAAAATTCAAAAAAATTCAAAAATATTAAAAAATTATTATAAATTATCTATGTCAGCCCAGACAGTCCTACATGGCACCATCGGCATCCACGTCAGCATTTTCCGGCCAAAATTGGCTGGATGGATTGAATCGGCAAGAAGTGAAAAAGTTTAGGACTCAATTGGCAAAGTTAAAACGTTTATGATTGAATTGGCAAAAGTGCAATAAGTTTAGGACTTTTTGGACAATTTTTCCCAAATTTTTCTATTTTGAGATGGGCTTTGGGTGACACCTTTTAGGCATAGGCCAACCACCTTAGAAGTCCACGTTGGACTCATTTTCAGTATAAAATGCCAAGTTAGATTAAACATTTAATTATAAAATCCACTTGATATTTTTGGCCAGAATTTGTTGCTAAAGGGACTAAGTAGTCATTTTTCTTTGATTTGGCACTTAAGTGAGCTACCAAAAATTTTTAGCACTAAAATGAATACTTTACAAAACTTTTGACATTTTTAGTATCCTTATGTTGAGATGGGCTTTGAGCGACATTGTTAAGGTGCAGGCCAACCACCTCAAAAGTCCACGTTGGACTTGTTTTCAATAAAAAATGCCACATTTAATTATAAAATCTACGTCATATTTTTGGCTAGAATTTGTCGTTGGAAGGACTTAAGTAGACATTTTTTTTGTTTGATTTGGTACTTGAGTGAGCTAGTAAAAATTTTTGGCTCTAAAATGAGTGCTTTGCAAAACATTTGACACTTTTAGTGTCCTTATATTTGGAAAGAAAATCTCTAGGATAAGGTTACTATAAGTGTTATAACTTTCATATAACGCTTACTTTAGTGGCATAAAATTTGTTTGATTACTTGAGTGTCATAACTTATATGCAACACTCATCATATAACTTCTTTTTTCTGATCATTTGAGTGCTTTATAATTTTTCAATTGATCACTTGAGTGTCATAAGTTTTAAAATTATTCAACGCAAGTGTTTTGTTATGTCAGACTTCCAGCACTTGGGTGAAATTTTAAAATAAATTTGGCACTATGCCAATGATAACTGTTCAGCTTTCGGGAATAATTTCTATTTAGAAATAAATTCTTCTATTTATATTTCTTGGATGAGTGTTTTAGCAAAGATACATGTTTGATAATGAAACAATTTCTGATCCTGAAATAGAAATTTGTTTGATAGGTCTTCTTAAATATTTCCCTCCCAAGTGGCTGTGGCAGCGAGTGGTGAGGGCGAGCGATAGGAAGAGTTTTCATTTTTATTTTTGTTCCAAAATTTCTACTCTTCATTTCTATTTCGAACCTATTTCGGAGCTAAAAGTTTGTCTTGGAAATAGAAAAATGAAATTGTGTCATCAAACAAATTTCTATTCTAAACTTGTTCTTAGGAATAGAAAATTAGAAAATCAAAGAAACAAAATAGCCATCATTCCCACCCCGATTTATTGAAAGTTATGGCACTCAAGTTAACATTTCTAAGCAGTTATGACATTGAAGTGATTGAAAAAAAATTAAGGCCCTCAAGTGAGCATTGTATGAAAGTCATGACATATGTGGTGTCTTTATTCCAAAAACTTTTAAGTTTTAACTAGGGAAAAGTTACCTAATTAGTTATAAAGTATAGATGCAAATTCAATCTTAAAATTTTCAATTTTTTGCTAATTTAATTCTAGACTTCTAATTAAAATTTCAATATAGTCATTTTGATTAATATTCGTTGGAAATTGTTGACGTGGTAGTGGTCTAGTCATCATTGACTAGCCCACGTGGCATACTGCCAAATTGGTATCTTTGACGAACATTGCAATTTTGCACAAAGATTTATGACTAAATTAATAAAATTGAAAAGTTTAGGACATGATTGACTTTTGTGCAATAGGTTTAAGATTGATTAAACAATTTTTCCTTTTGACAACATCATTGATGGCAAGAAACGTGAATATGTTAGTTATGTCAAATAAGGCGTTACTCTAGTGCAATTGACAATGCTAGTATAAAATATGTTTTATCCACTTTAGCTTGGCTACCATTGGTGGCCCTTGGCCACATTTGAACGAGGGTTGTAGGACTCGCCTGCAGTCAAAGAGGGTCATCGGCCACTGGTTGGGGTTGGCGACCCTCACCGACCATTGGCCAACCATTCTCCAACATCGTCGTTTTGCCCTCTTACTTTCTTTTATATAAGAAAATTATTCTATTTTATAGTCTAATTTAAATAATAATTAGATTAAAAATATTATATCTTGACCAAAATGATAACTAACCTGACTCTTTGTATTTTAGCCACTTCAGTGCCACATAGGAGAGATAAAATAATAGAAAAAGTCACGTCAACATTTTCATTTAGCAACAATTGGATGAAGTTAACGAAATGACTTGATTGTATCAATTTGATAAGTTATAAGTCTTTATTCCACTATTTCTAAGTTTTAGGACTTACATACGGTTTTATAATAAGTTTTAGAATTTTTAGTGCACTTATCGTAAAAAGTTTTATCTACTTTAGTTAATGCAATGAAAATTCAGAAATTTTCTTTATTCTTCTTAACATAATTTTAAATGACCGAAAAGAATCCATATATCCTATGGCCTAACAAGAAAAAGGGGAATGCCGTAGCTGGACCGTAGGAAGAGCTCCAATTGAAGACACAAAAACCGCCCTCACCAACCCACGTTGCATATATGTCATCTAGAAGGACTTCATGAATGGCTTCATAATCATTGCCTTGCCCTCTTTCCTCTTCTCTGCAAGAAGTGGATTACTACCGAATTGAGGAATACCTTATCTCCTCAGTCAACCCCTCAAATTCCGCCTGTTCTCCTCATTATAGTCAATCTTCAATTCAATAACCATGCAAAAACTCCATAAAGATGACAACAGCCTCAAGAATGCGATGGTTTCAAGGTAAATGAATGTCGGGGAAAATTATCCAAAAAATTTCAAATCTATTATGAGGCGGTGTATTCAATACTAAACATTTTAATTGTGCAAATTTAATTCTAAACATTTTGACAATTTGTCTATTTATTCTTAAATCTTTTGATGACTCAATTTAGAAATTTCAATCAATTTTGGTCAGAAATTGCTAATGTTGATAATTTTTATAATTTTTTAAGTTTTTCTAAATTTTTGTCTTCTTTTGTCTTTTCTTTTTCTTTATATTTTACTCATTTTCCCTTTATTGGCCCTTGGCAATAGCCTCGATGCCCTCCTGAATTTGGTAGGGTAACCCTCACTCGAGGTCGATAAGGGTGACCCTTGCCTAAGATTGGCGAGAGCCGCCCTCAAGGCAACCCTCTCTAGACTTAGTGAGGGCGGCTTTTGCCAGCCTAGGCACTGGTGTCCCTCACCTAAGGCTAGCAAGGGGAGGCCTATGGCCTTCGCTAGCAATCGACGAGGCTTGGTGGTGGATGGAGGAGGGAAAAAGGGGAAAAAGGGGAAAAAGAAAAAAAAAAAAGAAAAATAGAAAAAAAAGG
Organism: Eucalyptus camaldulensis; assembly: GCA_019915185.1. Lineage (NCBI taxonomy): Eukaryota > Viridiplantae > Streptophyta > Magnoliopsida > Myrtales > Myrtaceae > Eucalyptus > Eucalyptus camaldulensis. Next base: position 26,838,991 of record JAHSVA010000006.1, read on the forward strand.
AAAAATTTTAAAAAATTTACAAAAATCATCTATGTCAATGTTGGTCATCTCAAATAAGTCAGCCGATATTGACTAGACCGTCACGTCGACATTGTGATTTCCGACTAATGTTAGCCAAAATGACTAAAATGGTAAAATTTTAAAATATTTAGGACTAAATGGGTAAATCATCAGAAGGTTAATGATTAAATTGACATAATTATGTTTAAATTAGCCGTTGTATAATAGATTTATAACTTTCTAGATAATTTTCCTTTGGAGGAACTCACTGCTATAATCTAGAAGCATGTGATTCAAGAAAAAAGATTTGTTTGACTTAACATATTCAAAATCTTGGAAAAACGGGTTCTCTTCATTCTTCAATTCAATCCATTCGAACTTTTTGCCAGACAAGTTGAGACGATATGGCTGACTTCGTGGTGAAAATTTGTGTATATAAACCTCCCATCAACATTGTATTTGGAACACACAGATTCAATTGCCAAACCAATCCAATCCTATTGCCGTCTTTGAGCGCACTAGAGGGAGAGACCAATCTTAAGAATAAACAGTAACAAAATGGCAGGACTGAAGTTTGCAGGACTCGTGTTGCTAGTGATGGCCACAGCCATGGCAATTGCCGAGGCCAGAACTATAGTCGTGGGTGGATCTCAAAATTGGCGCTACGGCTATAACTACACGGATTGGGCTCTCAAGAACAGTCCCTTCTTCATCAATGACAAACTTCGTAAGTGTGCAACGAGCCAACTTCTACTTTGGATTCCTCATCATGTAGACATTTATCATTAGAGCAAGCCAGTCATGTTTCAAACAAGCTACCGAACTGGCACTAGCTAGATCCCATAAGAAGGCATTTTTTTAATTTTAATTTTTTTTTGACATTTCCTCTTACTATAATTGGCTCGTGGGAGACACTTGTTATTTTTGTTGTCACAAGATATATGATCGGTTCATTTGTTTGAACTTGATGGAGTTATATTGGATATGATTGTTATGATTTGATTGAGTTAAAGTTCACAGCACTAAAGTCCAGATAATTCTTTGTTAGTGTTCAAGTATGGTCCGCCCCACAACGTGTACTTGCTGCCCAACCTCTATAGTTACCTCAAGTGTGACTTCAAGGGTGCAACGTTGCTCGCTGGCCCGTCAAACGGTGCTGGAAACGGCTTCGAAGTCGTGCTGAACCAATACAGGCTCTACTACTTTGCTTCTTCAAACGACAAAGACTGCTCCAACGGCTTGATGAAGTTTTTCGCCATGCCGCTGCCGCGTTGGCAGTGATCGACCGCGATTGATCATGGAATTAGAACTGGGTGATGAAACTGATCGTGCTTTGTGCTTTTATGGGGGTTGAATAAAGAGCTACTTTTCTGGAGGAACCTAGGAGTTGGAGTAAATAAAAAAGTTCCTCCGAAATGAAGTTCCTTTGTTATCGGAAGCGAGTTGTGTTTGTGGATTGAAGAGAGTTCTCTTCATTTTCTTTATTTTGTTTTATGTAATAATGTCTTCATGACCTAAGTACGTACATTGGATATGATTTTAGGGGTTAGTAGTAGCAGTCAATGTAACTTTAGAGCTCTATCTTCCAACGAGCGGAACTATATGTCATATTATAAGCTGGGTGATATAATGTTTTCTTATAATATTTAAATTCGTGATACTTGCAATAAATATGGACATGATTTGAAGATACGAACCTTTGACTTTTGACACAATCAAATATATATTTTTTTTCGAAAGAAAATTATATTTATTGCTCAAAATGATACATGATAAATACATAGACTTTCATAGTAAACAAATCAAAATAGAGCAAAATCTAGAATACTACAAAACAAAGCAAAATTAAAAAAAAAACAAGGAGGATCAATAGAGCACTAACAGGTTAAGAACATGCTCATTCCACAAGAACAAATCTTTCTAGCAAAATATTTAGGGGTCAATCGATGGATTTCGTATTTTCGTCAATGATGATCACACGTCGAAAATTTCTTCTACAATGACTATGGAGTTATTAGTTGGCAGTGTGCACCTAGGTTTTGTTTCCTCTATACTATTATTGTACAAAGACAACCTAAACAGGTTAAACGAATACAGATTTAACATTTAAGACAGTAAATCTTCATAGTTCAACAAGAAATCATACCTCCGGTGATTACTATTGAAGCCGGAGGCAAAGAACTTGTGCATGGAAAGTTAAGCACAAGAATCACTACCATTGTCTAACCTTAACTAAGTGGTGGAAGATGATTCAGGTGAGTACTGCAGTGATGCTTGTGAGACGAGACGAAACCCGCCAAGTAACCGGTTTACTATTGCAATGCTGCCGCATTGCTCACGTTAATTGCGGTATTTCTGAGGTATGAACTCATGAATCAACCATCTTCATCCACAATTATCAGGGACGTAATTCTTCATGCCATTGCTGCAAATCTTGTCCAAAGCCCAATGTTCATCCCCGCTATCTAGTACTCTTTAGTTTGATAACGTTGCATGAGTAAAAGCTTCACGACGCTCCTATATGTTTCTCCGAAAGTACAAGAGAAAGGCAACCCGTTAATCTAAATAGAGCATAGGCCCCGAAAGATGATGTTAAAGCTGCCAAAGTTCATCTCCAAATGTACAATGGAAAATATGAGAAACCGATGTTCAGTTTACACCATTTTCTGGACTTTCATACTAGGCATTGGATGATTCTGGACGACACAAACTCATAGACAGTTTAAAAACAAAACATATATGTAGTCGAACAACTTCTATGGAGCTAATAGGCACGTGCTTACTGCTCGTGAACTTAGGGACGTGCTATTGAAATTCAGTTTATTTTTTCAAAAAAGATGTAAGATTTTTTTTTTTGGGTGACCCGGGAACTGTTGTACAGCTGGCGGCGTAAATCCGGGGTGACCCGTAGGGACCCACCTCCCATGGGCTGCAGGTGAGTTGCGCAATGGGGTGCGGAGTTTCGAACCCTTCCCCTTCTGGATGAGGGGGTAGGGCGTGAACCAGCGCGTCCACTGCAAGGTGAGTGATGTAAGACGTTCATCCTGTTGATTTATACAGAGGAAGAATTGTCATCCTCATTTGTGGTGGTGGATTGAGAATGAGTACCATCAAAATTATTATTCTTTGTTTGGGAAGACTTTACCTTTTGTTGTTTACTCACAAAAATTCGACTTTTATTCAACACAAAATGCCCGAAATATTTCAATATGTAAGCAAACTTTAGTTCAGATTAGGTCGGGCCATTTTGAATTACACGCAATAAAACCTGAATAAGCCCGGTCCCGCCCGAATCATGAAATAGAATCAGGCCCGAAAACCCAGCCTAGGCTATGCGGACTGGGGAATTACGATCAACAAAGTCTGTATAGAAAAGCTCTTCACTCAGTGCAGAAATTAGAAATTCCCGAGTCACCTTAACAAGTGGCATCATCTGATCGTCAGCAGCTCGTCGAAATAATTCTCCGAGAATGTAATAAAAATCCAACCATGGGAAATGACACTCCTCTTTAGAGGATTCAAGCTAGCCAAGGAAGACTTAAATTTTTCCGACAAGGAGAAAAGCAGAGCGCGGCGGGTTGACCATATGATGCTCCATCTGTAGAGGGACACAAGAAAACGTCTACAGCTACCCAATTTTCCCTCGTGGAGATGGACTTCAGTGGCTTCACAATCATTACCTTTCCCTCTTTTCCTTCTTCAAGCGGATCAGTGCCAAAACGAAGAAGACCAATGGATTCAGTCAGACCACCAAATTCAATTGCTGCCCATTTTCCTTAGCGCCAGCTCATTCTTCAACGAAATGACAGCAGAATGAGGGTGGAATGGATCAGAAGTAAGTGGCTAATGAGAACAGAATTTCAGGACCCAAAAGCCGTAATCTAGAAGGATTTTTTTTTTTTTTTTCTGATTTTACTGATTCAAAATCTTGGAAAAATTGTCTTCTCTACATTCTTGAATCCAATCATTTCTTCTGTGGCCAACCAAGTTGAGAAAATTCAGCTCCGACTGTTCTTGCCAGAAATTGGGTATATAAACCCCCATTGATGAACCATGGAACTCACTGCCCAAACAATTTAACTTCATTGCTTTTCAGTTCGCCAGACAGATCATTTGAGAATATATTAGCGAAATGTCAGGATTGAGGTATGCAGGAATTGTGTTGCTGGTGATAGCCACGACCATGGCGATGACCGAGGCCAGAACTATTGTTGTTGGTGGATCTGAGAACTGGCGTTTCGGCTACAACTATACGGACTGGACTCTTAAGAACAGTCCCTTCTACATCAACGACAAACTTGGTGAGTGCAACCAACGAACTTTTAGTTATAGGCTGTGGAGTTTTACTTCCTCCGATGCTGCTGAAGTTTGCATAATTGAGATAGTTTTACCTAAAAATTGGTCATCATTCAGGAAGAGACTGTGACAAGTATATCAGGAGTATTATAACTTTTGTACGATGCTCACTTAAGTATCATAACTTTTGTACGGAACTCACTTGAGTGCCAAAACCATTTTTTTCAAAGTGTTGTAAATTTGAAAAATTAATCACTTAAGTACCATCATTGGAAAATCTAGTGTAGACCCAGTAGTCCTACATGGTATTGCCAGCATCAAAATGGATAATTTTTGAAATTTTTTCGCTCACTTAAGTGCCATAAATTTGAAAAATCGATCACTTAAGTGCCATCGACAAGTTGCTCATTAGAAAATCTGCCTCATACCCCCGCTTGTGGTTGTTGAGGTCGCGATGGGCGTTCACAGCCTCCCTTAAATCTAGTGAGGGCCTTTGTGCCCTCACCTGTGGTTGGTGAAGCCACCATGTCCTGGCTGGCAACTTGTGAGGGCACGATGGCCCTAGGCTAGTCCATCATGGCCTCATCCCCTTGCTAGTAACTAGCAATGGCCTAACCCAAGGTCTTTGTGGCCCTATTGGTTGAGGGTGAGGCCTTTACGGCTGTCTCACATAAAAAAAAAAAAAGAAAGGACAAAATATAAAAACTAAAAATTAAAATTTCAAAAAATAACAAGAAAATCATTTTTTTTTAAATTACAAAAAATCCACATTTGACAATTTGCTGGGGGTGTCACTCAAATGATTGAATTTAACTTGGATGTAACACTTAAGTGAACGAAAAAAAAAGTTATGACACTCAAATGAGCATTGTATGAAAGTTATGGCACTCTTGCTATCCTTATTCAAATAAAGCCTTGACAAGTAGTCACTAATGGTTCTAGTATATACCAATTATCTAGTTAGAGAGCCATATTAATTTTCCTGTTTTAGATGGTGTAGGATATTTGAATTTTTATTTTGCATAAACTATGATGAATATACATGTCACCACCTCCTTCACATCTCCACAACGTGACTGGAAGGGTGACTACCAAGGTTACTTTGAGTGAGAGATAATATAATAGACATAGGATTTAGGAGGGAAGGTTACATTTGTTTTTTTTAGTGTGGAATTGATTGTTGAAAGCTCGAATACGTCTAGTGATGCGGATTGCGGACCAAATCAAGCATCCTGTCAAGGTTGCTTTCTTCAAGAATCGATGTCAATATCACTATGAACAATCAAACAAAATTGCCTATGCTTAACTATTTTTATTGTCTTGGGTAGTGTTCAAGTTTGATGCACCCCACAACGTGTACTTGCTGCCCAACCTGTACAGCTACATCAAGTGCGACTTCAGGGGTGCGAAGCTTCTCGCCGGTGCACCAAAAGGCGCCGGAGAAGGGTTCGAGGTGGTGCTCAACCAATGGAGGCTCTACTACTTTGCTTCCTCTAACGACAAGGACTGCTCCGATGGTTTGTTGAAGTTCTTCGCCATGCCGCTTCCGCGTTGGCAGTGATTGGGACGAAGAATCAGGCTGGTTCCGTTTGCTAGTGATATGTGATAATGTTTACGCAATTATATAATTTGAATAAGAGGTCATGGTTGAAATAAACATATGCGGTGAGGGTACTTTATTGTTTCTTCTACTGCTTATGTATTACCCATGATTTGCCGCGGAATAATTTTTTTACCGCAACTAAGTTTTGTTATTCTTGTTAAAATATATCTCGATTTTGAGTTCAATGCGAAAACTTGAATATTCCGAATTGGATATTTTACAGACATTCGAATCGAGCAAAGAAGTTCCGAAAATCAACTCCTCAGAGTTCAAATCTGAGTTGAGGAGTTTGGCCACTGAAATAGGAAAGTCCAACATTGACTTGGATTTGGGATTTTGCTTGATATATATTCCTTCATGAAGTCGGCCAGGATGAAACAGAAAAGTCCAAAAATTGGAGTTGGGTTGACCGAATTTTAGTTCTATTTCCTCTCTAAAACAGGTGGCGTATGTGTATATATAGATGTGTGTATATGTATGTATTATACATACATATACATATACATATACATTATATGGGATTTTGGATGTAGCGTCTTCTTGAAGCACCGTTTGCGTATGAGTGCTTGGTGGTCAAAGACGTGCAGAGAAAAATCGTGAATTACATTCATCAAGTTAATGTTTGTAGCCATGAAATCTTGAAGTAAGATTTGTGAATTTCTTCATGAGACTAAGAGATTATTTAGCGAAGAATTCAAAGTTAAACACTGCACGCATTTTTGGGTGTAATTAGGGCTTGGGAAACATTGAGCGTGTTTGAGTGACTTGAGTATGTAATTTCTATTCACTTGATCTGTAGTGAATTTGTTGCTACTCTCTCTGTGGACGTAAGTCTCTACAACCGAATCACATAAATCTAGTGTCCAATTTATTTTCTTATTTTGTCTATCTATTGTTTGATCGTTTGCTTTCCGCAACATGAAGGAGAAAATCGCTATTTATTTGATGAAAGTCCTGTCGGATATGCACGAGAATCCCTTTATGATTAACAAAGTCTATTTGATGTGACGTCTATTTAATTTGAAGATGACCAAAAGTGGGTCAATTGCAAATCATATCAATAAATTCAATATAATCGTTAGTCAATTGAGTTCAGTTGAGATTGATTTTGAAGATGAGGTACGTGCTTTGATTTTATTATCGTCATTGCCTGATAGTTGAAGTATTACTGTTACTACTGTTAGTAATTTCTCTAAGCCAACAAACATAACATTTGATGGAGTTTGAGATTTGATTTTGAGTGAGGAAATCTGTAAAAGAGAATTTGATGAACTTGTCTCTGCTGCTTTGGTAAGTGAAAACATAGGAAGATCTAGAACATGTGTTAGCACTAGTAATACTAATATGAATATGTGTAGTTAGTCTATGACTAGTGATGTTGTCTGTTGGAATTATGGTAAAAAGGGGCATCTTAGAAAGTATTACCTTAAGTTGGAGAATGAGAAGGGTAAGAGAATTATAGTTGATTCTGCAGATGATGTTGCAGTTGTAGTTGAAAGTGCCTATTATACATTGTCTGTCACTAATTATTCATCATTTGATGGATGTATTATGGATTTTGGTTGTTCTTTTAATGCTACACCAAGTAAAAACCGGTTTACTACTTATCAATCCATGGATAATAGTAAAGTATAGTTTGGGAGCAATGCTGAATACAATGTTGTCAGTTTTGGCAATGTTAAAATCAGAATGCGTGATGGTATTGTGAGGACATTGACTATAGTGATGCACGTTCCAAAGTTGAAGAAGAATTTAATTTCCTTGAGTGCCCTGAATTCAGTTAGGTATCAATATATTTCCAAATGTGAAATTCTAAAAATTGCTTGAGGTGTATTTGTGATAATGAAAGTAATCAAGTATAATGGCTTATATGAACTTTAAAGTGAGACAGTGACAGATTTCATTGTAGAGAAGTCTGATGCATCTTTTCAAGAGTCTGAATTTTGGCATATGCGTTTAGGGCACATTGGCAAGAGAAGCCTAAAGTTTTTAAGTGAAAGAAATTTGCTATGTGGTTGTAATGCTAAGAAGTTGAATGTATGCAAGTGCTATAATTTAGATCAACGGAGAAAAGTGTAGTTCAGTATAACCATTAAAGAAATCATGGAAATCACAGAGTTCATTCACAAGAATGTTCACAGGTTGTCACGGTTTCCTTTAGGGAAGAGTGTAAAATATATGTTAACATTTGTTGATGACTACTTAATAAAGGTGTGGTTGTTTGTGCATATGCACAAATTTGATGTTATTGTCAAGATCATGCAGTTGAAAGCTTTGATAAAAAATGAGACTGGTAAAACGATTAAGCAGGTGCGGACTAAAAGTAGTATGGAGTTTTGTTCAAAGCCGTTAAATGAATTTTGCATGAAGGAAGGTATAGTGAAACACCACACTTATGCCAATAAACCACAACATGTTGCGGACTTGGTGAGTAAAATGTTACTTGAGATAACCTATAAAATGGTCTCTAGTGCTAGTATGACTAGGAAATTCCTGGCGGATGCACTTACTACGGCGAGCTACCTGATAAATAGATCTCCATCGACTACAATTTGATGTTGGGCTCTTGAAGAAGTGTGGTTAGATAATGTTGTTGATTATTTTATTTTTAGAATATTTGGTTGCCCATGTTATATTCGAGTTAGTGATAGTAAGCTCGATGGAAGGGTAATAAAGTGCATGTTCTTAGGCTATGCACATTGAGAAGGGTTATTGGTTGTGGTGCTCGGAATTAAATTCATTTATTATCAGTAGAGAAGTTACGTTTGACGGGTCTCTAATACTTCTAGCTAGGAGTGTTTATGGCAGTGTTTATATGGATCTGAACAATGTTCAACTTGAGGTGGAGTTACAACTAGAAACTCCTGAGGTAGCAGGTATGAGGACTAATTCTATAATTGACACATATGATGTTTGTAGCGAGGTGGAGCTTATAGAGCTAATGACTGCTATAACTGCTAAAATTAACCTAGTACATATTTGATCTCATGACGGATATATATATGCAAAAATGGTTTTGTTTTATCTGCGGTTAAGAAGGTTGCATTGAAAAATTCCTACGGAGTAGTTATAGGTGCATTTGGAGTTGGTATTCTGATGAAGTTCTCGGTTATGACAAAGTTCAAACGAGGCCTCGACTTGGATAAAATCTATGGCGGTTGAGCTCATTGGGGGCTATGGGAGAGTAGCAGTACAATTTAAATTTTTGCGAAAAGATTGTGACTTGGTTCAAACGTTGAATCTAGGTAGAGATTGTTAAAATATGTCTCAAGTTTGATTCCAATGCAAAAACCTGAATATTCCAAATTGGATAGTTTATGGACGTCTGAATCGAACAAAGAAGATCCAAAATGTGTGTGTGTGTGAGATTGTGAGATTGTGGGATTTTGGATGTAGTGTCTTCTTGAAGCACCGTTTGTGTATGAGTGCTCAGTAGTCGAAGACGTGTAAAGGAAACTTGTGAATTACATTCACCAAGTTGGTGTTTGTAGCCGTGAAATCTTGTGGTAAGATTTGTGAATTTTTTCGTGAGATTGAGAAATTATTTAGCAAGGAATTTGGGGCTAAACACTGCGTGAGTTTTTAGATGTTATTGGAGCTTGGGAAACACTGAGTGTGTTTAAGTGATTCGAGTGTATAATTTTTATTGTATTACTTGATCTATAATGAATTCGTCGCTGTTCTTCCTGTGAATATAGGTCTCTACGATTGAATCATGTAAATTTGGTGTTTGATTTATTTTCTTGTTCTGTATATTTATTGTCCCATTGCTTGCTTTCTACAACAATTCTCTTATATAATATGACATAGGAAATAATTGTAATATACTAGCTCACAACTCACACAACTCAAGAAAGAGAAGGAGATGGATAGACTTCTCTCATTTTTCTTTTTTAAATATACTTAACCTTATAAAAAATGGTTACAAGATTAATTGATTTACTGACTTGTTATGTGATTCTTACTCTCTTACTCTTAAATGTCCCATAAATATATACAGCATTCCAATGAGATAGTTTTTTGGGAATTTACAAAGTACTAAACTTCACATAAAGATACGAAATAGAGGCTTTGCAAGAAACACTATAATAAAGACTTCTTTGCCAAAATTCCAAAATTCCAAAATGTACCAATGTTGTCACAAAATTTGGCACATGTGGACATTTAACTGCCAAAATTTCTAAAATGTACACTTAAGTATTAAAATAGGAGAATAAAGGAACACTTAAGTGCCAATAGCGAGTATTTATAGCCAAACTACTAACTATGCATTATCTCGTGATATATATATTTTTATTGACATGACAATTATTTTTTAAAAATTATCCATGCAGACAAGATGAATGACATTATGTCGTCTACTCGGAAAGGGCGAATGCTAAATGATGTTGTTTTGGCACGGTTGATAAATGACATCACTTATTGTATTGAATCAAGCACTATCTCACACTCACTGTCCTTCTCATGCTCAATTCTTCATGCTTGGTTGCCATTCTCATCGAGGCTCAATCGTCACTCACCATCCACTCATGGTCGCTCATCGATTGCTATCATCGCTGAGGTCCAGGTGTGGGTGCAAGCACCGACACCCTGCAGCAACACACCACCACCACAATGGTTGCTAGTGGTGAATAGATTTAGGGGTTTTAAGTTGGGGATTAAGGGGATTTTGACCTTTTTAGGATTTTTAATTTGGGGGACAATGAAGACGACGTCATTTTGCACATTGATTGCCGAGTAGACATTCTAGTGAGTCATGTAAACCACTTTTATTATTAATAAAAAAAGAGCCATGTTAGATTTATGGTTAGCCTCAGCAAAGTTGGTACTTAAGTGTTCAATTTTTAAAAAAGTGACACTTAGATGTATCTTATGGAAGTTTTGGCATTTAAGTCTTTGTTTGTACTAAGTTTTGGCACTTGCGATGTATTTTTACCATTTTCTTCAACTTGTGCAGCGATCTTAGAATTCGAACGGATATCGACAATAAATTTGTGCATCGACAACCAAACAATTGATCAACAACCATTAAAGTCAATAGCTTGTTTATGGAACCCATAACTCGTCCATTGAAATCAACAACATTTATGAATTTAGTCTATATACTAACAAGTTGTTCTATTTTTAATGAGTACAACGTCAAGGTCAAGATAAAAATAATAATCGTAGTAGAAATTTAAGTCGTATCATTGATCGAATTAATTAAATTGAAGCGTATAACTTGTTTGGGTAGAACATATAATAAAGAAGAAAAGACATTAATTCCATCATAATTTTATAGATGAACAACATAACAAAAATAATATTTTACCTTTATGATCTTCATTGCCGGTGCGCGGAGTTGCCTCTGGTGATTCGATCCGGTGCGACGGAAAATCAGGAACGGTTATGCTGCTCTCTGTCTATACCCGATCGTCAACTGCTACGAGCACCAATGCTTCGCGTGCGATCTCATCCTCGATGACAAATGTGCTTACCTACATTCGTTTTTAGTCCTTCCACATCCTGACGACCTCCTTCCTTTTCTCTTTGAGGATATCCTTTCCTGCCATAATCGCAAATGCGATGTCTCTGGCTTTCTATCTGAACGGGATTCCTGCTTTTGTGAGGCTAGTTCCCGGATATGTTTATGTGGTCCATATTCACTGCTGCGCTCCCACGTTTACCATTCCTAAGACTGTCAAGTCAAAGCACTAGAGAGAAAGGGAACTCGCCAATCTAAACTGAGCGGAGGCCCCTCAAAGGTGGGGTAAAGCTACCAAAGTTCATCTTTCATCTCTAAATGTACACTCAGAAATTGTGAAACAACCGGTAATCAGTTTAAGCCATTTTCTGGACTTGCATACTAGCCATTGAATGAATCTGGATGAGACACAGGATGGATGTAGACAAACTCAGTTTGATTTTTGTGTTTACTTCATGATAGGTATAACCTTCGCTGGTTAGGGAGTATGAGGATCAACTGACAGCACAAGGCAGTTTGTCAGACAACTAGCTTGAAGAAACGAAGGCAGAGATCTCATCGTGGGCGGAAACCCGGCCCAGGGCTTTTCAAACTATGGAATTGCCAGCTGCGTTTTGGTTTTTATTTGCCCAGAGTTGCAATAACCAGATCCAAAATTCTATTTTAACCATACGATTAACAAAACTTGTCTCACGCAAAATATTGAGAGGCAAATACACATAAATCTTTATTATCTTCTGAAAGTTGAAAGTTGAATAATATGTCAAATTTGGACGGGAGAGCGCTTTTTGCTCGTCTATCACTCCAAACAAATGGGTCCCCAATGTCCAATAATTACTTATTGTTTTATTTTTATTTCTAACGGATTTCCCTTATCAATCGATACATATAGTTAAAAATAAAGTTGACTTGGCATTTTACTCTTCCTAAAAGTTGAAGGGTAAAACCCATTTTGATAAAAGTGTTTCAGTTAGTGCATTAAGTAGAAATCCATAAATTATCTTAACAAGGAATATCATCCGATCGTCGGTAGCTTATTGAAATAACTATATAAGAATGTCACTCCTCCTTAGTGGAGGATTCAAACCAGCCAAGGAAGACTTGAATTTTTTGACTAAGAAAAAATGTCTTGTCCAAGGTTGGCAATAAAATGCTCCATCTGAAGAGGGACTCAATAGACGTGCATACCAACCCCCATTTTCTTAATTGGAATGGACTTCAACGGCTTCGCAATCATTACTTTTCCCTCCCTCTCTTCTCCAAGTAGGTAAATACCAAAACATAGAAGACGCATGGACTCAGTCAAACCACCAAATTCAAATGCTACTCATTTTCTTTAGCGGCAGTTCAGTCTTCAACAAAATGACTGCAAAACGAGGTGTGGGATGGCTCTAAGTGGCAAATGAGAAAAGAATTTCAGGAACCAAAAGCAGTAATCTAGAAGCACGTTGTAAGAATTTACCGATTCAAAATCTTGGACAAAACGTTTTCTTTTCATTATTAAATCCAATCCTTTTTTTTCCTCTTTCGCCAACCAAGTGAGAAAGTAGAGCACCAACAACTATTTTTGCCAGAAAATGGGTATATATACCCCCACTGATGAACCTTGGAACTCACTTCAACTGCCAAAACAATTTGACTTCATTGTTTTTAAGTTCACAGGGGAGATCTTTTGAGAATACATTAGCGAAATGGCAGGACTAAGGTATTCAGGAATTGTGTTGCTGGTGATCGCCACATCCATGGCAATGACCGAGGCCAGGACTATTGTTGTTGGTGGATCTGAGAACTGGCGTTTCGGATACAACTACACCGACTGGGCTCTTAAGAGCAGTCCCTTCTACATCAACGACAAACTTGGTGAGTGCAACCAACTAACTTTTAGTTTTAGCCTAAGAAGTTTTAATTCCTCTGATTCCGCTGAAGTTTGCATAGAGGAATGCCCATGGTTGAGAAAGTTTTACTGAAAAAATTGATCATCGTTCAGGGAAAGACGTGACAAGTAGTCACTAGTGGTTCCAATATATGCCGATTATCTAGTTAGAGAGCCAATCGTATAGGATATTAGAACCTTTGACTCAAATAAAATCTCATGAGCAAGTGCCTAATCAACTCAGCCATGTGCGTTAATTAAGGCTACACAGCGTGACGGTGAGTGTGATCCTCAAGGTTACTTTAAGTGAGAGATAGTAAAATATAAAGACAGGATCTAGGAGGGAAGGTGACATCGTTTGTGGATTGGGTACGAAATCAAGAATCCTTTCAAGATTCCTTTCTTCGAGAAATGATGTTGATACCACTATGATCCGAAAAGTGAATAACCTATGCTTTAACTATTTTTGTTTTCTTGGCTAGTGTTCAAGTTTGATGCACCCCACAACGTGTACTTGCTGCCCAACCTGTATAGCTACCTCAAGTGCGACTTCAGGGGTGCGAAGCTTCTCGCTGGTGCACCAAATGGCGCTGGAGAGGGGTTTGAGGTCGTGCTGAACCAATGGAGGCTCTACTACTTCACTTCCTCTAACGACAAGGACTGCTCGGATGGCTTGATGAAGTTCTTCGCCATGCCGCTTCCGCGTTGGCAGTGATTGAAGAATGCGACTGGTTCTATTTGCTAGTGATATTTGATTGTGTTTATGCAATTGTAGAATTTCAATAAAGAACGGCTAGTCCTGGAGAGGTCGTAATTGAAGAATAAATGTATTGTGAGGTATTCTGTTGATTTATCTATTACTCATGTATTGATTGCGGTTCGCCATGGAATGAAGTTTTACTCTGACTAAATTTTGTTATTCTATCATATAATGTGACACAAAAAATAATTTTAAAATACTAGTTCATTTATTCTACTTTTAATGATTACAATGTCTAGATATAAAATAATAATTTCAATGGGAAATTTAAATCATATCATTCATCAAAATAATTAAATTTAAGTACATAACTTTTTTGGATATTGTCACGCCCCGATCCTTGAACGCGTACCCATCCCTCACCTAGTCGATTAATAGCGACGTCCCTGGATGCGTCGCTGACCCTTTCTTTTTAATATGCATGCGGAAGCATATAAAATAATCCCTAGACAATAAAACAATGTGATAGGAAAGTAGGACTAAATTCCGAACTTTAAAAAACAACGACACTTATATACATTGCAAACCAGTGCACATATATAAAGCAGGCTACCAAGTCATGCTCAACTTAAACAAGTCCAGGAATAAGGTCTACAAGCAAGGGTGGGGTTCCACAAGCTACGAGTCCTCATCCACCTCCTTGTCATCTTCCTTGCTTCAGCTGGAACTTTCAGCAGACTGCACCAGACTTCCAAGGTCTTTAAAATTCAGGTCTGATGCATCTACGACAGGCCCGAAGGGGAATCTACATTGCCTTTCCCAAGGCGGCCTCCAAAACATATAGAGGTATCTTAGACTCCAATAGGGGACCCTCTCTCTGGCCATCTTGAGCCTGGCGGTACCACGATCTATATCGACAGGTGAAACCCACATCGACCCAAACTATAGACCTCACCAGTTCATAGGTCTAGCCCCTAGGGCACCCATAAAACGGAAAGTAAGAGATCTGTTTTGTGAACTTGTTAGGTTGACCCAAAAATTTAGGAGGAGCCATCTATGGACCTGAAATGGTTATTCAATAACCAATGAGACAACGTCTCAACAAGTTCTACCCCTTAAGACTCGATTAGTAAACCAATACGCTATTCGGGCTGTCTATGCACACATGGGTCAGAGGACTTACCTTGGCCTCAGATTCCACTTGCAAATGAGCACAGTTTAATAGGCACTCAAGCAATCACATCACATATCGATATCTCGATCAATCGACCTAGTCGATTACATGTCAATTGGACCATTCACTGGTCATTCCCATTCAATCAATCAATTTACAACATCAGATCAAAGCAATGATCAATCGACCTAGTTGATTACATGTTAGTCGGACCATTTTTAGGTCATTTCACTCCACACCATATAACCTCCAATAGTATACTTAGTCACAGAGTTACATTAATGCTCTCGGGCGTCGTTTTCGCCAAGGTGACGTATGTAGAAGACAATTATGTGCGTTCTTTAAGGCGCCGATTTCGACAGTGATGTCTCTAATTACCGAACCGCATATGTCCATAAATCACGTACATTCTCTCTCTCTGGTGTTGTTTTTGCCAACATGATGTATATAATAGATAATTACATGCGTTCTTTAAAGCGTCGTTTTCACCAGTGATATCCTTAATCACCGAAACACGTATGTCCATAATGATGTATTTAATAGACAATTACGTGCGTTCTTTAAGGCGTTGTTTTTGCCAGTGATATCCTTAATCACCGAACCATGTATGTCTATAAGTCATGTATATTCTTTTCCTTTGGCGCCGTTTTCGCCAACGTGACATACTTACTCATGTCCAATAACATCGTACTTGATTGGTCTTAGCCAAGAGTATTTCCAGTTCACTCTCACAATTCTCTCTATTTTATAGCCCATTCAATCAATTTAGGAATAATTCCTCAAATCGCACAATCAATTCAATTCAACACAACGTAGAGCTCGAATAAATAAATGGACTGCACCACGACAATCATCATAAAATTTCGGTCGTCGGCTATCCCAGCCTAATTTCCAAAAAAAATAAAATAAATGATTTTGAAAATTAATAAATAAATACAATAAATCCAATTTAGGATTGGAGCCTGAGACAGGTCGAGAAAAATCCCAAGATGCATTCAATAAATAATATAGGCTATCCTCTAGCTAATTGCACTAGTCAAATGCCTAACATGCATCATCATTAACTGATAATCGCTAATATACTCTAACCTAACCACCTAATCCTACTTAATTAATATTAATCAACCCTTAAGCATCATTATCAAACTAAGCAAGGATTAGTGAGCTAAAATCACTGGAATAATGTGCGGGTCGGATCAAACCGATGGGAACGGTGTGGGGAATGCTTTTCTCCAAAGCGGGCCTAGGAACCAATGCTTGTAGCACCCTCAAAAGTGACCAAAAGGTGGCTGGAAACCCACTTCAAAACCTACTGCTCTTGGCTGGAAAAGAAAGGAAATCAGCTTGGCTTGGTGCGGTGAGGCTTGGGAATGAAAGATTAGGCCAAACTAGGCCTAGAGGGAGGTTTATTGACAAAGAAATGGCCAAGAACGAGCTCCAAATGGGCCTGTTGGACGGTGAGATTGCTAGACGAAGTGGCTGGAGGAGGAGAGGGCAGGCGACGCATGGGCAGGGCGGCGCTCGCATGGGCAGGTGAATGACGACGATTTGGCATGGCGGTGGCGTCCAGGTGGCGATGGCTGCTGCTCCTTCTTCCTTCGATGCTGCTGGTCGCACGAAATGGGGAGGGAGAGAGGAAGTGTGGCCGGTTGAAGATAGAGGGAGAGAGATGAGATAGAGTTGAGGGAGACAAGGGCCCCATTGGCCTAACTTCACCAAGTTGTCTCCCCTTTGCTTGCCCATGAAGCCAATAACCCTTGGCTAAAATTGAGCCATGAACACACTCTCCACAACCTCTCAAATGGTCCAAAATGGCTAGGAGCAAGGGGGTACGAATTTGGCATGAGTTCTCCACAAATTGGACATATTAACTCGATTAAATCTCAGTTGGCTTCAATAAAAATCAATTGACATCTCAATTATCAACTTGATAATTTTCCTCATCCATGAATCCATCTTGCATCCCAAATTTGCGATAAAAAATAATCCCTGGCCTTTTTCTGCACAAAACGGTTTTAAATTGACATTTTTCCAAAAAGTCTCCGTTGTTAGAAAAATCTTTTGAGATTGAGTCGATACTCCTATAATTTATTGTGACATGACAGAATCTTCAATTTATGAAATCGGACTTGAATTGATGGTTAATTTTCATTTGGTGCGTTTTTAGCGTGACCTAAACTACCGGGTAGTTTTTAGAACTTTTTAGGGCAAATGACCTGTGGTCGATTTTCTTTGAGCCACAATGAACCCACTCGACTCAATGGCACTCTCAATTGTCATGAAAATCTCAAGGATTCAAATACGGACACATGGTACCAAAACGACAATAAAATCAAATTAGTGTCAGTTGATGAGAATTTCCAATTTATTGGAGTCACCCACGATCGGCCACATATCTCAGTCGAACCGACCTATCTTTGATCTCAAATTGGTTTTATACTGTGTCGTAATGGCCTCTACAGATGAGCATGGTTAAGAAGCCGATTCCTAGTTGAATTCTCAAGTCTATTGCCTTAAAATTCCTTAATGGCTTCCCTTAATAGCCTAGTTATCTCGAAAGTGGTTAGCTCTGAAAACAGCCCTATAAACACGTCAATGAAAAGCCTTATTTAGTCAGTAGAAAATTGGGTTGAAAATCTGGGATGTCACAGATATAACATATAATAGAGGAGAGATATCACCTTAATTCCCTCATAATTTTACAGATTTAATGCAGCAAACTTAAATGCAACATAACAAAAACTGTAAGGACTCGGGTCTCTACTATACACATATTGTCCACTTTAGACACTAAGTCCTCATAGTTTTGTTCTTCTCAGGGTGGCCCATACTAACCCAAGAAAATACGTATGTACAGTTAGAGGGGCCCAAGCCTTATAAGCTAGCCCAAGATTCCCCCCTAAGCAATGTGAGACAGGAGACATGCCCTTAGCCTCGCTTGTGTACTTTCGAGGCGATCTTAGTCCGTCCCTTCATACTGCCCCGAAAGACGGCTCTGATACCACCTGTAAGGACCTTGGTCTCCATTGTACACATATTGTCCGCTTTGGACACTAAATCCTCACGGTTTTGTTCTTTTCAGGGCAGCCCAGATTATCCCAAGAAAACGCGTATGTACAGTTAGAGGGACACAAGCCTTATAAGCTAGCTAATGACTCCCACCCTAAGCAATGTGGGATAGGAGACATGCCCTTAGCCTCGCTCGCATATTGCCGATGCGATCTTAGTCCGTCCCTTCGTACTGCCCAGGTATGGGTCGTAACAAAAACTTAATGATCTCATCGTCAGTACGAGGAGTTGCCTCTGGTGATATTGCAATACTATCTCCACTCTCTCACTCTTTGGTCTGGTGGGATGGAAAATTAGGAACAATCGTGCTGCTCTCACTTGATCGTTAACTGCCACGTGTATTGATGCTTCACGTGCGACTTCATCCTCAATAACAAATGTGCTTCCTTGCGTCCGATTTAAGTCCTTCCAATTCCTGATAAACACTTTCATTCTCTCTGATGATATCCCTTCCAAGCATAATCATAAAAGCAATGTCTGTGGCTTTCAATTTGAAAGGATTCCTACCTTTGTTTGCCTAGTTTCTAGATGTGTTTATATGATCCATATTCACTGGTACACTCCCAAGTTTACCATACCTAAAACTGTTGAGTCCAATGACATTCACCATCATCAACTCACCTTTACCAAAGTGTCCGGCTCAATTGAAGACTTATGATGATTTCTTCTGTAGCTTCTGCCTGAGGTAGTAGAACCCCATGAACATTGTTTATCTCTGCCAAGACTATGATTATGTGGCCAACGTCAATTGTGCCCCACTCAAATACTAAGCTCATTGAATTATTCAAGAAAATACTAATCCTTGAATCTCTCATTTCTCACAGAGATGACACCTATCCTGGGAACAACAATCTAGTGCTTCACGAATGATAATGCAACAGATTTTGAAGAAACATCGAGGAAAATCGCATCCTTTTCTTATACCGATATCTAGTCTCACCTCTACCTAACCTCTTTGGTAAAGAGTTAGCCACATCATAGTTGTATAATAGATAAACTTTTTTTTTTTTGGTAAAAGGTAAGAAATATATTGACTATTGAACCAAGAGGCTATACAACAGTACAGCTAAGGACCCTGGAACCAAAAAGCTTACACTCAGAAGATAAGGTAGTCAAAAGAGTAGAAGGGTACCAGGGGTAAAGCTGTAGAACATGGAAAGAAAGAACCGCAGCAAAGAAAAAGGCTAAGACAATAGCCATAGCAGAGGAGAGAAGGGCCAAACAAGGCAGCCCGCACACGAGACAGAGAAACAAGGGAGAAACAAAAAACAGTAAGACAATGAAACACCAAGGTGGAGCCACTGAATGCTAAGGAGAAGCTGGACGCTGCATCACATGAGAGGGCAACACCCGCATCAAAGCAGCAAGTGGGCCATCATCTTGAAAGCACTGGAGACGAACAACAAACCAGCAACGAGCAGAATAGGACCAACCAAGAAAGGAGAACCTCAAAGGGGGAAAGGGACAAGGAAAGGGGTGTCTAAGAACTTAGGTCGAAAAGGATCCGCAATGAACAACCAACTAGGAGCATAAAAGAGGCACCGACTAGCGAGAGGATAGTAGATTAATCAAAGATCGAGGGGTGGATACCCCAACTGAGCTGAAGTCTTCTATTACGGATAGTATCCGGGACCTTGGAAAAGGTAATGGCTCTATCATTGACCGCTTTGCGAAGATGTTCCTTTAGGGCCGGGAGGAATAAGGTTTGACCGCAGAAGATGATATTGTTCATTTCTTTCCATATAAGGTAGCATAAGGCGCCAAAACCAAACCGAGCCACCATTTGATGGAAGCTTGTATTGGAGAGGTGCTCGATAACCCAAGCTAAGTTATTCCTCCATGATGAATTTCGCCAGGGCAGGTTACAATTATTCGCCCAAAAAGCACCAAGGCTACCCGTGACAGGGCAACCGAAGAACAAGTGGTCCATCGAATCGGGCCTAGAAGAGCAGAATGCACAGGAGGAGTCCTAAATTCTCATAAACGCAAGCAACACAACCTGGGTCGGCAAACGGTTGCGAGTGATCAACCACATATGTGATTGATAACGAGGGGGGGGGGGGTAAAGAGGAGTTCTAAATGAATCTCGACCAAGGAACAAGATGGCCCCTCGGCCTTAGAAGAGTCCAAGCAGAAGCCGTTGAGAACACCCCAGAAGAATGGCCAAGCCATAGGAGTCGATCATTAGTGTTATTAAGGTTTGGGAGGGGATCATCCCAACTCACTATGGCTGCCGAAACTGCAGTAGGAAAGGGAAGTGCAGTCAGACCAGCCGCAATAGAAGCAAGCCGAGGGATGCCAGAGTAGTAGATGTCTCGATCTGAGAAAAACTTATAGAGCAGTCCCCGAGAATGCCAATGATCGAACCAAAATGATGTAAATAATACATTGCCTATGCGCCACTTGAATTGATGCTGAATTAAATCACGAAGGCCAAGCAGTTTTTCCAAGCCACGAACATATAATAGATAAAATTTTACTTCTTTATATGTCAACATTTCTCTTTCGTTCCTAGGATTCTCTCCTCTCCCTTCCATTTTCACACAATTTTCTTCTTCAAGTTCCATGAAGAGTTTTCAGCTAGATCTCTCCCTCCCCCTTTTTTTATTTTCCCTTATTCTTTTGCTAATTTGATTCTCTGTTTTCTTTTTCTTGCTTTCCTTTTGTTTTGAGGAGCTTTTCTTTTCTCATCTAGTCTAGATTTAGGAGTTCTCTCTCTCTCTCTCTCTCTCTCTCTCTCTCTCTCTCTCTCTCTCTCTCTCTCTCTCTCTCTCTCTCTCTCTCTCTCTCTCTCTCTCGTTTCAGGAGGTTTTATCCCGATCTAGTCTAAACTTGGGATTTTTTTGTATGTATGATTTCGGCAATTCATTGTCGAATAAGTCTAGTATGAAAGACGATTTGAGGAGTTTTGTGAAGGTTTTGCTCTGTCAAATATATACTTGTTCAACCTTGTTAATTTGAACAATGGTGTTGGGGATGCTAAACTTAGGTGCATATTGCTGATAAAGTAAACTTGGAGCAACATATGGAGACCTCAGTGTGTGCTCATTACTAAAGACAGATTTGGTGATCAGTTGCCAATTTTGATTTGAAGAAGTCCATGATTTACTTTTTAAGCATGTGACTTTTAACCTTATTATGAAAATTTGTCTTCTTATCTGGAGCTTGTTTTGTTTTGGATTTGTCTAGGATTTGTCTTGGTTTGCAGTTGAACTGTGTTTCTCTATTGTATATCGATGGAAATGAATGAAATGTTTCTTTGACCAAGGAAAAAAAACCTCTTTTAGTTGTTGGTAGGTGTTACCTTCACTAGTCAAGGAGTATGAGACCATTGAGATATTGAGATACACATGTTGTTGAGAAAATTTCCTAATAAATTTTGAAGTTGACAAAATTATTCATGTATGTCTCGTTAGTCTAATAGATGTCATGAAGTATTTTTGTTTTAGGGAATTGCTCTTGGAAGAGAAGTTTATGACAATCTTGAACAGTCTAGATTGTGAAATCTACTTCAAGTGCAACAAATTCAAACTTTATATTGATAATGAAACATTTTAGACTAAGAGAACTACTTATGCCCATCCAGACACAAGTTCATAACATATATAACACCCAGTGATCTGGCTAGGATTTCACATTTAGAAAGAATAAATTGACTCAATCTTGAAGATTGTGTTGCAAACCAACTTTGTAATGGAAAACATCTTAATTGATTGACAAGTTAATCTTGAAACAAGTTACTTCTATAAGTGGAGACCTGTACTTTTGGAAACCAAAATTTTGGTTGTATGGGCAACCAAAATCAAGTGTAGATTCAAATTTTATCACTCAACGACTACTCAATCTTCTTGATACAAATCTGTCCAATGAATAGATTGGAAGATGATCATATGAAGATTGTCCAACGGCTAGATTGAGAGTGAAAGAGTATAAAAGGAGACCAATGCACTGAGGAGAATGAAAGAGACAAAGTCCAGAATCAAGCATTCCAAAGTTTGAGAGAATTTCGATCCCACATACTTGTCTTTCTTGAACTACAATCTGTGATCTTGAGAGAAATACTAAAAAAGTGATTGAGTGAGAAAGTAAGACCTATCATACACCAAGTGTAATCACTCATTATTTGCCCCAAGTTGCAATAGTCAAATCCAAGATTTTATGTGTACAATATGATCAACAAAACTTATCTCACACAAATATTGACAGATAAATTCACATATAATTGTTTTATTTTTTTTATTTTTATTTTCTGAAAGTTGAATAATATGAGAGCACTTTTTGCTTTTCTATTAGTCCAAACAAAGATGTCCTCAATGTCGACTAATGACTTCATGATTTATTTTATTTCAAAGAGATATCTCTTATCAATTGATACAAATACTCAAAAATAAAGTTGACTTGGCATTTTACTCATCCTAAAAGTTGAAGAGTAAAACTCGTTTTTGTCAAAATGTTTTAATTAGTGTAGAAAATAGAAATCCAAAAATTATCTTAACAAGGAACATTATCCAATCATCAGCAACTAGTTGAAATAACTTTTCGAGAATGCAGTGAAAATTTAACCATGAGAAACGTCACTCCTCTTTAGTAGAGGATTCAAACTAGGGGTGAGCGGTTTCTGGTTCCGGTTCGGTTCCGTTTAGAACCTAGAACCTACCCTCGGGTACAAGTTCCTCAATTTTTGGAACCTGGAACCTACTAGTCAAAACCGAGAACCTGGAACCTACCCTGTCACAGGTTCCGGGGTCAGTTCCAGGTTCCAACAGGTTCCTTTTTTTTTTTGGTTTCATTTTCGTAGTGAGCGCGAATATCCGAAAGCCGAAATAATTCAATAGCTGGCCCTCCATTTTTGGTACCTGCCAATACACACCAATGTGAAACTTTCACATTTAGACGGTCAGCTCTACTTCCAATTTGCTCCACACTCTAATACAAAATCAAAGAGATTCCTCAGAAGGGGAAAAGGTAGATTCTAAGTGTGATATGACAATGACACATACAGGTTTACCAGAAAAAAAGATAAGCAACACATACAGCACATGCCTATCAGAGAAAATCTATATCCTCATTTCTATCAAGACTCCTTGAGTAAAATTGGCTCGTGGCTAATTTTTAAGGTACAAGCCAGAGAAATCCTAAGACAGAAAATGCACAAGAGCCTATGTTTACAAACAAGAAAAACCGTCCGAAAGCAATAACAAATTTGATCTGGCAACAAGAATGAATATGCATGACAGCAAAGACCAGCAGAAGGCTAACATTAAAAATTTATTTACCTCTTCCCCAGAGACATATACTACTGGAGTCGATCTCCCAAGATCATGCCCTTCAGCAATCATGGCAGCCATCTTCCAGTATTAATATATGAGATGGACAAGGTAGGGCACAATGGTTATACGAGGAGGTAGATATATACAGAACTTAAAATATTTTATGAATTTCTATTGTATCATCTAAGTACATTACCTGCAGCAACAGGGTACCCTTGCCAACACCAGGATTACCTCCCACCAAAATTAAGGAACCTTTAGAGCCATAATGTAGCAAAATCAATAGCTTTGATAAAATTAAAATCTTCAAACTTCCATACATCTCAAGTGAAAGTTCAAGTAATGCAGCAGATTCGTGCGGACCATACAACAAAAAAGTAGGTCGAACCTGGCACAAGACCACCGCCTAGCACTCTCGAAACCTCCTCTCCAAAGGGTCCATATCTAAACATCAAGGACCCCAAGAGATCATTTACTTTAAGGAATTAGGGCGACATGCCATCCGATTCATCGAGCCGCGAGTGAGGTTCGCGAAGCCCGGCCACTGGCACTTTGCCATCGTCGTTCGTGGCCAAATCGATCTTCGAGGGAGGTCCGGCAATGGCGACGGTGGCGAAGACACGAGTCTCACGGCACCAACGACGGCACGAACGGCGCGGCGAAGACGGCGGCGGTCGCGACTCAACCCACGGCCAAGGGGGGAAGAGCTCGGTTCTGGTAGAGCCGATGGCGGTTCGAAGCAACAACGGCCCGGACGGCGGAGCGAGCGGTGGCAAAAGGTGGTGATGGTGGCTTGGAGACGGCAGCGGCGGCTCATGGTGGCGAGGGGTAACGCGGACGGCGTGATAGCTTGTCAGGCTTAACGGCGAGACGGCTCATCGGATGAGCGGTGGGTGGTGGTGGTTCGGTGGCCAAGAGATGGTGGTGAGTAGGGCGTGGAGCGGTGGTGTGGTGGTGGGTGAAGTAGCAGCCAACAAGAGGAAGACAAAGAAGAAGAAGAAGAAGAAGAAGAAGAAGAAGAAGAAGAAGGGGTGGGGTTTCGGCTGAGTGAGGGGGAAAGAAGAGAGAGAGAGAAGAAAAGAAAAAAGTTGGGGGGACAGGAAGTGACGTGAGGAGTGAAAAGTGGAGAAAAGAAAGAGAGAGAGAAAGAGGAGGGGGGAAGCATCGCAGAAGCGGGAAATCATGAGGGGGAAGCTAGGTTTTTTTTATATTTTATTTTATAGAATTATGACCAGTTTCGGTTCCGGTTCCTAAAAAAATGGAACCAAGAACCGGAACAGGTGTCTTTGGAATCGGGAACCGAACCTAACCCTCCGGTTCGGTTCCCCGGTTCCCGGTTCTACTCAGGAACCGTGCTCACTCCTAATTCAAACTAGCCAAGGAAGACTTGAATATTTTGACTAAGAAGAAATAGTAGCCAAGGTTGACCATAAAAAGCTCCGCCTGAAGTGACTCAAACGAAGAAGCCGCACGGACTCATTCAAACCACTAAATTCAAATGCTATTAATTTTCCTTAGTTGACAGTCTTCAACAAAATGATTGCAAATGAGGTGTGGGATGGCTCTAAGTGGCAAATGAGAAAAGAATTTTAGGAACTAAAAGCAGCAATCTAGAAGCATGTTGTATGAATTTACTCATTCAAAATCTTGGACAAAACGTCTTCTCTTCATTCTTACATCCAATCTTTTTTTTTTTTTTCTCTTTTGCCAACCAAGTTTAAAAAATAGCGCTCTAACTATTCTAGCTAGAAATTGGTTATATAAACCCCTCACCGATGAACCTAGGAACTCACTTCAACTGTCGAGATCTTTCGAGAATATACTAGCAAAATGGCAGGACCGAGGTATGCAGGAATTGTGTTGATGGTGATAGCCACAGTCATCGCCATGGTTGTGGCTATCACCGCGGCTAGAACTATTGTTGTTGGTGGATCTGAAAACTGGCATTTCGGCTACAACTACACAAACTGGGCTCTTAAAAACAGTCCCTTCCACATCAACGACAAACTTGTTGAGTGTAACCGACTAACTTTTAGTTTTAGCCTAGGAAGTTTTGCTTCTTCTGATGCTTCTAGAGTTTGCATAGTGGAATGCCCATGGTTTCAAAAGTTCAATGAAAAATTGTTCATCATTCAGACGGGATAAGTAGTCACTGACAGTTCCAACATATGCCGATTGTCTAGATAGAGAGCCTATGGTATAGGATATTAGAACCTTCGACTTATGCATCAACCATTTTCCAGGACATATTGAGATTATGGGGAAAAATTCAAGATTTGAGTGCTACGAATTCCTTACCATGGGTATGCATAGGGGACTTTAATGAGACGTTGTACCATTAAGAAAAGGTGGGAAAAAGGATGGCTGAGCACTATCGAATGAATGCAATTCGAGAATTCCTCAATGCTTGTGGTTTGATGGATTTTGGAAAGTAAGGGTTTTGCATTTACATGAAAAAACAATTAGGAAGGGCAAGAATTTGTGAAGAAGAGACTGGATAGGGCAGCTTGTAATATTAATTGGTGAGTATATTTCCTGAAGTTAAGGTCTTTGCACTACTAGCTATAAGCTCGGATCACAACCCCCTTTCATCATCATTATCAGCTGAAAAGGTGAGGAGAAAAAAAGCTTTCAAATTAGAAGCATTTTGGCTAGACCATGAAGAGTGTCAAAGTATTATTAAGCGTACCTGGAATCTATCTAGCTTGCAAGAGGCTAAATTTGCACAAAGAATAAGAAATGTCTCTCTTGAACTATCAAAGTGGAGTAAAAAAACTTTTCAGAATAGTCATAAGAAGATCAAGATGTTGAAAGAGAAGCTTCAGGAAATGATCAATGATCAGGAGTTGTCGGCTGGTTTACACAAAAAGAAGAATCTTACTAGACATATAGAAAAATTATGGCGTCAAGAGGAAATGTATTGGCGACTTAGGTCTAGAATTAATTGGCTGAACTGGGGAGACAAAAATGCAAAATTTTTCCATGTCATAACTATACAAAGGAGACAGAAGAGTAAACTTTCAATGCTTAAAAATGCCGAGGATTTATGGGTGCATGACACAGAGTTTGAAAGAAATGACAGTTGACTTCTTCAAAGACCTCTGCACATCAATGGGTCCTCGGAATTTTAACCGTGTTGCAACAATGCCCAACCGTCATTACGGCTGAAATGAACCAACAATTGTCAGCTGATATCACAATGGAAGAAGTCCACAATGTTGTTTTTCAAATGGGTTCCTTAAAGGCGCCAGAGCCTGATGGATTAAATGGCCAGTTTTATCAACATCAATGGGAGAATATCAAACAGGGAGTTTTTGATGAAGTTAAGTCTATTTTCAACTGTGGACATCTAAACCAGAACTGAATAAAACTCACATAACTTTGATTCCGAAAGTTTAGAATCTAAAGAGATTGGATCAATATAGACCCATCGGTCTTTGCAATTTTGCTTACAAAATTATATCTAAAGTCTTGGCAAATAAATTGAAACCATGGTTACCAAAACTTATTGTAGGTGAACAAAGTGCTTTTGTAGGGGGCTGACAAATCCAAGATAATATTTTGATAATGTAAAAGGTTCTACATCAATTAAGAATAAGAAAAAGAAAGAGGAAATTCCAGGCCATTTTTAAACTTGATATGAAAAAGGCGTACAACAGGATGGAATGGGACTTTCTAGAGGCATGCTTGTTAAAGATGGATTTCAACAAATGGTGGGTAAACATAATTATGGAATGTGTTACCTTAGTCTCCTTTAGTGTAAAGTTTAATGGTGAGCCACTGGCCTTCTTTCAACCATCGAGAGGTATTCAACAAGGAGACCCCATATCTCCTTATCTATTTATATTAATGGTTAACACACTCTTGGCTTTAACGAAAAAAGCCAAACTGTGAGTTCCTGAAGTTGAAAAAACTAGAAAATATCTAGGGATTCCTTCTAATTGGGGTGCCTTCAAGAAACAAATATTTGCATGGATATTAGCAAGAGTGAACATGAAATCAAAGGGTTGGAAAGAAAATCTAATCTCAAAGGTGGGGAAGGAAACGTTGATCAAAGATGTGAACATGTCAATTTTAAACTCCCATGTCGATATGTCAGTCTATAGAGAAAAGAATTGCTGCATTTTGGTGGAAAAATAGTGAATCTAGAAGTGGTCTTCATTGGAAGAGATGGGACGTGCTCAAAACTAGGAAAGACAAAGGGGGAATGGGCTTAAAAGATTTATTGGCTTTTAATAAAGCAATGCTTTGGATGCAAGCATGGAGGCTTTCTTAGAATCAGTCATTTTTATGCTGTCAAATCCTCAAAGGAATTTACTTTCGTACAAGATCCTTTTGGCACGCATGTGACATCTCGAATTTTGACTCCGTCCTGAATATATGAAATGGACATTTCGCCGGCGTGCCTATGGTCTTTTTTCTCTGAGTTGATCACTCACGAGTTAACTAGTGAAGCCGTTAATGGATATAACTGCGGTAAAATCCCTTAAAGCTACCCGATAGGTTGGATCAAACTAAAATCGTGTACGATCGATTTTAACCATGAAATTGAATTCAGTTTCGGAATTCGGACGTTCGAGCATATCACAATTCATTTATAGGATGTCGTCTTGTCTTTCGAAGAAATTCCAGCAAGTTCGGGATTTTTACGGAAAATCGTTTCGGATGTTGCGAAAATTAATGGAAATTCGGATGGGCATTATTAGAGGAACTTTGGGTCACCAAATTTAAGTAAATGGTGAGAAGATGGTGCAAATTCGTAGGAGTGATGGACCACTGCAGTTTGGTCCTCAAATTGACTTCATTTGGTGTGGAATTATGGAGAAATTGGCCCCTTGAGTGACCCATTGGAAATGTTGGCTGAAAATGGGCATAGTTATCTACAGCAAAATGATTTAATTTGGGTGAAATTGGAGTAAATTCTTCATTGGTTGGGCTGAAGACTTTTACGGTTTGTTAATCATGAATGAGATATTTTGTTTTGACTTGACCTCCTCTCATTCGGCTTCTCCAGCAAGTCTTGCCGACTTCATCTCCACGGCAACTCTCTCTCTCTCTCTCATTCTTATCCCTTCCATTTCTACTTTCCTTTAATTCCTTCTTTTTCCTTGGGAGTAAAACGAAAACAACTTCATCGTCCCTTCTCTCTCTCTCTCTGATCACCCCACGGCGCCAGCAGCTACTTCTCTATCCTGTCGCCCCACCATCTGTTGCCTCCTCTGCCATTCCACCGAATTTTCCTTCTGCTTTGCCGCATGCCAGCGTCCCTCTGAACGCGTCCCTCTTCCCCAGCGAGTCAAGCCACCGAAGCAGCCCCACCGAAGTCAACAAACCAGCAAACTCTTCCCCATCTTGTTGACCGAAGCTACTCCAGCTTCTGCCACAGCTCGACGTTCGCTTCTCTTCCCCCAAGCAACGACCAAAGCTGCTGCCATCCACCATCACCTGTCCCCCACCGACGTTCCTCTCCATCCTCGCTGCTTCTCTCGGTCAAAACCCCAGCGAAGCCTTTCTGCTGAAATTAACTCCAGCGTTTCTTCATCTTGCCGCGTGCGTCCGCTTCTCGACCACCTCACATGCTTGCAGCAGTCCACGATTCCAGCAAGCCTAGAGGCCAGCACTGTGCGGCCCAAATCTGCAAGCTTCAGCCCAGCGAATTCCACTTGAAGCCCAGCTTTGGCTGTGGAATTGTTAGGCTTCTCGGCCCAGCCCATCTTCAGTCAAGCCCAGCAAGTGTCACAAGCCCAGCTCACATTTGTTCAGCCTAAGTTTCGGCCTAGTCCAGCGAAGCCCAACAAAATCAGAAGCCCGCGATTTTGAGGCCCAAGCTCAGCGTCTGCAGCAAGCCCAGTCAGACGCAAAAACAAATCTCAGTTGGGCTGAGATTTGTTGGGCCAAATTTAAGGCCTGGTCCAAGCCCGCCGATGTCGTCGAAAGCTCGATTTCGGTCGCCGTTGTGGTGTCTCGGTTCCCGCTTTTAATCAGGTGTGTTTTACTCACTAATGCTTTCTTAGTTTGCTAATTATGCTTAAGGGTTGATTAGATTCAATTATTTGTAATTAGGTGGTTAGATTAGAGTAGATTAGTGATTATTAGATAATTGTGATGCATGTTAGACAATTGAATTGTGCAATTAGCAAGTAGAGACGTACTATTATTTATCGAATGCATCTCGGGATTTTTCCTGACACGTTTTGGGCTTCAATTAGGTATTACGGGCCTAAATTGAATTTTTAGTATTTATTTATTAATTTTCGAAATTAATTAATTAATTATTTTTCCGGAAATTCAATCGGGATGGTCGGTGACCGGAATTTTGTGCCGATTTCAGTGGTGCTTTTTGTTTATTATATTGAGCACTGGTTTGTGGAAATTTAATGAGTTGATGAGTATGTGGGGATTTATCCCAAAATTGATCAGTGTCGGTATTAAATTAGAATTTGACTGTGAAAGGTTATGAGTAGAACCTCGAAAGCCATCAAGATATGGCTGTGCTAGTGGGGCCGAGTTTTGTCATCGAATTTGGAGTCGATCGTGCCCGTTGGGCCGTAAATTGCCACTCAATAGGGGTCGTGCCTGATAAGGCCGTAAATTGCCACCCGATAGGGGTCGCGCCTGATAAGACCATAAACTGCCACCTGATAGAGGTCGCGCTCATGGGGCCGTAAATTGCCACCTGATAAGGGTCGTGCTTGATAAGGCCATAATCTGCCACCTATTAAAGGTCGCGCCCATTGGGCTGTAATTTGCCACCTAAAGATAGGTCGTGTCCTTTGGACCGTAATTTGTTGCCAAGAAAAGTGGTAGACTATGCTTGTGAATTCGTGAGTAAGATTTGAGACTGAATAAGGGAGACGACTGGGGAATGGTTGAATTGACATGAAATCGACTAGGTCGATTGATCGATGTTTCGATTTGTGATGTGATTGCCTGGGTGCCTATTGAACTATGCTAATATGCAGGTGGAATCTGAGGCCAAGGTAAGTTCTCTAACCCGTGCGTGCATAGGCAGCCTGGATAGCGTATTAGTTTACTAATTGGGTCTTAAGAGGTAGAACTTGCTGAGACGTAGTCTCATCTCGATTGTGGGACAACATTTTAGGATTTTGATGAGGAGCCCGAGGAGAAAGAACCCGAAGAGGAGTACCTGAAGGAGAACCCAGATGATGATCTTGAGTACGACCTGGATGAGGACTGAGATCCTATCCTCTTTTGTGAACCCTGGTTATAGGTGATTGAGTGTTAGACCAGGCCTTTGTGAATAGTACTGTATTATATTCTATGAGGTGCTTGTATAAAAGTTTGGTTGTGAATTTCAATGTGAAAAATATGGCCCTACTTTTCTATCTCATTGTTTTATTGTCTGGGGATTATAATTGCTTCCGCATGTGCATATTAAAATGAAAAGGGTCGGCGATACGTCCTAGGATATCGCTTTTAAAATCGACCAAAGGTAAGGGATGTGTGCGTGCCTGAGGATTGGGGCGTGACAACGCAAGAAGGGGCTTTCACCCCTCTTGGGGATGGCAGAGCTTGTTGATGGGAAGAGATAATATTTCAGAATCATTCATATGTTCAGTGGATACAGGATAAAGCATCAACATCCAGGAAGATGGATGGTTAAAAAGAGGAACAATAGGGGGTCCGGCAAACTTCAATGACCCAACTAAAGTTGCTGATTTAATCGTAGAGGAGGAAAAAATGTGGGACACTCAGAAGATTTTTTGTTGAACAAATAATAAGTGAAGTCCTAGCAATGCCGCTTAATTCTTGTGCTACACAGGATAGATTGATGTGGATGGCTACTAAATTAGGTGCCTAAACAATGAAAAAGTGCCTATAATCTTAGTAGAGAGTTAGAAAACCCACGACACAGCATGCAGCAATGTCGTCATTTCAGCCATCTCGCAAACTATGGTACCATATTTGGAACATGAAGATCCCCCTCCCAAAATTAGGAATTTTCTTTAGAGTA
Organism: Eucalyptus camaldulensis; assembly: GCA_019915185.1. Classification (NCBI taxonomy): domain Eukaryota; kingdom Viridiplantae; phylum Streptophyta; class Magnoliopsida; order Myrtales; family Myrtaceae; genus Eucalyptus; species Eucalyptus camaldulensis. Next base: position 26,870,415 of record JAHSVA010000006.1, read on the forward strand.
TATGTCGAAATGCTCTGCCCACAACAGAAAATCTATATCGGCGGAAAATCTTACCTCGGCCAACATGCCCAATCTGTGATCAAGAAGCAAAATCAGTGGAACATCTATTCTTGCTTCGTCCATGGACGAACTCAATTTGGTCTGATCTTGAAGTAAAAATCCAAATTTCGCGTCAAAACATTTCCCGAATTGAAGTTTGGCTCCAAGACATAATTGAACAGCTAGGAAATTCACTAACTTTTGAAGAAATTGCAACCCTTCGATGGTTCATTTGGAAAGTAAGGAATGACTTTGTATTTCGAAGGTTACCCCAAATTCGAGAACCCTAATTGACTCTGCAAAAGCATTACTGAGCAATTTCAGCAAGTGGAACAAGCAAATTTTGAAACTTTACGTGGGAACGACTCAGATGACTCAAAATTGGATCCTACCGAAGCCTCTTACCTTTAAAATCAACATCGATAGAGCGTTTATGGAAGGAGTAATGGTAGGGGCCATCTCGGGAGTTCTTAGAGATGCGTCGGGAAACCTTCTTGACGGTTTCGCAAAGATTCTCCCAGCTTCATCGGCGATCCAGACGGAGTACTTGGCCTTGATCGAAGCTTTGAAATTTTTTTCGGTCGAAGAGAGAGAGAGAGAGAGTAAGATGGAGATTGAATCTGATTGTCTGGAGATGGTGGGTGTTGTTCTGCAAGATAAGCACGTGGGATGGGAGATGCTGTCTTTAACGGAAGAGGCCAGAATTTTGTTGGCCCATTATGGACACACTACCTTGGCCCATTGCGATCGGTCCGCAAATTTAGTAGTCGATTGGGTTGTTAAATCCCAACGGAGGAAGAATCCGTCCCCCCAACCTCGGATTTGTTATGTTTGGATGCCCCTTTGTCAGGTTTTTTGTTTAACAACTCTTAAAGTATTAATATTAATGTTGCTTTCTTGACAAATTTTTTTTTATATAATTGAAAGATTTAGAATTAAATTGATAATTGTCAAAATATTTAGGAATAAATTAGCACAATTGAAAGATTTAGAGCTAAATTGACCACTGTAGAATAATTTTAGGACTTTTTTGGATAATTTTTCCGAAAAAAGCACATGCAAATCCACAATTCAATCAATCACCTTCTTTTGACAAAAAAACCAAATCAACCATCCTGCTTACTTCATTTGAGAAAAGGGGACTCCAGAAAAAGAAGTAAATGTGCATGTGCTTGGTGAATACAATGAGATGGGGTAGGGTTTACGCCCCCATCCCCGACTTAAAACTAGTGGAGATATTCCATACGCACCTCATGCCTCATGCAGGACAAGTTTCTTTTATCCCATCACCGTTCTCCCGATAATGTCAAGTTTAAAAAAAATAAAATCGATAAGCACAATTCATGATCATAAGAAGATAAAAGCGAGTAAAGAGGACAAGGACAAAAGAAACTGTTATAGGTAGTGAAATAATAATAGTGACATGCTAGAATTGTGTAATTATTTAAAGCTAACGGTGTGCCAAATTTGGGATTACCGTCAAAGTTAATGTTCTATTTTGGCAATTTTGAAATCTTGGCCCATAATTGGGTCAATCTCTATAGTTTGTGCAGTGTTAAGCTGTGCTTAATTATGTAGAGGTTTCACGGTGAAATGTGGAAAGAATATATCCAATAGTACTCAAACTGGGAAATCTTTAGGGAGAACAAAGAACGAACAAAAGGAAACGAGGGCAAGGCAAATCCATTCCTCGCCATGGCCTGGATGTGAAGTACATATATTTTGCTAAATCTTGGCCACAAAATCCATCGGTCTTGCATTTTCACTAATTTTATTTGGGACTACGAAGTAAGGATTGTTGGGGAAATTTTATTGTTGATGAAGATAAAGAAGTAGTAATTATAATCCGTGATGACGATCACTGTCCTTAAGATATTATTTGCCCTCATTATTGTTGTTGTTGGATTTAGAACAATATACTTCTAGAATATACATCAAAGTCATGGAGGAACAATTTCAGCAATTACTCAATTTCTATTAGAATTCCACCTTAAATGTGTTAAAGTTGCATGTATAAAAAGAGAAGAAAAGAGAGTTCTAAAGAAGCATTTATGAACAATTGTGGTTATTATAAATAATATGTGAATTAGTCTCTATTTTTATAGACAATTAATTAACATATCTCTTGGGAATAGCTACCTTATTCCAACCATTACCACTCTTCATGTCAAGAATAATTTCATTTTATAACTATCCATAAGCTCTTTTTAGGATCAAAATTCATCTATTTTCATAACCAAGAGTCATGTCTTCTCTTCACTAAAAGTCATGTCTTTTCTTAACCAAAAGACACCTCTTTTATGATGACCAAACTATTTCAACGATGCCCAAAATTTGTTATATACAAAATTTACATAAATTCATACATACAAGAAGGTATCTGTTAGAATTTGAATTTTCAATTAGTGTTAATAACTCCATTAAAATCAATGGTAGATAAAACTTTGAACCATAATTTCACTTATTAATCAAATTATCATATATATGAATTTATACACATTCGATTAGAAATTTCTTATACCTAAGCACTTTTATGACCTTGTGCTTCTCTTGCTTTCATGAACATTTACAAAGGTTCATCTGACTTTTGTTAGAAGTGGCATTGCTTCATATGTCCATATAGGTGAAGTTCCTAAATTTGTTATTTTAGCATTGCTTTGCTAAAACCTTAAATTTCATCAAGAATGTTTCCTATACTCATCCTCCTAACTTTCTATGAGAACTAATCTTGTGTCTCAATACTTGATCACCATTAAATTACAATAGCTTGTTGTTACCCACTTAACTTTGATAATTTTGTTAGAAATTATAAAGTTGAGTTTCCACTAGCATTGACTATAACCAATTTGTCTAAGACCGATGCCCTTGGCAATGGGAAGAAGAACACTAGAAGTGTCAAAATTTGTGTAGGCACTCTTTTTAGTGCCAAAAATTTTCACCCTCGCTTCCATCCAAATAATAGATATTGCTTTCAATGACATGGAAATTGCCAAGAAATAGCACCTTTGAATAACATTTCGCAACAACTTCTATATTAAAAGACAAAGCAGCAAGCTTGACTTTAGGAATCTAAAAACAAATATTCCTACAGTGGGCTAGTGCAACGTTTTTATTTTATTTTATTTTATTTTATTTTATATAATTTAAGGGGGAAAGTATACTAGAAGTGTCAAAAATTGTGTATGGCACTCACTTTGGTGCCAAAAGTTTCTGTCGGATCACTTAAATGCCAAATCGGAGAAAAAAATGATTACTTTGGTACCATCGACGAGAGATTCCGGCCAAATTAATTATGTGGCTTTTATATATTTATATATTTATATATATTTAAAAAAAAGTTGTGGTGGCTTTTAAAACTTTGTTTTACTATCATACATGGATAGTGATAAAGGGAGCATCCAACGTAGCTCCATCGACCAACTTAGAACTATCGATGCTTATCCAAGCCAATAAAGAAGTTGGGCATTATGTGCTTTGATGGATCATTTTGAATGAATAATGTTAATTACTTATCGGTACTTTGTGGTATATCGATAACTATCAATGGGAGGCCATTTTAGATATCTTGTATGACCAATTGATGAAGTTTCAGGAGGATTATTTTCTGGTCAAGGGAGGAGCATGAATTTTGGGAAGGCTAAAGGTTCACGAATGCGGTTTAAGAATAGAGAAAGCCAAAGGTTCAAGAATACGGAAAGCTAAAGGTTCGAGAATGCGGAAGGCCGAAGATTAAAGACATTTAGTTCCCGTGTTAATAAAGGCTTTTCTTAAGTTCCTAGGCGTCTTTATTTTTATGTAGCTCAAGAGTCAAATGGTTAAGTTCCTAGGTCATTAAAGTTTGTTTTTAATATTTCCTAAGGCTAAAATCCTCCTATAAATGGGGGAAAACTATCCAATGTATAGGAGATACGAATTTTATGAATGAAAATGGTGAGATTTCCTTTACTTGAGTGAATACCTTCGGAGAGTGGATAACTCCTTTCGGTTTCTTTATCCTTAGCTAGTGGAATCTTTAGGCCTTGGTGGTGAGCTTCTCCTATCCTGAAGTCCTTTATCCTTGGCTGGTGGAAGCTTTAGGCCTTAGTGGTGAATTTCGTAGATCTCGATCCTCTTCTTCGGTTGGTGGCGCGGCCTTTATACCTTGGAAGGAGATCACTCCATCTTTTCTTATTCCTTTTCATTTCTTTCATGTATACATTACTCCATACACTTAACCACATAAAACCCCTCTGAAAAATTTCCGTTCTAGAATCACTCACCCCATCACGCATCAAAATATTGGTATCAGAGCTCAAGGTTCAACTCATTTGAGTGATTCCTTTCTTTCTTCTATTACAAATTCCTTATGGATGATCAAGTTCCAAGAGGCTTGACTTTGGAGCAAGTGCACAACAAAAGGCGAGATCGTGCAATCCAAAATCTTCAGCAACAAATGGAGCGTGTCCTCAATCTTCTAGAGAATCCGGCGAGACAAGGACAGCTAGCAAGGCGTCCCAATGAACGACATCGGCGTGACGATTCTGAATCTCGTCAAAATTCTGATGGTGATTTTGAGTCCACTAGAGACAACCGAACGATTCTGCACTCTAGTGATTTTGAATCTCCAATTCGAAGACGAAGACGAAGAAGGAGGCATAAGAAGGATGAAAGAGACATTAAAGTGGAGGTCCCTGAGTTTGGCGGTAATCTCAATCCCAACGACTTTGTGGATTGGTTACATACAACCGAACGAATTTTTGACTTCAAGTCCTACTTGGATGAGAAGAAATGTAAGGTTGCTGTCCTAAAGCTGACAAAATATGCTTCTCTATGGTGGGAGAATCTAAAGCATCAACAAGCAAGGGAAGGAAAATGCCAAATCAAGTCTTGGGAAAAACTCAAGAAGTTGATGAAGAAGAGGTTCTTGCCCGACAACTATAAGCAAGATCTCTTCCTCAAACTAAATTCCCTAAGACAACAAGGGATGAGTGTTGAAGAATACATTCTTGAGTTTGACCAACTCAAAATGAGGAGTGAAGTTCTAGAAGTTCCCGAGCAAACCATCGCTCGTTTCCTTGGTGGCATGAATCGAGAAATTGCTGATATGGTTGAACTTCAACCGTACTGGTCCTTTGAAGACATATGCAAGTTAGCCATAAAAGTCAAAAAACAATTGAAGAGCAAGAGGTTTTCCTCCAGAACCTCAACAAAGGCGACATCCTATTTTAAGGGTGCTTCCTCAAGTAAGGGCGAGAGTACGTCGACAAAAGACAAAGGCAAAGGAAAAATTGCAGAGCCTTCCTAAGAAGTCCAAAAGTAGTTTGAAGGTGATGCAATGAAATGCTTTAAGTGCCATGATTTTGGGTATTTACAAGCAAATTGTCCAAATCAGAGAGTTATGACTCTTCAAGAAATTGAGGAGATCAACTCGGCGCTTCAAGAGGCTGAGGGCAATCAAGACCAAAGTATTTCTGAATCTGATGAGGAAGAAGAAGTTGTGGAGAAAGCCGACGATGGCGAGATGTTGATTATCCGAAGAGCATTGCATGTTGAAGTTTCTCTTGATAAAGAGCAAAGGGAGAATATATTTTACACCTGTTGCACTATTAATGGAAAGGTGTGTTCGGTGATCATCGATGGTGGGAGCTACACCAATGTTACTTTGACAACTCTTGTCAACAAGCTGAAGCTTCCAACAATGAAACATCCTCAACCAAACAAGCTGCAATGGCTCAATCAAGGGAATGAACTCAAGGTAACCAAACATGTTCTTATATCCTTTTCGATTGGGAAGAACAATCGAGATAAGGTTGTATGTGATGTGATTCCTATGGAGGCATGTCACTTATTATTGGGTAGACTGTGGCAATTTGATATAAAGGCTATGCATGATGGTTGGAAAAACACATACTCTTTTCATAAGGAACATAAGTACATTACTCTTTTACCTTCGAATCCTTCTTCGATACATAATAATCAACCTAAGGAGGGAAACAGTTGTAAGGAAAATCTATTCTTGAGTGAGACACAGGTTGAGAGAGCCATTAGCAAACAAAATAATGTATTTGCTTTGCTTGTGGTTGAGAAAAGGAGTGAGATAGAGCGACCCATACATCCAAAAATATATTGCTTGTTGAAAGAATTTGCAGATGTATTCTTGGAGGATTTGCCACCTGGATTACCTCCTATAAGAGGTATTGAGCATCAAATTGATTTGATCCCCGGTGCTCCACTACCAAACAAGCCAGCTTATCGATGCAATCCAGAGGAAACAAAGGAGTTGCAAAGACAAGTCGATGAACTTATCATCAAAGGATACGTCCGAGAAAGCATGAGTCCCTGCTTTATTCTAGCTCTACTTGTACCTAAGAAGGATGGTACATACCGAATGTGTGTTGATAGCTGGCCATCAACAACATCACCATTAAGTATAGGTACCCTATGCCTAGACTTGATGATATGCTTGACGAATTATATGGTTCTTCTATGTTTTCAAAGATAGATTTGTAGAGTGGTTATCATCAAATCAAAATGCGAGAAGGTGATGAATGGAAGACGGCTTTCAAGACCAAGGGAGGCCTTTATGAGTGGTTGGTTATGCCATTCGGATTATCTAATGCTCCGAGTACTTTCATGAGACTTCTGAATTGTGGCATCCTAAAATCTCATGACAACTTCTGGAGTACCATGAACCATGATTAGGTAATGGAAGTGCCATTGGATTTTGTATTAGCCATTGAATCAATGAATTTCAATTAATTTAAGGCCGAGCATTGTAATGGACAATTGTTTGGATGGAGATGTGTCTACAAGTGACCCAAGGATTTTATTAAGGTGCAAATTAATATAGAAATCTTATTCTTGGTGGTGCACTTTATAAGTAGAATTTTATTGATTTAAATTACAAATTTTTGTGGGCTTATAAGTTGAAATTAGGTGTTTATTTGAATGAGGATTAAATGGAATAGGAATAGGAGCGGGTGGGCTGATTTTTAGGCCCAAAGACCATCCAACCAGCCCACACAGCCCCCTATTTGATCGGCCCATGAAGGCCCAAGACCGGCCCAACATTGAAGCCCATCAACCCTTGCATGTGAGTTGCCAAGTGGCAAGGAGGTTGAGCCAAGTGTGGCTGCCCCCATTGGCTCCTTTGGGTGGCTGCATGCAATCAAATGATTGCTAATGATGAAGGGAAGAAATTAGGGGGAAATAGGGGGTGGATTAGGTGAGGAAAGGGAGAGAAAGAGAGTGTGTCGTCCGAGAGAGAGAGGAGAGAAAGAGAGAAAGGAAAGGAAAGGAAGAAAGGAAGAGAGAAAGGAGAGGCTGTGCGTGTGAGAGGAAGGAGGGAGGTCCGTCCGCTGATCGTCCACCTAGCTCGCCGCCATTCGTTCGCTGCTTTGCCCGCCATCTTTGTTGCTGTTTGTGCTTAAGTTTGAGGCAAGTAGAGTCCTAAAACCTACCCTTTACATTGTTGTGACGTGTGTGTAGAAGATGGTGAATTTTGGTTGTGGTAGATGTGATGAAAGGTCGAAGTTATGGGGAGAAATTCGTTGGCCTAGCATGCTGTTCTGGAAAAACCAGTCCGACCATCCATGAGTTTGTGTGCTGCATGCGCCTTTTTAGTTGGAATCTTGTTTCGATTTCTTCATGAAAGTTGTAGAGAACATATTGAGGAACAACATACTAAAATTTGAGGCAAAACGAACAAGTAATGGTTAGTGAAATGAGTTTTCCTTTGAGAAATTAGATCTGGAATTCGTTGTGCCGACCTTTAGTGATTTCGTGGTCTGTAAAGTAGTCTTCTTGTAAAAATCTCACTTTGATCTCTTAATGAAAGTTGTAGGTAATATTCTGAGGAATAATATACTGAAAATTTAGAAGAAATGAACATATGTAGGTTGGTGAAATGAGTTTCTTTTGAAAGATGATAATCTGGGAAAAGGCGACACCGAGAACAGGGGGAAATAATCGCGTATATCTATTAATATAGAACGATTTTGGTTTCTATTTCTACATGAGATATTTACATTTAGGACTTTTATATAACATGTCAAAATTTCAGAATTTTTAAAGTTCATTTGGGTATTTATTTAAATTACTTCCGAAACTGTGCAAGCTGAAATATTGAAGTTTTGAAAACTGTGATGCATGGACCATACTGTTTTGTGTGAGATTCTTTCGGAATGGTGTTATTCATGAGATATCTTCCTTTAGGTCTCGTCTATAATGTGTCAAGTTTTCAGAATTTGTTAATACCATTTACTAATTTTTCTAGAATTTTAACTAGAGGAATGCATTCTGATTTATCCAAAAAATTGATGTGTTTTGAAAAATAAATGAATTTATCCATGTGATGTAATACTTTGAGTGGTTGATTTTGCTGCATATGTGATGACATATGGCATGTTATCTGGCATGAAAAGTTGGTTGAGACCCTTGATATTATTGCATCAAATGCCATGTTGAAATTGAGATACATGTGTGAATATAAATTGAGAAAATAATGAGACCGTCGGAGGTGTGAGCCGACGATGCCCCGGGAGTGTCGGGATGCTCGGAGTGTGTGTGCCGGATGCCCCGGGAGTGTTGGGATGCCTGGAGGTGTGTGTTGGAAGCCTTGGAGGTGTGTGTCGGGGGGATACCTCGTGATGCTAGTTGGGGTACGAGATGCTCGGAGTGTGTGTGCCGGATGCCCCGGGAGTGTTGGGATGCCTGGAGGTGTGTGTTGGAAGCCTTGGAGGTGTGTGCCGGGGGGATACCTCGTGATGCTAGTTGGGGTACGAGATGCTCGGAGTGTGTGTGCCGGATGCCCGGAGGTGTGCGCCAGAGGTTCCTCACGATGCCAGGTGGGATGCGAGCGATAAATTGTGGGATGCAAACATTGATCCCTGGGAAGAAAATGATGTGATTTAACTGAAATATAAAGATCGAGGATGTGTGCATATGGCATGGTGATACATGCATGGCTGTTTAATGATGAGTATATGGTGGTATATGCACATATGACATGGTGATATATGCATGACTATTTGATGATGAGTCATGGTGGAATATGCACATTGCATAATGATATATGCATGACTGTTTAATGATGAGTGCATGGTGATATATGCACGTTGTATAACGATATATGCATGGCTGCTTGATGCTATGCATGGCTGTGAGGTAAGGTATGCTTGAATGCATGGATTATATGTGTTTTATTCTTGATTGTTTTGTTTGACGCATTGAGTAATTTGGTGGATCTTTACTGCTGAGTGGTTGTACTCACCCCTTTTGGGGATTAACATTTCAGATTAGAAAGATGCCTTTGCTGCCAATTGCATGCGGTACTTACTATGGCATACCTACTGATGTTGATGTGGAGTGTACGGAGCATATTTGTGTTGGTGCCCCTGGTTTAGTGTTTGTTCGAGTTCAAGTCCTAGTGATGTATGATGTGGGTTGAGCTGATGGTCCGGTTATCCAGGAGTTTTTGTTTGTCCACGTCCGGCATGATGGAGTGATGTTAGGGATGTTACCGCCGCCGCCGCCCGATGCACCGGATTGGGTGTGATGGCACGATAGCTGATGGGAGCTGACATTTTTTGGAGATAGCCGACGCTTGTTGATGGAGGGTTGTACATGTTCGATGTAGGGTCGAGTCCTGTTTTGTGTGATAGCCAAGTATAGTTAAAAATCTTGGCCTTTTTGTTGTACCGACCCCAAAATATCCATCATGAAAATATAAATAAAAGTGACTCGGCTTTATCTTATCTTTTGGAGCATAGCTGGTGTGCATTGCAGTATGGTTATTGGAATAAGGGATGGTGAGACTTGTTTATGTTTCTGCTAATAAGCTGCGCTGGGACCTTTTCAAAAAAAAAAAAAATTGCTAGTTAAAGGGTATCAATATGTGAAGTCGTAGGAGATCGGCTAATATGAGATCACTTGTGGCGACCTCAAGCGAGTCAGGGGTGCCACATGAATGGGGTTCTTCATTCATTTATTGGTCAATTTGTCGTTGTTTATTTCGACGATATTCTTGTTTATAGCAGGAACGAGGAGGAGCATATCTCTCATTTAAAACAAGTCTGCGATGTCTTGAGAGATCAAAAACTGTATGCTAAAAAGGAGAAATGTGAGTTCTTCGCTCCAAGCATTGTGTTTCTTGGTTATGTGGTTTCTAAAGATGGAATCTCTGTTGATCAAACCAAGGTGGACGCTATGAAGACTTGGCTGGCTTTGTAGTCCATTTCCGATGTAAGAAGTTTTCATGGACTTGTTTCTTTCTATTGACGTTTTGTCAAAAATTTTAGTACTGTCATGGCTCCTATAACTAAATGCATGAAGAATGGTGCTTTTGAATGGACAAACGCTGCTCAAAATGCCTTTGAGGTAATCAAGCATAAACTTTTTGAGTCCCCTATTCTTGCACTTCCTGATTTTGATAAAGTATTTGAAGTTGAGTGTGATGCAAGCGGAGTTGGTATTGGTGCTGTTCTGGTGCAAGCACAAAAGCCATTGGCATATTTTAGCGAAAAGTTATCCAATTCCAAGAGAAATTATTCAACTTATGACAAAGAGTTCTATGCCATTGTCCGAGCTCTTGATCATTGGAGTCATTATTTGAGGCCAAAACAATTTGTCCTTCATTTTGATCATGAGACGCTTAAGTTTATTAGTGGCCAACGCAAGCTTAATTCTAGACATGCAAAATAGGTAGAATTTCTTCAATCATTTTCTTTTGTCTCAAAATATAAACCCGGGCACACTAATGTTGTAGTAGATGCTTTATCGAGAAGATATTCTATGCTTGCTATTCTGGACTCTAAGATTCTCGAATTTCAATCAATGAAAGAACTTTATTTTGAAGATGCGGAGTTCTCATCCATCATCAAAAATTGCAAGCGGTGAGTTCAAGGTACATATTCTTTGCAAGATGGGTTTCTTTTTAAAGGAAATCAATTATGTGTCCTAAAGAGTTCTTTTCGCGAATTGCTTATTCGAGAGGCGCATGGTGGAGGATTGGCTGGTCATTTTGGTATTAACAAAACTCTTGAGGTTCTTCAAGAGCATTTCTATTGGCCAAAGATGAGTGGAGATGTGCATGCTATCATCTCTAGGTGTGCAACTTGTCAAAGATCAAAAAGCCATTTCCATCAAGGTTTGTACACTCCACTTCCGGTACCATTGCAGCCCTGGGAAGATGTTAGCATGGATTTCATTGTGGCTCTACCAAGAACTCAAAGAGGTAAAGATGCTATAATGGTGGTCGTCGATCGGTTCTCTAAAATGGCTCATTTCATGCCATGTCACAAGAGCAATGATGCATCTCACATTGCTGAATTATATTTCAAAGAGATTATTCACGTTCATGGAGTACCAAAGACCATTGTGTTGGATCATGATTCCAAGTTTTTAAGCTACTTTTGGAGGACTCTATGGAGAATGCTTGGTACAAGACTCTTAATCAGCACAACTTGTCATCCACAAACCGATGGCCAAACGGAGGTGACAAATCGTACTCTAACCACTCTTCTTCGTGGTATGGTGAGTAAATCTTTGAAAGATTGGGATTTAAAGCTTGCGCATGCTGAATTTGCTTACAATCAATCACCAAGTTATACTACTGGTCGATCGCCATTTGAAGTTGTGTATGGAATTAATCCTCTCACACCCATTGATTTAATTCCAATTCCATCTAACTCTCAAGTAAACTTTGATGGCAAGAAAAGAGGTAAATCAATGAAGAAGCTCCATGAGCAGATTTGACCTAAGATTGAAAAGGCCAACGAATCTTACAAGAAGAAAGCTAATCAACATCGCAAGAAGACTCAATTTCAACCGGGCGATCTTGTATGGCTTCACTTGAGGAAGGAGAGATTTCCATTTCAACGAAAGAACGAGCTCTTGCCTAGAGCTGATGGTCCCTTTAAAGTTATTGAGCGAATTGGTGACAATGCTTACAAGATTGACCTTCTTGGAAAGTTTGGAGTTTCGGCAACATTCAACGTGGGAGACCTTTCTCCTTACTTGGAGGATGAAAACCTTCTAGATTTGAGGACAAATCTCAAACAACCCGGAGAGGATGATGCGGGAGCATCCAACGTAGCTCCATCGACCAACTCAGAACCATCGATGCTTATCCAAGCTAATAAAGAAGTTGGGCATTATGTGCTTTGATGGATCATTTTGAATGAATAATGTTAATTACTTATCGGTACTTTGTGGTATATCGATAACTATCAATGAGAGGCCATTTTAGATATCTTGTATGACCAATTGATGAAGTTTTAGGAGGATTATTTTCTGTTCAAGGGAGGAGCACGAGTTTTGGGAAGGCTAAAGGTTCACGAATGCGGTTTAAGAATATGGAAAGCCAAAGGTTCAAGAATACAGTTCAAGAATACGGAAAGCTAAAGGTTTGAGAATGCGGAAGGCCGAAGATTAAAGGCATTTAGTTCCCGTGTTAATAAAGGCTTCTTAAGTTCCTAGGCGTCTTTATTTTTATGTAGCTCAAGAGTCGAACGTTTAAGTTCCTAGGTCATTAAAGTTTGTTTCTAATATTTCCTAAGGCTAAAATCCTCTTATAAATAGGGGAAAACTATCCAATGTATGAGAGATACGAATTTTATGAATGAAAATTGTGAGATTTCCTCTATTTGAGTGAACTCCTTCGGAGAGTGGATAACTCCTTTCGGTTTCTTTATCCTTGCCTGGTGGAATCTTTAGGCCTTGGTGGTGAGCTTCTCTTATCCCGAAATCCTTTATCCTTGGCTGGTGAAAGCTTTAGGCCTTGGTGGTGAACTTCGTAGATCTTGATCCTCTTCTTCGGTTGGTGGTGTGGCCTTTATACCTTGGAAGTGTTGGAGAAAACTTCCTTGAGTGTTTTGAAGCTGACAAAACATTTCTATCAATCTAGTCTGAAGACTTGCAGACTCTTCCATCTAAGTCTGAAGACTTCAGACTGCCAAACTCAAGACTCAAAGTCTATCCTCATTGACAGTTTCCAAACCGTCGAAGAAGGCTTATCCAGAACTGGATGTTTCGTTAAGGATTTGACCTTATCGACTGGAGAAGATCTCTTGGCTGGATATAGCATGCCAGAATCCTTTATCTAAATCAAGATTGATTCAGGGATTATGGATTCGTTGATTGGCGAAGTATACTTGAAAGGTTCTACTTATGGAAACCTAGATCCTGATTGTATGGGCGACCATGATTGATGGACTATCGTCACATTCCTTAAATAGCTCGAAGATCTTCCTAATTGATTATGTCCAACGGGTAGATTGGAAAAATTCCTTTGGTAAGTGCCAACGGGTGTGATGGCATAAAGGAGTATATAAGGAAGACGTTCCGGTTGTTCGAGTGTATGCGTGATAAAAGAATTCCAAAGTCTGAAGCTCCTTGTTCTTTGTCAATTAAACTGTTGAGCAAAATACTGTACGCAAAAGAGAGTCTATATCTTTGAGAGACCTTGAGGAAGTGTAGTAGAGTCTCTACATTGTGGAATCAAGGAAGAGCTTTTCTATAACAACTCTTTTGTTCATAGTGAAATCCAGCCGGTGGGTTGTTAGTGTGGAAGAGTGGACGTAGGCTTTGATTAAGCCAAACCACTATAATCTCTGTGTTCATATTCTCTTCTCTACGCTCTTTTACCTTGATCTTAACTCGTTTTGTTTACAAGAGATGAATTTCCTTTTCATAATCTATTGTTGATTAGTGCTGCATACTTATCTCATAAAATTATTTTTACACCTATTCACCCCCCTCTAGGTGCTCATACTAGCTTTCACAATTGGTATCAGAGCTTGTGTACTCACTTAAGTTGAAGTGTTTTACTTCAGAGTTAAAGATCCATGGCTAGTATGTTGGCTCCAGGACTGGTTGAAGGGCAAAGCAATACCAGACCGCCTTATTTTGATGGAAAGGAATACAACATATGGAAAAACAAGATGAAGGCATTTCTAAGATCAAAGGATCCTCTGGAATGGGATGTGGTAGACAAATAAATCATTCCTAAAGCTGCATCTGTCTCAGAAAGAGGAAAAGAAGCCGTTGAGTCTAGCGAAATGACTCAAGAAGAGATAACCAAGAGACAAACTCTTGATGCAAAAGCAATTTATTCTTTATATTGTGCATTATCACCTACTGAATATATTCGAATATCTTCTTGTGATACAGCTAAAGAAGTCTGGGATAGATTACACATCACCTATGAAGGAACTGATTGAGTGAAAGAAACCAGAATCAACATTCTGCTCGGTCAATACGAAGTATTCAAAATGAAATTAGGAGAATCTATCACTAGCATGTTTAGTCGTCTTACATAAATCATGAATGGTGTTGAAAATCAAGGTCAACCAATTTTTGATCCCATGAAAGTAAACAAACTACTGCGTGGACTCTCCAAGGATTGGAATCACATAAAGACCTCAATAAGGGAGACACAAAGAATTATGCCACTTTCTGTCGATGAATTGGTTGGGACTCTTCAGTCTTATGAAGTGGAGCGAATCAATAAAGATGAAGATCCTAAAGGTAAGAAATCCATTGCATTAAAATCTAATGATGATTCTGATGTCACAGATTCTGAAGACGATATGGATGATGAGGAGCTTGCTCTCATGATAAGAAGATTCAGAAAGCTAAATAGAAAGGGGAGAAGATTCAATCCAAAGAAACAAAGTTTTCAAAAGCAACATACTAAGTCTGTTGAGGATGATGAATCCAATAGAGATGTAGTCTGTTTTGAATGTAAGAAAAAGGGACACATCAGACCCAACTGTCCCATTCTGAGGAAAAAGAAAGGAAAAATTGAGAAATATCGAAAGGCACTCAAAGCAGAAACTTGGAGTGAAACAGAATGTGAAGAAAGTGATGATGATTATGCCAATATTTGTCTCATGGCACAATCAGACTCAGATTCAAACTCCAAGACAGACTCAGATTCAGACAGTGAATTCGAGGTAAGTAATTTGAATATTCATTCTAGAGTCTCTAGATACATTGATGAATTGTGTTTTAGTCTCAAACTTCTCTCAAAAGGATTTCCAAACTCAAAAGAGAAAATTCTACACTAAAGCAGTAGGAAAATGTTTGGAAAGAAAATGTCAAAAGTCTAGAAAAAAGTGTTACTACTTTGAAAGAAAATGCAGACAATCTTTTAAAAGAAAATGCATTCTTAAAAAATGACATCCTTAAATATTTCTAAAAGATTTTCTATAGGATCTGAGAAACTTGAAAAAATTCTTTCAGCACAAAGACCTTACTTCAACAAATCAGGTTTAGGAATGACTGCTAAAACCATTCCTCTAATTGATTTTCCTAAAGTAAAGGAAAGAATTAAGCAAAGATCTACAAGAGATGCTTACAAAAATCATTTCCAAAAAGTTTTTGTAAAACCAGTAGGTCGCAGTGCTCTTAGATGTTCTAAGTGCAATAGCTCAGACCATTTTGAGAAAGAATGTCCTATGGTTTGGAAAGCTGTTAAGAAGGTATGGGCAAAGACCGTATATTACACTAACATCAATGGATCCAAGAAAATATTGGTACTAAAGAAAGCTTGAGTCTCTTTTATACATACAGGTCACTATCAAGAAAAAGATTAAATGGTACCTGGATAGTGGATGCTCAAGGCATATGACAGGAGATTCAAATTGCTTCATAAAGCTTGTTCAAGTTAATGGTGGAAAAGTTTCATTTGGAGGAAACAACAAAGGAAGAATTGTGGAATACGGAACTATAAAGATTGGAAGCCTCACGATCAGTAATGTTTCCTTAGTGGAAGGACTCAACTACAATTTGCTAAGTATCAGTCAGCTGTGTGACACCAGTTTCAAAATCAATTTTCAAGAGGGAATATGTTCATGAACCAATAAAGACTCCTCTCAGTCTTTCACGGGTTGAAGACATGGAAATATCTACCTCTTGGATGTCAAACCAAATGAAACCCAATGTCTAATCTCAATTCAAGAAGAAGCAAACTTATGGCACATAAAGCTTGCGCACATCAACATCAAGCAAATAGCCAAAATTTCAGCAAAGAAGCTTAATTGTGGTCTACCCAATCTGTCATACCAAAAGTCTGATCTATGCACACCATGTGTGTTGGGAAAACATGTAAGAAACTCATTCAAACCAATAAATCAAGTTTCCACTAATCATGTACTGCAGCTCTTGCATATGGATCTCTTTGGACCAACCAGAACTCAGAGTATTGGAGGTAAAAAATACTATTTAGTGATTGTGGATGATTATTCATGGTTCACTTGGGTCTATTTCTTGGCAAGTAAGTCTAAAACCTTTTCTTATTTTACAAAGTTTGCTAAAAAGGTTCAAAATGAGAAATGATATGTTATTTCGAGTATATGAACAGACCATGAAGGTGAATTTGAAAATCAAGACTTTACAAAATTCTGTGATGAATCTGGTTTTCAGCATGTGTTCCCTTCTCCATATACTCCAGAGCAAAATTGAGTTGTGGAAAGAAAGAATAGATCGCTTCAAGAAATGGCTAGAACTCTTTTAATTGAAAGTAACATCTCTTCACGTTTTTGGGCTGAAGCAGTTTCAACAGCATGTTATATTATTAATAGAGTCTTTCTAAGGCCTATTTTGGAGAAAACTCCTTACGAGTTATTCAAAGGAAAGAAGCCCATTGTTTCGTATTTTCATGTATTTGGATGTAAATGTTTTATATTGAAAAATGCTAATGATCGAGTTGGTAAGTTTGAAGAAAAATTAGATGAAGGTATTTTCCTTGGATATTCTATCACAATCAAAGCTTACAGAGTTAACAACAAGAAGACTCAATTTGTGGAGGAATCAATGAACGTCAAATTTCAAGACTTTATGCAAAACCAATCGATTCAGACTCAACCTGAAGAATCTGAATTTGCTCCAGACTCTACAAAGTCTAAATCTTCAGAAGCAACTCAGACTTCAGAAGACCAGCAACAAATGATCATCGAAGATTCAAATAAGAAAAATGATCAACAGTCTGACAAATCAACCAGCAATTAGAAGCATAAGTCCAATCATCCCAACGATCTCATTATTGGTGATATTAATGAAGGAATTCGCACAAGATCCAAAATGCACGAAGAGTCTAGTGCTGTGGCTCTTATTTCTGAAATAGAACCCAAGAGCATAGAAGAAGCTTTAACTGATGAAAGCTGGATTGAAGCTATGCAAGAAGAACTCATGCAATTCAGCATTAATGATGTCTGAGAATTGACTTCTAAATCGAAAGGTAAGTCTATCATTAGAGCTAAATGGGTTTTCAAGAACAAGATGAACGAGAAAGGAAAGGTCGTAAGAAACAAAACAAGACTCATGGCCAAGGGATATATGCAAGAAGAAGGGATATACTATGATGAGACTTACGCACCAGTAGCAAGGTTAGAAGCAATTAGATTATTACTTGCTTTTGCTTGTCATAAGAATTTCAGGTTATTCCAAATGGACGTCAAAAGTGTTTTCCTAAATGGATTTATCCAAGAGGAAATCTAGGTGGAACAACCACCCGGTTTTGAAGACCCAAGAAAACCAGACTCTGTATTCAGACTGAAAAAGGCTTTATATGGTTATATGGTTTAAAGCAAGCACCTCGAGCTTGGTATGATAGGCTAAGTAAGTTTTTAATTCAGAATGGTTTTGTCAAAGGTAAAGTAGATACTACATTGTTTATCAAAAGAGAAAGCAAAAGTTTTATACTTGTTCAAATTTATGTTGATGATATTATTTTTGGATCTTCTAATGAAAATCTGTGCAAGAAATTTTCTAAGTCTATGTAGGATGAGTTTGAAATGAGCATGATGGGTGAGCAAACCTTCTTTCTCGGGCTTCAAGTGAAACAACAAAAGGAAGGAATCTTTATTCATCAAGAAAAATATGATAAAGAACTTGTCAAAAAGTTTGGACTAGAAAATTGCAAAAAGACTGATATACCAATGTCAAGTTCTTTGAAGATGGACAAAGATGAAGACGGGAAGAAAGTTGACCAGAAGCTATACAGGAGTATCATTGGTTCACTTCTTTATCTAACTACTTCTAGACCTGACATGTTGTTTAGTGTTTGTATATGTGTCAGATTTCAAGCAGACCCTAAAGAATCTCATCTAAGTGTTGCAAAGCATATTATCAAATACATTGCCTCAACTTCAAATTTGGGTCTCTGGTATCCTAAAGAAGGAGACTTTACTCTTCTTGGATATTCAGATGCAGACCTAGCTGGATGCAGAGTTGATAGAAAGAGTACCTCGGGCACCTGTCAACTACTTGGAAGCAGGACAGTATCTCGGTTTTCAAGGAAGCAAAGTACAGTAGCTCTTTCTACAACAGAAGCAAAGTATGTAGCTCTTGGAAGTTGTTGTTCACAAATTCTGTGGATAAAACAACAGTTAAGAGACTTTGGAATTGAAGATTCATGCACTCAAATCAAATGTGACAACACCAGCGCAATCAATCTCACCAAGAATTCGATTCTTCATTCAAGAGCAAAACATATAGAGATAGATTTGACATCATTTCATTAGAGATCATGTTCAAAATGGGGAAGTTTCAATTCAGTTTATTGACTCAGAGAATCAACTGGCGGATATATTTACAAAGCCTTTGGAGAAAAATCAATTTGAAGTTGTTCGTTCCAAACTCAATATCTTAAAGTCTGAGGATGTTCAGACTTAGGATTGAAAGTCTACAGTCTCTTAGACTCAGACAATCAAGACGCTATGACTGTAAGTTGTTTCTATTTTAGAAATTTATTTCTCGGATCAAATCTTGAAAAGGTACGATCTTCTATCCAAAATTGATTGGTGTTATTTCCCAGTTTCCTTGATTATTGCAATCCTTTTTTTTTTTTGAACAAGAAGTTATTTTTTTTTAAAAATGATAGTTATCTAATTTTTTGAAAAGGCAGTTATTTTTTCAAAAAGGCATTTTTATATTTCCTTTTTCACGACGTTCTGTATGCCTCACTTTAACTGCCTTATATACTGTCGGTTCTTCTTCATTTTACTCACAAAAACCCTAAGAGAAGCACCGATCTTCCATTTCTGTCTTCTTCTCTTGTTTAATCCTCGAAAAAGTTTTCATCTTTCTTGGGAAACAAGCTTGGAATCTCTCAAAGACTGTGAAAGATGTCATCTCAAATAAAGTCTTCAAGGATTGTGAACAGGGGACCACAACAAATGCGTGAGGGGCCTACGCACTTTGATCTCACCAAGGAAGAAGAATCTCCTAGATAGCAGTAGAGCCCACAACATTCTCAGCAGTGTCCATCTCCTCCATCTAGACCTCAGGATGTTGAACATCGAGAAGAGGAAGAAATCATCGAAGATGCAGAACCCGTAAGAACTCTTAAGCCCGCTTTTACCTACAAGCTTTATCGTGCTTTGAAGAGGGGTGGTACTCCGTTGAACTACATTGATGAATTTCTTAAAGACAAAGGGTATAGAAATGAAACTTTCTTTTTACACACAATGGAACGATTGGGAATTGCCCCTATTGGGTCGGTGGAAGAGGCATTGGCAAACCAAGCGATCCACGTGTTGGAGGGCTGAGTCAACCAGATGGGAATGACGATGATAGGATGTGCAGTCAGTTTAAACCTAGAATGGGTGTTGTCACGCCCCGATCCTCGGGCACGCACACATCCTTCTCTTTTGGTCAATTTTATAATGCGATATCCCAGGACTAGTATCGCCGACCCCTTCATTTATTAAGCACATGCGGAAGCAGTTAAAATCCCCAGACAATAAAACGATGGGATAGAAAAGCAGGCTATATTTTTCATATTGAAATCTATAACCAAACTTTTATACATGGCATTAAACATAGCACTTCACAAAATATTCACATAACTCACAGCCTCACTCTATCTACACATCTACAAAGGGTTCGCAAAAGATGGGATTTCAATCCTCATCTGGGTCATACTCAGGGTCATCCTGATCCTCCTCTGACTCCTCTTCACTTAGATCATTCTCCTCCAAATCATCATTCCCTTCTTCAGCTTCATCTTCGGCTTCCGACGTCGGCTCATCTTCAGGCATCTCCTCAGCTGCTCCCCAATCTTCTTCCTCCTCCGGAGCTTCCACTTCTTGCTGCTGATCCCTCACATCCACTACCGATCCCTCCGCTCGATCGGCTGTTCCTTCTCCAAATGCCTTTTCCATCACATCAAACGGCACATCCTCTTCTAGGATAGGACCTTCTCTACGCCCATCAAAGTAATCACGGTACCAAGACCTATACTTGTGGGGCCTCTGATCTTCCTCTCCCACATTGACCCAAATGGTTGACTGGACTAAAACGTACACCAATCCTTCCGGGTGAGGGTGGACGTGAAAATGGGTCTCAAACTCAGAAATTTGCTCCGGAACACCATAATGCATACGAGGACGAGAAGGTGGAGGTCCTGCCATCCTAAGGGCCTGAAATGATATCCCACAACCGGGATGAGACTACGTCTCAACGAGTTCTACCCCACTAAGCCCGATTAGTAAACCATTATACTACAGGCTGCCTAACCACGCACAGGGCAGAAGACGTACCTTGGCATCAGATCCCACCTGCATATCAGTACAATTCATAATAGGCACCTAAGCAATCATATCACCGATCGAAGCATCGATCAAATCGACCTAGTCGATTATATTCCAACAAGACCACTCACGGTCATTTCCATTCAGTCAATCAATTCACAACATCAAATCAAAGCATCGACCTAGTCGATTACATGTCAAACAAATCAATCTATATTTAAAAACTAGGTCACGTGTATTCTCCATGATGACCTTCCAAGTCTCCGAGTCACGTGCCTCGAACCTTGGGCCCACGTGCATTCTCTCAGGCGACCTTTTCGCCAAGGTGATGCATCAAGTCACCGAGCTCACGTGCCCTTTTAGATGCCCGGGCCCACGTGCATTCTCTTAGGTGCATTTCACCAAAGCGAGGCATCAATTCGCCGAGCCCACGTGCCCTTTTAGATGCCCGCACTTAGTCACAGAGCTCCATCAATGCTCTCGGGCGTCAATTCGCCAAGGTGACGTATAGTGAACACTTTACTATGCTCTCGGGCGTCTTTTTCGCCATGGTGATACACTGATCACAGAGCCAACATAAACAATTCAATATGCTCTCGGGCGTCAATTCGCCATGGTGATACACTGATCATAGAGCCAACGTAAACAATTCAATATGCTCTCGGGCGTCTTTTTCGCCATGGTGATACACTGATCACAGAGCCAACATAAACAATTCAATAATTCAATCTCAATCGATTCCAATCAATTTAGGGTAAATCCCTAAAATATCACAATTTATTCAATTCCATACAACGTAGAGCTCAAATAAATAAACGGACTGCGCCACGACGATCAGCACGAGATTTCGGTCGTCGACCATCAAAATTTTAATTTCCGAAAAATAATTAATTTATTTATTAATTTCGAAAATTAAATAATTATTATTAAAAATTCAATTTAGCTCAAAATAAAGCCCGATTACATAAACGGACTTCACCACGGTCATCAGCATAATTTTCCGGTTCCAGACCATCTCAGTTGAATTTTCGGAAAATAAATAATTATTTAATTTAATTTCGAATATTAAATAATTAATATTAAAAATCCCATTTAGATCAAATTAAAGCTCGATTAAATAAATGGACTTCACCACAGTCATTAGCACAATATTCCGGTTCCGAACCATCTCCCTTGAATTTTCGGAAAATAAATAATTATTTAATTTAATTTCGAAAATTAATATTTAAATACTAAAAATATCCACTTAGGCCCAAAAAGCCTAATTGGAGCCCACTAAGGGTCGGGAAAATTCCCAAAGCACTTCCAATAATTAGTAGACCACGTCTACTTGTTAATTGCGCAATCAATTTATCTAAATCGCATCACAATTCACTAATAATTGCTAATTTATTCTAATCTAACAACCTAAACCTAATTAATTAAATCTAAACCAACCTTAAGCATAATTAGCCAACTAATCCAAGATTAGTGAGATTACTCACCAAATCGTGCGCAAATCGGATCAATCTGACGGCGGCGACGCGAGGAACGATTGTTCCCAAAGCACGGCTCGGGTTCGGGGCCGGGAAACGGTCCAAAAGCGGGCCCGAAGTGCTGGAAACCCACTTCGTGGGTCTGTTGGATTAGCTGCAAAACAGAGAGAAAGAGAGAGGGTTGGGGGCGGCAAGAGGTTGGGTGAGCAGGCGAGGCTCTGGCGGCCTGCTCAGCCACTCACGGTGGCTGAACGAGGCAGAACAGGGGCGGGAGACGCACAAGGGAGGCCTGGGCACGAGAAGACGAGGGCTGGCGGAGTGCGCAGCAAACGGCGGACGAGTGGGCGCGGGCGTGTGGTGCGGCGGCGGGACAGGCGGCGACGGTGGCTGGCTTCTGCTTCCGTTCTCTAGCAGCTTCTGGTTCGGACGCGAAGAAAAGAAGGAGAAGAAAAGCTGGTTCTGTCGTGAGGGGGAAGAAAGAAGAGAGAGGAGAGAGAAGGATATGCATTGACCGGTCAAAGAAAGAGAGAAAGAGGGAATGGGCGGTGCGTGGGGAGGCTACGCACGAAGGAGAGAGGGGAGAGGGGAGAGGAGAGAGAAGAGAGAGAAAAAGAGAGAAAAGGAGAAAAGAAAAAGGGAAAGAAAATAATACTTTAATAAGAAAACCCAATTTTCTTATTTCTATTATTTTCCTTTTCTCATTCCCTTTTTATTTTCTTTCGGTCTTTGATTTGTCCTCTGATAATTTCTTTCTTGAAATTTCGGACTCAGCAATTAATTGATAGACGATGAGACGGTCCTAAAAATGAATTGTGACACGTCCGAATATTCGATTCCCAAAACCGAATTAAATTTCATGATTAAAATCGACCGGACGCGATTTTAGTCCAATCCAACCAATTAGGTAGCTTTTAGGGATTTTACCGCGGATATATTCTTTAATGGCTTCACCCAATAGGTTAGCTAACTCGTGAGTGATCAGCTCAGAGAAAAAGGACCATAGGCACGTCGACGAAATGCACATTTCATTTTATCGAAATAGGGTCGAATTTCGGGATGTCACAACTCTTCCCCTCTTATAAAAATTTCGTCCTCGAAATTTAAACCCTTACACACTTTGCTCAAAAAGGCGGGCGTATAATTGTCTCATTGACTCTTCAGTCTACCAAGTCGCTCCTTCAGCACCGTGGTGTTGTCAGACCACTTTGACTAACGGAATGGTCTTTGTACGCAGAACTTGCTCTTTGCGATCGACAATATGAGCCGGGCTTTCCACGTATGACACACGGTCATCCACGTCCAATTCCTCGAAATTGAGCATGTGGGTTGGGTCAGGCTCGCACTTCCTTAACCTCGACATGTGAAAGACATCATGCACTTGCGCCAATCTTGGCGGCAACGCAAGACGATACGCTAGGTTTCCGATTCTTTCAAGAATCTCAAACGGACCTACGAACCTTGGACTCAGTTTACCTTTCTTACCAAAGTGCAAAGTTCCCCTCATTGGTGACACTTTCAGAAAAACGTGATCACCAACTTGGAATTCCAAAGACCTTCGACGCTTATCTGCATAACTTTTATGCCTACTCTGCGCTGTCTTCAATCTGTCTCTGATCACTGCCACGACATCTACTGATTGCTGAACCAACTCTGGGCCTGTTATCTTCCTTTCTCCTACTTCATCCCAACACACTGGAGTTCTGCACGCTCTGCCATACAACGCTTCAAATGAGGCCATCTTGATGCTCTGCTGATAACTGATGTTGTAGGCGAATTCCACCAGATGAAACTGATCCTCCCAACTTCCCTTGAAGTCTATTACACACGCTCCCAGCATGTCTTCAAGAGTTTGAATTGCCCTTTCAGACTGGCCATCCGTCTGAGGATGGTACGATGTACTGTACTGAAGCTTTGTACCTAAAGCACTCTACAAGCTCTTCCAAAAAGCAGCAGTAAATCTCGGGTCTCTATTAGATGTTATCGTAACTGGCACTCCATGCATACAAACCACCTGACGCACATACAGGTCTGCGGGTCTATCCAGACTCAAGTCCTTTCGAACTGCAATGAAGTGAGCCGACTTTGTCAGCCTGTCGACTACTACCTAAATCGAATCATTCCCCTTCTGACACCTTGGTAGTCCAGTCACGAAATCCATCGTGATATGCTCCCATTTCCACTCTGGGATCGCGAGAGGTTGCAGAAATCCTCCCGGCTTGCAATGCTGGGCTTTTACTTGCTGACAAGTCAAACACTTGGCCACATGCTTGGCGACGTCTGCCTTCATACCTGACCACTAGTAGTGTTGACGCAAATTCAGATACATCTTAATACTTCCAGGATGAACGCTATAATTGCTACGATGTGCTTCAGATAAAATTTCTTCTCTAAGCTCTACATCGTCAGGTATAACCAAACGTCCACGAAGCCTCAGTACCCCATCATCAGAAACTTGAAAATCAGCTTTTCTTTTATTGGTATCCTCTTGAAGAATTCTATGTACATCTAGATCTGTCGGTTGGAGTCCTTTAATTTTGACTTGGACATCCGGTTCAATTCTGAGGGTGGCCATAAGACTCGAGAGGTGGCCTACCTCAAATTTGAATTCCGAATCCCGAGCTCTCTCGATTAAGTTCCACTCCTTAACCAAGATTTGCGCTATTGAAGACTTCCGACCCAATGCATCGGCAACCTTATTCGCCTTTCCCGGGTGATATAGAATATCACAATTGTAGTCTTTCAGCAATTCTATCCATCGACGTTGTCTCATGTTCAACTCCTTCTGAGAGAACAAATACTTGAGACTCTGATGGTCCGTGAAGATCTGAAACTTTTCCCCACACAAGTAGTGCCTCCAAATCTTCAACGCAAATATGATGGCTGCGAGTTCTAAGTCATGCATCGGGTAATTCAATTTATGAAGTCTCGACTGCTGGGAAGCGTATTCAACAACTCTGCCATGTTGCATCAGCACGCAACCCAATCCCCTGAATGACGCATCACTATAGATCTCGAATCCTCCAGGACCAGATGGAATCGTCAGCACAGGTGCGGTAGTCAGCTTTTCCTTCAGCTCTTGGAAACTACGCTCGCACTTGTCTGACCATACAAATATCTCTTCTTTCTTCAGGAGCTTTGTCAGAGGCGACGCTATCGATGAGAACCCTTCCACAAACCGTCTGTAATAACCTGCTAACCTTAGAAAACTTCTGATTCATGTCACTGTTGTCGGTCTCGGCCACTTGATCACGACTTCTATCTTGCTTGGGTCGATGGAGATTCCTTTTCCGGAAATCACATGACCTAATAACGCAACACGAGTCGGCCAAAACTCGCATTTGCTAAACTTAGCATACATGTGATGAGTTCTTAAGGTCTGAAGCACTAATCTCAGATGATTCTCATGCTCTTCATCACTTCTCGAATAGACTAAGATGTCATCAATGAACACGATCACAAACTGATGATCCACATATTCCTTGAACGTTCTGTTTGTCAAATCCATGACAGCAACTGGAGTGTTCACCAAGCCAAACGATCTTACAATACTCTCATAAAGACCATATCAAGTACGAATAGCTGCCTTTTGTACAATCTCCTTTCTGGTTCGTAATTGATGACTTCATAATCTCAAGTCGACCTTTAAAACATCGATACTCTTTGTAACTAGTCACACCGTTCATGGATCTTTGGCAAAGAACACTTGTTCTTGATCTTCACCTAATTGAGTTGATGATAGTTGATGCACACTCGCAATAAACCATCTTTCTTCTTCTCACAAACAAAACTGATGTTTCCCAAAAGTGATGCACCGATATACATGAATTCCTCATTCATCAATCTTCACATCTGCATCTTCAATTCTATCACTTCAGACAACAACAACAGCTGGTAAGAAACCTTCGAGAATGGCTCTATCCTGGTACTATCTCAATTGCAATTTCAATTTCTCTTTCTGGCGGTAACTCAAGCAATTCCTTTGGAACCATCTTAGAAATTTTCTGTATCATGGCCACCTTCTTCTCATTCTATTTCTCAACTGACACATCCACTACAGCTGTCAAATCAATCTTGGCAACCTCCGTCTAACAAACGGATTGTCTTTAGCCAACGAGATCAATGAAATCGAAGATTCTTTTCGACTCTTAATATCCTCAACATTTTCGCAAACCATAAACTAAACTGGATTATTCCATGACCATGATTCCTTATCACAAGATGCTTCATAAGCCCACACTATTCATGTGACGTCAAACTCACACCTCAGCAACTAGTCAAGCACAACTATTGCTAGTGATTCCCTTCTCTTTCACTTTTACTTCAACAATTTAAGTTCTACCAACTCAGCACAAAACTCTACTACGCTGCTTTGATAAAATCACTTCCAACACATTCTTTCTCCAATCGGTGCAAGATCAATTCTACTCCCATTCCTTTCGCCATCCTAGTGGTGTTCTACCGCAGTAGCGATGCCTATGCTACCTTGGACTTCCACTGACAATCCTTCACCTGATGGCCATGCTAGTCATCATCACAACATGTTCTAGTCATACTCGGACACTGGATTTATCCATACTTCCTTCTACAATTTTGACATCTATCTGGTGCATCTTCTATCTTCTACTAGGCGAAAGCATGCACTCTTTCTGGTTGCCCCATCAGTCTGCTAGGACCACTCTCGACCAGATATCCAACCTGGCTATACTCCAAACAATTTCGCGTCCTAGGAAGGACATAATACCGATCTCCATCATCACGTCCTGAAACAACTTGATCTATTTGACTCGGTGCTGACTTGACTATCCCACCCTTCCTCGTGAGTGGAATAGAATGCTTTTCTCTCAACCTCGGTCTTTTCCCTGACCAATTTCACATTTCTGCCTGAACTGGGTCTATACCTCGACTTGAATGCAATGACTTGCTCCTGGATCACATCTCCACTCTGGATCTCAGCATGTGAGGCGACAACGACGGCTTGATCCTGAGCTTGCTGGCTCATCCAGTTCCCAAGGAACACTAGCATCAGAACGATCCTATCGAACTTAGGATCATTCGACGCTGCTACACTAGTACCAACCTGCGGTGGTACTCTTACACTCGAGCTGGCCAGAGCCAACACTCTGCCACAACCACCTCGGGTACTGACCTTTGTCAGTGCATCATCCCGAGTCACAGAGGACATTGTCCTCTCACTAGGAGTTCTCAGCTCCTGCTCGCTCATGGTTCAGTCTTTACATTGAAACCGGACTTCCAAAGCCACATTGGATTAGAAGGTGAGCGATCCACACACCACAAACAAATTTAGCATTCAGCTAACACAGACATGCACCAGCATGAATTTAAAGGCCTTTCCTACTAACTATCCCATGGTCATCGCTCCTTATCACTCCAATCTTCAACATCGCTCTGATACCACTTAAGTTGGATGTCATGCCCCGATCCTCGGGCACGCACACATCCTTCTCTTTTGGTCGATTTTATAATGCGATATCCTAGGACTAGTATTGCCGACCCTTTCATTTATTAAGCACATGCGGAAGCAGTTAAAATCCCCAGACAATAAAACGATGGGATAGAAAAGCAGGCTATATTTTTCATATTGAAATCTATAACCAAACTTTTATACATGGCATTAAACATAGCACTTCACAAAATATTCACATAACTCACAGCCTCACTCTATCTACACATCTACAAAGGGTTCGCAAAAGATGGGATTTCAATCCTCATCTGGGTCATACTCAGGGTCATCCTGATCCTCCTCTGACTCCTCTTCACTTAGATCATTCTCCTCCAAATCATCATTCCCTTCTTCAGCTTCATCTTCGGCTTCCGACGTCGGCTCATCTTCAGGCATCTCCTCAGCTGCTCCCCAATCTTCTTCCTCCTCTGGAGCTTCCACTTCCTGCTGCTGATCCCTCACATCCACTACCGATCCCTCCGCTCGATCGGCTGTTCCTTCTCCAAATGCCTTTTCCATCACATCAAACGGCACATCCTCTTCTGGGATAGGACCTTCTCTACGCCCATCAAAGTAATCACGGTACCAAGACCTATACTTATGGGGCCTCTGATCTTCCTCTCCCACATTGACCCAAATGGTTGACTGGACTAAAACGTACACCAATCATTCCGGGTGAGGGTGGACGTGGAAATGGGTCTCAAACTCAGAAATTTGCTCCGGAACACCATAATGCATACGAGGACGAGAAGGTGGAGGTCCTGCCATCCTAAGGGCTTGAAATGATATCCCACAATCGGGATGAGACTACGTCTCAGCGAGTTCTACCCCACTAAGCCCGATTAGTAAACCATTATACTACAGGCTGCCTAACCACGCACAGGGCAGAAGACGTACCTTGGCATTAGATCCCACCTGCATATCAGTACAATTCATAATAGGCACCCAAGCAATCATATCACCGATCGAAGCATCGATCAAATCGACCTAGTCGATTATATTCCAACAAGACCACTCACGGTCATTTCCATTCAGTCAATCAATTCACAACATCAAATCAAAGCATCGACCTAGTCGATTACATGTCAAACAAATCAATCTATATTTAAAAACTAGGCCACGTGTATTCTCCAGGATGACCTTCCAAGTCTCCGAGTCACGTGCCTCGAACCTTGGCCCACGTGCATTCTCTCAGGCGACCTTTTCGCCAAGGTGATGCATCAAGTCACCGAGCCCACGTGCCCTTTTAGATGCCCGGGCCCATGTGCATTCTCTTAGGTGCATTTCACCAAAGCGAGGCATCAATTCGCCAAGCCCACGTGCCCTTTTAGATGCCCGCACTTAGTCACAAAACTCCATCAATGCTCTCGGGCGTCAATTCGCCAAGGTGACGTACAGTGAACACTTTACTATGCTCTCGGACGTCTTTTTCGCCATGGTGATACACTGATCACAGAGCCAACATAAACAATTCAATAATTCAATCTCAATTGATTCCAATCAATTTAGGGTAAATCCCTAAAATATCACAATTTATTCAATTCCATACAACGTAGAGCTCAAATAAATAAACGGACTGCGCCACGACTATCGGCACAAGATTTCGGTCGTCGGCCATCAAAATCTTAATTTCCGAAAAATAATTAATTTATTTATAAATTTCAAAAATTAAATAATTATTATTAAAAATTCAATTTAGCTCAAAATAAAGCCCGATTACATAAACGGACTTCACCACAGTCATCAGCATAATTTTCCGGTTCCAGACCATCTCAGTTGAATTTTCGGAAAATAAATAATTATTTAATTTAATTTCGAATATTAAATAATTAATATTAAAAATCCCATTTAGCTCAAATTAAAGCCCGATTAAATAAACGGACTTCACCACAGTCATCAGCACAATATTCCGGTTCCGAACCATCTCCCTTGAATTTTCGGAAAATAAATAATTATTTAATTTAATTTCGAAAATTAATATTTAAATACTAAAAATATCCACTTAGGCCCGAAAAGCCTAATTGGAGCCCACTAAGGGTCGGGAAAATTCCCGAAGCACTTCCAATAATTAGTAGACCACGTCTACTTGTTAATTGCGCAATCAATTTATCTAAATCGCATCACAATTCACTAATAATTGCTAATTTATTCTAATCTAACAACCTAAACCTAATTAATTAAATCTAAACCAACCTTAAGCATAATTAGCCAACTAATCCAAGATTAGTGAGATTACTCACCAAATCGCGCGCAAATCGGATCAATTCGACGGCGGCGACGCGAGGAACGATTGTTCCCAAAGCACGGCTCGGGTTCGGGGCCGGGAAACGGTCCAAAAGCGGGCCCGAAGTGCTGGAAACCCACTTCGTGGGTCTGCTGGATTAGCTGCAAAACAGAGAGAAAGAGAGAGGGTTGGGGGCGGCAAGAGGTTGGGTGAGCAGGCGAGGCTCCGGCGAGGCCGGACGGCGGCTCCGGCGGCCTGCTCAGCCGCTCACGGTGGCTGAACGAGGCAGAACAGGGGCGGGAGACGCACAGGGGAGGCCTGGGTACGAGAAGACGAGGGCTGGCGGAGCGCGCAGCAAACGGCGGACGAGTGGGCGCGGGCGTGCGGTACGGCGGCGGGACAGGCGGCGACGGTGGCTGGCTTCTGCTTCCGATCTCCAGCAGCTTTTGGTTCGGACGCGAAGAAAAGAAGGAGAAGAAAAGCTGGTTCTGTCGTGAGGGGGAAGAAAGAAGAGAGAGGAGAGAGAAGGATATGCATTGACCGGTCAAAGAAAGAGAGAAAGAGGGAATGGGCGGTGGGTGGGGAGGCTACGCATGAAGGAGAGAGGGGAGAGGAGAGAGAAGAGAGAGAAAAAGAGAGAAAAGGAGAAAAGAAAAAGGGAAAGAAAATAATACTTTAATAAGAAAACCCAATTTTCTTATTTCTATTATTTTCCTTTTCTCATTCCCTTTTTATTTTCTTCCGGTCTTCAATTTTTCCTCCGATAATTTCTTTCTTGAAATTTCGGACTCAGCAATTAATTGATAGACGATGAGACGGTCCTAAAAATGAATTGTGACACGTCCGAATATTCGATTCCCAAAATCGAATTAAATTTCATGATTAAAATCGACCGGACGCGATTTTAGTCCAATCCAACCAATTAGGTAGCTTTTAGGGATTTTACCGCGGATATATTCCTTAACGGCTTCACCCAATAGGTTAGCTAACTCGTGAGTGATCAGCTCAGAGAAAAAGGACCATAGGCACGTCGACGAAATGCACATTTCATTTTATCGAAATAGGGTCGAATTTCAGGATGTCACAGGTGTTGCAGCAAAAATCTGAAGCAAAAGGACGGATTTATTTCGATCAGAGGAACACAAGCAACCATACTCTAATTTGCTGAAGCGTGGGGTGATAAACCCTAGAAGCGTGGACTTTAATTTTCTTGACTCTGTGAATGTCAATCTGCGGGAAAAATTCAATATTCTTCAACTCGAACAGTTTTGTTCTGAAACTACAGAAGCTCATGCTGAACTTACTACTTATTTTTATTCGAATCTCAGTTTCTTGGATACGAATAGGTTCTCTTTTGGTGTTCGAGATCATGACTATGTGGTTGACATGAATACATTGGCTGATGTGATTGGGGTTGAAAGAGGGAGATATCAACCTATTAGTGTGTCTATTGCTCGTGCAACGTTGGAGCTTGTTAAGGATAGAAGGACGGAAGGAAATATTTCCTATTTGAGGATGAATGTGTCCAACATTTTGCTTCACAAGATTGTGATTAATTACCTCAGACCAAAATCTACTTCAAAAACCAACGTTTCAAACTTGGAGGCAAAGCTGATGTATGCCATCAATGTTGGGAAAAAGTTCTCTCTTCCACACACTATAATGTTCCACATGTACAGAGCAGTGGTGAAGGATAAAGGTCAACTTCCTTACCCAGCTCTTGTGACCAAGTTATTCAAACATTTGAACGTTCAGCCTCCCGGATTCTCTGTGTTCGAACATGCGATCAAATGGTGGTGGGACTGAAAATGGTCTCTAAAATGCGTCTGAAGGAACTCAACAAGGCGTTGAACAATTCAAGGAGAAAACCCTTGTCAAGACTCATTTAATCTCTTCGACTGCAAAGAGGAAAGGGAAGGAGCCCATGTTTGCTCCATCCAAGAAAAGAAGAGCTCTCATCATTGAGGATGAAGAGGATGAGGATGAGGATGATATCACCATTTCTGCAATGGCATTGAAGAATTTGAGTCGTTCTATTCCAGAATCAACGGAGAGATAGGAAAAAGACACGGATGAGACAGAACAGAGGATTGGAGAGAGAGAAATTTTGGAGAAAGAAGTAGGGGAGAGAGATGCAGATGAGGAAAGAGATGAGGAAAGAAATGAGGAAGAAGAAGAAGAGGAGAGAGGAGATCAAGTAGAAGCAGAGCATGTAAACAAGGGGAGATCCTGAGAAAAGAGAAACATCCTCATTCCCTGCCACCAGTGAAGGAATAAGTTGTTCTCCAGCAGATCCAGAGGACATCTATGCCTCTAAATTTCCTGAGGAGAGACATGATGTTTCATCGCCCAATTTGCGTGACCATGCTAATTTGCCATCATCTGCCTATAGTTCGTTTGATTGTGCAGAAGCCAGTACTCAGACTGATAATTCAGCAGACTTTTGCAGAATACTTGATGTTCTCTTGGAGATGCGGGGTCAAATATATGCTCTAGGATGCGAAGTACAGAACTTGCAAAATGCAGGTCAAACCTCTTCAGTATCTTTGCATGATCAAATTCATGCCATTGCTCTTCAAGTTCAAGCAAATGCCAAGGGTGAAGATGTGGCGCAACTGAAGGAGGATTTGAAAAAGCTAGAAGGGATTGTCCAGTCAATGGGAGATTTCTAGCTTGTTCATGTTCCCAAGCAATCTTAATTCCATTCTCTTTTCATCTCTACCTTTTTAATGATGACAAAAAGGGGGAGAGATGTGGTGCAGATTTGATTTTGAACTTTGAACTCACTTTTTGAACTTTTGTGTCGATTATGTTTAATTGACTTGACTTTTGTGTTTGGTGATTATGTTTAATTGACTTGACTTTTGTGTTTGGATGTTTGGACTTGAACTGGATTTGGATTTGACTGTTTGAACATTTGTTTATCTTAAGTACTATTGATATCTCATGACTTTGTTCATTTACAAGACTAATCTACTTTCTGTGGATGCAAATTCTAGTGTTATTTTTACTAAGCCATTTATCTTTGTGAGATATCCATATTTGCTTGAGCAATGTTTTGTAGGTTAAAGTTATCCAAATCTGCAGGAAAGTTTTGTTACCATAAAAAATGGGGAGATTGTTGGAGAAAACTTCATTGAGTGTTTTGAAGTTGATAAAACGTTTCCATTAGTCTAGTCTGAAGACTTGTAGACTTTTCCATCAAAGTCTGAAGACTTCGAACTGCCAGACTCAAGACTCAAAGTCTATCCTCATTGACAGCTTCCAGACCGTCGAAGAAGGCTTATCCAGAACTGGATGTTTCGTTAAGGATTTGACTTTATCGACTGGAGAAGATCTCTTGGCTGGATATAGCATGATGGAATCCTTTATTCAAATCAAGATTGATTTAGGGATTATGAATCCGTTGATTGGCGAAGTATACTTGGAAGGGTCTACTTATGGAAACCTAGATCCTGATTGTATGGGCGAGCAGGATTGATGGGCTATCGTCATGTTCCTTAAATAGCTCGAAGATCTTCCTAATTGATTTTGTCCAACCGGTAGATTGGAAGAATTCCTTTAGTAAGTGCCAATGGGTGTGATGGCATAAATATAAGGAAGACGTTCCCGTTGTTCGAGTGTATGCGCGATAGAAAAATTCCAAAGTCTGAAGCTCCTTGTTCTTTGTCAATTAAACTATTGAGCGAAATACTGTACGCAAAAGAAAGTCTATATCTTTGAGAGACCTTGAGGAAGTGTAGTAGAGTCTCTACATTGTGGAATCAAGGAAGAGCTTTTCTGTAACAACTCTTTTGTTCATAGTGAAATCCAGCCGGTGGGCTGTCAGTGCGAAAGAGTGGACGTAGGCTTGGATTAAGCTAAATCACTATAATCTCTGTGTTCATATTCTCTTCTCTACGCTCTTTTAGTTTGATCGTAACTCATTTTGTTTACAAGAGACGAATTTCTTTTTCATGCTCTATTATTGATTAGTGCTGCATACTTATATCGTAAAATTGTTTTTACACCTATTCACTCCCCTTAAATGCTCATACTAGCTTTCACAGGAAGGAGATCACTCCATCTTTTCTTATTCCTTTTCGTTTCTTCCCTGTATACACTACTCCATACACTTAACCACAAAAAACCCCTCTGAAAAATTTCCATTCTGGAATTACTCACCCCGTCACGCATCAAACAACCTCACAAAAATGACGCCATATAGCTCATATGGGATTGAAATTAGGGTCCTTTGTTCGATCCTTGCCCAACACTGATTGCCATCGCTTGGCCATCGTCGTTCAACCACTGTCGCTCGGCCACCGTCGCTTGACCACCATTGTAGTTGCTCACCTAGGTGAGCGAGGAGAGGTTGAGGTTGTTGCTTAGGCAAAAAGCGACGAGAATAATAGGAGGCGAAGGCGGAGGAAGAGGAGGAGGAGGAGGAAGGGGGGTCGAAGGTGCCACTGTTGGTGTCGCTACTGGTGCTGCTGTTGGTGCCATTGCTGGTGTCACTGCTGGTGTTGTTCTTCGGGGAAGAAGACGAGGAGGAAGCCCATGCCTTCTCTCTCTCTCTCTCTCTCTTCATTTGAGGATTTAGAGTTCTTACTTGGGGGAAAGACACCAAACGGTGTCATTTTGTTGTTTGGATGCTGATTGTACTCTCTAATGAGTCATGTCAGCTTCAAAAATTAATAAAAAAAGTGCTACATCGGATTTCCGGTCAATTAGATCGGCGTTGGCACTGAAATGATCGTTTTTCAAATTTGTTGGCACTTAAGTGATCAAAAATAAACTTTTGGCACCAAAGTGAGCGCCGTACATAATTTTTGGCACTTTTAGTGTACTTACCCATAATTTAAGTTATAAGAAAAAGAAGAGATTGACCAAATCTTAACACGTTCCAAGCCGTCCATGGTTCTAGATTTCAATGATATGTAAATGCCAATTTTGCTGCATCTATACTTTTTATGGTTATCTTGACATATTCAATGACGCCTACTAGTGGGTCCATGTGGGAATAGTTTTCAATAACAAGCATGGAACATCACATAACTATGACAAAGTCACAAGATGACAATCACAATGTGAATACAATTCATGGAAAATGTTTTCACATTGACCTAAGATCATCAAGTCTTCCATGGCCAAAGATGCTCTAAACATAGTCAAGAGTGAAATCTAGCCTTTAAATTTTAAGATAGCTACTTGGAATTAGTAATCCAATTTGATGCTTAATCTCATCGCATAGAAATTTCAGGCAAAAGGATACAGATAATTTTGTTGTAAACTTACTCCAAGAAAGCGAAATACATAGGAAAATCGGGCTGAATATATGAATAGTATTTTCTTGTAAAACACATTAAATTGAAATCATCACCAAAAAAAGCTAAAAAGTTGAATGAACTTACCAACCAAAATGATCACAAAATGTGATGATTTAGGATTAGCAATGCATCTGGTCCATCCTCACCTCTTTTGCCATCACGGGTGACGAATCTAGCGCAATGCAGTGCAGTGCACGTGACAGTCTCTAAACGCACGATTTATTTGAGAGTCCATCCCTAATATAGACAAATGCTCCAGAATCGTTTTTTTTTTTTGCTACTCATCAGAAAAATACAACATACTCTGAGCCAGAGACTGGAGTACTATTGTCACAAAATCATATGCTCTATCACGTCCTTAAAACCTTTTAAAGCAATTGATTTCTTCAATTTGTACGTGTAGAGAAATCCGCCATAATGTTTTTCCCCAAGAAGGCATATTCAGAATTTCTTTTATTAATTTTCAGTATAAGAATATTCAAATATTCATTATAGCAAATAATTTGTTCTCAACTTTGTAATGTTTAATTTGGTTGCATCATTATCACTGATTAATCTTTTTTTCCTTGCTTAATTTATCATGTGTAATATGTTATGTAGACATTCATGTTGTAATAGTGGAATATCAACGGCCCCAAATTTTAACATCTCTATGCATTTAATCAAAACAGTCGTTAGTAATTATGCATTTAGTTATATTTATTGATAAAATATGGAAATTGTGTAATGGACAGAAAATTTTTTTTTCCTCTATGAACTTTATGTAATTAGGGTTTTTATATTTGCTAATATTTATTTTATTGTACTTTTTATATTCATTTATTAATAACATCATGTAATTTGCCTAATTAATCTCTCATATTGTTTGTTCAACAAATATGAACGATGATGTTAAGTTGCCCTTTATATGTAAAATAGACGCACATATAATCACTATGAACTACACTAAAAATTTAAATTGTTAGTAAAAAGCGTGATTTTTAATATTTAAATAATTTAACTCTTCCTTTACAAGTAGGTTGGGTTTTGTATAAGAATAAAGCGTTGAATTATATAGTAAAGAAGACAAATAGAGACCTAAGATGATATCAACTCAACATGCCGTGTTCTAATGCTCGGGGGGATTTTGTAAAAGTTTTAATTACTTGATGAAAATAGGGTTATTATTATTTAA
Source organism: Eucalyptus camaldulensis (assembly GCA_019915185.1). Taxonomy (NCBI): domain Eukaryota; kingdom Viridiplantae; phylum Streptophyta; class Magnoliopsida; order Myrtales; family Myrtaceae; genus Eucalyptus; species Eucalyptus camaldulensis. Next base: position 26,906,610 of record JAHSVA010000006.1, read on the forward strand.
ATACTTTAGTATATGTTGCCACATCCCTCAGATAACACGAGACATAAACACAATGACAACTAGAAATTATATAAAAAGAAAAGAAGTGTCGTTACATGTCAAAGTTTCATTTTCTTTTTACCCAAAAAGAAGTTCTCAGGTAAGGGATTCCTTTGATAGTTGAAATGATCATCAAAATAGACAAACGCATTTCAATTATTTTTCTCTCTATTTGTCCGATTTGTAGCAGAATTGTACCCAAAAGCAAAGGACTTTTCCATTAAATCTTGTTTTATAGTGCCAATTTCACCCAGTGACTCCATATCAGTTCATAGTTTCGCTGTTTTCTCTTTTTGTCAGCCAAAAGATTCAGAACATCACTCCTAGAAGACCAAAAAGTCTTCTTTATCAAAGTCAGTAAGGGTGAAACGGATTGAAATTATCTTGACTGTGGATGAGTTAAGGAGTGGTGAGTTATATATCATGTCATAACAAGGAAACTAACCATATTCTCCATTGACACGTTATTATAGGCTAAGGTGTTAGAGCCAGCAACAAGACTTCGCAAATCTTGTTATAGGCTAAGGTAGGATATTTCACATGAATCAATTTCTTGTATCTGTTTTGAATTTCTTAGACCACATGAGCTAAAACTTGAAAGTAACATAAGTTTGTGAGAGATCGTGTTGAATGAAAGTTTGAAAATACAAGTCAAATGTGATATCCGGATTTCGCCGGACCTCGAGTATGTAACAGACCGTGACGGGTCGACGGAAGCATCATTGGGCTGCGTCATTGGCACCATTTGTGGCTGCCGTTTCATTGTCACCATTGCTGGACCAAGTCATCATGTTATGCGATGATCTTAGGATATGCCCTCGTAGTCACACCTTTGCCGCGTCAAGATAATCCGATCATCACATAACTTATTGTCACGTCGGAAGTTTCCTTATACAGCATCACCTTTGAGACCGACCTCCACTGGCATTTGTACCTCTCTAGTCAAACCCCCGAGTTTCTAACACGCTGACCCGAATACGCCGATGAAGGGACACCCAAGGATCGGCCACCTCGAGCTGCCTAGCCCCTCGCTTGCAAAGACCGAAGCCCCATGCCATGCATGCATGGACGTTGCTCCCTCCATGCAACGTGCTCTTGATAGTCAACCGAGGGAAATGGTTGACTGGATAATGGCCAGCAACGGCCACGTTGCTTCATGATTGGCTGCCAGCGGAAGTTCAAGATCTTGCATGGGGAAGACACGTTTTCCTCCAGCTGCCGCTCTTTGCAACAGCCACCGAAGGTCTCCATTGTTGACTGATTTTGTCAACAGAGCCAGCGACAGTGGCAGCGGGCGAGCGAGCGAGAGAGAGAGAGAGAAGGAGGGAGAAGCAGCTTTTCTTCCTCACTGCCGGTTCTGCTCCTCGAGCGCGCGGCACAGCCGCCACCGGTCGTGCCTCCATCCTCTGTTGAGCCGATTCAACTGCCTCAGTCGTGCCCAAAGCCACCCACACAACACCGCCGCACGAGTTGCGTCTTGCCACGGTCACTACTGTTCAGCCCACCCTAGTCGCCCTCGTGACCCGCGAGTTCTTGGATTTGCTTGCCGTTGATGCCGTTGGACTTAAGGTAAGTGGAAGTCTACTAATCTATATAGCGTAGTGCTGTTGTTGCCTGAGGAAGTGCTGTTAGATTGAAATGGTTTGACTTTTGATGTTGGATGGTGACTTCTAGAATGACCGAATCGATTTGGGGCTAGAAAATTGAGAAATCTTCATGAGTGCTTCGGTTTTGGACTTCAGACGTACACTAAATTTTGCAGTGGAGAAACCTTGGGAATTTTGTTCGTAAACTGTTTTAGAAATCTCCCAATTTGCATCAAAATTCAAATGTACCTTGACACTGTTCCCAAATGTCTTAAGAAATGTGTTGTACTTTCAAACTTCTGAACCCTTTACATAAATTATTCTAAACCATTGGAGTTGGGATTGAGACTAGATTTATCAACGTGCCGATTTTGAATTTTCTTATAGTTCTCAATAAATTGTTCCAAGCCGTGAAGGGTGAATACAATTCAAGTTTTTATATCTGGATTCGAAAACATTGGGAGAATATTTGTGAAAGTTGGATTTTCGGGAAGAACCCAAGGGGTTCTCCATATTGGTGATACAAAAATGTTTTGGCATTGAAATGATTTAATTACTACACCATGGTTGATGTGTTATTGCTGCCGTCAGACCCTCAGGACGACGATGCCTCAAGAGACGAGTTGCCTGGAGGATCGTAGTGGCGATGCCTCTGGATGCCTAGGGACTGGTGAGCCCCAGAAGTTCCCCGGGAGAGTCAGGATGCCCGGATGTATGACGATACACGTCCCGGAGGGTAGGGGACACTAGTAACATGGTGAGCCCCAGCGATTTCTCGTGATGCTAGGTGAGGTGCGAGATGCCTGGAGGTGCAACATAACACGCTCTAGATGCCCGACGACTGAAATATGGAATCAAAGGCCTGCGTGATGCTAGGTTGGGTGCGATATGCCTGGAGGGATGCAAACACTAGTCCTCCAGAAGATGGTGGTAGTGAATCAAAATTCTGTTGAGTTCTAAAGCTTGATTGTTCTATTGTGTTATGCCATTGTGTTGGAAAACTCTATTGATTTAATGCATAGTTATACATCCAGATTATGTGTTTTGGGTATTTTTCATGAAATCAGATGATGATGGTTCTACATAATATAGTTTAGTAGATCTTTAACTGCTGAGTAGTCGTACTCACCTCTTGTGGGAGTAACATATTTCAGACTAAAGAAAGATGCCTATGCTGCCCACAGCTCTTGGTACATTCTACAGGATCCCTATTGATTTACAGTGGGAACAAATGGAGCATCGGGACCCCGATTTGTTGGGGCTGACTTTTGTTCGAGTGAGAGTGATAGTGATGATCGACACCGGTCTTCCCTTAGGGCCTGTGTGATAGGAGTACGTTGTCATGTATGTCCGTAGCAACGGACGTACTTTGGGGCTATTGCCACCGCCATCAAAGGATAATGACGACGGGGGATCGAGTGGCATGGAGTGACCACGGTTGTGAGGATAGTGGGGAAATTTTTGGACGTTGGCACTGAATGATGGACTCTATGTAATTAGCTGCTGAAAATGTCAGTTGACTTTTGAAGTATAGCCGGGTGTAGGAAGCTGCGACTTTTTGATGTAACGACTAACAATGTCCATCCTGTATATGTGTAAATAAAAAGTGCTCGGTTATTATCTATATGTGTATTTAGTGTGCATCATTTTGAGGTGCAGGAAATGGAGTTGTTGGATATGCTTCCGCCATATACATTGTGCAGGGACTAATGAAGTGTGTGATAAAACCCCCACATGGATTCCCTGAAATCCATTGATCTAAAAAGAAGGACATCTGGGATGAAGAAGTAAGTGTGGCGACCCTAATGGATCGGGGGCCGTTGGGGGGGGGGGCGCCATAGGGAGTGGTATCAGAGCTATGGTTTGTCTGGAGTGATAAGGTGCCTTAGTAGGAAAGAAGGATATAATGATGCACACAATAAGGCACTAACTGAGGGTAGTTGACTAACTATGAACAACAGGTGATTGAGTTCACTCGTAAAACACTGTTATGAGTTACCTTTGCTTGCAAGTAATATGTTACTTATGTGAATCTAGTAATGTTTTTACGTTATTTTCTTGGCCAATGACACTGAGTCTCTAATTGTCCCTGAGGCAAATGCTTGGTGAACTGTAGGAAATTATGGTACGAACTGGGAGTTCTCACCCATCAAAGGTTGAAGCCTCTGCTTCAAGGGCAGAACCTCGGATGGAAGACATCCTGTAGTCATAGGCTAATATAGGAAATTTGATGAAAAGACAAGCTTAGCAACAACTCGAAGCAGAACGTCGCTCTCAAGGACTGGTGGAACAATTCCTAAAGTTGAAACCACCTAAGTTTACGGGAATGGGAAGTCCTGAGGAGGCAGAACAATGGATTGATGGAATAGAAAGGATCTTCTGGTTGTTTAATTGTGATGATGTTGAAAAGATAACTCTGGTAAAATACCAATTGAAGGGAAATGCCAGATTTTGGTGGAGAACTTCAAGGGACACAATTTTTCCACCCGGTACTACCATAAATTGGGATGAATTTCTTAGAGCTTTCAATAGAAAGCATTTCTCTGATTGTGTTTGAGATAAGAAAATTACTGAGTTTGTTCAGCTAGCATAAAAGGAGATGACAGTGGATTGGTATTAAGGGAAATTCTCCGAACTATCGAGGTATGCTCCTAGATTGATAGAGGATCATGAGGGAAAGTCTAAGAGATTCCTGAAAGGATTAAGGATAGATATCATGAAACAACTGGTGCCCCTGAATATAAGACATTATAATGAGATTTATGAAAGGGCACAGCTGGTGGAACAGGAACTAATAAGGGAGCAAGGGGAATCCAGGAGATAGACGACATTTAATGATGCCCGATGAGGCAAGAGACCCCATCCAGACCGAGGTCAGTCTTGGGAATCTAAGAAAAAGAGTAACTTTAGGAATTTTGGAAAGGCCAGGAGTGGCCAGACTTTAGGGAAAGTGCCCTACTAGAATAATACTTGCCAGAGGTGTGGTAGATAACATGGGCCAGGACCTTGTAATGACCAACTAAGACGTTTTGGTTGTGGATAAAGAGGACACCTGAGGAGAAACTGTTTACAAGAATGATTGCAGCCGAATGTTAACTCGGCGCAACAAGAGCAACAACATGTAAATGGACCACCTCCATGAAGGAATCCATAGATACCACCAGCACAAGGATGGGTGTATGCGGTCACCCAAGAGGAAGCGGAAGCTTCCAAAAATGTTATCTTAGGTATAATTCTATAAATGGTAAGAAGGCATATGCGTTATTTGATACGGGTGCTACACATTCTTTTGTGTCTGAAAGGTATAGATAGTTGAGTAAGATAGAAACTACATCTCTTGAGATACCTCTTTGTATTTCTACACCGCTAAAGAATAGAGTGTTGTCTACGTTGGTATGTGAAAAGTGTAAAATAACCATAGGGGGACAAGTATGTAAATAGACCTAGTTGTAATGGTTATGTATGACTTTGACGTCATCATAGGAATTGATTGGCTTCATGAGCAACGGGCTAAGATGGATTGTTATAGGAAGGTGATTCAATTTACTTCACCTAACCGGTCTAGTTTTGAATTTTTCAGAGGTCAGGCAAACCCCTCCATAGCTCTTATTTTGGTAGCGGAAGCCTATGTGACATCCCGATTTTCCAATTCTATTTTCAATAAATTGAGACGGGCATTTCGTTGGCACGCATATAGTTCTTTTCCTTGAGTCGGCCACTCATGTGGAAACTAATCTATCGGGTGAAGCTGTTAGGAGTTTCTAATGCATCAGACTCGAGAATTTGGCCAGGAAGCGACCTTTCGATCGAGCTAATCTGCAAGGGTCATTACGACACAAATAAAAGTCGATTAGAGACCGGAGATAGGTCGACTCGACAGAGGCATGTGATCAGGTGTGGGTGATTCCACCGGATCGCATAATACTTGTCGATCGACACTAGACCGACTTCTCTGTCGATTGGGTACCCTGTGTTCGTATTTGAAACCTTGAGATTACCCCGACAACCGAAAGTCGCCAATGTTTCAAAGATGTACATTGTGGCTTGAGATGATCAACCACAGGTTAAATGCATGAAAATTTCTAAAGGCTACCCGGTAGGTTGGGCCGCGCTAGTATCGTGCCAAAGTGAAATTAACCGTGGAATTGAGATCGAATTCAGAAATTGGAAGTCTGGGTGTGTCACAAATCATTTCAAGGTCATTGAATCATCTTTGGAAGATTTTTCATGCAAGCCGAGCTTTTTAGCAAAATAATCAAGAAATGGCTAATTTGGCTCGAGAAATTAGTAGGCCGCTTTTGGTCGCGCTTTTGGTATCTAAGTTGATTATATAGACAAGTGAAGATGTGAATTGAAGTGTGGCGACATTGGGTTAATTTTATGGACTTCAATTTAATTCAATTGGGAGAGAATTGATTGGAATGGAAGGAATTGATGTACAAAGTTTCATGCCCCGGCGGAAAAATAAGATGGACCCATTGAAGATTGTTGTGGGAAGGGATTTGAAGTTAGTGGAGTGTGACATGGGATGAGGTCATGGTGGGCCACTTTTGTTGGATTAAAGAAAAAAGAAAAAGAAAAGAAATAGCCCCCCATCCTTCTCTCTCCTCCTCTCTCCTTCCTCTCTCCCTTCCGTTGGTTTCTCCTCCATCTTCTTGGTGCGAAGGACCAGAAAAATTTGCAGAGAAGAAGAAGGAGCAGCCATGGCCGGCCACCCGCTCGCACGCCGCCGTCGCCGCCGCCGCCGTGCGTCCGTTCCCGCGCCGCTCGCGCGCGCTCGCCGGCCCGCCGTTGCACCGTCTTCGCTCCGCCTCAGCTCGCTTCGCAGCTGCTGCATCAGCCCGTGCCGGAGCCATTCGGCCACCTCCGGCCACCGTTCGGGCCCCGCCTAGGTCCAGTTCGACCCCTCAACCTTCCCCGGTCCTTCCCCATCTCATCCAAGCACCGGATCTACCCTTTCTCGGCCTCAAACCGCCATGGACAGCAGCTGCAGAAAATGGGTATGGCAGCCCCTTCGTGGGCCGTTTTGGCCGCCTTCCCGAGCTCGGATGCTCGGCCCGCTTTGAGGAAAGTCGATCCCCGCGTCGTCCCCGTCGTTTTGGTCCGCTCGGTTCGCTAATCCGGTGAGTTTAACTCACTAAATCTTGATTAGAGGGTTAATGATGCCCTAAGTGTGCTTAGTCTAAGTTAAGTAAGTTTAGGTGGTTAGATTAGTTTATTTGGTTGATGATTAGATTATGGTGTTTAATTAAGTTAAAATGTGTTTAGTTTAAGGTTAAGTATGTTTATTTTTAATATAAAGCCTTGATGTGACATAATAGGGTTTTATTTTTGAATTATTTAATGATTTCGAATTCTGGAATTTATAATATTATATTATATTCCGAAATTATTAAAATATTATTATTTATAAAAAAAAACGGAAAAATTATTTTTGACCCCGGTTGCTCAGAATTTCGTGCCGATCGCTGCTGTGTAGTCGGATTTTGAAATTGATGATTGGATATTATAAATTGAGCGTGGATCGTGGAAAATATAGATATTATTATTATATTAATTTTCGGAATAAATTTAATTATTTAATAAATTCCGAAAAATTATTTTGGGACCCTAAATTCTCAGAATTTCGTGCTGATCGTTGTTGTGCATTTAGAATTTGATATTGATTATTGGTTGTGGCAAATTGAGTGTTGATTGTGGTAAATAAGGATTTTATTCATAAAAACCCAAGTGTTGGGTTTTGATGCAAAAATTGGATTTTAATAATTATATTAAATAGTGGGATTTGAAAAAGTGAGATATTGGTCTTTTAATTCGAAATTAGCGTGTCCCCACACACGTGAGTAATTTCTGGAATATTTTTAATGTGGAGAAAAATGGCCGGGATCACTATTTTAAGTGAAAGCGTTGAGTTAAATGCAAAGTGTCCCGGGGCCGAGTATGATTTGGCTGTGTGATAATTAAGAGGAATCGTCCTGGGCTGTTGAGCCGGACTTGCCCCTATATGGGATGCCCACGCGGTGGTTGCGGGTCGCAGTAGATTCTAGGCCCATGCTCCTTCGGGAATGCCGTCGACGTACTGACGAAGCCGCGCTCCATGGGGGGAGGCGATGCCTGGCATTAGTGCCAGTAGATAGCCGAACTGCGAGTAAGCTATGCCCTTGTGTGGCAGTGGATAACAATTGGAATGCATGTTGAGTGAATTTGATGTGTCGGATTATGGGACGGAATTGTGTGGCATGGAATGGGACGTGTCATAACGATTTAGTCTTATAATCAGGACCCCGCGGTTGTTAGTTATATGAAAGTGAATGCGTTCCGGTTGTTTAAGTTCTTATTACTGCATATGATTGAGTGATATGAACTGTGCTAACCTGCAGGAAGGAACTGAGGCGAGGTAAGTCTTCTGTGTGATGTGGCTAGGCCACCCGGGGTGTATTTTCTTTCTAATAGGGGTTTAGGGGATTGAACTTGCTGAGACATCGTCTCATCCCGGTTGTGGGATTAAAATTTCAGGTCCTTAGATGGCGGTCGTGGAGGACCCGAAGCCCTAAGGCTGGAAAGGTGGAGACTGAAGTATTGGTGAACGTGTCCTGCTAGTTGGTTTTAGAATAGTTCCCCCTTTATCGAGCTGGTCTATTTCGTAGACAGCCCAGAGTTGTATTTAAGTCTATGTGCTTGTAAATGAGTGTTTGGTATTGTGATTGATTGCCTGCTTTTCTATCCCAAGTTAAATGTTGTCAGGGGATTTGTTTCGCTTCCGCATGCGTAATAAAAGGCATTGGGTCGGCGACGTATCTTGGGATGTCGCATATTTAATTGACCGCAGTGGGATGTGCGCGCGCTCAGGGTTCGGGGTGTGACATCCCCGCTTAAGTGGTATCAGAGCATGGTCTGTGTATGGAGTGATAAGGTGCGATGAGTCATGGGATAGTTAGTAGGAAAGGCTTTTAATATGCTGATGCATGTGGTTGATAGTTGATTGGTAGTATGTTTGTGGGGTCACTCAGATTCTAACTTGGTGTTGGAATTGGAAAACAGGCGTCTATATAGAGTCTGTAGCATGAGTGACTAGGAGTGGAGGACTCCTTGGAAGAGGTCGATAGGACCTGTACCTCGGGGTAGGATGCTGACAAGAGTCGGTATCCGAGGTAGAGCGCAGGCTTAGACCAGCGCGAGTGTGAGAGTACCGCCGCAAGTCGGTACTTAGAGTGTAGTAGCACCGAATGATCCTAGGTTTAATGGGATTGTTCAGGCGCTAGTGTCCCTTGGAGGATTGTTGGGTCAGTAAGTTCAGGACCGAGCCGCCGCTGTTGCCGTTGTTTCTACCATTGCCAGTGTTGTGACCGTTGTTGTTGCCGCGCCTGTTGAGGCCCAATATGGAGTTGTGATCGAGGATAAAGCCTTCGCATCTAAGTCAAAGTTCAGTTTAGTCAGAGATGAAAATCGGTTGGGGAGAAAGGTCGATGCCAGAAGAAAGGTGCCCTGTTTCACCCAACCGGAGAAGTAGAATTGGAAAGTCAGTGCTCAACTCGATCGATGCGTGTCGTGTCTGTAAGAAAAGACATAGATCTGTTCCGTGCTGTAAGAGGGAAATGAATTGTTACAGGTGTCGCTAGTAAAGCCATTTGATTAAAGATGGCTCGTATAGATGGATGGAACTATAGCTGTTTCTGCACCGCCGTTGATGAGACAGAACAGAGGAAACATGCTTCGGGACATTTAATGGGGTACTTGGAACAGACCCCAGTGCAAAGAAGGGTGCATGATATTCCTGGATAGGAGGTAAATGACTCCATGATCGTGTGCTGAGTTTGTGGAAAAAGAGAGTGAGTCAGCCCAATGTCAGAGTAAAAAGAGAGCATGCTTTGAATATGGCCAGCACGATCATTGGGTTAGGAATTGTCCGCGTAAGTCCATGAGAGCGTAAGTACCGTTACTGCAGATAGGACGCCACTAGGATGGCTAGAAGAGCATGAATGGGTCGACCATGCATTAGTCAAAGGGAAAATGTTCTTGAGGGAATTTTATCATAGTAGTGCAGCAGAATTTTCGATGAAAGTTGTAGGATCTTTGTTGCGGTAATAAAGTGATAGAAAGATGGATCTCTGACTATAGTTGTACCTGATGGGTTTGCTTATATATGACGTGGAAGTCATTTATGAAAAGGTTTGGCTCAAGGAGCTTTTTGTTGTTTGGAATCGTGGCAGTTACATAATTCAGTTTGTTCAGTTAGCGTGTGAAAGTTTTGAATCACTGAAAGTTGAAGAGGAACTTCAATCCTTGTTATTCGTCCTTGAAGATGACCTGGTTATAGTTGTTGGTTACCAAATCTACATGGCAGCTGCAATAGATGCGTCAGTTGAGGAGCCGAATATGGAGAACATAATCGTGGTACGTGAGTTTTCTAAGGTAATCTCTGGAGAATTGTCAAGTTTGCTGTCAGAAAGAGAAATAAGGTTCGTGATTGAATTAGCACCCGGAACAGAGCCAGTCCCTAAGGCTTCTTACCGGATGGTGTTACCCGAATTAAAAGAACTGAAGGTGTAGATGCAAGAAGTGTTGGATAGGGGATTCATACTTTCCAGTGCATCACCTTAGGGAACACCTGTTCTATTCGTGAAGGATAAAGTTGATTCATTGTGTTTCTACGTTGATATTCTTCAAGATCGACTTGAGGTTAGGGTATCATCAGTTGAGGATCAGGAAGAAAGACATATCGAAGTTAAGACCTCGCACTTGATACAATAGTTATGAGTTTACTGTAATGCTGTGTGGGTTAATGGACACCCCAGCTGTTTGTTTAGGTCTGATGAGCAAAATGTTTAAGGACACTTGAATCAGTTGTGATCGTGTTCATTGAAGTTATCCTGGTGTGTTCGAGGAGTGCCGAGGGGCACGAGAGACGTTTGAGGATGGTACTTTAGACCTCGAGTGCTTTTGGATTTTACGATAAGCCTAACAGATGCGAGTTTTGGATGACTCGTGTTGTGCCCCTAGGTCACGTGATTTTAAGAGAAGGAATCTCCGTAGACCCTGTCCAAGATTGAAGCAGTGATCAGTTGGCCGAGATTGACTGCAGTGACAGAGATAATATGTGTTTTTGAGTCGTAGCAGAGTGTTACAGACGGTTTGTGGAAGGGTTTTCAATGTCAGCGTTGCAGTTGATTCAACTACTGAGAAAGGAAGAGAAGTTCGTATGGACAGGTAAGTGCAAGTGTAGTTTTCAAGAGCCTAAGAAGAGGCTGACTACCGCGCTGTGCTGATCATTCCATCTGGTCCTGAAAGTTATGAGATCTGCAGTGATGTGTCGTTTAAAGGATTTAGTTGCTTGTTGATGCAGCATGATAGAGTTATTGCATATGCGTCCCGTCAGTTGAGATCTTGTGAGTTAAATCATTGGACGCACATCGTAGAACTTGTAGTAATTATGTTCGTTTGGAATTTTAGAGGCATAATCGGTACAGAGAAATATTTCATATCGTCAATGACTATCAAAGTCTTAAGTATGTATTCTCAAAAAGAGAGTTGAATATGAGACAGCATCACTGGATGGAACTCCTTAAGGATTGTGATTATGATATTTTGTATCACTCTGAAAAGGTGAGCAAAGTCACAGATGCACTAAGTCGAGAGTCCTTAGTTGCATAGTTGGTACTCAAGGATTTGATCTTAATTGAGAAAGTTTGAAATGCGGTTTTCAAGTCTAAGGTAGGCCACCTTTTGAATCTTATGACTACTCTCAGAATTGAGCCGAAAGTTCATATCAGAATCAAAATGTCAGCGGACAGATTCAGAAATTCAGGAGACTCTATAAGAGAATGTAGAAGAGAGAGAGGTTGATTTTCAGATTTCTGAAGACAGAACGCTAAGGTTCTGAGGATGATTGTGTGTAATTGATGATGCAGAGGTTAAAGAAGAGATCTTATGGGAAGCTCATCATAGCAATTTCAACGTTGTCCAGACAGTACGAATAGATCATGTTTTGAGTGTTTGACATCCTGATTTTCAAACTCTGATTTCGATTGGTTAAATTGGGCATTTCATCGACGCGATTACAGTGTTTTTCTCTGAGTTGGCCACTTACGAGATAACTAGACTAGTTGGGTGAGTTATTAAGGACTTTAAGGAAAATAGACTTGACAATTTGACTAGGAATCGACTTCTCGACCGTGCTCATCTTTAGAGATCATTACGGCACAGTTAAAAATCGAATTGAGATCAGAGATAGGTCGGTTCGACTGAGATGAATGACCGATCGTGGGTGACTCCACTAAATTGGAAAACTCTCGTCGACTGATACTAATTTGATCTTACTGTCGTTTTGGTACCCTGTGTCCGTATTTGAATCATCGAGATTTTCACGACCCTCGAGAGTCGCCAATGTGTCGAGTGGATTCATCGTGGCTCGAAGAAAATCGACCACAGGTCATTTGTCCTAAAAAGCTCCGAAAACTACCTAGTAGCCTATGTCACACTAAAAGCGTGTCGGAGTGAAATTAACCGCCAATCTAAATTAGATTTCAGAAATTGGAGATTCTGTCTTGTCACAAAGTGGGTACACCGAAGTGTGTGTACATCATATAAATCATCTGCATGGAGTGCCGGAGATGAATTGTATTTCAAATCTAGATCAAATGTTCTGAGTTGGCAGAGCTTTCAGATGGTTCTTTCTTAAGCAGTGCATAGCAGAGAGTGCAGAATTTCGATTGCTGCGATGAAGTCAGGGAGAGAAAGATCAGGTCAGGGTCAGTACAGTGGTCAGTGATTGCAATTGCCGAGAACAGTGTCAGAGTTTTATCAGATCTTAACCAGAGGTCCCCAGTTTCAGCAGATCAGTCAAATAGTTTCCTTTTAGTTAGTGTAGAGCAGAGGGTTCAGAACTTCAGTTGGTTGAGATGAGATCAGAGATTAGAAAATTGCAGGTCCAGCGTCGGTTCAGAAATTAGTGATTTAGTTGCAGTTATCAGTGACAGATTAAGGACCGCTCAAAGATGCCGGGAAAATTTACGTAGTTAAGTGTCGAAAATCTTTGAATTTTTAGATTGAGAATCCTGTTCATCCTTGAATGTCGCCTAAGATAGGGACATCTCGAATTGTTAAGAAAGGAGAGCCAGAACTGTTTAAACGGCGGGATATTTCGAGTTTGAGATCAAAGGAGAATTTTGGCTTTAAATGGAAAAATAAAGCGGTTTGGGACACCATCGGCGCCTCTAGCCGAGTTGGTATCCGGGATGAAGCTCGTCGGTCCGAAGTCGGGAGTTCGAATCCCCGACGCGGCAGTTAGCCGCTTTGTGGAAAAAGAAAAAGAAAAAGAAAAAGAACCAAAATTTTTGTAGCTTTCATTTTTGTAAATTTGGTCAAGTGCTTAGCCTTTTTGGGAATCAAGAATTGGTTTGGCCAATTTGGAAATGTTTCGTCAGCACCGAGGATCTTGGATAGCAGGGCGAAGTAGAATGAAGGAGCAGAATTGATGAGACGACAATACCCCACCATTTTGAAGAAGAATTTTAATGGTTTAAATTTCGAGGACGAAATTTTTATAAGAGGGGAAGAGTTGTGACATCCCGATTTTCCAATTCTATTTTCAATAAATTGAGACGGGCATTTCGTTGGCACGCATATAGTTCTTTTCCTTGAGTTGGCCACTCATGTGGAAACTAATCTATCGGGTGAAGCTGTTAGGAGTTTCTAATGCATCAGACTCGAGAATTTGGCCAGGAAGCGACCTTTCGATCGAGCTAATCTGCAAGGGTCATTACGACACAAATAAAAGTCGATTAGAGATCGGAGATAGGTCGACTCGACAGAGGCATGTGATCAGGTGTGGGTGATTCCACCGGATCGCATAATACTTGTCGATCGACACTAGACCGACTTCTCTGTCGATTGGATACCCTGTGTTCGTATTTGAAACCTTGAGATTACCCCGACAACCAAAAGTCGCCAATGTTTCAAAGATGTACATTGTGGCTTGAGATGATCAACCACAGGTTAAATGCATGAAAATTTCTAAAGGCTACCCGGTAGGTTGGGCCGCGCTAGTATCGTGCCAAAGTGAAATTAACCGTGGAATTGAGATCGAATTCAGAAATCAGAAGTCTGGGTGTGTCACAAATCATTTCAAGGTCATTGAATCATCTTTGGAAGATTTTTCATGCAAGCCGAGCTTTTTAGCAAAATAATCAAGAAATGGCTAATTTGGCTCGAGAAATTAGTAGGCCGCTTTTGGTCGCGCTTTTGGTATCTAAGTTGATTATATAGACAAGTGAAGATGTGAATTGAAGTGTGGCGACATTGGGTTAATTTTATGGACTTCAATTTAATTCAATTGGGAGAGAATTGATTGGAATGGAAGGAATTGATGTACAAAGTTTCATGCCCCGGCGGAAAAATAAGATGGACCCATTGAAGATTGTTGTGGGAAGGGATTTGAAGTTAGTGGAGTGTGACATGGGATGAGGTCATGGTGGGCCACTTTTGTTGGATTAAAGAAAAAAGAAAAAGAAAAGAAATAGCCCCCCATCCTTCTCTCTCCTCCTCTCTCCTTCCTCTCTCCCTTCCGTTGGTTTCTCCTCCATCTTCTTGGTGCGAAGGACCAGAAAAATTTGCAGAGAAGAAGAAGGAGCAGCCATGGCCGGCCACCCGCTCGCACGCCGCCGTCGCCGCCGCCGCCGTGCGTCCGTTCCCGCGCCGCTCGCGCGCGCTCGCCGGCCCGCCGTTGCACCGTCTTCGCTCCGCCTCAGCTCGCTTCGCAGCTGCTGCATCAGCCCGTGCCGGAGCCATTCGGCCACCTCCGGCCACCGTTCGGGCCCCGCCTAGGTCCGGTTCGACCCCTCAACCTTCCCCGGTCCTTCCCCATCTCATCCAAGCACCGGATCTACCCTTTCTCGGCCTCAAACCGCCATGGACAGCAGCTGCAGAAAATGGGTATGGCAGCCCCTTCGTGGGCCGTTTTGGCCGCCTTCCCGAGCTCGGATGCTCGGCCCGCTTTGAGGAAAGTCGATCCCCGCGTCGTCCCCATCGTTTTGGTCCGCTCGGTTCGCTAATCCGGTGAGTTTAACTCACTAAATCTTGATTAGAGGGTTAATGATGCCCTAAGTGTGCTTAGTCTAAGTTAAGTAAGTTTAGGTGGTTAGATTAGTTTATTTGGTTGATGATTAGATTATGGTGTTTAATTAAGTTAAAATGTGTTTAGTTTAAGGTTAAGTATGTTTATTTTTAATATAAAGCCTTGATGTGACATAATAGGGTTTTATTTTTGAATTATTTAATGATTTCGAATTCTGGAATTTATAATATTATATTATATTCCGAAATTATTAAAATATTATTATTTATAAAAAAAAACGGAAAAATTATTTTTGACCCCGGTTGCTCAGAATTTCGTGCCGATCGCTGCTGTGTAGTCGGATTTTGAAATTGATGATTGGATATTATAAATTGAGCGTGGATCGTGGAAAATATAGATATTATTATTATATTAATTTTCGGAATAAATTTAATTATTTAATAAATTCCGAAAAATTATTTTGGGACCCTAAATTCTCAGAATTTCGTGCTGATCGTTGTTGTGCATTTAGAATTTGATATTGATTATTGGTTGTGGCAAATTGAGTGTTGATTGTGGTAAATAAGGATTTTATTCATAAAAACCCAAGTGTTGGGTTTTGATGCAAAAATTGGATTTTAATAATTATATTAAATAGTGGGATTTGAAAAAGTGAGATATTGGTCTTTTAATTCGAAATTAGCGTGTCCCCACACACGTGAGTAATTTCTGGAATATTTTTAATGTGGAGAAAAATGGCCGGGATCACTATTTTAAGTGAAAGCGTTGAGTTAAATGCAAAGTGTCCCGGGGCCGAGTATGATTTGGCTGTGTGATAATTAAGAGGAATCGTCCTGGGCTGTTGAGCCGGACTTGCCCCTATATGGGATGCCCACGCGGTGGTTGCGGGTCGCAGTAGATTCTAAGCCCATGCTCCTTCGGGAATGCCGTCGACGTACTGACGAAGCCGCGCTCCATGGGGGGAGGCGATGCCTGGCATTAGTGCCAGTAGATAGCCGAACTGCGAGTAGGCTATGCCCTTGTGTGGCAGTGGATAACAATTGGAATGCATGTTGAGTGAATTTGATGTGTCGGATTATGGGACGGAATTGTGTGGCATGGAATGGGACGTGTCATAACGATTTAGTCTTATAATCAGGACCCCGCGGTTGTTAGTTATATGAAAGTGAATGCGTTCCGGTTGTTTAAGTTCTTATTACTGCATATGATTGAGTGATATG
This sequence comes from Eucalyptus camaldulensis, assembly GCA_019915185.1. NCBI lineage: Eukaryota > Viridiplantae > Streptophyta > Magnoliopsida > Myrtales > Myrtaceae > Eucalyptus > Eucalyptus camaldulensis. Next base: position 26,922,527 of record JAHSVA010000006.1, read on the forward strand.
AACTGTGCTAACCTGCAGGAAGGAACTGAGGCGAGGTAAGTCTTCTGTGTGATGTGGCTAGGCCACCCGGGGTGTATTTTCTTTCTAATAGGGGTTTAGGGGATTGAACTTGCTGAGACATCGTCTCATCCCGGTTGTGGGATTAAAATTTCAGGTCCTTAGATGGCGGTCGTGGAGGACCCGAAGCCCTAAGGCTGGAAAGGTGGAGACTGAAGTATTGGTGAACGTGTCCTGCTAGTTGGTTTTAGAATAGTTCCCCCTTTATCGAGCTGGTCTATTTCGTAGACAGCCCAGAGTTGTATTTAAGTCTATGTGCTTGTAAATGAGTGTTTGGTATTGTGATTGATTGCCTGCTTTTCTATCCCAAGTTAAATGTTGTCAGGGGATTTGTTTCGCTTCCGCATGCGTAATAAAAGGCATTGGGTCGGCGACGTATCTTGGGATGTCGCATATTTAATTGACCGCAGTGGGATGTGTGCGCGCTCGGGGTTCGGGGTGTGACAGCCTATGCACTACTTGATGAAGGATGTCAAGGATACCTGGCAGTAGTAAAGGATTGTACGAGGGAAGAGGCTAAACTCGGTGAAATTTGAGTGGTTAGGGAATTGCAGGATGTATTTCCTGAGGAACTGCCTAAGTTACCACTAGAACGAGAAATTGAGTTCGAGATCGAACTAATGCCTGGAACATAACTGATATTGAAAGCCCCATATGGGATGGCCTTGATAGAACTGAAAGAATTGAATGTGCAACTACAAGAATTGCTTGATAAAGGATTTATTAGGCCAAATGCATCTCCTTGGGGTGCATCAGTCCTGTTTGTGAAAAAGAAGGACGGGTCGATGCGTTTGTGTATTGACTACAGGCAATTGAATCAGGTGACCGTTAAGAATAAGTACCCATTACCTAGAATTGATGACCTATTTGACCAGCTGCAAGGAAGTTCCATCTTTTCAAAAATCGACTTAAGGTCCAGATATCATCAATTAAGGATTAAGAAAGAAGACATTCCTAAGACTGCATTTATGACTTGCTATGGACACTATGAGTTCCTACTAATGCCATTTGGACTGACGAATGCCTTGGCTATATTCATGGATCTGATGAATAGGATATTCAAGCCCTATTTGGATCGATTTGTGATTGTCTTCATTGATGATATTTTGATATACTCCAAAGGACCTGAAGAACATGCGCAACATCTGAGCGTGGTGTTGCAAACCCTTAGAGACCATAAGTTGTATGCCAAATTTAGTAAGTGAAAATTTTGGCTGGACCGGATAATATTTTTAGGACATGTGGTGTTAAGAGAAGGAACTTCGGTGGACCCAGTGAAAGTCGAGATGGTAGTAAATTAGTCGAGACCAACAACGCCGATTGAGATACGGAGTTTCTTAGGACTAGTAGGTTATTATAGGAGATTTATTGAAGGATTCTCATGACTTGCAGGTCCCTTGACGAAATTGACTCGAAAGAACGTAAAATTTGAATGGATTGGAGAGTGTTAAAGGAGCTTCCAGGAACTCAAAAGGAGACTGACCACGGCTCCAATCCTAACTATTCCGTTTGGATCTGGTGGATTCACGGTATATAGTGATGCTTCCCATAAAAGATTGGGATGTGTTCTGATGCAACACGGTAAGGTCATAGCCTATGCATCAAGATAGTTGAAACCCTACCAATTGAACTACCCAACTCATGATCTTGAGTTGGTAGCCATAATCGCCACTTTGAAAATATGGAGGCATTATCTATATGGAGAAAAATTCGAAATCTATACAAATCATAAGAGTTTGAAATATTTGTTTTTGCAAAAGGAACTGAAAATGAAACATAGAAGATGGATAGAGTTGTTAAAGGATTATGATTGTCAAATACGGTACCATCCAGGAAAGGCAAATGAGGTAACAGATGCTCTCAGTCATAAATTGGCTGTAGACATGGCCAGTGTAAGAGTATCAAAATGGAACCTATTGGAAACGATGGCGGATTCAGAATTTAAGTTGGAAATAGACCACCTCATCGGTATGTTTACCACATTAAGGATTGAACCGGAAATTATCCAGAAAATTAGAATTCTACAAGAATCCAACCCAAAAATTGTGAAATTGCAAAATGAAGTGTCTTTAGGAAAAAGACAAGAATTCCAAGTCTCTAAGGATGGAATAATAAGATGCCAGGGACAACTGTGTGTTCCTGACAAGGAAGAATTAAAGAGGGAAATCCTATCGGATGCATATAGGAGTAGTTATAGTATTCATCCGGGTAGTACAAAGATGTACTAGAATTTATGCCAACAATATTGGTGGAATGACATGGAAATGGATATAGCTAAGCCCGTCTCTTAGTGTTTGACTTGCCAATAAGTGAAAGCGGAACACCACAAACCCGCAAGACTATTGAGACCATTGGACATACCAGAGTGGAAATGGGATCACATGATGATGGATTTCGTGTAAGGTTTACCAAGGACGTCAAGTGGTCACGACTCCATCTGGGTGATAGTAGACCGCTTGACTAAGTCTGCCAATTTCCTAGCAGTTCGTGTAGATTATGTAATGGATAAATATGCTAAAATATATGTGTCATGCCCCGATCCTCCGAGCATGTGCCCATCCCTCTTTGGTCGATTAATAGCAACGTCCTAGGATGCATCGCCGACCCATTCATTTTAATACATATGCGGAAGCATATAAATAATCCACAGACAATAAAATAATGGGATGAAAAAGTAGAATCAATTTTTTTTACAAAAGACATTTTTATAAACAAATAGGTTTATATACAGAAGTCTACCAAAAGGAATCGACTTTCACCAAAATAGAATTGTCCTATGACTAACTAGTCAGACAAGAATGCCAATTCTTCGGACTTCACCTTCTAAATTTCGGGCCTCAGGTCCTCCATCGATATCAACTAGGGACCTGAAAATGGTTATACAATACCCAGTGAGCCAATGTCTCAGCAAGTTCAACCCTCTAAGATCTGACTAGGAAGAAAATACGCCCAAAAGGTTGCCTCAGCACAATCACAAATTAGAGGGTTTAACTTGGCCTCAGTTCCTTCCTGTTAGACAATACAATTCAAATAATTATTCAATCATGTGGCATCCCGGAAATTCAAAGCCAAGCCCTAAGGTGTGTTAAATGTTTTTAATTAGGTGATAGAATTTTATGGCTTATGCTTTAGCCAATTTGTCCTTTAATTTGATGAATTTTGCTTGTATTGCGGAAATTTAATTAGTTAATGCTTGGCCATATGATTTAAATTTCAATAATTAAAATATCCCAAGACTTTGGCCAAGATGAAATTTGAATTTAGAAATATTTATAGAAAGAAATTTAAAAAAAAAGGGATAAAATTCGAATGGGCCTTGGGCCCATTAGCCTAAAGCTTGGTGGGCCAAGCTAGTCGGCCCATTGGGCCCAAGAGATGGCTGTCGACCAGCCCAAGGAAGAGTGGCCCGTTGGGCCAAAGCCCAAGCCCATTTAATTCAAAAACAAATTACATTGGCCATTGGTGAGGTGAGTTAATCATTGCAAATGATGGGCTTTTGGGGGAAATAAAAGGAGAGAGGAAAGAGAAGTGGCCGGCTCCTTTGCTTCATTTGGCCGAGAAAAGAGAGAGGGTGAGAGAGAGAGAGAGAGAGAAATTGCGAGTGAGGGAGAGACCGAGAGGAAGAGGAGGAAAGGAGGCCGTCGCCGCCGTGTGCTCGCCGTCCGACCGCCGTACGCCGCCGTGTGTTGTTGCTTGTTCATCTTAGAGGCAAATGGAGTCCTTAACTTCTCTTGCATGTCTATTTTTGTTGGTTGCATGTTCGGTTTTAGGTGTGATTTGGGCGAAAAACCGAGGTAAGGGTTGGATGTGTTCAAGCTATGTGACTGTTTTCGTTTGGTTTGTGGTAGTCAGTATCTTAGTGGAGCTTGCATGTGTACTTGGAGTACGATTTTGGCTTCGGTGTCTTCATAAAAGTTGAAGCTAACATCTTTTAATATGACATACTCGAATTTCATGGAAAACGATGGTGATATGAGGGGTCAAAAGCTCTGTTATACGGAGACCTCAGATCCCCAAAATCTTCACTGACCTTTTGTTGATTTCTTGGTTGCATGTTGATTTTTGTTGGAGATCTCACCTTGTTGTCTTCATGAAAGTTGTTGGTAACATCCTAAAATACAACATACTCAAATTTGAAGAGAAAAAAATGAGTATAGCCTAGTGAATCGGTTAGATCTTTGAGACGGTTGGTTCTGTTGAAGTATACCGAGACACCCGAGACTTCAAGGACTTAAAAGAGGATCATACTTTGGTTATTTAACCTAGATCTCTTCATGAAACTTGTAAAGGACACATTGATACATAACATACTCGAATTTCAGAGGAAACGAAAAGGATTAGATGGGTCAAACCTAAGTTTTTCGGTGATATGTACTCTGGACGAAACGGTAGAGGTTCCAGAAGCTTCGTGGAGTTGTATAAATTAATCTATGAAGAATTTGGCTTAGGGATTCTTCATGAAAAATGCACGAAAATGTGTTGGTTATCACCCTGTAAAATTTTGTAATTTTTGGAGGCCATATGAGTATTTTAATCGAATTAATTTGAAAACTGTGCAATCTGGCCATTTTCCGAATGTTAAGTGCTATTCTGTGGAAAATTGAGAAATTATGTAAAATGCAAATTGGCCATGAATTTTTGCATAAAATTGTGATTCTAATTGTTTAGTGATTGTTTAAATATTATGATTTTGGGAAAATCATAAATATTAAATGAAATGTTTATTTATAAAAATAATAATAAATTAATAAAATAATAAAATAATAAAAAAATAATGGATTATTTTATTAGCCATGTATTCCATTGAATTTATGATGCATTGTTATATGACATAGATGCATGTTGATCATGAATTGTGATGCATGTGCGTGATTCATATGCCATGTAATAATAATAAGACTAAAAGGAAGGTGAATGTGGAAGTGGTATGTGAGTAAGGGGTTGTGGCGGACGATGATGTCTGGTGGCCTAGTGGCATAATTCCAGAGATTCCTTGGGAGTTTCAGGATGCCCGGAATGTGGGGGGTCGGAAGCCCTGTCGGAGGTTTCTGCCCGAAGGGAGTGACTCGCGATGCCAAGATTGGGGTGTGAGATCCCCGGCTAGAAGGGTAAAGGCCGGAAGCCCTGTCGGAGGTTTCTGCCCGAAGGGAATGCCTCGTGATGCTAGTTGAGATGCGAGATGCCCGGAATGTGGGGGGCCGGAAGCCCAGTGGCCATGAGATGGCTGGAATGCTGGGATCCCTGTCGGAGGTTTCTGCCCGAAGGGATGGTGATGATGGTGAATTTGATGATTTGAGAAAAGATAATGTGGGGATCAATTGATAAGTAAAAGTGGAAATTGATCTATGATATGATATGCATGGTGATGCATGGCTAATGATGATATGATATGCATGGTGATGCATGGCTAATGATGATATGATATGCATGGTGATGCATGGCTAATGATGATATGATATGCATGGTGATGCATGGCTAATGATGATATGATATGCACGGTGATGCATGGCTAATGATGATGTGATATGCATGGTGATGCATGGTTAATGATAATGTGGTATGCCATGATGATGATGATATATATGATGTGATGATGCAGGATACGCATGATTACAAGGTTGGTGATGCTTGCAACGTGTGATGATATGCATGATGCATTGGAATGTTATTGGATTTCCCTATCTGCTGAGTGGTTGTACTCACCCCTTTTGGGGATAACATTTCAAATTAGCACTATGCCGCTACCTGCTGTTTCGCGTGGGGTATTTTACGGTCTACCGTCTGATGTTGAGGTGGAGTGTACGGAGATAGATTGTCCCTCTGTGCCCGAATTGACGTTTATCCGAGTGCGATGCTTAGTTATGTATGATATCGGCCTGGCCAGGGGCCCTGTCATACAAGAGTTCCTGTCTGTGCACGTTCGACGGGATGGAGCGATGCGAGGGATGCTGCCGCCGTCACCACCTGATGCACCGGGTTGGGTGTGAGACCTGCGCGCGATGAGTAGGAGCTGGATCTATTTTTGATGTAGTTAGTCGACACTTTCGATGGGGGGTTTTTGTGCTCGCATGATATTGAGGGTCGAGGTCTCTTTTTGAGGTTTTAGGCTGGACATGGCTGAGTCCTAGCTTTTCCTTGTTATGTACCGACCCGAGAATAGTCCCATCTTGAAAATATATGTAAATAATGTGTCGATGTTCGTTTATAAAATCATGATGTTTAGCTGGTGTGTATTTGTATCACGGGTTAGAAGGGAGATAGATGACGATGTGAATTTTGCTTCCGCTATGAGTCGCGCATGGGACCGCTTTAAAAAAAAAATGCCTGAAATCTGGCAAGGCTTAATTTAGCCAAGAGATAGAGATGGTAAAAGATGTAACACCGGCGCTGGTGACGACCTGCGAAGGGTTCGGGGTGTCACAGTCGCCCTTTTTGGTATCAGAGCGAATGGTTAAAGGTGTAGTGATAAGGAGCCTCATTTGGAAAATGAGGAACATGATGACAATGCACACCATAGGATATAAAACGAAATAATTGAATAACGGGTGATGAGAATTCACTCGTAGATCCTTAGTAGTTTATTTAGGATTGCTTTTAGGTGCCAGTAACATGTATATGTTACTTATGTAGTGATAATAGTTGCTTTAAGTAGAGGCAGTGAGTCTCAGATTATTCCTGAGGCAATGCTTGGAAATTGCAAGAGAGTCATGGTGCGAGCTGGAAGTGCTCATCCATCGAGGGCTGAAGCCTCTGCTGCAAGGGTTGAACCCCGAATGGAAGATATCCTGCAGGCATTAGCCAATATTGGAAATCTGATGGAGAGGCAAGCGCAGCAACAACCCAGAGCAGAACGCCGTACTCAGGGACTAGTGGAGCAGTTTTTGAAGCTGAAGCCACTTAAGTTTAATGGAATGGGAAGTCCTGAGGAGGCAGAGCAATGGATTGATGGGATGGAAAGAATTTTCCGGCTGTTGGACTGCACTGATGCTGAGAAAATAGTCTTAGCAGAGTACCAATTGGAGGGAAATGCGAAGTTTTGGTGGAGAGCTTCGAAGGATATAATCTTTCCACCAGGTACTGATGTGAGCTGGGAGGAATTTGTTAGAGCCTTCAATAGGAAGCATTTCTCTGACTGTGCTAAGGATAGGAAGATTACTGAGTTTGTTTAGCTAGAACAAAAGGGATTGATCGTAGATCAGTATGAGGCTAGATTTTCTGAATTGTCTAGATATGCTCCTAGATTGATTGAGGATCAGGAGGAGAAGGCTAAGAGATTCCTGAAAGGACTGAGGACTGACATTAGGAAGCAACTGGTGCCTTTGAATATAAGAGATTATAATGAGATTTATGAAAGGGCGCAGTTAGTGGAGTAGGAGTTGTTGAGGGAAAGGTCGGAATTTAAGAAACCGGTGAATTTTAGTGATGTGAAAAAAAGGAAAGAGACCTTATCTTGGTCAAAGTCAGACCTGGAATGTGAAGAAGAAGGGAAATTTTGGAAATTTTGGAGGAGCAAGGAGTGGTCTGAACATAGGGAAAGCACCCTATCAGCCTGGACAACAGAAATGTTTTGGCTGTGGACAAGTGGGACATCTCAGGAGGAATTGCCCACAAGAGGGGTCGCAAGTGAGTGTTGGCTCGGTGCGACAGGGATATCAGAGTGCTGTTAGGTCAAACCCGCAAGGGAATCCTCAGAGACCACCTGCACAAGGAAGGGTGTATGTGATCACCCAGGAGGAAGCGGAAGCTTCCGAGAATGTTATCTCAGGTACGATTCTTATTAATGGCGAAAAGGCATATGCATTGTTTGACACGGGTGCAACGCATTCGTTTGTGTCTGAAAGATATAAATGCTTGAATAAGATAGAAGTTATGCCGCTTGAGACGCCTCTTTGTGTTTCCACGCCTTTAAAGGATATGGTATTGTCTACATTGGTGTGTGAAAATTGTAAGATCTCAATGGGAGGAAAGGATATGGAAATAGACTTGGTTGTAATGGCTATGTATGATTTTGATGTTATTATAGGAATGGACTGGCTTCGTAAGTATCGAGCTAGAATGGATTGTTATAGAAGAGTGGTGCAATTTGTTCTACCTAATCAGTCTAGTTGTGAATTTCTAGGAGGTCAAACCCATTTGCTTGTAGCGCTTATTTCGGCAGTAGAAGCATGTAAGTTACTTGACGGAGGATGTCAAGGGTACCTAGCCATAGTTAGAGATTATGCCAAGGAGGAGCCTAATCTCGAGGAAGTTCGTGTAGTTAACGAATTTCAAGATGTATTTCCTGAGGAATTGCCTGGATTGCCGCCAGAGCGGGAGATTGAATTTGAAATTGAATTAATGCCTGGAACAGGACCTATATCAAAAGCCCCGTATAGGATGGCTTTAGTTGAATTGAAGGAGTTGAAAGTGCAACTGCAAGAATTGCTTGATAAAGGATTTATTAGACCAAGTGCTTCACCTTGGGGTGCACCGGTCTTGTTTGTGAAAAAGAAGGATGGGTCAATGCGCTTGTGTATTGACTATAGGCAGTTGAATCAGGTGACTATTAAGAATAAGTACCTTTGCCTAGAATTGATGATTTATTTGATCAACTTCAGGGAAGTTCGGTCTTCTCTAAGATTGACTTGAGGTCGGGATACCATCAGTTGAGAATCAAGAAGGAGGACATTCCTAAGACTGCATTTAGAACTCGTTATGGGCACTATGAGTTCCTTGTTATGCCATTTGGATTGACTAACGCCCCGGCTGCATTTATGGATTTGATGAATAGGATATTCCAGCCTTATTTGGACCAGTTTGTGATTGTTTTTATTGATGATATTCTGGTATATTCGAAAGGGCTTAAAGAGCATGAACAGCATTTGAGAATAGTTTTGCAGACCCTGAGAGAGCATAAATTGTATGCTAAGTTTAGTAAGTGTGAATTATGGTTGGACCGGATAATATTTCTAGGACATGTGGTGTTAGGAAAAGGGATTGCAGTAGACCCGGCAAAAGTTGAAATGGTAGTGAATTGGCCGAGACCGACAACACCTACTGAGATACGAAGTTTCTTAGGATTGGCTGGTTATTATAGAAGGTTCATCGAAGGATTTTCAAGGCTGGCAAGACCTTTAACTAAATTGACCCGAAAGAATGTGAAATTTGAGTGGAATGGAGAATGTGAAAGGAGTTTCCAGGAGCTCAAAAGGAAATTGACTTCGGCTCCAATTCTGACTATACCTACTGGACTTGATGGTTTCACAGTGTATAGTGATGCATCTCATAGAGGATTGGGATGTGTGTTGATGCAGCATGGCAAGGTTGTAGCCTATGCATCCAGACAATTGAAACCCCATGAGTTGAATTATCCGACGCATGATTTAGACTTAGCAGCTATAGTGTTTGCCTTAAAGATATGGAGACACTATTTGTATGGGGAAAAGTTTGAGATTTATACGGATCATAAGAGTTTGAAGTATCTGTTCTCACAAAAGGAATTGAACATGAGACAAAGAAGATGGATGGAGTTGCGAAAGGACTATGACTGTGAGAGAAAATATCATCCAGGGAAAGCGAATAGAGTAGCAGATGCTCTTAGTCGTAAGTCGGCCATTGAGATAGCTAGTTTGAGATTGGCGGAATGGAAATTGTTAGAATCTGTAGCAAATTCAGAATTTAAATTGGAAATGGATTGTCTTACTGGTATGCTTAGTGCATTAAGGATTGAGCCAGAGATTATCCAGAAAATTAAAGTATTGCAAGAATCTGACCCAGAGATTTTGAAAATGAAAGATGCTGTATCTTTAGGGAAAAGATCAGAATTTCAGATCTCTGATGATGGAATAGTAAGATGTCAAGGACGACTTTGTGTTCCCGACAATGAGGAATTGAGGAAGGAAATTTTGTCGGAGGCACATAAGAGTAATTATAGTATCCACCCAGGAAGTACAAAGATGTATAGAAATTTGCGTCAGCAATTTTGGTGGAATGGTATGAAGGCAGATACGGCTAGATACGTATCTCAATGTTTGACGTGTCAGCAAGTAAAAGCGGAACATCGAAAACCCGCAGGACTTTTGAGACCATTGGACATTCCTGAATGGAAATGGGAACATGTAACGATGGATTTTGTGCAAGGATTGCCAAGGACATCAAGTAGTCATGACTCAATTTGGGTTATAGTGGATCGTTTGACTAAGTCGGCACATTTCTTAGCGATTCGAATGGACTACCCAATGGATAAGTATGCGGACATGTATGTAAGTCAAGTGGTACGCTTACATGGTGTTCCAGTGACCATTACTTCAGATCGAGACCCGAGGTTTACGTCGAATTTTTGGAGGAGTCTCCAAGTCGCGTTACGATCTAAGCTTCAGTTTAGTATAGCTTTTCATCCTCAGACTGATGGCCAAACAGAAAGAGTGATTCAGATACTGGAGGATATGTTAAGAGCTTGTGTGATTGATTTCAAAGGAAATTGGGACGAGAGATTGCATTTGGTAGAATTTGCCTATAATAATAGCTTTCAGAAGAGTATAGGTATGTCACCTTATGAAGCATTATATGGAAGGAGATGTAGGACTCCTGTCTATTGGAGTGAAGTAGGTGAAAGGAAACTGGCAGAACTTGAATTGGTACAAGTTACCATGGAAGCTGTCGATATTATTAGAGAAAGGCTTAGAACAGCTCAGAGTAGACAGAAAGGCTACGCAGATAGACGTAGGAGGCCTTTGGAATTTAGTGTAGGAGATCATGTATTCCTTAAGGTGTCTCCAATGAAAGGAATATCTCGATTTGGGAAGAAGGGTAAGTTAAGCCCTAGATTTGTCGGACCTTTTGAGATACTTGAGAAAATAGGTGACGTGGCTTATCGTTTAGTGTTACCTCCTAAGTTAGGAAATCTGCACGATGTGTTTCATGTATCGATGTTGAGGAAGTACCAGCCGGATCCTGGTCATATACTCGATCATGAAGCCATCAAAATGGATGAGAAAGTGAGGTATATTGAAGAGCCTGTGCAGATATTAGATCGAAAGGAGCAAATTCTTAGGACTAAAAAGATCCCATTAGTTAAGGTGTTATGGCGATATCATGATGTGGAGGAAGCCACATGGGAAAGTGAGGATCAGATGAGGGAAAAGTACCCTTATTTTTCCAAGAAGGCGCGAGTAGTGCTTGAATTTCGAGGACGAAATTCTCTAAGGAGGGGAGAATTGTGGCATCCCGGAAATTCAAAGCCAAGCCTTAAGGTGTGTTAAATGTCTTTAATTAGGTGATAGAATTTTATGGCTTATGCTTTAGCCAATTTGTCCTTTAATTTGATGAATTTTGCTTGTATTGTGGAAATTTAATTAGTTAATGCTTGGCCATATGATTTAAATTTCAATAATTAAAATATCCCAAGACTTTGGCCAAGATGAAATTTGAATTTAGAAATATTTATATAAAGAAATTTAAAGAAAAAAAAGGGATAAAATTCGAATGGGCCTTGGGCCCATTAGCCTAAAGCTTGGTGGGCCAAGCTAGTCAGCCCATTGGGCCCAAGAGATGGCCGTCGACCGGCCTAAGGAAGAGTGGCCCGTTGGGCCAAAGCCCAAGCCCATTTAATTCAAAAACAAATTACAAGTGGCCGAAGGAAGAGCATGCATTGGCCATTGGTGAGGTGAGTTAATCATTGCAAATGATGGGCTTTTGGGGGAATAAAAGGAGAGAGGAGAGAGAAGTGGCCGGCTCCTTTGCTTCATTTGGCCAAGAAAAGAGAGAGGGTGAGAGAGAGAGAGAGGGTGAGAGAGTGAGGGAGAGACCGAGAGGAAGAGGAGGAAAGGAGGCCGTTGCCGCCGTGTGCTCGCCGTCCGACTGCCGTACGCCGCCGTGTGTTGTTGCTTGTTCATCTTAGAGGCAAGTGGAGTCCTTAACTTCTCTTGCATGTCTGTTTTTGTTGGTTGCATGTTCGGTTTTAGGTGTGATTTGGGCGAAAAACCGAGGTAAGGGTTGGATGTGTTCAAGCTATGTGACTGTTTTCGTTTGGTTTGTGGTAGTCAGTATCTTAGTGGAGCTTGCATGTGTACTTGGAGTGCGATTTTGGCTTCGGTTTCTTCATAAAAGTTGAAGCTAACATCTTGTAGTATGACATACTCGAATTTCATGGAAAACGATGGTGATATGAGGGGTCAAAAGCTCTGTTATACGGAGACCTCAGATCCCCGAAATCTTCACTGACCTTTTGTTGATTTCTTGGTTGCATGTTGATTTTTGTTGGAGATCTCACCTTGTTGTCTTCATGAAAGTTGTTGGTAACATCCTAAACTACAACATACTCAAATTTGAAGAGAAAAAAATGAGTATAGCCTAGTGAATCGGTTAGATCTTTGAGACGGTTGGTTCTGTTGAAGTATACCGAGACACCCGAGACTTCAAGGACTTAAAAGAGGATCATACTTTGGTTATTTAACCTAGATCTCTTCATGAAACTTGTAAAGGACACATTGATACATAACATACTCGAATTTCAGAGGAAAAGAAGAGGATTAGATGGGTCAAACCTAATTTTTTCGGTGATATGTACTCTGGACGAAACGGTAGAGGTTCCAGAAGCTTCGTGGAGTTGTATAAATTAATCTATGAAGAATTTGGCTTAGGGTTCTGCATGAAAAATGCACGAAAATGTGTTGGTTATCACCCTGTAAAATTTCGTAATTTTTGAAGGCCATATGAGTATTTTAATCGAATTAATTTGAAAACTGTGCAATCTGGCCATTTTCCGAATGTTAAGTGCTATTCTGTGGAAAATTGAGAAATTATGTAAAATGCAAATTGGCCATGAATTTTTGCATAAAATTGTGATTCTAATTGTTTAGTGATTGTTTAAATATTATGATTTTGGGAAAATCATAAATATTAAATGAAATGTTTATTTATAAAAATAATAATAAATTAATAATGTAATAATATAATAATATAATAATATAATAATATAATAATATAATAATAAAATAATAAAAAAAAATAATGGATTATTTTATTAGCCATGTATTCCATTGAATTTATGATGCATTGTTATATGACATAGATGCATGTATGATCATGAATTGTGATGCATGTGCGTGATTCATATGCCATGTAATAATAATAAGATTAAAAGGAAGGTGAATGTGGAAGTGGTATGTGAGTAAGGGGTTGTGGCGGACGATGATGTCTGGTGGCCTAGTGGCATAATTCCAGAGATTCCCTGGGAGTTTCAGGATGCCCGGAATGTGGGGGGCCGGAAGCCCTGTCGGAGGTTTCTGCCCGAAGGGAGTGACTCGCGATGCCAGGATTGGGGTGCGAGATCCCCGGCTAGAAGGGTAAAGGCCGGAAGCCCTGTCGGAGGTTTTTGCCCGAAGGGAATGCCTCGTGATGCTAGTTGAGATGCGAGATGCTCGGAATGTGGGGGGCCGGAAGCCCAGTGGCCATGAGATGGCTGGAATGCTAGGATCCCTGTCGGAGGTTTCTGCTCGAAGGGATGGTGATGATGGTGAATTTGATGATTTGAGAAAAGATAATGTGGGGATCAATTGATAAGTAAAAGTGGAAATTGATCTATGATATGATATGCATGGTGATGCATGGCTAATGATGATATGATATGCATGGTGATGCATGGCTAATGATGATATGATATGCATGGTGATGCATGGCTAATGATGATATGATATGCATGGTGATGCATGGCTAATGATGATATGATATGCACGGTGATGCATGGCTAATGATGATGTGATATGCATGGTGATGCATGGTTAATGATAATGTGGTATGCCATGATGATGATGATATATATGATGTGATGATGCAGGATACGCATGATTACAAGGTAGGTGATGCTTGCAACGTGTGATGATATGCATGATGCATTGGAATGTTATTGGATTTCCCTAGTGGTTGTACTCACCCCTTTTGGGGATAACATTTCAGATTAGCACTATGCCGCTACCTGCTGTTTCGCGTGGGGTATTTTACGGTCTACCGTCTGATGTTGAAGTGGAGTGTACGGAGATAGATTGTCCCTCTGTGCCCGGATTGACGTTTATCCAAGTGCGATGCTTAGTTATGTATGATATCGGCCTGGCCGGGGGCCCTGTCATACAAGAGTTCCTGTCTGTGCACGTTCGACGGGATGGAGCGATGCGAGGGATGCTGCCGCCGTCACCACTTGATGCACCGGGTTGGGTGTGAGACCTGCGCGCGATGAGTAGGAGCTGGATCTCTTTTTGATGTAGTTAGTCGACACTTTCGATGGGGGGTTTTTGTGCTCGCATGATATTGAGGGTCGAGGTCTCTTTTTGAGGTTTTAGGCTGGACATGGCTGAGTCCTAGCTTTTCCTTGTTATGTACCGACCCGAGAGTAGTCCCATCTTGAAAATATATGTAAATAATGTGTCGATGTTCGTTTATAAAATCATGATGTTTAGCTGGTGTGTATTTGTATCACGGGTTAGAAGGGAGATAGATGACGATGTGAATTTTGCTTCCGCTATGAGTCGCGCATGGGACCGCTTTAAAAAAAAAAAATGCCTGAAATCTGGCAAGGCTTAATTTAGCCAAGAGATAGAGATGGTAAAAGATGTAACACCGGCGCTGGTGACGACCTGCGAAGGGTTCTGGGTGTCACAAATCATCATTTCACAAATCACTTCACCTGACCAGATCAAATTATTGATCAATCAACTCAGTTGATTACATGTCATCGAGACCATCATACGGTCATTTCGATTATTCTTTCTTAACTCTTAGTCACGGCCCAACGGGCACAACCTAGATTAAGTGGCAATCATGGCCCCACAGGCATAATTTAGGTTAAGTGGTAATCATGGCCTCATTGGCAAAATTAGGTTAAGTGGTCATCATGGCCCCACCGGCATAAATTAGATTAGGTGGTCATCAGGGCCCCACATTTAGGTTAAGTGGTTATCACGGCCCCACTGGCATACTCATACTTCAGCGGTTTTCTTGAACTAACTCACAGTCTCACACTGCAATTTTTCAATCAATTACCAGAGTTGTCCATTTTTGGAATAATGACCCACAATCACTATTCATGCTCAAATTGCATAATCCAGTACTCAATTAAATAAACAGAAAGCACCACTACAATCAGCACGAAATTCCGTTCACCGACTATCTCGGTTTAATTTCAGGAAAATAAATAAATAAATAAATAAATAAATAAATAAATAAATTTCGAAAATTTAATTAATTCAAATAAATAATCAAGTAAATAAAAAGATTAAATAAAAGTCTAATCATGCTTACCTTAATTTAATTGCATAATTAGACTAATTAATCCATGTACTAAAACTAATCATTCATCTAATCTAATTAACATTTAAATAAACTAATCTAGCCATCTAATCATACTTAGAGTAATCTAAACACCCCTTAAGTATCATTAAATCCCTAAGCGGAGATTAGTGAGTAAACTCACCAGTTTAGTGTTTCGGTGAGTCCACAGCGACGCCGAGTGGAGGCAGCCGGATATCCTCCTAGTGGCGACACCAAACGAGGCCGGGAAGTTCGAAGACCCATACCGGTTCGGCTTCTGCTTCTAGTTGCTGGATAGAGGAGAACCAACTGCTGAACGACGAGAAAACGGGCTGATCGGAGCTCTGGCGAGCAAGTGGTCGGCAACCGGTGACTCTTGGGGGTCAAGGGGGATTTGCTAGTGGTTGGTATGGGTGGAGGTAGGGTCAAAATGTGGAGAAAACGGCTGAAAGTCACGAAATAGGTGAAACAGGGTAGGCGGGTGGCTTCCAGACGGTCCGGCAATTGGTTTCTTCTTGCCACGTATAGAACAGCCGGAGGCTCCATTTGGCGTGAGGTCGGGCTTTTTTGAACGGTTTGGATGTGTTGAGCACAATGGTGGATGGCATGAAGGCTAATTTGTCCGAGAAGACCACTTTTAACTTAGATCTTTGGCAAAAGGTCAGTTGGAGCAGAAACTAGCAAAAGGAGAAAACAGAGGAGGAAAAAGGTCTGGCGGTGGCTCCAGCATGAGTGCGACGGCCAAGGGGGATGAGCTGCTGTTTTCTCTAATTCTTTGAAGCTCAAGATGGATAACAACAATGGACAAAGGTGGGGGATAGAGGAAGAAGAAGGCTGTTGTAAGAGGGGGACCCCAAGGTGGCTTCTATGCCTCCAACACTTGGCCAAATCTCCCTTGCCTTGCCCCCACCAGCTGATACCTTGTCCTCTGCCCCTTATCCACACCTTGGCTTCCTCAAAGAAGCTTACCAAAGAGTCCAAAATGTCATCTACCCCATGGCATACGAATTTGTAACCTTTCCCCTTCAATTCCAATCAATTCTCTTCAAATCAAACCAATTGAAGCCCACATAATTCAGCCTATGTGTTCTTGTCCCTTGGCTTGGCCCCACCCATCCAGCTGGTTTTCCTCTGCAAATCCAGCCACAAAGTCACTTCTAGAAGCTCTTGAAATGGTCCATAAGTTGGGTCCAATGGGGGCATGCGAATTTGGCTTGATCTTACTTCAATTGGACTTTAATTCCTCTTTGAATCCAACCATTTCGGCTTCTATAAATTTCGTTATCGAGCTCAAGATCAAATTGGTATTTTTCCTCAATAATATATCCCACTTGCATCCCAATTGCGTGATAAAAAACGGTCCTCAGAATTTTCTGGACAAAAACGATCCTACCTCGACTTTTTCCCAAAAATCTTGGTTTTGTAGAAAATTCTTTGGAGACTGAGTCGATGTTCCTAAAATGACTCGTGACATGACAAAACTTTCAATTTCTGAAATCGGATTCAAATTCGCGGTTAATTTCAATTTGGCGCGATTTTAGCGTGACCTAGACTACCATGTAGCTTTTAGAAATTTTTAGTGCAAATGACCCGTAGTCAATTTTCTTCGAGCCACAATGAACCCCTTCGACACATTGGCGACTCTCAATTATTGTGAAAATCTCAAGGATTCAAATACGGACACAGGGTACCAAAACGACAGAAAAATCAGTTTAATGCCGGTCGACGAGAATTTTGTAATTTAATGGAATCACCCACGTTTAGCCACACATCTCTATCGAACCGACCTATCTTTGATATCTAATTGACTTTTAATTATGCCGTAATGACCTCAGCAGATGAGCACGGTCGAGTAGCCGATTCCTGGTCGAATCCTCAAGTCTATTGCGTTAAATTCCTTAATGACTTCCCCAAATAGTCTAGTTATTTCACGAGTGATCAGCTCTGAGAACAACACTATAGGCATGTCAATGAAAGGCTTGATTAATTTAATTGAAAGTAGAAGTAAAAATCTAGGATGTCACATAGATGGCAGCCTCGCCGATTCGTTTTGGTCAGCCTATGAAGGTTAAGAAGCAGAGCATATACTTCCTGTCGCGACCAATTTTCCGTTGGGTGTGAACCACCTAAGGTTTGGCTAATGGATTGTTAAGCCTAGAGTTAACTCAGGCTCTCCCAAGCCCATACCAATTCACGACTTAGGTTTTAATTCTTAACATGCAAATTTTTTAATTAGGAGTCGCTACTAATCTATTTTTGGTGGGTCGATTAGAAACCCTAGTAAAGTAACGGGAGATTTACTTTACTCCTACGAACCAGAGACTAAGGGTACGGGGACTTGGTTACGTTAGATTTCTCTAACGCCCTTTCGGTACCTTTCTTTTTATTTTGAAAAATGTTTGGTAAGCAACTTGAATCAATTTTAAATCTATTTTCCTAACATGTAAGATGATCATGCGGGTACACAAACCACCAATTTAACACCCAGTTAAACAATAAATAAATTGCAGAAACTTACCTCAAAGCAACGAAAGCATCTGCGTTGTTAAATCAGAATTCACATCAACAACCCTAGATATGATTTCTAATTAACATGCAATTTCTTTTTTGGTTTTCACTTAATTAATGAGAATCATGCTTTATGCAATGCATGCCACTAATTTAACATAAAATGATATGACATGACGACATGACTTAGCTATATAACCTAAGCAATATGACATAAATAAGCATGTAGTCTATCACGAAACATGAGATGGATTTATTCTAAAAAATAATTTTTGTATTTTCCATGAGATTCGAAATTAAAGAAATGCAACACTTACATATGCAATCTAAATTAATCTAATGACCTAATTCTAATGACGGGCAATTTCTAATTAAATGAACCTAACAAAAATCACTAAATGACGTGCATTGTATGAAACTAATTCTATATGACGTGCAAAGGATTTTTATTTTCCTAATAAGCATGCAATCTATTTAGGAGAAATTATCTAAACCTATAATATGCAATCCTAACATGCAATACTGTGCAAAGAATGCCCTAATTCTATATGACATATGCATGATATTTTTATTTTATTTTTATAAAATTCGAAATTTAAAATTGCCACATAACTAAACATGCAACTTAAATTAAAGAAAAAACTAACATCCTCAACGAATGCATGTTTTTGGATTTTTCATTTTTTCAAAATTCGAAATAAATAAATTTCTTATTCTAATCATGCAAGATAACCCTAAAACGAGGAAAATTCTAAAACAAACCTAATCTAATTAGATTTTTTTGGATTTTTTCCTTTCTTTTACGGGAGCAATCAAAACAAGATATCAAGAATAGCACGGCAACAAATCAGGCAAGATATCATCCATGTCCATTTTGGAAATAAATTGACGAATCATATCTCGCGCATGAGATCGGATTGGCCAATTTCAAATAAAATCGCGAATCATATCTCGAGCGTGAGATCGGATTAGCGATTTTTCCGTGCGATTGTGAGTCGTATTTCGAGCGTGAAATCGGACTATCATACGCACGTTATGAAATTATGATGATTCCCCCAATTCACAAGAATTCAAAAGATTTCTTTCGGACATGACAATATCAACTGAACATTCAAACATGATTGCTATATGCAAATTAGGCATAAGATATATGAAACTGAATTAATCAAGACTCCTACCTAATTTGCTATATTGCCCGGATATTTTCCTGAGTTCGGACGGACGGCAGGGGTGCTCAACAAGCTTGCGGCTCATACTGCTTTGTAGTGGTCTGCGATGGGATTCCCGGTGCGAGGCTTTCACGGTGATTGGCGACCGAGTGCTTTTCTCGGCCACCGAGGAAGTGATTCCGGCTCGGACTAGCATTGATTTTTTTTTTTTGGAGAAATGACTAGCATTGATGACTTGAACGTGAATGCTTTTGTTTTGTGGGACCATGCATTGAGTCAAACTTCCCATAATTCTATGCACGCCCGCCGCTGCTGTGTTGACCGAATGAGGTCCTGCAAACAGCCCAAGATTTCCAATATATTCATGCGTGAATTTGGAGTATGCTGCCTCTATTGGTGGGGTAGCTTGAGCGTAGCCGGACTGCTGCGTGCGATCAACAACCGGTGCGGAGGACGGCAATCAACGGCAAACTCAAAACAGCAACCTTGAACTCCAGGAAGTGCGATGGCAAAGATTTTGGTCAGAGAAACCAGAATCGCTTTTGGTCGTGGGGAGCATAGTGCCTCGTAGCCAAGACTGGTGGTGCATGTCGAGTAGAGTCGATCACAGTTGGGTCCGTCGGTCTATTGAGCACGTGAGGCGACGAGTTGTTGCACCCACCGAACCCTTTTTCACATAATCATCACGTCAGGATTTTGCCACTTGGGCTCTTCTTGCTTGTGAATAATTCAAGTGCACTCCTTCAGTGATTCTTCACCATCGGGGATGGAACGGCTCGTGGTCGCTGGTGCAGTCACGAGGAGGGAGCAGCAGGTGGCGAGAGTCAGCATCGTGGGCTGCAACTCGGCTGGCTCACGTCGGAGTAGGGGCCGGTTCAACGTCGTTGTGCAGGGACTACCAGGGCTGAGAAGCAAAGAACTCGTTGGAACACCAAGGTTGCAGGATCCCGGTGGCCGTGAAATTGCTGGACTGGCGAGGCACGGATCTGTGGCTACGTTGCGAGGAGGGAGGAGCGATGGTTGTTGGCTTCTTTGGAGGAGCTCGCTGATTATGGTGAGTGATTTCACCGAACGAGGGATCGATTGGTCTGGTGCGATGATGAAAGGGCCGCAGTGAAGGAACGGGACAAAGACCTCGCTCTCTGTTTTTTTTTTTTCTCTCTTTTCGCTGCTCTCTCTCTAGGGTTGCAGCTCCTTTTTCCCTCGATTGCGGCCGTGAATGTTAGCTGTGTGGCCGTCATCAATCGTGTGGCCTCCCTCAACTTTGTCCGTACGCGATCCCTTTTATAAGCCAAAAAATTGGATCTTCGTGGTATATTTTACTTTCCAATTTTGCTCATGCAAAATACCACTGAATATATCGTTGCACCCCGCGCAATATTACCTTTTGTATTTATCAAATATCCCATCCAAAATTTTCCTTTTTGCTTGAAAATATATCCTTTGGTGTATATTGCCTAAATGTGTGAAGAATCTGAACGGAATATGTGAAAAATTTTGCACTCGCCGTCGGTCCAAAAATGTTCCTAAACTATATGCCATGTGATTTTATTTTTTCAGGGATAAAATTAACCCCTAATTTTTTAAATGTCTAAATGGGTCGCCAAAATTTAGGTGTCAACAGCTGCCCCTCTTTGAAGGTGAGCTCGTAGAGGTTGCCTTCAAAGATAAATTGAGACCTAAATTTTGACCATGCACATGCAGTGAATGATTTTTTGTTGGAACGTGAATTCCATTTTTTAATGCAATTTATATGATGCATGTAAATGCTAATGCAAATGATAGATGAACCTACCCGGAATAACTTACCTTTAAGGATGATAGAGTAATTCTAGGTAGTGGGTGTTACTTGTCCAGGACCCTTACCATTCTACGGTCGCCTAGAATAGTAACATGACTTTGTGAAGGAACTGCTTTCTCAGGACCCGTACCATTCTACGGTCGCCCAGTATGGCAAAAAGGAGCTGCTTTCTCAGGACCTGTACCATTCTACGGTCGCCCAATATGGCAGAAATGTCTTGTAAGGAACTACTTTCCCAGGACCCGTACCATTCTACGGTCGCCCAGTACGGCAGAAATGTTTTGTAAGGAACTGCTTTCCCAGGACCCGTACCATTCTACGGTCGCCCAGTACGGCAGAAATGTTTTGTAAAGAACTGCTTTCCCAGGACCCGTACCATTCTACGGTCGCCTAGTACAGCAAAAAGGTTTTGTCTAGGACCCGTACCATTCTACAGTCGCCTAAACGAGGATTCATTTTCCAGGACCCGTACCATTCTACGGTCGCCTGAATAAGGAATAGGTGTTGTCAAGGACCCGTACCATTCTACGGTCGCCTGTTGAAGAAATTGCTTTTCCAAGACCCGTACCATTCTACGGTCACTTGTTAGAGCAATAAATGTTGTCTAGGACCCATACCATTCTACGGTCGCCTAGATTGAGGTTTTGCTTGGCTAGGACCCGAACCATTCTTCGGTCGCCCAACCTTGCGACAGAAATCATCCGACTAGGACCCGAACCATTCTTCGATCGCCTTAATCAGATTGAATCTGGAGGAAAAATCTTTGGGGGACAACTCCATTGAGTGTCGGTGTAAAGGACTCTAGGCTACGAAAGCACGTCAGTTCGATAAAATGGACTCTGGGCTACGAAAGCACGCCAGGTCAAGAGCACGCCGGGTCAATAAAGGGGACTCTGGGCTACAAAGGCACACCGAGTTAATGAAAATGACTTTGGGCTATGAAAGCACACCAGGTCGATATAATTGGACAACTTGACCAAGTCAAGTGTCGATGTACTTGAGAGAGAATACCTGCACAATGACAAGTATTTTAGAGTATGGTAGAGATATACTTACCTGATGATATCTCTGATTCTTGGGGATATGTCTTTTGGAATTTGGATATCCTGTGGAGGTCTTTCACCTCATGGTGGAGGTTTCTCATCTCCTAATATCATGAAACATTCTGAAAGGAACTTGAATTACCTATCAGACATGATTAGAGCAAAAACTGATATGCATTCATCAAAGAGATAGACAAACTAAGCTACTCTAGAATGCATATTTCAAAATTCAATGAGATTTTCATCAACTCAATCGGGGTTCATGCATAATGACCTTTGCATCACCTAAATTTCCACTAGAGAGAATTATCATTCAAGACAATCTTCACTCATGACATGGATTTCCTAAGAATACCAAATGAGAGACCTTCAGTTAAAAAGGACTTTCACTCACTCTCATTTAGAGGCTATTTTATGAGAATCACTCAGTCTCACTATCGTCATACCAACAAGGGTTCGAGTTTTCTCGCAAGCGGTACGACCTTACTAATCTGAGAGGTCTTTGATAGGGACCGTAATGTGGGCTCGGTCAACGGCTTAACAAAGGGACTCTTTGAGTCAAGGCTATTGAAAGAACAACTCTTTA
Source organism: Eucalyptus camaldulensis (assembly GCA_019915185.1). Lineage (NCBI taxonomy): Eukaryota > Viridiplantae > Streptophyta > Magnoliopsida > Myrtales > Myrtaceae > Eucalyptus > Eucalyptus camaldulensis. The sequence goes on from JAHSVA010000006.1 coordinate 26,944,973, forward strand.
ATCATCTCCGGGTTTACAAGTCAAGAACCCTGCAAAATGAGAAAGAAATAATCTTGCTCGCACTTTTTCGAGCGATGCATAAAACATGTGAACTCCTATGTTAATTCAAGTGCCCTAATCTGAAGAGACTTTGTAAGGGACGTAACGTAGGCTGGGTTCATGGGTTGAGAAATGAAAGGATCATTAGGCTCAAAATGTGTGTGAATGGTGAGAGTTGGTGATCATCTTGGCATAGCCACTAGTTTTCTTTTTCACCATCGGGGATTGTCTTCATGAAGTGCCCCATTGATTGTAAAAACTCAGCATTTGAGTTCTTTGACTATTGCTCCATTGGGATTCAATTCTTGTAATTGACAGTCACCTTATCTTGACTCTCTTTTTCATCTATGGGCATTGGTCTTGCTTCTACTAGGCACATCGCTTTTTCATGCCCCTAGTTCTTATTCATTTTTTTTCACTTTTTTTTCATGGGCATTGGCCTTGCTTTTACCAGGCACACTGCTTTTTCATGCCCCTTAGTTCTATTTTGAATTCTATGCATTCATCAAGCAATTACACTTTGAATGACACTCGAACTTTTCAAGAGTCTTCATCTGCCTTTTGCCTTGCCCCAGTGTGGGGGATGATCACCAACTGGGTTTAAAGAAATGAAAAATTGTAGGCTCAAATGGGCTGTGCAAAGGATATAAGTATGTAGGATAGAGAAAGAAATGCTCTTCGTCATCCTAAGGCACTTAAATTACCACATGAATTTAATGTAATAGCATGACAAGAAGATTGATACAAGTGAGAGCAAGAAAATTTCAATCCATTTTCTCCACCTTATGGTATCGTCTTACCCTCCAATTTGCCCCGATGTGGGGTGATTCTTGACAGGGATAATTTGAAAAAAATATCCACAAGTGTATAAGGCTCAAAGTGGTTAAGCAATTGATCACCTGTTGTGTTTGGGATTGAGTAATAAATTGCCCCTCATCATTTCAGTTGTCGTACCTTTTGCGAGAGAACTCTTTACCTCGCGGATATGGAACTTCCTACACTCATCTCACAAATGTATAAGTAGGGGACTGTGTGTATAGGATAAGGCTTGCCTTTCATCATACTGACACGTCTCATTCAGCATTCTTAAGCATTGATGGCACTCCATTAAATTGTCTATCTTGACAAATCTCCACATGAAATTGGTTAGCTAAATCAATATGAAAATTCTCTTTTCAAAAGAGTCCAGCAACTTTAAGCATGAAAAGTGTTTGTGACTTCAAAACAAACAATTTATTGCACTCAAAACATGGTTTTCAGCATTCATTCAAGGAATTGTCCCATGAAGGGATTGTCTCAGCAATGGATGTCCTTGGATTGAAAATCCGCTTTTTAATTTGATGAATGCTCCATTCTTGCTTTTGCCCCTGCACAAGAGAACATGCATGAATAGGATACTATGCAACTCAAAGTAAATTCAAATTGCACAACCATTTTGGCTCGGATCGAGATTTTGTCTCAGTCATGTCACTACTAGAATCTGTAGTGCCCCCAATTCGTCATCTGCAAGGAAAAGAACAAAGCGTCATCTCCCAAAATTATTTATGTTCAAAGACGAGATGTACCTCTTTCACCAAAGATGGATGATCTTCTTTTAACTTGCGCCTCATTTAATGGGCGAGAATGAAAATTCCGTCAAGCACAGAAATGGAACACACTTTGTTTGGCTCCTCAAGATGGATATTTCAAGTAGTGTTGAGATGTGACCAACATTAACTCTTTAGAAACTTGTTGAGTAAGAGTTGAACCGACTGCAACCTGATGTGCCTTTTTCAAATGCTTTCTTATCAGGTCAAGAAAGTAATGCTCTGAAACATGAAGTAAATGAGTCAGAAAATTAAACAGGGCTAATCTAATGCATGCTTTTGGAAATGGCTTGAAAAATGATTTTTTTTTTATTCTATTTTGGATGAGGAAGCATGAAGAAGCCCAATCCTCAAAATTCTCCTTGGATAATATTTTATTTTTATTGTTGGATATCCTCACTGGACTGGTTTGGCATGCCCCATCATGTCCTCAAAAATTGGAAATAAAATTGTAATTTCATTGAATAGAATGAATTACATTATTGGAATGGAAATTATGATTCCTAACCCCTAAAAAGAGGAGAAGTCAAAAACAATTTCTCGAAAGCGAAAACAATTCCTAAAATGTAATAAAAATTCCTGCGTGGGGGGAATGTGCAACTGAACATGCCCCTAATTAAATAAGGAAAGCGATCTACTTAAGACCATGAATCATGTGCGCTTGAGTTCTTCACCCTCCTTGATCTTGCGATGCGAACCCTCCAGGTTAGAGATTCTTCCTTCTAGATAAGTCACTAGTCTCTTCATGGTGGCATCAAATTCAGCTACCTCAGGAAAATGAGACAATTCAAAAGTTCTTTTTGGCTCTCTTCTTGGAGTCGCAATTTATCACTGAAGATAGATCGCAGCATTTTTGCTTGACGAGATAAGCTCTTTTTGATCCGTCATTTTAACTCTCGATCATGAACGGATGAGTGACCGGGATCGTTCCATAACCACCTAATCAAATGAACGGGAACAAGTAAGCATGATGTGTAATTAGAAAGTCAATCCATGACAATGATCTAATTGATTTTTTCATTTTTTTATTTATTTATTCATGAAAGTTCTTACAAGAAGGGCATTTCCTAAAAATGGACTAGGAAAATAAAGATAGACACCCTAACAAGACCAAATTTCCTAAACATGAATTGAAAACAAATTCTCCAAAGCTTTTTTTTTTTTTTGGCAAATGATTTATTGCATGACAATTTCCTCATTTCATTTCTAATTGACAAATGAATTAGATCAAACGACTAACCTAGATTGTCATGGATGGACCAAAAGTAAATTGCATAGTATAGGGATAGAAGACTTACTTCACCAAGGAAAATCAATGGCAATCACATAGACATGCGCATGATAAGTGGCTCGATTTCTAATCTATAAGGCTTATCAAGGTGGAGCCACAAGGATGATCGGACTAGCCACGGGCTTGTGGACTATGTCGGGTCCTCATGACTTCGGCTTAGTCAAAGAGCTGACCCGGGTCGCGAGCATGCGGACCGAGGTGGGTACTCTTGACACCATGAAAGAAACTTCGGGATTGAGATGGGCGACTCATACCGCGAGCATGCGGTCGGAGTAGCAAACATCTCAATACCATCCTAGATGATCCTAATGCAGCCTGGGTCCGGCGGCAGGTTGTGTGTGCAATAGTGTAGTGCTAGATGCAAGGCATGCATGACAGTTTATATCAAGCAACACTTCGTTCATGAAAATAAACCATACATTCCTATACCTCCCTGCAAAACAAATGTTAACAAACACTTCCCCTTATACATCTCATCCTGCAAAAACATTTAACACCTTAAATGTTAGGGACGTACCTGGAGTCCTCGTTGCCAAACAAAAACTTTTTCAAAAGAAAAGAAAAATTGGCCTAAGTCCACTAAGAGTTTCAACTCAAGTCCCCAGCGGAGTCGCCAAGCTGTCGCGACCAATTTTCCGTTGGGTGTGAACCACCTAAGGTTTGGCTAATGGATTGTTAAGCCTAGAGTTAACTCGGGCTCTCCCAAGCCCATACCAATTCACGACTTAGGTTTTAATTCTTAACATGCAAATTTTTTAATTAGGAGTCGCCACTAATCTATTTTTGGTGGGTCGATTAGAAACCCTAGTAAAGTAACGGGAGATTTACTTTACTCCACGAACCAGAGACTAAGGGTACGGGGACTTGGTTACGTTAGATTTCTCTAACGCCCTTTCGGTACCTTTCTTTTTATTTTGAAAAATGTTTGGTAAGCAACTTGAATCAATTTTAAATCTATTTTCCTAACATGTAAGATGATCATGCGGGTACACAAACCACCAATTTAACACCCAGTTAAACAATAAATAAATTGCAGAAACTTACCTCAAAGCAACGAAAGCATCTGCGTTGTTAAATCAGAATTCACATCAACAACCCTAGATATGATTTCTAATTAACATGCAATTTCTTTTTTGGTTTTCACTTAATTAATGAGAATCATGCTTTATGCAATGCATGCCACTAATTTAACATGAAATGATATGACATGACGACATGACTTAGCTATATAACCTAAGCAATATGACATAAATAAGCATGTAGTCTATCACGAAACATGAGATGGATTTATTCTAAAAAATAATTTTTGTATTTTCCATGAGATTCGAAATTAAAGAAATGCAACACTTACATATGCAATCTAAATTAATCTAATGACCTAATTCCAATGACGGGCAATTTCTAATTAAATGAACCTAACAAAAATCACTAAATGACGTGCATTGTATGAAACTAATTCTATATGACGTGCAAAGGATTTTTATTTTCCTAATAAGCATGCAATCTATTTAGGAGAAATTATCTAAACCTATAATATGCAATCCTAACATGCAATACTGTGCAAAGAATGCCCTAATTCTATATGACATATGCATGATATTTTTATTTTATTTTTATAAAATTCGAAATTTAAAATTGCCACATAACTAAACATGCAACTTAAATTAAAGAAAAAACTAACATCCTCAACGAATGCATGTTTTTGGATTTTTCATTTTTTCAAAATTCGAAATAAATAAATTTCTTATTCTAATCATGCAAGATAACCCTAAAACGAGGAAAATTCTAAAACAAACCTAATCTAATTAGATTTTTTTGGATTTTTTCCTTTCTTTTACGGGAGCAATCAAAACAAGATATCAAGAATAGCACGGCAACAAATCAGGCAAGATATCATCCATGTCCATTTTGGAAATAAATTGACGAATCATATCTCGCGCATGAGATCGGATTGGCCAATTTCAAATAAAATCGCGAATCATATCTCGAGCGTGAGATCGGATTAGCGATTTTTCCGTGCGATTGTGAGTCGTATTTCGAGCGTGAAATCGGACTATCAATCATACGCACGTTATGAAATTATGATGATTCCCCCAATTCACAAGAATTCAAAAGATTTCTTTCGGACATGACAATATCAACTGAACATTCAAACATGATTGCTATATGCAAATTAGGCATAAGATATATGAAACTGAATTAATCAAGACTCCTACCTAATTTGCTATATTGCCCGGATATTTTCCTGAGTTCGGACGGACGGCAGGGGTGCTCAACAAGCTTGCGGCTCATACTGCTTTGTAGTGGTCTGCGATGGGATTCCCGGTGCGAGGCTTTCACGGTGATTGGCGACCGAGTGCTTTTCTCGGCCACCGAGGAAGTGATTCCGGCTCGGACTAGCATTGATTTTTTTTTTTTGGAGAAATGACTAGCATTGATGACTTGAACGTGAATGCTTTTGTTTTGTGGGACCATGCATTGAGTCAAACTTCCCATAATTCTATGCACGCCCGCCGCTGCTGTGTTGACCGAATGAGGTCCTGCAAACAGCCCAAGATTTCCAATATATTCATGCGTGAATTTGGAGTATGCTGCCTCTATTGGTGGGGTAGCTTGAGCGTAGCCGGACTGCTGCGTGCGATCAACAACCGGTGCGGAGGACGGCAATCAACGGCAAACTCAAAACAGCAACCTTGAACTCCAGGAAGTGCGATGGCAAAGATTTTGGTCAGAGAAACCAGAATCGCTTTTGGTCGTGGGGAGCATAGTGCCTCGTAGCCAAGACTGGTGGTGCATGTCGAGTAGAGTCGATCACAGTTGGGTCCGTCGGTCTATTGAGCACGTGAGGCGACGAGTTGTTGCACCCACCGAACCCTTTTTCACATAATCATCACGTCAGGATTTTGCCACTTGGGCTCTTCTTGCTTGTGAATAATTCAAGTGCACTCCTTCAGTGATTCTTCACCATCGGGGATGGAACGGCTCGTGGTCGCTGGTGCAGTCACGAGGAGGGAGCAGCAGGTGGCGAGAGTCAGCATCGTGGGCTGCAACTCGGCTGGCTCACGTCGGAGTAGGGGCCGGTTCAACGTCGTTGTGCAGGGACTACCAGGGCTGAGAAGCAAAGAACTCGTTGGAACACCAAGGTTGCAGGATCCCGGTGGCCGTGAAATTGCTGGACTGGCGAGGCACGGATCTGTGGCTACGTTGCGAGGAGGGAGGAGCGATGGTTGTTGGCTTCTTTGGAGGAGCTCGCTGATTATGGTGAGTGATTTCACCGAACGAGGGATCGATTGGTCTGGTGCGATGATGAAAGGGCCGCAGTGAAGGAACGGGACAAAGACCTCGCTCTCTGTTTTTTTTTTTTTTCTCTCTTTTCGCTGCTCTCTCTCTAGGGTTGCAGCTCCTTTTTCCCTCGATTGCGGCCGTGAATGTTAGCTGTGTGGCCGTCATCAATCGTGTGGCCTCCCTCAACTTTGTCCGTACGCGATCCCTTTTATAAGCCAAAAAATTGGATCTTCGTGGTATATTTTACTTTCCAATTTTGCTCATGCAAAATACCACTGAATATATCGTTGCACCCCGCGCAATATTACCTTTTGTATTTATCAAATATCCCATCCAAAATTTTCCTTTTTGCTTGAAAATATATCCTTTGGTGTATATTGCCTAAATGTGTGAAGAATCTGAACGGAATATGTGAAAAATTTTGCACTCGCTGTCGGTCCAAAAATGTTCCTAAACTATATGCCATGTGATTTTATTTTTTCAGGGATAAAATTAATCCCTAATTTTTTAAATGTCTAAATGGGTCGCCAAAATTTAGGTGTCAACACTTCCCTGTCCTTGGTAGTCATTGGGTCTATGAACTGGTTGTGACCACTATTTAGGTCGATGAGGGCCTACTTGAGAGGGTACCTCATCGATTCAAGGCGTGGTTCCACCATGGACTCAATGGATATAAAGTTGGTCCCCTCAAGGGTTTTGAGATCCTCGTTGTGGTAGTCGACACTGATTTTGTTGAGGGTGCAACTAACCCTCCTAATGGTGCTGTGGAGGACCCGATGCCCCTAGAGCCTATGGAGTCCGAAGGATCGGTGAATGGGTCTAACTAGTGGGTTGTAGGACAGTTTCCTTTTCAAGGGCTAATCTTTTTGGTAGATAGACTAGTTGTTGTATATAAATCGATGTGTTTATAAAAGTGTTTTGGTTGTGAAATTGTTTCTTGCTTTTCTATCTCGTGTTGGTTGTTGTCAAGGGTTATCGTTTCACTTCCGCATGTACATTAAAATGAATAGGTCGACGACACGTTTTAGGACGTCGCATTTTTATCGACAATCGAGGGATGTGTGTGTGCTCGGAGCTTTAGGGCATGACAGCTTGCCTTTCTTAGCTGACCTCGCTCGTCATCTGTCATGCCCCGAACCTCGAGCATGCACACATCCCTCAGTAGTCGATCAAATTGCAATGTTCCCAAAAATCGTCGTCAACCCATTCATTTTATGTACATGCGGAAGCGAACTAATAAACTGCATACATCAATCCAACATGGGATAGAAAAGCAGAACGACCAATTTTCATAAAACACACTTTATAAATACATTAGGTTTATATACAGAATGCCTGACTAAAAAAGAAACGTCTAGGCTATCTACACTATGGAGCCTTTAGCCTTTGGCTCTAGATCCTCCATGCTATGGCCCTGAAAATGGTACCCCATGATGGGGTGAGATAAAAATCTCAGAGAGTCTACACTCTAAACCCCGATGAGGATGAAAATTCACCTTGAGGTAGCCTAAGCATACACCATATAGGACTTACCTCACCTCAGCACCTCTCTACACGTTAGTACATCACATATATCATATATGAACACAATAAGCGTAAACCATTAATTGGAACACCTCATATCATGTATTAATCAATTACAGGGCTCCTGATTATTAGCCCAAATCGTTATGACACGTCCCATTCCACGCTACACAATTTCTTCCCATAATTAGGCACGGCTATATCACTCATTCAAACATGTCCCAATTAATTACGACCCAACGGCCACGGCCAACTCAACAGTCGACGGCCATCCAGTATAACCGGGCGTTGTCTTGCCCCATCAAGCACAGCAACATCCTGCATAAATGCGTCAAAACGACATTCCATAAAAGAGCATTGGTCCGGCCTCTACCGCAATCCGGCATTCGTTGTCAAGGGCATCTGAACTTAATCAAGCATCATCCCGCGTAAATGTGTCAAGACAGGTTCACTACCTCACTTAAACGTGTCTGGGTATTGGGTGATCACACACACACCCGTACTCAGCCAAGGACATTGTGCTTTGCACTCAAATGCCTTAATTTCAAATAATGTACTTGGCATATTTTCTTTATATTAAAAACATCCGGTAAGATAATTATGCGTGGTCATATAGTCAAATCGATCTACAAAACGTGGTACTCTCCCATTTAAAATTTACGATTTTATATAGCACATAAAATATTTTTCATGTCAAAACCCGACACCTAATATATTTTTAATTAAATACCAAAAATTCATCTTTTTGAAATAATAATTAAAAATTACCATCAAGAATCCAATTGCATAATTTAGCACTCAATTGCACAAACCAACGCAACCATGACGATCGGCACGAAATTCTAACAACAGGCTATCCCGGTATAATTTATGCTAAATAATAATTAAATAAATAAATTGCATTTAATTAAATAAATTACAAAATATTTAAATTAAAACACTCAATTAAATTAACATAAGCTAACTGGGCTAATCTACCTAAACTAATTAAACTAATTTAACTAACTAGCTACATTAACTAATTAAGCTAACTAAATGGTCTAATTAACCATCTAGCCACCTAATTGGCCTGACTAAATTATCCTAACCAATTTAGTTACATTCTACACAAGTCCTTAATTAGCCTAACTAATCCCTCTTAAATGTAATTAACCCCCTAATTAGAGCTTAGGATGTTAACTCACAGATTTAGTGAGCTAATGGGCCCACGACAACGGTGGCGTGACAGTGATCAAGACCCGAGCCTATGGCGACACCAAAGAAGGCCCGGAAGGGGCTAAAAATGGCCCAGCAAGCTCACAGCTCAAGCTGGAACTTCGGTTCTGACTTGGAGCTGGTCGAGGGGGCTGAGGGGGCTGGACATGGCTAGTTGGTGGCGGTTATGGCTGGCAGACGCGAGGGCGGCAACTAGGCGAGCAGGGGTGGTCGGAGTTGGGACGGGCGAAGCTGGTCGACGGTCAAGTAGAAGCTGGTGTCGAGCTAGAGCGGGATACGACGGATGCACGGGTGGCAATGTTGGGGACCGACGGGACTAGAGGTGTGGGGTCGAGCGGTTTCACGGGGCTAGGCTCAGTTTGGTGGCTTACGGAGCTAGTGGTTGCTCCGGTGAGGTAAGTTGTAGCACAACAATGGAAGTGGAAGAAGAAGAAGGCTGATACAAAGGGGGCTTCTGGTCGACCAAGGAGAATGAAGGGGGATAAGGGGGGACAATGGCCTTGAAAGTCCACCTTGTGGCCAATGGATGCCAAGAAGTCCAACCTAAATATCTATGCACTCTAGTGCAAGCCCTACAAGTCTTCAGCCTTATCCAACAGTCAAATTTTCCCTCCCAAACTTCTTAAACATGCTAAATTGAAGGCCAAAAAGCAACAGCTCAGCAAACCTATGAATTTCCATCCAATTTCCATCCAATTCCTCACTAAAACAAGTCAAATTTGTGGCCCAAAATTCCATGTTAGCAGCCCAAACCAACCTTCACCATTTTCATCACCAACCCATCCCTTTGAAGGCCAAAAATCCTAATAAAAGTGGCCCTCCGAATTTCTTGAATTTAATTTGCCAAATTTTGATTTTCGGCCAAAATTCTGGGCTTGCCGAAAATTCTTCAAATGATGAGACGATGTTCTAAAAATAAATCGTGACACACTCGAACTTTCAATTCCTGAAACCGAGTTTAGTTTCATGGTTAATTTCGATCAAACGCGATTTTAGCGTGACCTAACCTACCAGGTAGCTTTTAGGGATTTTATCGCATTTAACCTGTGGTTGATAATTCTTGATCCATGTTTGTGCATCTTCGACTCCTCAGCAAGTCTTGGTTGTCGTAAAAATCTCAAAGTTTCAATTATGGGCACCATGTACAAAAACAACAGAAAAATCAATTTAGTGCCGTTTGACGTGAATTTTGCAATCAGGTGGAATCACCAACAACTTAATTATGTGCTTTTGTCAAATCAATCTATCTCCAGTTTCTAATCAATTATAACGGTGTCGTATTGACCATTGCTGATTAGCACAGTTGAGCAGTCAATTTTTGATCGAATTCTCAAGTCTGTCACGTTTATATCCCTTAACGGCTTCGCCTGATAGATTAGTTATCTCGTGAGTGATTAGCTCAGAGAAAAAGGACCATAGGTGCGTCGATGAAAAGTCCATTTCATTTAGTCACAACTCTTCTCCTCTTATAAAAATTTCGTTCTCGAAATTTAAACCATTACAATTCTTCTTCAAAAAGGTGGGGGTATTGTTGTCTTATCGTTTCCAAAGTGTTGCCAGACCACATTGACTAAAGAGATCATCTTGTTGCGCATCACTTACTCCTTTCGATCCACGATCTGAATTGTCTGTCGTCCACGTCTAACTCATCAAAATTTAGCACGTGCGTCAAGTCGGGTTCATACTTTCTCAACATCAACATATGGAAGACATCATGCACTTGAGCAAGTCTTGGTGATAGCGCAAGACGATATGCCAAAGTCCTTATTTTTTCCAGGATCTCAAAAGGATCATGTACCTCGAACTCAGCTTCCCTTTCTTACCGTAGCGCGAAGTACCCCTCATTGGTGAGACTTTCAAGAAGATGTGTTCACCAACTTGAAATTCCAATGGTCTTTGCCACTTATTAGCATAACTTTTCTGGCAACTTTGAGTAGTCTTAAGCCTTTCCCGAATGACCTTAACGGCGTCAACTAACTGCTAAACCAACTCAGGGCCGGTGATCTTTCGCTCTTCGACTTCATCCCAACAAACTAGCATTCTGCAAGTTTTTCCATACAACGCTTCAAAAGATGCCATCCGAATACTCTACTGATAACTGTCGTTGTAGGCAAACTCGACTAAATGAAGCTGTTCCTCCCAGCTTCCTTTGAAGTCTAGCTTGCAAGCTCGTAGCATGTCCTCGAGGATTTGAATCGTCCTCTCAAACTGGGCATCTGTTTGAGGATGATAGGTTGTACTATACTGCAGCTTCATTCCCAAGGAAAACTTTTCCAAAAGGATGCTGTGAACTTCGGATCTCAAACAGAGGTAATCATTACTGGAACTTCATGCAAATGAACTATTTGTTGCACATACAACTTAGCATATATGTCCAATGCATAGTCCTTTCGTACTATGATGAAGTGAGCAAACTTCGTTAATCTGTCAACTACAGCCCATATGGAATCATTACTTCTCCAACTCCTTAGAACCCCATCACAAAATCCATCGTAATATGTTCCCACTTCCACTCGAGAATCTCTAGAGGTTGCAAAAGTCCTCTAGGCTTACAGTGCTAGGCTTTCCCTTGCTGACACATTAGACATTTGGCGACATATCTGGTGATGTTCGCCTTCATACCGGTGCACTAATAGTGTTGACGCAGATTCCGATACATCTTCGTACTGCCTGGATGAATGCTGTAGCTGCTACGATGAGCTTCTGACAAGATCTCCTCCTTAAGCATCATCAGGTACATACAATCGCCCACGAAACTTTAGTGTTCCGTCTTCAGAAATTTGAAAGTCAACCTTTCTCTTTTCTACATCCTCTTACAAAATCCTCTTGATCTCAGGATCTGTCAATTGCAACATCTTGATCTTTATCTGCACTTTCGTTCAATTCTGAGGGTGGCCATAAGACTTGAAAGGTGGCTTACCTCAAATTTGAAAATTGAATCTCGAGCTCCTTCGAGTAGGATCCACTCCCAAATCACCATCTATGCAATCGAAGACTTTCAACTCAACACATCTGCGACCTTGTTAGCTTTCCCAGGATGATACAAAATGTCATAGTAATAGTCCTTATGAAGTTCCATCCAACAACGTTGTCTCATGCTCAACTCCTTCTAAGAGAATAAATATTTGAGACTCTGATGGTTTGTAAAGATTTGGAACCTTTCTCTGCACAAATAATGTCTCCAAATCTTCAGAGCAAATATGATCGCTGCGAGTTCCAACATTGGTACGGTAGTCGACTTTGCTTAAGCTCTTGAAAACTACGCTCGCACTTATTCGTCCATATGAACTTCTCTTCCTTCTTCAGCAGTCATGTAATCGACATAGCTATTGCTGAAAATCCTTCCACAAATCGTCTGTAATAACCTACCAATCCCAAGAAACTTCTAATCTCTGTCACTATCATCGATCTTGGCCAATTGATCACGGCTTTGATCTTGATCGGGTCCACGGAAATCCCTTCACTTGAAATCACGTGACTTAGGAAAGCTACACGAGTCAACCAAAACTCGCACTTACTGAACTTGGCGTACAACCCATGCTCTCGCAGAGTCTGAAGCACTATCCTTAAATGTCTTTCGTGCTCCTTTGGACTTCTCGAGTACACCAAGATGTCATCGATGAACACGATCACAAACTGATCCAAATTCTCTTTGAATACTCAGTTCATCAGATCCATGAAAGCAGCTAGGGCGTTGGTCAAACCAAACGGCATTACAGTAAATTCATAATGGTCGTAACGCGTACGAAACGCCATCTTCGGTACATCTTTTTTCTGATCCTCAGCTGATGATACCTTGTCCTCAGGTCGATCTTAGAAAATATCGACACTCCTTGCAACTGGTCAAACCAGTCGTCAATCCTCGGTAGCGGGTACTTACTCTTGATCGTCATCTGGTTGAGTTGCCGATAGTCGATACATAGACGCAATGAACCATCTTTCTTCTTCATGAACAGAACTGGTGCTCCCAAAGGTGATGCACTAAGACATATGAATCATTTATTCAACAACTCCTATATCTGCACCTTCAATTATTTCAACTCTGACAACGTCATGCGGTAAGGAGCCTCAAAGATTGGCTCCATCCCAAGGGCCAACTCAATCACAAAATCAATCTCCCTTTCTAGGAGCAGACCAAATAATTCATTCGGAAACACATCAGCAAACTCCTGTACTATTGCAATGTCCTCCAACTTCGGCTCCTCAACAATCGTATCTATGACAGTCACCAAGTGTGACATCCTGATTTTCCAATTCTATTTTCAATTGAATGAGTTGGGCTTTTCATCGACGCGCTTATAGTTCTTTTCTCTGAGCTGATTACTCACGAGATAACTAGTCTATCTAATGAAGCCGTTAGAGGATTTTAACGCAATAGACTTGAAAATTCGATTAGAAATCGACTACTTGACCGTGCTAATCTGCAAAGGTCAATACGGCACTATCAAAATTGATTAGAGATCAGAGATAAGTCGATTCAACTGAGGTATGTGATTAAAAAATGGGTGATTCTACCTAATTGCAAAATTCTCGTCGAATGGCACTAAACTGATTTTTCTGTCAATTATGTACCCTGTACCCGTATTTCAAACCTCGAGATTTTCATGACAACCGAGAGTCGCTAATGTGTCAAAGATACATAATGTGGCTCAAAAGTAATCGACTATGGATTAATTGTACTAAAAATTCCTAAAAGCTTCTTGGTAGGTTAGGTCACGCTAAAATCGCACCCGGTTGAAATTATTGCTAATTTGAACTCGATTTCAGAAATAAATTTTTTTTTTTCATGTCACGATTCATTTTAAGAATGTTGACTTATCCTCTGAAGATTTTTTTTGCAAACCCAAGATTTCGGCAAAAATTCAAAGTAAAGCTATTTTGGACCGGGAAATTCGATGGACCATTTTTGGGTGGATTTTTGGAGTTCAAGTTGGTTTGATTGATGAGCAAAAATGATGATATGGACAATGGCACCTTGGCTGAATTTTTGAGGGCCAATTTGAACTCAATTGGAGAAGATTTGAGATCAATTTGGAGGGAAATTGTCCAAAACTCGTAGGACAAAGGGGGCAGCCACTTCTATACCACTTGGATGGCTTGCTAAGGAAGCTTGGACGCTACAAATTGGCTAAGGATGACAGCCAAGGCTGGTGGGGGCAAGCAATGAGCACAATGGGATATTTTGGTGGACTTTGAATGCTTTTGAGTCCCTCCTCATCTTCAGTAGCTTCTTCTTCTTCATTGGACTCACTTTCTCCATTGTTGAGACCATTTAAGAGCTTGAGAGAACCAGAGAACCAGCCAACAACCTCCCCCTTACCGTCGATCGCCGCTCGAAGCCACTGGACCCATTGCACACAACTCATGAGTTGCATTGTCCCCTGCACTCATGTCCCGCTTGTCCTGCCTCCTGCTCGTGCCCAGACGCTGTCTCGAGCCACCTTGGTCGCCGTCGAGATCGCTTGGTCGCCGCTGTTCGCCACCGTTGAGCGCCACCGTCGCCCGCAGCCCATGTGATCATTCCAGCCCAACCAGCCGCCTCGACCAGCCCCCTTCGGCCTAAGGACAGAGGTTGAAGTCCAGCAAGGGCTGAGGTCTTCTAAGCCCGTTTCAAGGCTCGTTCGGACCTATGTTGGTGTCGTCATAGGCTCGAGTGTCACTTGCCTCTGCGTCGCCGTTGTCATGGACTCTCAAACCTGCTAAACCGATAAGTTTACTTGCTAAACTCTGCTAAGGGAGTTAATGACGCTTAGTAGATAATTAGTTTAGGCTAAGTGTAGATTAGGTGGTTAGTTAGTTTAGATTAGTGGTTTAAACACTTAATTATACATGTTAGGTGGTTAGAATAGACTAATTAAGGGCTAGATAGATTGTACTATTTATCTAGATAGGTGAATTAATTATCTAGGCCCGTTTAGCTGGTTAGATTAGTGTTTTCGGCCTAGGTTAGCATTTTTGGGATTTAATTTGCATTATTTATTTAATTTTGCTATTTATTTAATTATTTAATAATTTCCAAAAATTATATAGGGATAACCGGTGACCGAAATTTTGTACTGATTGCAGTTGTGTGCTTAGTTTATGCAATTAAGTATTAATTTGTGCAAATTGAGTGCTGATTGGAATTTTGGTTATTTATTCCAAAGTTTTGAAATTATGATATTTGATTAGAAAAACCTGGGTGTCGGGTTTTGACATCGAAAATGGTTTTAAAGACTATATCAAATAGTGGGATTTTAAAAGGAATGATATCAATTTTTTTGGTTCAAATTGACCATGTACCCAACGATTATTTTACCGTATGTTTTTAATACGAAGAAAATTAGCCAAGTACATTATTTTAATTGAGACATTTGTGTGCAAAGCACGATATCTTGGCCGAGATTGGATGGGTACATGAATGGTATAAGAACTCATCCCGGGCTGTTAAGTTGGATGATGCCCCTATATGGGATTCCCTTGTCAATGGACGTCGGTTGTAGTAAACTCTGGACCGATGCTCCTTCAGGATTGCCATCTAGAATAGATGTTGCCATGCTCAACGGGGTGAGACGACATCTAGTTATGCCAGAAGACCACTGAACATCAAGTAGGCCATGCCCATTGGGCTGAGATTAAAATTGAAACGTGTGATTGATTGAGATAGATGCGCCTGATTATGGGACAAAATTGTGGACACAGTACGAAATGTGTCATAACGATTTGGCCTTATTATACCCCTGTGGTTGTTTGAGATATGAGATGTGTCATTCCAATTGATCGAGTATTATTATTGCATATGGTTGGGTGTATGAATTGTATTGACGTGCGGGGAGGATCTAAGACGAGGTGAGTCTCTATGGTTGTGTGGTTGTGTGGTTAGGCTGCCCTTAGGCGTATTACCTTCATAATCGGGATTTAGGGCGTGAACTCGCTAAGATTTATATCTCACCCCATCGTGGGTTACTGTTTTCAGGTCCCTAATGTGAAGAACTCGAAGCTTAAGGCAGAAGGGTTAGGAGCATGGATGGCTCAGTAGTTCTTTTTGTAGATAGACAACTTGTACATAGACCTTAGAGTTGGCCTATGTGTATATAAACTAGTTTGTTTATAAAAGTATGTTTTGTGTGTTTGGTTGTCCTGCGTTTTCTATTCCATATTTGTGTTGTCTGGGAATTTGTTTATTTGCTCCCGCATGTGCATTAAAATAAATGGGTTAGTGACGCGCCCTGGGACATCGCAATTTTATTGATCACGAAGGGATGTGCGTGCGCTCGAGGTTTAGGACATGACACCAAGTAACCTTGGCAACCCCCGTCTAACAAACAGGTTGCCTCAAGCAACGAGATTAAGGTAATCAAGGGTCCTGCTTGACTTCCAATAAACTCAAAACTTTCACCCGCTTATGGGTTAAATTGAATCGCTTTACGATAACAGTCTACTACAGACAACACCTTATCCTTTAACGGGATCGATATACTAATGACTAACCCTAACAATTCAGGACTCAACCTTACCAACTTAATGTATTGCTCAGCAATAAATGGATGTGTAGCCTCAAGGTCAAATAAAGCATAAGCAGCATGGTCATTCAGTGAGACCGTACCTATGATCACATCAGGTGAGTCCTCTGCCTGTTGTCGAGTAATAGCATACACCCTTCCTTAAGCTGGAGGCCTATTAAATCCACCTTGCGGTGCGTTTTGCGGTGCACCTCCTTTATTCTAACCCATCGGTGATGGCGGCAGCAGTGATCCCATCGGCTTGCAAGGATAGTCTTTGACCTGGTGGCCCTATTGGCCACATCCGTAACAAGCTCCCATTTGGGTATAACACGGGACTAATCCATGTCATCTCCACAGAAATGACATATGCCATTCTGGTTTGGCGCTGACTTTCCAATCCCACCCTTCCTGTTCGGCGGAATAGGATACCTTCCTTCGGTCATAGGCTTCTTCCCAAACTGGTAGCCATCTCTATTCGACCCGAAACGCAACCCAAATGCGGCGGCTTATTTGTTCAAGTTTCTCTCTATTAGCTAGGCCTGTTCATACAAATCATTATAATCCTTCAGATTGAACGGTACCAACGGATCATTCAACTCCGTTCTAAGGCCATCCCTGAACCTCCTTGCTTGGTCCATGGGATCCTCGATTAGTCTAGGGGCATACTAAGACAACTCGGCAAACTTTGCCTCGTACTGGTCCACAAATATTAGACCTTGACAAAGGCATTGGAATTTCATCATCTTCTGTTCCCTAGCATAGTCAGAGAAATACTTGCCACTGAAAACTTCTACGAAGGCATTCCACTCCGAAACCACACCTTCAGGGAACACTCTTCCTCTGGTGGTCCTCCACCAGGTACTTACATTTCCCTGCAACTGATAGACTACAAGGACCACATTTTCTTCCTCTGTGCACCTTAGCAGTGCAAAGGCCTTCTCAAACTCTTGGATCCAAAGGGTTGCAACCTTGGGATCACCTACTCTTTGGCGAGTTAAACTTCAGAAACTGCTCTACCAGCTTGTGCATCGGTCTCTCCTTGATAATGTTACCAGGTTGATCCTCAGCAGGTGCAACAACAATAACGGTAGCAGCGTTGGCGGCAACAATGGTAGCGGTTGTAGTGGTGGCTTGATTTTAGGCTTGTTGCCCCATCAGATATCTAAGGGTCTCGAGCGCTTGCATGATCTCATCGATTCTAGGATCGCCAGGTGCTCCTACACCAGTACCCACCGGCGGCGGTACTATCCCACTGGCGCTGGCCTAAGCCTGTGCTCTACCTTAGGCACAGACCCTAGTCGGCATCCTATCTCGAGTGACTGACGCTACTATTCTCTTTCTAGGTGTCCTTTGCTTCGGGTCACTCATTCTACATACTCTTTATAGAACCTGCTTTTCAATTCCACACAGAATTAGAAAACTGAGCGACTCACACAAAACAATCTACCAATCAGCTATCAATCACATGTATCGGCATAAGAAAAATGTCTTTCTAACTAACTATCCCATAAGCCATCGCACATTATCACTTCAGACACTGATTAGCTCTGATACCACTTCTAGCGGGGATGCCACCCCCCGAACCTCGAGCGTGCGAACATCCCTCGGTGGTCGATCAAATTGCGACATTCCCAAGACTCATCGTCGACCCATTCATTTTATGCACATGCAGAAGCGAACTAATAAACTCCAGACACTAATCCAACATGGGATAGAAAAGCAGGACGGCCAATTTTCACAAAACACACTTTATAAACACATCAAGTTTATATACGAAAGGACTGACTCAAAAAGAAACCACTAGGCCATCTACACTCTAAACCCTTCAGCCTTGGGCTTTGGATCCTCCACGTTACGACCTTGAAAATGGTAACCCATGACGAGGTGGGATAAAAATCTCAGAGAGTTTACACCCTAAACCCCGATTAGGATGAAAATTCACCTAGAGGTAGCCTAAGCATATACCATATAGGATTTACCTCGCCTCAGCACCTCTCTGCACGTTAGTACATCACATATATCATATATGAACGCAATAAGCGTAAACCATTAATTGGAATACCTCATATCATGTATTGATCAATTACTGGGGTCCCGATTATAAGGTCAAATCGTTATGACAGGTCCCATTCCGTGCCACACAATTTCATCTTGCCTACGTGGCTATCTCATTCAAACGTGTCCCAATTAATTACTACCCAACGGCCATGGCCAACTTAACAGTCGGTAGTCATCCGACATAACTGGGCGTCGTCTCGCCCCATCGAGCACGGCAACGTCCCACTTAAACGCGTCTGGACGGCATTCCATAAAGGAGCATCGGTCCGGCCTCTACTGTGATCCAACATCCGTTGTCAAGGGCATCTGAACTTAATCAGCCATCATCCCGCGTAGATGCGTCAGGATGGGTTCACTACCCCGCGTAAACACATCAGGGTATTAGGTGATCACACGCACATCCGTACTCGGCCAAAGACATTATGCTTTACACTCAAATGCCTCAATTTCAAATAATGTACTTGGCTTATTTTCTTCATATTAAAAACACTCAGTAAAATAATTGTGCATGGTCACACAGTCAAATCGATCCACAAAACGTGGTACTCTCCCATTTTAAAATTCCGCGATTTTATAGTAAATAAAATATTTTTGGTGTTAAAATCCGACACCCGGTATTTTTCTAATTAAATACCAAAAATTCATCTTTTTAAAATAATAATTAAAAATCAACATCAAGCATCCAATTACACAAACCAACACAACCATGACAATTAGCTTAAAATTCTGACAACCGACTATCCCAATATAATTTACGCTAAATAATAATTAATTAAATAAATTGCATTTAATTAAATAAATTTCAAAATATTTTAATTAAAACACTCAATTAAATTAACATAAGCTAACCAAGCTAATCTACCTAAACTAATTAAACTAATTTAACTAACTAGCTACATGAACTAATTAAGCGAACTAAATGGTCTAACTAACCATCTAACTACCTAATTGGCCTAACTAAGTTATCCTAACCAATTTAGTTACATGAACTAACTACACTAATCCTTAATTAGCCTAACTAATCCCTCTTGAATGCAATTAACCCCCTAATTAGATATTAGGATATTAACTCACCAGTTTAGTGAGCTAATGGGTCCATGGTGATGGTGGCGTGATGGCGACCAAGACCCGAGCCTATGACGACACCAAATGAGGCTCGAAATGGGCTAAAAACAGCCTAGCAAGCTCACAGCTCAAGCTGGAACTTTGGTTCTGACTTGGAGCTGGTCGAGGGGGCCGAGGGGGCTGGACACAGCTAGTTGGTGGCGATGATGGTTGGTGGATGCAAGTGTGGCAACTAGATGAATCGGGGTGATTAGAGCTGGGATGGGTGGAGCTGATTGACGGTTGAGTAGAGGCTGGCGTCAAGCTCGAGCAGGACACGACAGACGCACGAGTGGCAGCGTCAGGGACCAACGGGACTGGAGGTGTGGGGTTGAGCGGCTGGGCAGGGCTGGTGGCTGCTCCAGTGAGGTAAGTTACAGCATAACAATGGAAGTGGAAGAAGAAAAAGGCAACAGCAAAAGGGGGGTTCTGGTCAACCAAGGAGAAGAAGAGGGGGACAAGGGGGGACAATGGCCTTGAAAGTCCACCTTGTGACCAATGGATGCCAAGAAGTTCAACCTATATATTTATGCACTCAAGTGCAAGCCTCACAAGTCTTCAGCCTTATCTAGTAGCCAGATTTTCCCTCTCAAACTTCTTAAACAAGCCAAATTGAAGGCCAAAAAGCAACAGCCCAGCAGACCTACGAATTTCCATCCAATTGGTAGCCCAAAATGCCATGTGGTAGCAGCCTAAACCAACCTCCACCATTTCCATCACCAACCCATCCCTTTTGAATGCCAAAAATCCACATAAAAGTGGCCCTCCAAATTTCTTGAATTTCATTTGCCAAATTTTGATTTTCTGCCAAAAATTTCGGGCTCACCGAAAATTCTTCAAATGATGAGACGATGTCCTAAAAATAAATTGTGGCACGCTCGAACTTTCGAATCCTAAAACCGAGTTCAATTTCGTGGTTAATTTTGATCGGACGTGATTTTAGCATCACCTAATATACTGAGTAGCTTTTAGGGATTTTATCGTATTTAACCCGTGGTCGATAATTCTCGATCCACGTTTGTGCATCTTTGATTCATTGGCGACTCTAAGTTGTCATAAAAATCTCAAGGTTTCAATTACAGGCACCGGGTACAGAATTGACAGAAAAATCGGTTTAGTGTCGTTCGACGTGAATTTTGCAATAAGGTGAAATCACCCACAATTTAATTACGTGCTTCTGTCGAATCGATTTATCTCCGGTTTCTAATCGGTTATAACGATGCCATACTGACCCTTCCCAATTAGCACGGTCAAGCAGTTGATTTCTAATTGAATTATCAAGTCTGTTGCGTTTATATCCTTTAACGGCTTCATCTGATAGATTAGTTATATAGTGAGTGATCAACTCAGAGAAAAAGGACCATAGGCGCGTCAATGAAAAGCACATTTCATTTAGTCGAGACAGGATTGAATTTTTACGATGTCACATCATCGAACCCATTTGGTTGGTCCGGTCCTCGGTTGCCATTTCAAGGAGCACATAAAATAAAATAAAAAATTATTGGTTGGTCATAGATTGACCTTGGAACCGGATCGAACCCATTGGGTCGGTCCAGTCCTCAATCGCTTTTTCAATGAGTATTAAAAATGAAATAAATAAAAATTATCGGTTGGTCCCAAGTTGACCCTGGAACTGGACTGAACCCACTGGGTTGGTCCAATCCTCGGTCCTAAGCTCAATAGGGTCGGTCCACGGTCCCAAAAATTGAGCACTAGCACTGTGCGGGTTAGTCCTTAGGTTAGGGGGTAGACCGGCTAGGGGGTAGACTGGCCCAACCCGAACCATACTTAGCCTTACATAATAGTGAGAATAAGGCAATGCTGCAACGGGGTTATAAAATTTCATTCTAGTCAATTTGCTACTTATCCTATCATTCCAATGTAACATTAAAGCTATAAAGCTAATCCATTCAAAACTTTCTTTGCTCGCCTCGAAAAAAAAAATCAAACCTTTTTTCTATCGTTGTACTCTCTTTATAGTCTTGCAATAGAAAAAAGAACAGAATTGTGTTTGGTATAGTTCACAATTTTTTTTTTGTAACATAGAATTTCTTTTAATTTTTTAAGATTTTTTTTCTTTCTTCTTGCTTGCCACTCACTGCCTTTGATCACTACCGCTGATGGTGGTGGGCAATCAGTAGTAGCGAGCAACAAACAAGAAGAAGAAAATAAAAAATTGATTTATTTCTAGAAATTGCTTTCGAGAACAAGAAGTTATCTTTTTTTTTTAATTTTTGTTTCTATTTCAAATCTATTCCTCAGCTACTTTTCTATTTCAAGGAATAGAAAAATTAGTTGGTATTACCAAACATTTTTTTGTTGTTTTTTTGCTCTGGGGAACAAAAAATAGAAAGAATAAAGAAACATAAACATTCCCATGCACCATCTTAAGTGTCAAGAGTGAGAAATTATAACCAAAATGCTAATGGGGAATTCTTTGGTGACTTTTTTTTTGCCAATGTGGCATCTATTTTAAAAACAATTACTAATGTGGTGCTAATGTGGCTAACTTGTCCCAAAAACGATATTGTTTTGCCCACAAAAGTTAATTTTTAATATAAATATTAATTAAATCAAATTAAAAAAAAAAGGAGGAGGGCAACAAATCAATGAGGCCTTAAGGCCCTTGTTGGTGCCACTGCCCCACCATTGTCGGAAAGGGCTAGCGATAGTGGGGCGAGGGTCGGCTAGGGTTGTGAGCCTCAACTAGTGGCTGGTGACCTTGGCCTACCAGCTATGAGGGCTCAAGGCCCTCCTATAGATTTGATGATGGTCGTCGATCCTCGCCCAATCGAGCTAAGGGCTGCCTCTACCTAGGGCGAGGTTTGGCGTCGTCAGCCCTTTCTAGTGATGGTGGGGTGGCGGCAATTATTGGGGCCGTAGAGGTTGCCTCCCTCCCTTTTTAAAAAAAATTAGTTTTTTAATTTAATTTAATTAATATTTATATTAAAAATCAATTTTTGGGGCAAAGCAAGGTCGTTTTGCACATTGATTACTGAGTAGACAACTTCAGCAAACCATGTAAACAACATTTATTCTCAACATAACTCATGTTAGATTTTTGGCTACTCTCATCGGAATTGGCACTTAAGTGACCCAATTTTTTTTTAAAAAAAAGTATATACCTAAATATACCTTTTGGATCTTTTGGCACTTTAGTATCTAAGCGTGTCAAGTTTTGGCTCTTGCGGTGTATTTTAGCTTAGGAGGATCTCAACTCTAATTCTTGGTTTGTTTTTGTTTTTTTTAGTTTTTTTTTTTTTTTGTGAAAAGATCCGCCTTAGGTAAGTGAGTCCTACACCGGTGAAATACGAACTTCTATTGGACTTCATTTTCCTCCCTCACTAATCGGAGGAAATTTGTTGATTGCTTGATTATTAACATGGACATTAACTACATAAAAACTTGACTACAAATGTCACGCCCCGATCCTCAGGCACGTGCACATCCTTCTATTTGGTCGATTTTATAATGCGATATCCCAGGACTAGTATCGCCGACCCTTTCATTTATTAAGCACATGCGGAAGCAATTAAAATCCCCACACAATAAAACGATGGGATAGAAAAGATAGGGCCATATTTTTCATATTGAAATTTATAACCAACCTTTTATACAAAACACAAACCACTTCAAAACTATTCACATCAAAAAGAGATCTCAAAAGAAGGTAGGATCTCAATCCATCCATGCCATACTCAAGGCCCATCTCGATATTATCTTCTTCTTTCAAGATCCTTCTCTTCAAGTTTCACCTCCAAGATCTCCTTCCCAGACTTCTCCTCCTCAGCTCCTTATCGGGTCCTGAAATGGTTTTCCCCAAACTGGGATGAGACTACGTCTCAGCGAGTTCTACCCCACTAAGCCCGATTAGTAAACTATTATACTACAGGCTGCCTAAACACGCACAGGGCAGAGGACTTACCTTGGCTTCTGATCCCACCTGCAAGTCAGTACAATTCATAATAGGCACCCAAGCGATCATATCACCGATCGAAACATCGATCAAATCGACCTAGTCGATTATATTCCAACAGGACCACTCACGGTCATTTCCATTCAGTCAATCAATTCACAACATCAAATCAAAACATCGACCTAGTCGATTACATGCCAAACAAATCAATCCCCACTGTGGGATATTTAAAAGCTAGGCCACGTGTATTCTCCAGGATGACCTTCCAAGTCTCCGAGTTCACGAGCCTCGAACCTTGGGCCCACGTGCATTCTCTCAGGCGACCTTTTCGCCAAAGTGATGCATCAAGTCACCGAGACCACGTGCCCTTTTAGATGCCCGGGCCCACGTGCATTCTCTTAGGTGCATCTCACCAAAGCGATGCATCAATTCGCCGAGACCACGTGCCCTTTTAGATGCCATTCCGGAATGCTGGACCCACGTGCATTCTCTAAGGTGCATCTCACCAAAGCGATGCATCAATTCGCCGAGACCACGTGTCCTTTTAGATGCCAAATCCTGTCACCGAGCCACGTGCATTCTCCAGGACGACATACCGAGTCTCCGAGCCACGTGCATTCTCTCAGGCGACCTTTTCGCCAAGGTGACATATTCAACCACTGAACTCACGTGCATTTCCCCAGGTGACACTCCAATTCACCGGGCCACGTGTCCTCTTTGCAGTGGTTACCAATTCACTTTCAATATCGACAACGAATGCCCAACGATTTCTCAATCAAATAAATAAATCAACTCAACAAAACATTATAAATACTGAATAAACATGCTTGGCCATTCACCAATCAATACTCAATCAAATAATTAAATTAACTCAACAAAGCATTATAAATGCTGAATAAACATACTTGGCCATTCATCAATCGATAATTCAATCTCAATCGGTTCCAATCAATTTAGGGTAAATCCCTAAAATATCACAATTTATTCAATTCCATACAACGTGGAGCTCAAATAAATAAACGGACTGCGCCACAACGATCGGCACGACATTTCGGTCGTTGGCCATCAAAATCTTAATTTCCAAAAAAAATAATTAATTTATTTATTAATTCCGAAAATTAATATTTAAATACAAAAAAATCCACTTAGGCCCGAAAAGCCTAATTGGAGCCCACTAAGGGTCGGGAAAATTCCCGAGACACCTCCAATAAATAGTAGACCATGTCTACTTGCTAATTACACAATCAATTTATCTAAATCACATCACAATTGGCTAATAATTGCTAAATAAATCTAATCTAACAACCTAAACATACTTAATTGAATCTAACCCAGCTTAGAGCATAATTAGCCACTAATCTTGGATTAGTGAGATTACTCACCAAATCGCGCGCAAATCGGATCAATCCGACGGCGGCGACACGAGGAACGATTCTTCCCAAAGCGGCTCACGGATCCGGGGCCCGGAAATGGCCCAAAACGAGCCCGAACCAGCTGGAAACCCATTTCGTGGGTTGCTGGATAGGGCTGGCCGAGGTTGCTCCGGCGGCCAAAACGGCAAGGGAAGGCTGGCGGAGGGCGAGGGGGACGCGGGGGAGGCTCGGCGGTGACCGGACGGGGTTGGACGGTGGCCGGATTGCGCTGGACAGAGGCCGAACGGGGCTGGGTCACGCGGGGGAGAGACGGCCGCGAGCGACGGACGCGGGGCGGAGCGCGCGTCGTGCGCGGGCATGCGGTGCGGGCGGCGGTCGAGCTCCGGCGCGGTGGCGACGGCTTCGGCGAGCTCTTCCGCTTCTGTCCGCTGGCTTCACAAGAAGAAGAAAGGAGAAGAAGAGGAAGCTGGTTCGGTCACGAGGGAGTGGGGGAAAAAGAAAGAGGAGAGAGAAGAAGAGATAAGTGAGAGAAGAAGGGTTTGAAAAGTCAAAGAAAAAAAAGAAAGAAAGAGGAAGACAGCCAAGCATTCGGTGGAGGGGAGGGGGATTCGCACGAAGGAAAAGGGAAGAGAGAAAAGAGAGAGGGAAAAGAGAGAAAATGGGGAGAGAGAAAAGAAATAATAATATCATCCCCTTTTTCTCTTTTCTTTTATCTTTTCCTTTCTAACTTCTTTTGGTCTTCAATTTTCTTCCGATAATTTCTTTATTGAAATTTCGGACTCGTCAATAAATTGACGAGCGATGAGACAGGATCCTAATTATCCAGTCAAATTGAAATTCGAAAATCTGGATGTCACAACTCTTCCCCTCTTATAAAAATTTCGTCCTCGAAATTTAAACCTTTACCAATCCATAAACGAAAGGTGGGGGTATTGCCGTCTCATCGAGTCTCACTTTTCCACGCTGATCATTCGGTCTCGTAGCGTTGTCTGACCACTTTAACTAAGGAGATCATCTTTGTACACAAAATCTGCTCTTTCTGAACCAACAACTGAACTGAGCTTCTCACATAAGACATTCTGTCATCCACATCTGATCTCTTTTTCTCGACCCCCTAATAAATTTTTGAATCTCAACGATTCAAAATTTCTGACAGTTCGGAGCTGTCTTTACTCTGACATTGATCTGACAACTGTAAACACTGATTTTTGAGCTGACTCTGGACTTGCGATTTTCTGATTTCCGATCTCATCTCAACCGATTGAAATCCTGTACACTCTGCTTTGCACTGATTAAAAAGAAACTATCTGACTGATCTGCTGAAACTGGGAATCTCAGGTCAAGATCTGATATAACTCGGGCACTGATCTTGGCAACTGCAATCACTGACTACTGTACTGTCTTTGGCCTGAAATCTTCTTCACTTTCTCTTTACCACTGAAATTCTATACCCTCTGCTATACACTGCTTAATAAAGAATCCTCTGAAAGCTCTGCCAAATTTATAACCTCTGATTTAAATTCGAAATATAATTCATCCTCGACACTCCATGCCGGCGAATTATCTAATGCACACACACTTCGATATACCCACTCTGTAACAAGATAGGATCTTCAATTTCTGAAATCGAACTTAGATTTGCGGTTAATTTCACTCCGATACGCTTTTAGTGTGACCTAGGCTACCGGGTAGTGTTCAGAGCTTTTTAGGACAAATGACCCGTGGTCGATTTTCTTCGAACCACAATGAACCCACTCGACACATTGGCGACCCTCGATTATCGTGAAAATCTTAAAGATTCAAATACGGACACAGGGTACCAAACCGACAGTAAAGTCAAATTAGTGCCAGTCGACGAGAGTTTCCCAATTTAGTGGGGTCACCCACGATTGGTCACTCATTTCAGTCGAACCGACCTATCTCTGATCTTAATTCGATTTTTAATTGTGCCGTAATGATCTCTAAAGATGAGCACGATCGAGAAGTCGATTCAGGGTCGAATTCTCAGTCTATCTGCCTTAAAGTCCTTAATAGCCTACCCAGCTAGTCTAGTTATCTCATGAGTGGCCAACTCAGAGAAAAACACTGTAATCGCATCGATGAAATGCCCAATTTATCTAATCGAAATCAGAGTCGAAATCTGGATCACACACTCAAAAGAAGATCTACTCATACTGTACCAAAATAGACCAACTCCATCTATCGATCAACCACTATTCTCAAATGGTATCAGTAATCCCCTGAATCTTTTGCAAGCCTATCACAATGATATATTTCCATTTCCACTTGGGACTTTCGAGTGATGGTAAAATTCTCCCGATTCGCATTCCACCCACTTACACTTCTGACGCTTTCAACCTGCTTCGCTGTATTTATCTTCATATCAGCTTACTAATCTAGCTCATGCCGATTCTGATTTACTTGCACCATCTGGACAAAGCTGCAATACTATAGCGAACTTCTGACAAAATCTTTTCCCTGAGTGCTACACTGTCAGGTGCACTCAATTCCTCATGGAACCCAAACGTTCCATCCTTCTAAATTTTAAAGTTAGATTCTTTCTTGTCAGTATTCTCTTATAAGATCTTCTGAACATCTCTGTCTGTCAACTAGGCGCCGATTCTAACTTGAACATTTGGTTCAATTTTGGGGACGGCTATAAAATTTAAAAGGTAGCCTACCTCAAATTTGAAAACCAAATTTCGAACCCTTTTTAAGTAAAGTTTATACTTTAGCTAGCCTATGTATAATCAAAGACTCTCGGCTCAACACCCAAATTACTTCGTTCATTCTCCCAAGATAATACCAGATAACATCATTATAGTTCTGCCATAATTCTGATTCACGACACTGTTTCATGTTCAACTTGTTGGGTCTCAACTGGCGGGACAGTTATACAACAATCTTCTCATGTTGTATCAATACATACCCAGTCGTTGGCAAGACACATCACTAAAGATTTCATGCTTTCCAGAGCCAAATGAAAAGTTTAGCACAAGTACGATAGCCAGATCTTACTTAAGCTTTGGAAATTATCCTCGTACTTGTCTATGCCAATGAATTTCTCTTCTTTCTCAAGAGGTAAAGCCCATGATGATACTGATGCTGGAAATTCTTTCACAAACCTTCCTTAGTAATCTGTCCAATCCCCACAACTTCTGTTCTCTGACATTGATGTCTGTCTCGGTCCATTAACAACTGATTCGATCTTGGCTGGGTCCATGAAGATTCCTTTACCTGTGACCACACGACCATCCTTAGGGGCATCTCGTGATTCTCAACACTTAATGAACACCCTATAATGTCGCTATACCACACGATCACCGTTGATCTAGATATTCTTTGAACATTCGATTTGTCAAATCTATGACAACGGCTAGAGCGTTCGTCGAATCAAATGGCTTCACACTATTCTCACAAGGAGAAAATCAAGTGCGAAATGCCGTCTTCAGTATAACCTCATTCCTGGTTCTTAACTGACAATAACCTGTCCTCAAGTCAATCCTTGAAGACATCAACATTCTTTATGACAAGTCACCCAATTAAGTTGACAATGGTTGATGCATAATTGCAACGAACCATCTTTCTTTCTCTTTTCACAAAACTGATGATCCCTCAAGTGATGCACTGATATGCATAATTTCCTCATTCATCAATCCTCACATCTGCATCATTATTTCTATCAATTCAAACAACAACCGGTAAGAACTTTTAAAGAATGGTTCTGTTCCAGATGTTAACTCGATCGTAATTCTATCTCTTTCTCTGGCAACGGTCTGACCACTTTTCTGGCAATACTTCCAATAATTCTTGGACTACTGAGGAGTTCTAAATTTTTAATTCTTCAATCTGTCTTATCTTTGACAATTGATAAGTAACCTAGGCAACCTCCGTCTAACAAACGGATTGCCTCAAGTGACGAGGTTAAAGAAGTCAAGAACCCTTCTCGACTCTCAATAAAACTTGGCACTTCTACCTGCCCCTGGAATAAACTGGGTTACTCCACTATAACAATTCCTCACTACAAAATGCTCTAGAGCCAATTCTTTCCACACTTAACGATAGAGTTGTACACCAACAGCCAATAAAGTACAACTTTAGTCAATGGTTCTTTTCCTATAGCCTTAACAAACAACTGAAATTCCACACTTGCAATCCCAACATTCTCTGGCACTATTTTGATAAAATCACCTCAAAATATTCTGTCATTGAATAAGGTATAGTCGATTCCGTTCCTGTTCCTTTTGCCATATTGCTGGCGTTCTGGCCGCAGTAGCAATGTCTATGCTACCTTAGACTTCCACTGACAGTCCTTCATCTGATGGCCATGCTAGTCATCATCACAACATGTTCTAGTCATTCTCGAACACAGGATTAATCCATGCATTCCTTCCATACTCGGCACTTATCAGGTGAGTCTTCTATCTCCTGCCAAGTGACAGCACACACTCTTTCTGGTTGTCCCATCGGTCTGCTAGAACCGCTCTCAACTTCGATCTTTTCCCTGACCGATTTCCATTTCTGCCTGAACTGGGTCTGTACCTTGACTTGGAAGCGATGGCTCGATCTCAGATCATATCCCCACTCTAGATCTCAACAGGTGAAGCGACACGGCGGTTACAACACTGACGGCGGTAGAGATAGCGACAACGACAACGGCTTGATCCTGAGCTTACTGGCTCATCCAGTTCCCAAGGAACACTTGCATCAAAACGATCCTATCAAACTTAGGATCATTCGACGCTGCTACACAAGTACCAACCTGCAGTGGTACTCTTACACTCGAGCTGGCCAGAGCCGACACTCTGCCACAACCACCTCGGGTACCGACATTTGTCAGTGCTTTATCCCGAGTCACAGAGGACATTGTCCTCTTACTAGGAGTTCTCAGCTCCTGCTCGCTCATGGTTCAGTCTTTGCACTGAAACCCGTCTTCCACATCCACACTGGATTAGAAGATGAGCGATCCTCACACGACAAACAATTCTAGCATTCAGCTAACACAGACATGCACCAGCATGAATTTAAAGGCCTTTCCTACTAACTATCCCATGGTCAACGCTCCTTATCACTCCAATCTTCAACCTTGCTCTGATACCACTTAAACAGGGTGTCACGCCCCGATCCTCAGGCACGTGCACATCCTTCTATTTGGTCGATTTTATAATGCGATATCCCAGGACTAGTATCGCCGACCCTTTCATTTATTAAGCACATGCGGAAGCAATTAAAATCCCCACACAATAAAACGATGGGATAGAAAAGATAGGGCCATATTTTTCATATTGAAATTTATAACCAACCTTTTATACAAAACACAAACCACTTCAAAACTATTCACATCAAAAAGAGATCTCAAAAGAAGGTAGGATCTCAATCCATCCATGCCATACTCAAGGCCCATCTCGATATTATCTTCTTCTTTCAAGATCCTTCTCTTCAAGTTTCACCTCCAAGATCTCCTTCCCAGACTTCTCCTCCTCAGCTCCTTATCGGGTCCTGAAATGGTTTTCCCCAAACTGGGATGAGACTACGTCTCAGCGAGTTCTACCCCACTAAGCCCGATTAGTAAACTATTATACTACAGGCTGCCTAAACACGCACAGGGCAGAGGACTTACCTTGGCTTCTGATCCCACCTGCAAGTCAGTACAATTCATAATAGGCACCCAAGCGATCATATCACCGATCGAAACATCGATCAAATCGACCTAGTCGATTATATTCCAACAGGACCACTCACGGTCATTTCCATTCAGTCAATCAATTCACAACATCAAATCAAAACATCGACCTAGTCGATTACATGCCAAACAAATCAATCCCCACTGTGGGATATTTAAAAGCTAGGCCACGTGTATTCTCCAGGATGACCTTCCAAGTCTCCGAGTTCACGAGCCTCGAACCTTGGGCCCACGTGCATTCTCTCAGGCGACCTTTTCGCCAAAGTGATGCATCAAGTCACCGAGACCACGTGCCCTTTTAGATGCCCGGGCCCACGTGCATTCTCTTAGGTGCATCTCACCAAAGCGATGCATCAATTCGCCGAGACCACGTGCCCTTTTAGATGCCATTCCGGAATGCTGGACCCACGTGCATTCTCTAAGGTGCATCTCACCAAAGCGATGCATCAATTCGCCGAGACCACGTGTCCTTTTAGATGCCAAATCCTGTCACCGAGCCACGTGCATTCTCCAGGACGACATACCGAGTCTCCGAGCCACGTGCATTCTCTCAGGCGACCTTTTCGCCAAGGTGACATATTCAACCACTGAACTCACGTGCATTTCCCCAGGTGACACTCCAATTCACCGGGCCACGTGTCCTCTTTGCAGTGGTTACCAATTCACTTTCAATATCGACAACGAATGCCCAACGATTTCTCAATCAAATAAATAAATCAACTCAACAAAACATTATAAATACTGAATAAACATGCTTGGCCATTCACCAATCAATACTCAATCAAATAATTAAATTAACTCAACAAAGCATTATAAATGCTGAATAAACATACTTGGCCATTCATCAATCGATAATTCAATCTCAATCGGTTCCAATCAATTTAGGGTAAATCCCTAAAATATCACAATTTATTCAATTCCATACAACGTGGAGCTCAAATAAATAAACGGACTGCGCCACAACGATCGGCACGACATTTCGGTCGTTGGCCATCAAAATCTTAATTTCCAAAAAAAATAATTAATTTATTTATTA
This sequence comes from Eucalyptus camaldulensis, assembly GCA_019915185.1. NCBI lineage: Eukaryota > Viridiplantae > Streptophyta > Magnoliopsida > Myrtales > Myrtaceae > Eucalyptus > Eucalyptus camaldulensis. The sequence goes on from JAHSVA010000006.1 coordinate 26,976,567, forward strand.
ATTTCGAAAATTAAATAATTATTATTAAAAATTCAATTTAGCTCAAAATAAAGCCCGATTACATAAACGGACCTCACCACGGTCATCAGCATAATTTTCTGGTTCCAAACCATCTCAGTTGAATTTTCGGAAAATAAATAATTATTTAATTAATTTCTAATAATAATTAATATTAAAAATCTCATTTAACTCAAATTAAAGCCCGATTAAATAAACGGACTTCACCACAGTCATCAGCACAATATTCCGGTCCCGGGTCATCTCCCTTGAATTTTCGGAAAATAAATAATTATTTAATTTAATTCCGAAAATTAATATTTAAATACAAAAAAATCCACTTAGGCCCGAAAAGCCTAATTGGAGCCCACTAAGGGTCGGGAAAATTCCCGAGACACCTCCAATAAATAGTAGACCATGTCTACTTGCTAATTACACAATCAATTTATCTAAATCACATCACAATTGGCTAATAATTGCTAAATAAATCTAATCTAACAACCTAAACATACTTAATTGAATCTAACCCAGCTTAGAGCATAATTAGCCACTAATCTTGGATTAGTGAGATTACTCACCAAATCGCGCGCAAATCGGATCAATCCGACGGCGGCGACACGAGGAACGATTCTTCCCAAAGCGGCTCACGGATCCGGGGCCCGGAAATGGCCCAAAACGAGCCCGAACCAGCTGGAAACCCATTTCGTGGGTTGCTGGATAGGGCTGGCCGAGGTTGCTCCGGCGGCCAAAACGGCAAGGGAAGGCTGGCGGAGGGCGAGGGGGACGCGGGGGAGGCTCGGCGGTGACCGGACGGGGTTGGACGGTGGCCGGATTGCGCTGGACAGAGGCCGAACGGGGCTGGGTCACGCGGGGGAGAGACGGCCGCGAGCGACGGACGCGGGGCGGAGCGCGCGTCGTGCGCGGGCATGCGGTGCGGGCGGCGGTCGAGCTCCGGCGCGGTGGCGACGGCTTCGGCGAGCTCTTCCGCTTCTGTCCGCTGGCTTCACAAGAAGAAGAAAGGAGAAGAAGAGGAAGCTGGTTCGGTCACGAGGGAGTGGGGGAAAAAGAAAGAGGAGAGAGAAGAAGAGATAAGTGAGAGAAGAAGGGTTTGAAAAGTCAAAGAAAAAAAAGAAAGAAAGAGGAAGACAGCCAAGCATTCGGTGGAGGGGAGGGGGATTCGCACGAAGGAAAAGGGAAGAGAGAAAAGAGAGAGGGAAAAGAGAGAAAATGGGGAGAGAGAAAAGAAATAATAATATCATCCCCTTTTTCTCTTTTCTTTTATCTTTTCCTTTCTAACTTCTTTTGGTCTTCAATTTTCTTCCGATAATTTCTTTATTGAAATTTCGGACTCGTCAATAAATTGACGAGCGATGAGACAGGATCCTAATTATCCAGTCAAATTGAAATTCGAAAATCTGGATGTCACAACAAATGGATACGGATGATGTTCATAATTGTAACTCGATAAGGCCAAATATGACCGTACCCCAGCGAATGTATGGACGAGTAACACACAAGCAAAAGTCAAACGTGAAATTCAATTCGGACGATGGTGTATGGAATTGAACATATCTCATATGTATAATTGATACGCGAAAGTTTTATTGTATTAATCTAAGGCAAGACCATGGAATTGCCCGGGAAAAACAGATTCATCTGAGGTGGACAAACTACAACGTCAAGCAAACAGAAATCTGCACTTCCATATAATTATGCTTCGGTACACTTAAAGACAATAATGGAACTCCCAAATTTCAAAAGCACCGCCAAGAAACGGTAGAAGGGGGAAACCATATTTACATCCTCCCACCGAGTTGGATCCAAAGCTTTCTAAAGCTAAATTATCCTGTATTCACATAAACACTTATTGAATTACTACACCGACTTTATCATAAGGCTAGACTTTTCAAGAGTTCTCTTTCGCGCATAGATACCATTTGATAAACTAGTTTTAACGTGAAAGAACCAACTGACAAGTGCAGTTGATGGAGCCCTAAAGCAATCATAACATTCATCAAACATACCCAGGCATGTATCGATATCCTTACTATTGTCATCTCCCACTACTAACTAGTGGCATGACATGGTTTTTCATGCTATCTGTGTACCCAGTGTTCGTGCTTGCAATACTATCCATGTACACATTGGTCTTCTCTCCCAATAAACGAACCATCTCTTCTGGATTCTCCTGGATGCCTCTGACCCATGGATGCTTAGCCATTGCTCTAAGTCCCTCCAATTCCATTGCCACTTCCTTCATGGTCGGCCTCTCCTCGCCTTTTATTTCCAAGCATCTCTTCGCAAGATTGGCAACTTCCCTTACCTGCTCATTATTTTCTTCGTTTGCAAGAATTTTCTCAACAATGTGAAACAATTTGTCATTCTTCAATGCTGAAAGAAAATACGTTGCCAAGCTTCGCTCCTCTTCTGGTCGGTCAAAAGAAATCGCCTTCTTCCCTGTCAATAGCTCAACTAGAACAACCCCAAAGCTATAAACATCACTCTTTTCTGTCAATTGGCTTGTGTGAAAGTACTCAGGGTCTAAGTATCCCAATGTTCCCTGAACCATGGTAGACAATTGCGTCTGATCAAGTGGGACTAATCTTGAAGCTCCAAAGTCGGAGACTTTTGCAGTGTAGTTAGCATCCAAAAGGATGTTTGCTGACTTGACATCTCGATGAATAATGGGAGTAGAAGCTGTAGAGTGCAAGTATGAGAGGACTCCAGCAGTTTCCGAAGCAATTTTCAATCGAATCTCCCAAGACAGCTTCAATGATTTGTTTGGGTTGTGGATGTGGTCAAAGAGGGTTCCATTGTTGACAAACTCATACACCAATAAAGGCACCTCTGTTTCTAAACAACATCCCAAAAGCTTGACCACGTTACGGTTACTAATTTGAGAAAGCACAATGACTTCATTGACGAACTGTTCAATTTGGCTCTGATCCACAAGCTTGGATTTTTTAATCGCAACTACCATATTATTTGGCAACAACCCTTTGTAAACAGTACCATATCCTCCTCGGCCGACTATTTTGCTCTCATGATAATTGTCAGTGGCCTTCTCTAGCTCCTCAGCACTAAATAGTTTTGCATATTTTGTGGTTCTATCACGTTCATGTAATTGTTGTTGCAAAAGCAAGCCACCGTTTTGCTTGAAGTATTGCTCTTTGAGTCTGATGAGCTTCCTTTTCTTGTGTCCAAAATATAGAAAGCCTAGGCTGAAAAGCAGCACTATTATGCCCACGGCAACACCTACATATAACACTGGCTTTTTCAGAACAATTAAATCACATGATTAATTGCACAGCAAGTCATTGCACCATGTAAAAGCAGCCACACTTTGAAACTTTCTGTAGAATTACATTGTGAGGTTTTCTTGAAAAACTTAGTAGTTCTGGGACAATTTGAGTCTGAATTAGGACAATGGATTTGGTGAAGCTAATTTACAAGAAAGGAAGAAAAGCACAATTGCCCCGGTCTACAAACCATGTCATCAGTTTGACAGGTTTAATGAGACATGAAATAAGTCATAAAAGTATAAACTCAAACTAACTACAAAAATATTTATCTTTTCCCATGGTCCTACAGTATACCTGCTTAAAGTTTTCTAGGTTCTATGCAACAAAATCCATGTCATTTAAAGCATATGTTTATACGGTACTTTTATATTAGCACCGCTCATAATTAAAATACAATATGATACAGGAAGCCTGTTGACCAAATCACTGACATGCTCCAATTCCTCATACATATATATAGAAACGGCAAATTTGTGACTTTTGTGGTTTTTCATGTCAATATCGTGACTAATTCAATCCCACAACTTAGCGACTCTCCGCTTTAAGTGACAATGGAGATCACGCAACTACAAGTCATATGGTACCAATATCAACATTCGCAACTTGATCTCAATGGAAGGAAGATGTATTCACAATTATTCAAAGGCCAAGGTCACCAAGCCAAAAGATGCTCCAAGAGTTTAGGCATTGACAAGAGTGAAATTAATCTACTTTCGAATCTTCAGAGAGCTCGATTGTGATGTAAATTGTATATTCACAACCCCAGACAAATTAAAATATATATTCTCAAAATCAGCTAGGGTAATGTATCTTTGAGTTAGAAAGTCCAAATAAAATGGAAGAACTTACCAACCAAAATCTTCATCAAATGTGATGGATTTGCAATACATCCTTCTCCATCTCTGCTGCCCTTTGTGCCATCACCATGATAACCCTTTGGGCATGAACATTTGTAACTGCCCTCAATATTATGGCACTTTCCCTCACAGGGGTTGTTCTCTAGATCCGCACATTCATCAATATCTGCAAAAATTAAACACACATCAAATGTATCTAATCTTCTCAAATGATATCAATACAAAGGACAACTTAAAGAATGTCCATATTATCAACGTACCATGACAACCATTCTCGAGGTAAGGATTGCCTTGGTAACCATCTTGACAAGTGCACTTGTACCCAGGTCCATTTTCGGCATCAGTGCAAATGGTGTTCTTGGTGCACATGTAGCTCGTGATGTCCTTCTTGGCATCCTTGCATGTTTGATTTCCTATTGCCCAATCGAGAACTAGAGCGGACTGGTTAAATTTAAGCTGTGAAAGATCGCCAATCGAGAAGTTGTAGAAGTTAGTTTCGGCGACGAATGCATAGCTGCAAGGATTGAATTCCAAGACACTGGAATGATTAAAAATGCTCTTAATGGAGATGTTGTAGCCAAAGATGTTCCTAGGGATGCTCGTCTGGCAGCAACCGATGCCGGAACACGACCCGCTGCTGACATCTGACCGGTCGTTGCACAAAGACATACAACCGAAAGAGAAATTCCCATGGCGGTCTCGGAAAATAGCCGTCGTGTCGCAACCGACTGCGGTGAACTTGTTCTTGGTGCTGGATATGGGGAATTCAGCTAATCTGAGCCGTGGATAATGGCTCGAAGACCTATCTTTCCCGGAAGAGTTATAGCAATCTCGACCGGTGGAAACATTAACACGGAGCTCATGGTCTTCGACAGAAATGTGGAGTATTTCGATGTTAGAACTTCTGTTTGCGATGTAAGCTACAGGAGGGTTGACAGAGTAATCACAATCAACTCTAAATGAGGGATGATTGATGCGGCATTTGGGATCACTATTGCTTGATCCGAACGGGTATGGAATCGAGAGGTTTCCGCAGAAACTTTGGCATCCGGGCTTGGTCATTGAAACATCAGCTTCTGCTATGTGATTGTGGTATGGACCGAATATGACGGTCCCAAGCAACACAACTTTCGAGAGAAGCTCATGGATGACCATGGTTCTTCCTTCAACTCTCTTCATAACTTTTTGTTGTTTCGATGAATTAATTTGATGGGTTCGGGGGTATATAAGGAGACGTAAGATGAGTTTATTTTTTCTTTTTCCATTTTTTCTTTTGGTCAAGTTTAAGTTGGGAAGTCAACATCAAAGCCAAACCATAGATATGGTCCGAGATCTGATCGTTGATAAGTAAAAGGACTTTGGGAGTTCCAAATTGATTTTCAGAAATTTATTGGGGGCCATCTGTAAAGTTTCAGGTAAATGTTAAGTCAATTTGGTCGGCTTCTCGACAGTTTCTCATGTTCGACAATATGTCTTGTCACGATTTGTTACTGCCCGCCAACTTTGACTGCATCGATAGAGAATATCAATGTTGGCTGCTTTCATTACAATGCCAAGACCTGAGAAGTCAAGCAAAACAAGAGTAAACGGATGCAGTTGGGGAGATCACAACCCAAAACAGGAGAATGAGAAGAAAAATCAACAAGAGCAGATTGGTTTGAGCTAGTGATTATATGCATGAAATATAGTTCGAAGTGACTCATATTGGATGACATAACGTCTATCATACTCCCTAATTAACTCTAATTTATCACGCAAAATTAAATCTGTTGATTCGGGTCGGTTATGGATGACCCATGGCTAAGGTGGTGTTATGGACGATCCAGATCGGCCAACACACACAAGCAAGAAACTGTTGATTTTGGAATATGGATTTGAAAATTGAAACAGCACCAACCAACCCAAATATAGAAGAACAATTGGAACGAACTCTGCGGTGTTTAGATCTGACCATTGCTAAGTGAAAGGACTTTGGGAGCCCGGATTGATTTTGAGGATTTTCTCAACTCGCCTGTAAAGTTTCAAGTAAATGCCAAGTCAATGCGGTAGGTTTCCTCGGCAATTTCTCATGTACGATGATATACTTCCCCCGGAGTTATTGCCCACCAACTTTGGGTGCATCATTGATGGAGAGTACTAATGTGACAGGGTGCTTTCATTGTCCTGTCAAGACTTGAAAAAGTCAAGCAAGTGGGAGATCACAACCCTAAAACTGGAGAGTGGGAAAGAAGAAACATCAACGAGAGCCGGCTGGCTTGAGCTGATGATTGTGTGCACGAATTGTGTTTCATGGTAATTAGGTTTATACTCTTTTAAGTGTGAAATTTCCGTTGCATTCTGAAAAAGAATAACGTGTATCCTCAGTTTAACATCCTCTCTTCGGGGTTGTTATTGTGACGTCCCATATCTCAATTCTTTTATCTTATTAATAAGCACATGCGGAAAACGTGTTCATAAAATTCCTAGACAACAAACAACTAGAAGACATGGGATGTACATCATTCAAACACGCTACTCATATTACAATGGCAGAGTACATGCTATTTTTCTAGCCACATTAGTTTTATACATAAGTTGGCAAAAGGCCGGGCCATCCCTAGCTCTGCCATGGGCTGTAATATCCAAAATTGGGAACCACTCCGATACAAACCAGTGTGAAGGACTCGTTCCTCATCTTAGCGAACGATCCGGTTGGCCCGTCAAACCCACAGAGGGAGCCGACGAGATCCCCATCGAATCATTCATACCAAGCTACATAACAGTGAGGGACCAAGTAATCCAGCCCCTCCTTGACCTTATAGTAGTAGTGCATCTACGATACGTAGTATCCTCTTCTACGTCCACTATATTGGAAACTGACACCTCTAGGTTATGGGTAGACCAAAACGTTCAGGTGGTGGGTTAGCCATACTTACACACCTGAAAAAGTAGAAGTGTGACGTCCCACACTGTCACTCTAGACCCTCAATTATAATCTTTAATTTCTATTGCGCAAGCAGAAGAGTATGTACTTTGTATATAAATAAATTTCACTTAAGAACAAATTTCATAATAACATGCTTCCATTTCATTCATCATAAGTAGGGATTACAAGAGAAAAACAACATCTTGGCAATTACAACATGGCAAGGAACTCTCATCAAGATGACCTGAACAAAACACCTGGGAGAGGCTAAAAAGGCGCTTAACTCCTCTACCCATTAGTTTTCCTCATCCACTACCTCCCTCCATACCACGCGCGCCTCCTACTCCATGCCCAAAGCATCACCAATGGATGGGGCCAAACAACCTCTCATTCACGTTGAGATACACGGACACAAATTCCATAGGGAAAGGATTAGGGTGTCCATCATCTATCCAAATAGTACAAATATAACCAGTCAAAAGAAGGCTAAAATCTCGATCCTCAAAGTTCCTATACACGCCATCTACTCACACAGGTGTGCCACAAGTCGCCAAGGGTATCACGTCCATAGCTAATGATTTGAGAGGAAAAATAAGGGGTGAGTAACAATGCCCAGTAAAGAATAAAGCATGGCATTAAACAACGAGATCCTAGCTTTGCTCATTAGTGAACATAGCACAACATAGTGAATCATCATAAACATGGATTATATCAAATAGGGCAGCATATGGTACCAATGATATCATGCGAAATAAACAAGCTAAGTGGGTAAAATGCAAGAAGACTGCATCACAGCGTGCATATGAACTCTGCTCATGTGTTACATGACACACACAATATCGTTCATGCATCTCATGACTCACAAGTACACCTTCACACATACTCAAATGCCTTGTTAATTAATTTCAATGTGTGAACGTTTCATATCCAGCCTCGAAATGGATTAAACCCAAGACACTGGCTAGATCAGTTCGACTCACTTTTGAGTCGCTAGTCGAACTTCCAAGGGATGCTACCCTTGGGCATCTCCCTCCGAGGCATCCCGATGTTTAAGGGTTGCTAGCTTTGTGACTTCAACCAAGGCATCCCAAACCACACAACTTGAGGCATCCCCATTCCACGGGGGCATCATCGGGACGTTGGCCGATGAAATATCTCTTAATTTGTTTCTGCCACACCCCGAACCCCAGGCATGCGCACATCCCTCAACACTTGACTAAAATGCAACGTCCCAAGACACGTCGCCAACCCATTCTTTTTTTTATCTTTCAATTAAGCACATGTGGAAGAGAATTAAATAAACACCCGGCTAACAAATGAACATAGGGTTAGTATAACACAGCACAACAATTGCTAAAAACAACTTATTTATTTAACCACTGTTGTCCCTAGGAAGTTTAATGATTTACAAGTCCTTACGTAGGCAACTTCCAACCGATCCTCTCAAAATTCTTAGGGATTAGGGTCACTTAAACTTCACTAACGGCAGGGCCAGCCAAAAGGTGTTGCATCTCACGCCCACCACATCCGCACTCAGCAGATCTCCACGCTATGAGATAGCTAGTATAAGCACCTAGAGGGGGGTGAATAGATGCACAAATTTCTCGAGATACGGAAGCAATTCTAGGCAAACGATAGAAAGGAAGTTCTCTTTTGATTAATAAAATACGATCAAAGTAAAGTAAAGGATAGGGAAGAGAAAATTGAACACAAGGTTTATAGTGATTCGACTTATTCCAAGCCTACGTCCACTCTTCTGCACTGACAGCTCACCGGCTGGATTTCACTATGAACAAAAGAGAAGTTACAGCACAGCTTTTCCTTGATTCCACAGTTTAGATGTTCTACCACACTTCCTCAAGGTTTCTCACAAATATAGACTCTCTTTTGTTTATAAGATTTCGCTCAACAAATGAATTCACTTAGAACAAGGAGCTTCAGACTTTGGAATTCTTCTATCGTGCACACTCTCGAACAAATGGAACGTCTTCCTTATATACTCATTCATGCTATCATACCTGTTGGCACTTACCAAAGGAATTCCTTCAATCTACCCATTGGATGGAATCAATTAGGAAGATTATTCGAGCTATTAAAGGAACATGTCGATAGCCCATCAATCATGTTCGCCCATACAATCAGGATCTCGGTTTTCATAAGTAGAACCTTCCAAGTATACTTTGCCAATCATCGGATCCTTAATCTTCGAATCAATTATGATCAAATAAAGGATTATGTCATGTCATATCCAGCCAAGAGATCTTCTCTAGTTGATAAGGTCACATCCTTAATGAAACATCCAGTTCTGGATAGCATTTCTTCAATGGATTAGAAACTATCAATGAGGATAGACTTTGAGTCTTGAGTCTGGCTGTCCAGAGGTCTTCAGACTTTAAATAGCAGAGTCTGCAAGCCTTCAGACTAGACTGATGGAAACGTTTTGTCAACTTCAAAACACTTCAAGAGGATTTCTCCAACAATCTCCTAATTTTTTATGGTGACAAAACTTTCCTGCAGATTTGGAAAACTTTGACTTGTAAAACATTTCTCAAACACATAAATATCCATATCTTATATAGATTAATGGCTAAATGAATAACACTAGAATCTGCAACCACATAAAATAGGTTAGTCTAGTATGCAATAAAGCCATCTATAAGATATCAATAGTAGTTAATAATAAGCAATCAAATTCAAATCCAAATCCCAAATTTTGTCCACATCCAGACACACAAGTCAAGTCAAAACAAACCACAAACCAAACAAGCCAAAATCTTAACAAATTTAAGTTCAAAGTTTTTCAAATCTCACAACTCTCCCCCTTTTTGTCAGCATAAAAAAGTTGAGATGAAAATGGAGTGGAGTCAAGAATGCTTGGGAACACGAACAAGCTGGAAATCTCCCATTGACTGAACGATGCCTTCCAGCCTTTTCAAGTCTTCATTCAATTGTGCAACATCCTCACCCTTAGCATTAGCCTGAATCTGAAGAGAAAGGGCTTGGATCTGATCATTCAATGAACCCGAAGAAGCTTGACCTGCATTCTGCAAGTTTTGAACTTCGCATCCCAATGCATATATCTGACCTTGCATCTCCAAGAGAATATCCATAATTCTGCGAAAATCTACTGAATTGTCGGTCTGCGTATTGGCGTCGACACGATCTGATGGAGTAAATGCAGACGATGGCATATCAGCATAATTATGTAGATTTGGCGATGAAACATCATGACCTTTCTCAAGAAATTGAGAGGCATAAATGTCCTCTGGATCTGTTGGGGATCAACTGACTCCCTCACTGGTTGCAGGATATGAGGACATGCATCTTTTCTCTTGGTCTCCCCCTGTTTTCATGCCTTCAGGTGGAGAGTGCTCCTCATGTTCTCCTTCTTCTTAATCTCTTTTCTCTTCTTCTTCTTTTTCAACTCTTTCTTTCTCAGCATCTCTTTCTTCTTCTTCTTCTCTTTCCTCCGTTTCTTTTTCCTCTGCTTCTTTCTCTTCTCTTTCTTTTGTCAGCTGTTCTGAGTCTTTCTCTAGAACAAAACGACTCAAATTCTTCAATGCCATTGCAGAAATAGTGATGTTTTCCTCATCATCTTCATCCTCAACGATGAGAGCTCTTCTTCTCTTGGATGGAGCATCCATGGGCTCCTTCCCTTTTCTTTTTCCTGCAGAAGAGATTTGATGAGATTTGACTGGAGTCTTCTCCTTAAGTTTCTCCAATGCCTTGCTTAGTTCCTTCAAACGCATCTTAGTCACCATTTTCAATCCTACCACCATATGATCGCACGATCGAGCACAAAGAATTTGCGGAGGCTGAATGTTCAGATGTCTGAATAACTTCATCACAAGACTTGGATAAGGAAGTTGACCTCTGTCCTTCATCACTGCTCTATACATGTGGAACATAGCAGTGTGAGGAAGTGAAAACCTTTTCCCAGAGATGATGGCATATATCAGCTTTGCCTCTGAACTTGAAACATTAGTCTTGGAAGTTGATTTCGGTCTGAGGCAATTGATTACAATCTTGTGAAGTAAGATGTTGAATGCACTCATCCTTGAGTAGGAAATCTTTTCCTCTGTTCTCCTGTCCTTAACAAGTTCCAATGTAGCTCGAGCAATAAAAACTTTGATCCGTTGATATCTTCCTCTCTCAACTCCTAACACATCTGCTAGCATATCCATATCCACGACAAAGTCTTGATCTTTGACACTGAAAGAGAATCTATTTGCATCCAAGAAACTAAGATTTGAATAGAAATATGCAGTTAATTGAGGATAGGCCTTTGTGGTGTCAGAGCAGAATTTTTCAAGTTGAAGATGACCGAAATTTTCCCTCAAGTTCACATTCACAACATCCAGAAAATCAAAATCCACACTCTTAGAGATTATCACCTCGCGCTTCAGCAATTTTAAGTATAAATCCTTCTGTTCCTTCGATCTAAACAACTCTCCCCTTTTTCCTCGATTTTCCACCGCAACTCCCATTCTCGGTTGAAATTGGATGTATAATTTGTCATCATCATTCCCATCTATCGGATTAAATCCCCAATCACAAGGATCACTTGGGATATTCGCAAGGGTTTCTTCTGCCACCCCTTTACGAGCAATTTCCAAACTTTCCATTTTTCGCAAAAAGATATATTCATTTTCATATCCTTTGTCCTTAAGAAAATCATCGACATAGTTCAATGGAGTACCAGTCCCTTTTAAAGCACGATACATCTTATAAATAAAAGAGGGCCTTTGAACTCTTACAGGATCTACATCTTCAATGATTTCTTCCTTTTGTTGATGATCAAGATCTTGAGGACTAGATGGAGGAGAATGAAGCTGCTGAGAATGCTGTGGGCTCTGCTGCTAATTTGGAGACACTTCTTCTTCAGTGAGATCGAAGTGCGTAGGCCCCTCACTCATTCGCCGTGGTCCCCTGCTTGCGATCCTTGAAGACTTTCTTGAAGATTACATCTTTCTTAGTCTTTGAAAGATTCCTTGCTTGACTTTCCCAAGAAAGATGACAACTTTTTCGAAGATTAAATAAGAGAGGAAAACAGGAATGGAAGATTGGTGCTTTTTAGGGCTTTGGAGTTAAGCGAAGAGAAACTGACTGTATATAAGATAATCGAAAGGAGGAGATATCAAACGTCGTAATGGAATGTGAAAAGATGCCTTTTTAAAAAATAACTCCCTTTTTCGAACAATGGTCATCTCAAAATAACTCCTTTTTCTAAAGGAAACGTTGCAATAATCTCGTCAATTAAAGATAGCGGTTGAGATAACAATAATCAAACACGGTTGATGAACGTACCTTTTCAAGATGAGATTTGAGAGAGAATAACTTACAGTCAAAGTCTTGCAGTCAAAGTCTTATTTGTCTGAGTCTAAGAGTCTCTAGACTTTAACTTCTTCAAACCTCAAAATGTTGAGTCTGGAACGGATAATTTCAAATTGATTTTTCTCCAAAGGCTTTGTAAATATATCCGCAAGTTGGTTCTTTGAGTCAACAAACTGAATCGTAATTTCTCCATTTTGAACATGATCTCTAATGAAGTGATGTCAAATCTCTATATGCTTTGCTCTTGAGTGAAGAATTGGATTTTTGGTGAGATTGATTGCGCTGGTGTTGTCACATTTAATCTCCGTGCATGAATCTTCAATTCCAAAGTCTCTTAGCTGTTGTTTTATCCACAGAATTTGTGAACAACAACTTCCGAGAGCTAAATACTTTGCTTATGCTGTAGAGAGAGCTATTGTACTTTGCTTTCTTGAAAACCAAGACATTGTCCTGCCTCCAAGTAGTTGACATGTACCTGAGGTGTTTTTTTTATCAACTCTGCATCCGGCTAAGTCTGCGTCTGAGTATCCAAGAAGAGTAAAGTCTCCCCTTTTAGGATACCAGAGACCAAAGCTTGAAGTTGATGCAATATATTTGATAATACGCTTTGCAGCATTTAAATGAGATTCTTTAGGGTCTGCTTGAAATTTGGCACAAATGCAAACACTAAAAAAAATGTCAGGTCTAGAAGCAGTAAGATAAAGAAGTGAACCGATGATACTCCTATATAACTTTTGGTCGACTTTCTTTCCTCCTTCATCTTTGTCTATCTTCAAGGAACTTGACATTGGTATATCGGCCTTTTTGCAATTGTCCAGTCCAAACTTTTTAACAATATCATTAGCATATTTTTCTTGATGAATAAAAGTTCCTTCCTTCAGTTGTTTCACTTGAAGTCCAAGAAAGAAGGTTAACTCACCCATTATGCTCATTTCAAATTCATCATGCATAGTCTTAGAGAATTTCTTGCACAGACTTTCATTAGGGGATCCAAAAATAATATCATTGACATATATTTGAACAAGTAGAAAACTCTTGCTTTCTCTTTTAATAAAAAGAGCGGTGTCTACTTTACCTTTAACAAAACCATTTTCAATTAAAAACTTACTCAGTCTGTCATACCAAGCTCGAGGTGCTTGTTTTAAGCCATATAAAGCCTTTTTGAGTCTGAATACTGAGTCTGGTTTCCTTGGGTCTTCAAACCCAGGTGGTTGTTCCACATAGACTTCCTCATGGATGAATCCATTTAGGAAGGCACTTTTGACATCCATTTGGAATAACCTAAAATTCTTATAACAAACAAAAGCAAGTAATAATCGAATTGCTTCTAACCTTGCTATTGGTGCGTAAGTCTCGTCATAGTCTATCCCTTCTTCTTGTGTGTATCCCTTGGCCACGAGTCTTGCCTTGTTTCTTATGACTTTTCCTTTCTCATTCATGTTGTTCCTGAAAACCTATTTAGCTCCAATAACAGACTTACCTTTCGATTTAGGAGTCAATTCCCAGACATCATTCATACTGAATTGCCTGAGCTCTTCTTGCATAGCTTCAATCCAGCTTTCATCAGATAAAGCTTCTTCTATGTTTTTGGGTTCTATTTCAGAAATAAGAGCCACAGCACTAGACTCTTCGCGCTTTTTGGATCTTGTGCGAATTCCTTCATTGATGTCGCCAATAATAAGATCTTTGGGATGATTGGACTTATGTTTCCAGTTGCTGGTTAATTTATCAGATTGATGGTCACTTCCTTCACTTGAATCTTCAACAGTCACTTGTTGCTGGTCCTTCAAAGTCTGAGCTATTTCCTGAGATTTAGACTTTGTAGAGTCTGGAGCAGGTTCAGATTCTTCAAAATGAGTCTGAATGGATTCATTTTGCATAGAATCTTGGAATTTAACATTTATTGATTCTTCCATTGTTTGAGTCTTCTTGTTGTAGACTCTGTATGCTTTGCTTGTGGTTGAATATCTAAGGAAGATGCCTTCATCTGACTTTTCTTCAAACTTACCAACTCGATCATTTGCATTTTTTAGTATAAAACATTTGCATCTGAGTACATTTGAAGATGAAACAATAGGCTTCTTTTCTTTGAATAGTTCATAGGGGGTTATTTCCAGAATAGGCCTTAGAAAAGCTCTATTTATAATGTAACATGCTGTTGAAACTAATTCAGCCCAAAATCGTGAAGAGATGTTACTTTCAATTAAAAGAGTTCTAGCCATTTCTTGAAGTGATCTATTTTTTCTTTCCACAACTCCATTTTGCTCTGGAGTATATGGAGAGGAGAATACATGTTGAAAACCAGATTCATCACAGAATTTTGTAAAATCATGATTTTCAAAGTCACATTTATGATCTGTTCTTATACTCGAGATAACATACCATTTTTCATTTTGAACCTTTTTAGTGAACTTTTCAAAGTAAGAGAAAGTTTCAGACTTACTTGCCAAGAAATATACCCAAGTAAATCGTGAGTAGTCATCCACAATTACTAGGTAGTATTTCTTACCTCCAATGCTTTGTGTTCTGGTTTGTCCAAAAAGATCCATATGCAAAACCTGCAGTACACGATTAGTAGAAACTTGATTTATTGGTTTAAAGGAACTTCTTACCTATTTTCCCAATATACATGGTATACATAGATCAGACTTTTGGTATGATAAATTGGGTAGACCATGAACAAGCTTCTTTGCTGAAATTTTGGCTACCTGCTTCATATTGATATGCCCAAGCTTTTTGTGCCATAAGTTTGCTTCGTCTTGGATTGAGATTAGACATTGCGATTCATCTGGTTTCACATCCAAGAGGTAGATATTTCCATGTCTTCGACCCATGAATGACTGAGTAGAATCTTTACTAATTCCTGAACATATTCCCTCTTGAAAGTTGATTTTGAAACCAGTATCACATAGTTGACTAATACTGAGCAAATTGTAATTAAGTCCTTCCACTAAGGAAACATTGCTGATTGTGAGGTTTCCAATCTTTACAGTTCCAAATCCCACAATTTTTCCTTTACTGTTTCCTCCAAAAGAGACATTTCCACCATTTACTCGAACAAGCTTTATGAAGTAATTCGAGTCTCATGTCATGTGTCTTGAGCATCTACTATCCATATACCATTTTACATTTTTCTTGATAGTGACCTACATTTAAAAAAGAAACTCAAACCTTCTTTGGTACCCATATTTTCTTGGGTCCATTGGTGTTAGTATGATATGCGGTTTTTACCCCTATCTTTTTAACAGGTTTCCAAATCATAGGACATTCTTTTTCAAAATGATCTGCACTATTGCACTTTGAGCATCTGAGAGCATTGCGACCTATTGGTTTTACAAAGATCCTTTTAAAGTGATTTTTGTAAGCATCTCTTATGGGTCTTTGTTTGATTCTTTCCTTCACTTTAGGAAAATCAATTAAATGAATGGTTTCAGCAGTCATTCCCAAACCAGATTTATTGAAATAAGGTCTTTGAACAGAAAGAATTTTTTCCAGTTTCTCAGATCCTATAGAAAATCTTTGGGAAATATTTGAGATATCATTTTTCAAGAATGTATTTTCTTTTAAAAGATTATCTTCACTTTCTTTAAGAGAAGAAACATTCTTGTCTAAACATTTCACTTTTTCTTTCAAAATATTTTCATGTTGTTTTAGAGTAGAATTTTCCTTCTTGAGTTCGGAAATTCCTTTAAGAGAAGCCTTAAGACTACAACACAATTCATCAATGTATTTTGAAACTTTAATAGGGACTTTGAAGTTACTTACCTCAAATTCGCTTTCTGAATCTGAATTTGTCTCGGAATTTGAATCTGAATCTGATTGTGCCATCTGACATATATTGGCATAATCATCATCACTTTCTTCACACTCTGTATTACTCCAGGTTTCAGCTTTAAGAGCATTTCGATACTTTTCAGTTTTTCCTTTCTTCTTTCTCAGAAGAGGACAGTTGGGTCTGATGTGTCCCTTTTTCTTACATTCAAAGCAGACTACATCTTTGTTTGATTCATCATCCTCAACAGACTTAGTCTGTTGCTTTTGAAAACTTTGTTTCTTTGGATTGAATCTTCTTCCTTTTATGTTCAGCTTTCTGAATCTTCTTATCATGAGAGCAAGTTCCTCATTATCCATATCATCTTCAGAATCTGTAACATCATAATCATTATTACATTTTAATGCAATGGATTTCTTACCTTTAGGGTTTTCGTCCTCATTGATTCGTTCCACTTCATAAGACTGAAGAGTCCCAACCAACTCATCAACAGATCGTGGCATGATTCTTTGGGTCTCTCTAATTGAGGTCTTTATGTGATTCCAATCCTTTGAGAGTCCACGCAGTAGCTTGTTTACCTTCATGGGATCAGAAATTGGTTGACCTTGATTTTCAAGACCATTCACGATTTCTGTAAAATGACTAAAAATATCAGTTATAGATTCTCCTGATTTCATTTTGAAGGCTTCATATTGACCGAGGAGAATGTTGATTCTAGTCTCTTTCACTCGATCGGTTCCTTCATAGGTAATATGTAATCTATCCCAGACTTCTTTAGCTGTAACACAAGAAGATATTCTGTTATATTCAGTAGGAGATAAAGCACAATATAAAGAATAAATTGCTTTTGCATCAAGAGCTTGTCTCTTGATTATCTCTTCCCGAGTCATTTCGCTAGACTTAATAGCATCTTTTCCTCTTTCTGAGACAGATGCAACTTTAGGAATGATTCCTTTTTCTACAATGTCCCATTCCAGAGGATCATTTGATCTTAGGAACGCTTTCATCTTGTTTTTCCATATGTTGTAATCCTTTCCATCAAAGTAAAGCGGTCTGGTATTGCTTTGCCCTTCTACCAGCCCTGGAGCCAACATACTAGCCATGGATCTTTAACTTTGAAGTAAAACACTTCAAACAAAGTGAGTACATAGGCTCTGATACCAATTGAGATAGCTAGTATACGCACCTAGAGAGGGGTGAATAGGTGCACAAATAATTTCTCGAGATACGGAAGCAATTCTAGGCAAAAGATAGAAAGGAAGTTCTCTTTTGATTAATAAAATACGATCAAAGTAAAGTAAAGGATAGCGAAGAGAAAATTGAACACAAGGTTTATAGTGGTTCGACTTATTACAAGCCTATGTCCATTCTTCCGCATTGACAGCTCACCGGCTGGATTTCACTATGAACAAAAGAGAAGTTACAGCACAGCTTTTCCTTGATTCCACAGTTTAGATGTTCTACCACACTTCCTCAAGGTTTCTCACAAATATAGACTCTCTTTTGTTTACAAGATTTCGCTCAACAAATGAATTCACTTAGAACAAGGAGCTTCAGACTTTGGAATTCTTCTATCGTGCACACTCTCGAACAACTGGAACGTCTTCCTTATATACTCATTCATGCCATCATACCCGTTGGCACTTACTAAAGGAATTCCTCCAATCTACCCATTGGATGGAATCAATTAGGAAGATCATTCGAGCTATTAAAGGAACATGTCTATAGCCCATCAATCATGTTCGCCCATACAATCAGGATCTCGGTTTCCATAAGTAGAACCTTCCAAGTATACTTTGCCAATCATCGAATCCTTAATCTTCGAATCAATTATGATCAAATAAAGGATTCTGTCATGTCATATCCAGCCAAGAGATCTTCTCCAGTCGATAAGGTCACATCCTTAATGAACATCCAGCTCTGGATAGTCTTTCTTAACGGATTAGAAACTGTCAATGAGGATAGACTTTGAGTCTTGAGTCTGGCTGTCCGAAGGTCTTCAGACTTTAAATAGCAGAGTTTGCAAGCCTTCAGACTAGACTGATGGAAACGTTTTGTCAACTTCAAAACACTTCAAGAGGATTTCTCCAACACGCTACGGCCCTGAAAAAGGTTAGCTCACGACGGGGTGAGATAAAATCTCAACAAGTCAAA
This sequence comes from Eucalyptus camaldulensis, assembly GCA_019915185.1. NCBI lineage: Eukaryota > Viridiplantae > Streptophyta > Magnoliopsida > Myrtales > Myrtaceae > Eucalyptus > Eucalyptus camaldulensis. The sequence continues at coordinate 26,994,888 of JAHSVA010000006.1, forward strand.
ACCCTAAGTCCCAATTCGACCCGAAGGCGCTAAACATGCACCATACAGAACTCACCTCGCCTTGGCTTATACATGCACGTTAGCTCATCACATATGCTATTATCAATACAGCAAGCATAATTTAATAATCAGAACACATCATTTCAATCACATGGATCTCGATTATAAGGCCAAACCATTATGACACGTCCCATACCGTGCCTCACAATTTTGTCCCATAATCAGGCACAACTATCACAACCATTCAGGCGTGTTCCAATTATTATGGCCCATCAATCATAGCCAACTTGAAAGTCGATAGTCATTCGGTATAACCGAGTGTCGTCTCGCTTCGTCGGGCACGGCATCATCCCACGTCTTCATATGCATCAGGACGGCATTCCACACAGAAGCATCGGTCCAGCCTCCACCGCGACTGACATCTATTGACGTGGGGCATCTGAACTTAATTAGGCATCATCCTGCATATTCATACGCATCAGGACGGGTTCATTGCCCCGCATATTCATACACATCAGGGTATTAGGTGATCATACGAGCACACCATCACTCAAGTCCATTGTTATTTCCTCATTAGCCAAGAACGCTAAAATCCATTTTCAAATAATAAACCTTGCAACCCCTTTTTTTGTTCAAAACACTCTGAAATAAATTCATACGCGGTCACGTATTCAAAATCAAACTGTCAAACTTTGCATGCTTCTACTATAAAACTTCATCGTTTTATTGAGCACATAAAATTTAGCGTCCAAACCCAACACCTTATTTATTTTCTATTTTCTTTCCCAACTACCATTTTTGGAACTAAACTTGGGTAATCCCCTTTTTCTTTCTTTAAAACTTTTGGAAAGAAATCCATAGGTGCTCACGCACTCAAAATTATTCCGTCAAACTTTGCACGCACCTAGTTTAAAATTTTGTTGTTTTATTGAGCAAATAATTTTTGGTGTCCAAACCCAACACCTCATTGTTTTTCTAATTAATTGTCCCTAAGGCCATCGTTTGCAATAACAATAAACAGTCACCATAAAACAACCATTCTCATAATACCACACATGAGTTCTCAGCAAGCCAAATATCAACCAAATCACAACATATTCATTTCCCAGCAAGCAAGATACCAAGAACAACTACAAAATCACAATCAGCCCTAACCGGGAGAAAAAGGTCCACTCGCGCGTCTCCAAGTTTAATGCTAAAAACATATCCAAATGAGTTCAAAAAATTCTCAAATTTGAATATGTTATAAAGGACACTTAAAAGAACATTTTTTATGCGGACACCTTGACCCAAATATTTCTATAATAAGAGCAGTAAAACGCCCAAACCGTTACCAAAACTGTGTTCGTGTCCAGAAATTACGTTTTCCAAAATCAGTCTGATTTGAGATCCAAAAATTATCCGTTTGATTTGAAATTTGAGTATGTTAAACCAAAATATGTGATGAACAACTTTTATGAAGAAACTCTTTCTAAAATCAAATCCTAAGAGTTGATAAAAATCATTTAAACACCAAAAGGTCACTAGTTCCAGCATAAACGGACATTCTGTTTTACAGGTAACGAAGGTGAAATCTTAATCTTTTAAATCCCTAAAATCTTAAATAAAATATATGTCATATCTGAAGATGTATAGAACATTTTTCAGGGGGAAGTAATCTCAAAATCGTAGCACATTTTTCCCCACAAAAATAGCAAACGACGGGTGTCCAGTAAACTGAATATGAAATTAAGCTAATCCATTTAACACTAATCTAACTAAGCTAATTAACACTAATCTAACTAATATAATTAACACTAAGCTAACCCCTCAAGCGCAATTAACAACCTAATCAAAGATTATGGAGTTAACTTACTAGATTAAGATGGTAGCGGGCTCACGGTGACGGCAACGCAACAGCAATGAGAACTCGAGACAACCATGTCTCCAACAGAGCTCAAACGACGGCTGTGATGACCCTACAAGAGCTCAGCCAAGAGGGACTTGGCTGCTGGTGGTGCGATTGCTGGATGTGGAGGGTGAGCTGGGCTTCACTGGAGTTGGGACGTTGGATGGGCTGCTGTGTGGTGTCGTTGGTGAGGCTAAGGCTGGGAAGTTTTGGTGGATGGTGGAGGCGTGCTATTGCTGGCGTGAATGGGGAGTGGACGTGAGGGATGGTGAAGTTGGTGGGTGTGGGTGCAACAGGCGAGGCTGTGATGTTGGCGGGTGATGGTGGGATGAGGTGGATGGAGCTGTGGGAGTGGGGATGATGTGCTGTGGTTGAGCTGGTGTTGGGGTGAGTTAACGGTGGTGGACTAGTAGCAAGGGAGAAGGAGCTGCTGGCGTGGAGATGTAAGGGCAGACGTGTGGCAGAATGGAGAATATGGGATGATGCGGAGGATGGACTTGCAGCAGCAAATGAAGAATAGCTGGTGGTGGAGGATGAAGTCGCTGGCTTAGTAGAGGGCGTAGGCGCGGGTGGAGTTGTGGTGTAAAGAGGGGAAGTTGTTAGCGGGTAGAGATGTGGTGGTGGTGAAGATTGGTGAAGATGGAGCTGGCGTGAGGAGTGACAAGGCTGTTCAGTAGAGTTGGCTGAAGGTGGGATGGTGCGGTGGTGGGTGTGAGTCGATGGTGTTGGCTGGTGAGTGGGAGTGCTGGCGTAAGTTGCTGTTGGGGTGAAGGGGAATGGAAAGGGCGTGATGGTGCTGTGGGGGAAATGATGGAGCAGGCAAAAGAAGAACAGAAAGAAAGAGTGGTCAGCTGAGGCAAAGAGGGCTCACACAAGGGAAGATAGAGAAGGAGTGAGAGAGAGAAGGGAGAACAAAGAAGTCAAAGCCTCAACCAATTAGAAACCAAAAGAAATATCTATGCACTCATTGAAATGCCCCCAAAGTCTTCATCCAAATAAATCAAGAGGTCATCCAATTACAGAATTAGTTCTATTTCTCACAAATGAATCCTTTTTGGGCATCCATTTCCCCCTTTTTCCTCTAATCTGAATTTCCACTCTTATTTTCTTTTTGCCGAAAACCAATTTTTCTGCAAAATTCCAAACTCGATGAAATTTCTCCGAAAGATGAGACAATGTCTCATAAATAAATTGTGACATGCTCAAACGTCCGATTCTCAAAACTGAATTCAATTTCATGAATATAATCAACTGAATGCGATTTTAGTACCACCTAACCTATCAAGTAGCTTTAGGGATTTTAGCGCATTTGACCTGTCACTCCCCGATCCTCTGAGCGTGTGCCCATTCCTTGATGGTCGATTAAATTGCAACGTCCCAAGACGCGTCGCCGACCCATTCATTTTAATGCACACACAGAAACGCATAAATAAATTCCCATACAACACAAAGATGGGATAGAAAAGTAGGGCCAAAATTTTGAGAACCACAACATACTTTATACACAGTAGACTAGGTCATATACAATACTAAGCTATATTTATACGGCTACAAAAAGTCAATCCTCAAAACGAGCTGTCTTATGACTAGCTAGTTAGACTCGTTCGCCGATTCTTCAGTATCCACAGGATCCGGATGGGACGTCAGGTTCTCCACCACGCCATCCGGAGGGTCAGCTAGATCCTCATCTAGAGCAGCATCAATTACCATAGCAGGAACATCAAAAGTCCTAAGGGGACCCACCCTAAAACCATTGGGTCCCTAGCGGAACCATGCTCTGAATCAATAAGGTATCTTATGAGATGATTCTCTTCGACCCAGATCGTGGTCACTACAAGTTCATAGACCTAGTGACTTCCAAGATCAGGATAGCTAGAAACTTGCTCAGTAACCCTTATGGGACGGCCAAAACGTTCAGGAGGATTCGCCATCTAAGAACCTGAAAATGTTGAGCCCACGATGGGGTGAGATAATGTCTCAGCAAGTCCACCCCTCAAACTCTGACTATGAAGGAAATACGCCTAAAGGCTACCTATGCACACACAAGACATATGACTTACCTTTGCCTCAAATCCTCCCTATAAGTCAGTACAATTTATATTCTCAACCAATCACTTCAAATCAAATCAAATCAATGATCAATCGATCCATTTGATTACATACTATCAATACCATCCATAAAATTCGATCGATTTGAACACTGCTTACCCAAGCTAAAAATAGATGGTATAGCTCACCAAAGCTGATAGATATATAATAATGCTCACCAAAGCAACTATATATCTATATTGTTCACCAAAGCTGACATATAATAGATGCTCGCCAAAGCTGATAGATATCTATAATGCTCACCGAAGCTACTATAGTGTACTACTCGCCGAAGTTGATATATCAAGACCCACAGACTGATATAGTATATTGTTCTCACTAACTGACAATTCACCATTTGTATAATACCAGATAAAAATAATCGTGTGTGGATACACGGTCGACCTAAGCCAAAATACAACATTTTTCTTTTCAAAAATCCAATCATTTAATATAGTCTACAAATATATTTTTGGCGTTATAAACCGACGTCTAGTGTTTCACGATTAATTACTTAAATTACTCAATTTTGAGATAAATTCTCTAAATTACAATTATCACTCAAGTAACACAATTTAGCATTTAATTAAATAAACCAAGCATACCATTGCAATTAGCACGAAATTCCGATCACCGGTTATCCCGGTATAATTTTTCTAAAAATAATAAATAATTAAATAATACCAAAATTAATTAAATAAATACCATTAAATGCCGAAAATAGACACGCAGCCCGGAAACGCCTAATTAAATATCGAAACGGGCCCGGAAAAATTTCAAACCAATCTAGATAAATACTACAACCTATCTAGTTGCTAATTAAGCCGATCTAACCACCTAACATACAATAACGAGTAATTAAATCGCTAATCTATTCTAACTAATGACCTAAACCATACTTAGCCTAAATTAATCAACCCTTAAGCATAATTAATTCCTTAAGCAAAATTTAATGAGTAAACTCACCAGTTTTGAAATGTGATGAGTCCACGACGAGCAACAATCTCTAAAGTGGCAACACCTTACGAGGTCTAGAATCAATTCAAAATGGTCCTCAAAGCTCATAGTTAGGATGGGCCTTCGGTATTTGCTTGCTGCTAGACGGGGTTGCTGCAGGCAACAATTGAGGCCAAAACAGCAAGAGATGGGCGGAGGAAGCTACAGTAGTGAACGATGGAGACGAATGGCGACGAAACGACAATGACGGGGCTTCAACTGGACTTCAACGGCGGCCAGGGGTCGCTGGGGACAGCGAGGAGGCATTCGACGGTGGCCAGGGGTTGCTGGGGACAACGAGGAGGCGCGAGGTTGGGCGACGAGGTCGAGCAGCTTCGAGCGAGCGAGCAGTTGACATGTGATGGTCTGGCAGCTCAAGAGGGCGTGCGACGGGCTAAAGGGAGGCTACCAGTCACTCTCTGATTTCTCTTTGCAACTTCTAATCTCTCTAAGGTCTAAAAATTGAGAAAGCAACCTCAGTTGAAGACGAAAGGGGACAACAAAGGCTTGGAAGGTCCCTCAAGCCTCCATTCTATTCTCTTGTCCCTTGAAGAGGCCCCACCAGGCATTGGCTATCTTCCACAGCCTCATGGCAGCCAACAAACTTCCTATGCAAGCCAATGAAGTGGTCCAAAAGTGATGGTGGCCATGGCATACGAATTTGGGCACAAATTCTCCCAAATTGAACCAAATCTCCTTCAATTGAATTCAATTCGGTCCCCATAAATTTCACCAAGAGGTCTTCGACCAAATTGACATTTTTCCTTACCAATAGAACCAACTTGCATCGCAAAAACGCAATAAAAAATGGTCCCCTGAATTTTCCGGTTGAAAACAGCCCTATTTTGTATTTTCGCCAAAAATCTCGATTTGCAGAAAAATCTTCGGAGGATAAGTCGATGTTTCTAAAATGAATCATGACATAAAAGAACTTCCAATTTCTAAAATCGGGTTCAAATTCGCGGTTAATTTCAACCTGACACTATTTTAGCGTGACCTAACCTACTAGGTACCTTTTAGGAATTTTTAGCGCAATTAACCCATGGTCGATTATTTTCAAGCCACATCGTACATCTTTGACACATTGGTGTTTCTTAGTTGTCGTGAAAATCTCTAGGTTTCAATTACGGACACAAGGTACCAAAAACGATAGAAAATTGGTTTAGTGCCGATCGACGAGAATTTTGAAATTAGATGGAACCACCCACACTTTGATCACATATCTTAGTCAAATCGACCTATCTCTGATCTCTTATCGGTTTTGACAATGCCGTAATGACCCTTACAGACTAGAACGATCAAGCAGTCAATTCCTGGTCGAATTCTCAAGTCTATTCGGTAAAATCCCTTAACGGCTCGTGAGTGGCCAACTCAAAGAAAAGAACTATAGGCGTATCGATAAAAAGCTTGACTTATCCAATTGAAAATAGAACCTGAAAATCAGGATGTCACAACTCTTCCCCTCTTATAAAAATTTCATCATCAAAATTTAAACATTTACAAATCTTAAAACCAAAAAGGTGGGGCTATAGTCATCTCATCGAATCTTTACTTTCCCATGTTGCTCTTCTTGTGCTGTGGTGTTGCCAGACCACTTTAACCAACGGGATCGTCTTGGTACGCAGAATCTGATCTTTCCGATCCACGATCTGAACCGGACTTTCCATGTACGACTCTTTGTTGTCCACATCTAATTCTTCATGATTTAGCACGTGGGTCGGGTTAGGCTCATACGTCCTCAACATAGACACGTGAAAGACGTCATGCACTTGCGCCAACCTCAGCGGCAATGCAAGACGATACGCTAAGATCTTGATTTTTTCCAAAATCTCAAAAGGACCTACGTACCTTAGACTTAGTTCTCCCTTCTTCCCAAAGCACGAAGTACCCTTTATTGGTGACACCTTCAAAAATGGGTGATCACCAACTTGAAATTTCAATAGCCTTTGACGCTTATCAACGTAACTTTTTTGGCAGCTCTAAGCAATATTTAATCTATCCCTGATAACTGCAGCTGCATCCACTGACTACTGAACCAACTCTAGGTCTGTAATCTTTTGTTCTCCAACGTCATCCCAACAAACTGACATCATGCACACTTTGCCATACAACACTTTAAAAGGAGCTATCTGAATGCTCTGCTAGTAGCTGTGAACCTCGGCTCTCTGTCAGATGTAATTGTCACCGGTACTCCATACAAACGAACTATCTGGCGCATGTACAATTCCGCATGTCTGTCCAAACCATGGTCCTTTCATACGGCGATGAAGTGACCTGATTTTGTCAGTCTGTCGACCACTAACCCAAATGGAATTATTACTCCTCCGACTGCTCGGTAAGCCTATCACAAAATCCATTATGATGTGCTCCCATTTCCACTTGGGAATCTCGAGAGGTTGTAGAAGTCCTCCCGGTTTACAATGCTATGCCTTCACTTGCGGACATGTCAGACACTTGGCGACATGTTTGGTGATGTTCGCCTTCATACCGAACCATTAATAGTGTCAACACATATCCTGATACATTTTTGTACTGCCAATATGAATGTTGTAACTACTACAATGAGCTTCTGATAAGATCTCCTCTTTAAGTTCTACATCATCGGGTACACACAATCATCTTTGGAATCTTAGTGTTCAATCCTTAGAAATCTGAAAATCAGCCTTTCTCTTATCGATATCCTCTTGTAGAATTTTTTGAACATCTAGGTCTGTTAATTGAAGCGTCTTAATCCAAATTTGAACATCCGGCTCAATTCTGAGGGTGGCCATAAGATTCGAAAGGTGGCCCACCCCAAATTTGAAAACCGAATCTCAAGCGCTCTAGAGTACAATCCATTCCTTAACAAACATATGCGCAACTGAAGACTTTAGACTTCAAAGTGTCTGCGACTTTATTCGCCTTTCTAGGGTGATACAAAATATCTCAATCATAGTCCTTCAAGAGTTCTATCCAGTGACGCTGTCTCATAGTCAATTTCTTCTGAGAGAATAGATACTTGAGACTTTGATGATTAGTGAAGATTTGGAATCTTTCTCCATACAAATAATGTCTCCAAATCTTCAGAGTGAAAAATGATTGCTGTGAGTTCTAAGTTATGCATTAGGTAATTCAACACATGAGGTCTCAACTGACGGGACACGTATGCAACAATCCTACCATGTTGCATCAACACGTAACCCAATCCTCTAAACAATGCAACACTATAAATCTTGTATCCTCCAGGACTAGATGGAATGGTCAACACAAGTGTAGTATTCAGTTTCTGCTTAAGTTCTAGGAAACTACGCTCACACTTGTCTGCCCACACGAACTTCTCTTCCTTCTTCAGTAGTCGAGTCAACGGTGACGCTAAAGCTAACAATCCTTCCATGAACCTTCTGTAGTACCCTGTCAAACCCATAAAGCTTTTGATCTCTGACACTGTCATTGATCTTGGCCCATTAATATCTTCTTCGATCTTGAACAGTTCCACGGAGATTCCTTCGCCTGAAATCACATGACCTAGAAACGCTACATGAGTCAACCAAAACTCGCACTTACTGAACTTGGCGTACAGTCCAAGAATCCTTAGGGTCTGAAGTACCATTCTCAAATGCCTCTCGTGCTCCTCAAAACTTCTCAAATACTCCAAAATATCGTCGGTGAACACGATCACAAACTGATCCAGATCTTCTTTAAACACTAAGTTCATCAGATCTATAAAAGCAGCTGGAGCATTCGTCAAACTAAACAGCATTACAGTAAACTCATAATGACCGTATCGAGTACGAAACACTGACTTTGGTATATCCTCCTTTTTTATCCTCAGTTGATGATATCCTATCCTTAAGTCGATCTTTGAAAATATCGACGCTCCTTGCAACTATTCAAACAAGTCATCAATCCTCGGGAGTGGATACTTATTCTTGATCATCACCTGACTGAGTTGGCGATAGTCGATGCATAGGCACAACAAACCATCTTTCTTCTTCACGAACAGAACTAGTACTTCTCAAGGTGATGCACTGGAACATATGAATCTCTTATCCAACAATTCTTGCATCTGCACATTTAGTTCTTTCAACTCAAACAACAACATCTAGTAAGGAGCCTTAGAGACTGACTCTATCCCGAGTGTTAACTCGATTACGAACTCTATCTTTCTTTCTAACAGCAGACCTAGCAATTCTTCAGGATACACCTAAAAAAACTTCTATACCATGGCTATGTTTTCCATATTCGGTTCCTCGGCTATCACATCCGCTACAATTGCCAAATAGATTTGGCAACCTTCATCCAGAAACCGGTTGCCTTAAGTGGTGAAACAAAAGGGATTGAGGATCCTCCTCGACTCTCGATAACTCGAAACTTTCACATGCTAACAGATCAAACTGTATCATATTACGATCACAATTCATTACAACAAAAAGCTCCTTGACCCAAACCTTTTCATATATAACGTCAAAGTTATACATAAGCAAACTAGTTAAGTATAACTCTAGCCAGTGATTCTTCTTTTTACAGCTTTATTATAACAAACTTGAGTTCTACAAACTTAACCAAAACTCCACTGTGCTACACGATTAAAGTTACCCTAAAACATTTTTCCTTTGATTAGTGCACAGTCGGTTCATTCCTATTCCTTTCACCATCCAAGTGGCTTCTTGTCTGCGGTAGTGGTGCCTGTGCTTCCTTGGACTTGCGCGGGCAATCCTTATATTGGTGGTCGTGCGGTCCAAGTATAACATGGAGCTGAACCATGTCTTTTCCTACAAACTCAACACACGTTTGGTGAGTTTTCTGCCTCCCATCGGGTGACAGCATGCACTATTTCTTGTACCAGGGGCCTGTTCCAAATACCCTACTGAACATCCTGCAGCACATTCACTCTATTATGTTCTATCGATGGCGGCGGCAGTAGCAGCTGTGCATCGACCTGTACGAGCAATCCTTAACTAGGTGTTAGTGCTGGTGACACTCGTAACAAATCCTTTCCTTTTTACAACACAGGGCGGATCCATGTCTTTTTCTACAGACACGACACATGTTGATTGAGTTGGGTGTCCACTTTCCAATCCCACTCTTCTAGTTGAGAGGGATGGAATACCTTTCGTTTGACACTAGTCTCTTCCCTAGTTGGTTATCATTTCTGTTGGAACCAAAACTTGATCCAGACGCGATAGCTTGCTTCTCGATCACAACTCCAGGTTGGGCCTCAGCAGGTGTGGCAATAACAGCGGTTACGGCACTAACAGCGATAGTGATAGCGACAACAGCGGCAGCTCTGTCCTAAGTCCCTAAGGGTTATTAGCGCCTGAACGATCCTGTTGAACGTAGGATCGCTCAGTGTTGCTACACTCTCAGTACCAGCCTGCGGCGGTACTCTTACGCTTGTGCTAGCTTGAGCCGGCTCTCTACCTTGACCACCTCGAGCACCGATCATTGTCAGCGTTCTACCCCGAGTAATTGGTCCAAAGATTCTCTTTTTAGGAGTCCTTTACTCCTGATCGCTCATTTTGCAGATTTTTTAAAGAAACTTGCTTTCCAATTCCACACAGAATAAGAAGCTGAGCGATCCCAACAAACAATTTACCAAACAGCTATCAGTGACATGCACCAACATGAAATAAAGAGTCATTCCTATTAACTATCCCATAAACTTATCACACCTTATCACTCAACTATCAACCAGTTCTAATACCACTCCAGGCGAGGATGTCACACCCCGATCCTCTGAGCGCGTGCCCATCCCTCGATGGTCAATTACATTGTGATGTCCCAGGATACATTGCCAACCCATTCATTTTAATGCGCATGTGGAAGCGCATAAATAAACCCCTAGACAATGCAAAGATGGGATAGAAAAACATAACCAAAATTTTGAGAACCACAACACACTTTTATACACAGCAGACTAGGTCATATACAATACTAGTCTATATTTACAAGTCTACAAAAAGTCGATCCTCATAACAAGTTGTCCTATGACTAGCTAGTTAGACTCGTTTGCCGATTCTTCAGTCTCCATAGGATCCGGACGAGACGTCGAGTTCTCCACCATGCCATCGGAGGGTCAGCTAGATTCTCGTCCAGAGCAGCATCAATTACCACAACAAGAACATCAAAATTCCTAAGGGGACCCAACCCTGAAACCATTGGGTCCGTTGCGGAACTATGCTCTGAATTGATGAGGTATCCTATGAGGTGGATTCTCTTTGACCCAGACCGTAGTCACTACAAGTTCATAGACCCAGTGACTTCTGAGATCGGGATAACTAGAGACCTACTCAGTAACCCTCATGGGACAGCCAAAATGTTCTGGAGGATTTGCCATCTAAGAGCCTAAAAATGTTGAGCCCACGACAGGGTGAGACAATGTCTCAGCAAGTCCATCCCCTAAACTCCAACTAGGAAGGAAATACGCCAAAAGACTACCTATGCACACATAAGACAAATGGTTTACCTTTGCATCAATTCCTTCCTGTAAGTCAGTACAATTCATATTATAAACCAATCACTTCAATTCAAATCAAATCAACGACCAATCGACCCACTCGATTCCATACTATCAATATCATCTATAAAATTCGATTGATTCAAACACTGCTCACCCAAGCTGAAAATAGATGGTATAACTCACCAAAGCTGATAGATATATAATAATGCTCACCGAAGCTGCTATATATCTATATTGCTCACCGAAACTGACATATAGTAGAGCTCACCAAAGCTGATAGATATCTATAATGCTCACCGAAGCTGCTATAGTATACTGCTCGCTGAAGCTGATATATCAAGGCCCATAGGTTGATATAATATATTATTTTCACTAACTGACAATTCACCATTTTTATATTACCCGATAAAAATAATCGTGTGTGGGTACACGGTCGGCCTAAGCTAAAATACAATATTTTCATTTTCAAAATTCTCACCATTTAATATAGTCCATAAAGATATTTTTGGCGTTATAAATCGACATCCAGTGTTATAAATCGACATCCAGTGTTTCCCAATTAAATACTTAAATTACTCAATTTTGAGATAAATTTCCTAAATTACAATTATCACTCAAATAACACAATTTAGCATTCAATTAAATAAACCAAGCATACCATTGCAATTAGCACGAAATTCCGGTCACCGGCTATCCCAGTATAATTTTCTAAAAATAATAAATAATTAAATAAATACCAAAATTAATTGAATAAATACCATTAAATGCCGAAAATAGACACTTAGGCCGGAAACGCCTAATTAAATACTGAAATGGGCCCGGAAAAATTTCAAACCTATCTAGATAAATACTACAACTTATCTAGTTGCTAATTAAGCTGATCTAACCATCTAACATGCAATAACGAGTAATTAAATCACTAATCCATTCTAACTAATCACATAAATTATACTTAGCCTAAACTAATCAACCCTTAAGCATAATTAACTCCCTAAGCAGATTTTAGTGAGTAAACTCACCAATTTTGAAATCCGATGAGTCCACAACGATGACAACGCGAAGACAGGCAACAATCTCCAAAGCGACAACACCCTACGAGGTCTGGAATCAGTCTGAAATGGGCCTTGAAGCTCACAGTTGGGCTAGGACTTCGGTCTTCGCTTGCTGCTAGATGGGGCTACTGCGTGTGACGGTTGAAGCCAAAACAACAAGGGACTGGAGGAGGAGGCTGCAGTGGTGAACGGCGGAGGTGGACGGCAATGGAACGGCAATGGTGGGGCTTCGACTGGACTTCGACGGCAGCTAGGGGTTGCTGGGGACGGTGAGGAGCCGCAAGGTTGGGCGGACGGGGTCGAGCAGCTCCGGGTGACCAAGCGACTGACATGCGACAATCCGGTGGCTCGGGAGGGCGTGCGATGAGCTAGGGGGAGGCTGCCGGTCACTCTCTGATTTCTCTCTACAACTTCTAAGCTCTCTAAGGTTTGAAAATTGAGAAAGCAACCTCAGTTGAAGAAGAAGGGGGACACCAAAGGCTTGGAGGGTCCTTCTATCCTTTTGTCCCTTGAAGAAGCCCCACCAGGCATTGGCTGTCTTCTATAGCCTCATGGTAGCCCACAAACTTCCTATGCAAGCCAATGAAGTGGTCCAAAAGTGGTGGTAGCCATGCCGCCATGGCATACGAATTTAGGCACAAATTCTCCCAAATTGAACCAAACCTCCTTCAATTGAATTCAATTCGGTCCCCATAAATTCCACCAAGAGGTCCTCGACCAAATGGACATTTTTCCTTACCAATATAACCAACTTGCATTTCAAAAACGCAATAAAAAACAGTCTCCTAAATTTTCCAGTCGAAAACGGCCTTATTTTGTATTTTCCCCAAAAATCTCGGTTTGCAAAAAAATTTTCGGAGGATGAGTCGACGTTCCTAAAATGAATTGTGATATAATAGAACTTCCAATTTTTGAAATCGAGTTCAAATTCGTGGTTAATTTTAATCAACGCGATTTTAGCGTAACATAATCTACCAAGTAGTTTTTAGGAATTTTTAGCGCAATTGATTCATGGTCGATTATTTTCGAGACGCATTATACATCTTCGACACATTGGCGACTCTCGGTTGTCATAAAAATCTCTAAGTTTCAATTACGGGCACAGGGTACCCAAAACGACAAAAAAAATCGGTCTAGTGCCGATCGACGAGAATTTTGATATATGATGGAACCACCCACACTTTGATCACATATCTCAATCGAATCAACCTATCTATGATCTCTTATCGATTTTAACAATGCCGTAATGACCTTTGCAGACTAACACAGTTGAACAACCAATTCCTGGTCGAATTTTCAAGTCTATTGCGGTAAAATCCCTTAACGGCTTGATCTGATAGATTTGTTATCTGGTGAGTGACTAATTCAGAGAAAAGAACTATAGACGCGTCGATGAAAAGCCCGACCTATCCAATCGAAAACAAAACTTGAAAATCAGGATGTCACATGACCCGTGGCCGATAATTTTCAATTCACATTTGTGCATCTCCGACTCGTAGATGACCCTCAGTTGTCATAAAAATCGCTATATTTCAATTATGTGTCCCAAGTATAATGTTGATCGAAAATAGGTTTTGTGGCATCCCGGAAATTCAAAGCCAAGCCTTAAGGTGTGTAAAATGTCTTTAATTAGGTGATAGAATTTTATGGCTTATGCTTTAGCCAATTTGTCCTTTAATTTGATGAATTTTGCTTGTATTGTGGAAATTTAAATTTAATTAGTTAATGCTTGGCCATATGATTTAAATTTCAATAATTAAAATATCCCAAGACTTTGGCCAAGATGAAATTTGAATTTAGAAATATTTAGAGAAAGAAATTAAAAAAAAAAGGGATAAAATTCGAATGGGCCTTGGGCCCATTAGCCTAAAGCTTGGTGGGCCAAGCTAGTCGGCCCATTGGGCCCAAGAGGTGGCTGTCGACCAGCCCAAGGAAGAGTGGCCGGTTGGGCCTAAGCCCAAGCCCAAGCCCAAATTGAATTCAAAAATTGAAATTACAAGTGGCCAAAGGAAGAGCATGCATTGGCCATAGGTGTGGTGGATCAATCATTACCTATGATGAGCCTAGGGGAGTATAAGAGGGATGAAGAGAGAGAGAGTGACCGGTTTTTCTTCATTTTGGCCGAGAAAGGAGAGAGTGAGGGAGAGAATTCGAGAGAGAGAGAGAGGAGAGGCCGAGAGAGAGGAGGCGGAGCCGAGAGGGAGGAGCCGCCGTGTCTCGCCGTTCGCCCGCCTTGTCTGACCGTCCTACGCCGTCGTATGCCGTTGTTCGTTGCTGTTCGTTCATCTTGGAGGCAAGTGGGGGTCCATAACTTCTCTTGCATGTTGTTTTGATGGTTGCATGTTCGGTTTTAGGGGTGTTTTGGGGCGAAATACCAAGCAAGGGTTGCATGTGTTCATGTAATGTGGCTGTTTCCGTTCGGTTTGTGGTAGACAGTTTCTTATTCGAGCTTGCATGTGTATTTGGAGTGTGATTTTTGCTTCGGTGTCTTCATGAAAGTTGAAGCTAACATCTTCTAGTATGACATACTCGAATTTCATGGAAAACGAAGGTGATATGAGGGGTCAAAAGGTCTGTTATACGGAGACTTCAGATCTGCGAATTTCCTACTGACCTCTTGATGATTTCTTGGTTGCATGTTGATTTCTGTTGGAGATCTCACTTTGTTGTCTTCATGGAAGTTGTAGGTAATATCCTAAACTACAACATACTCAGATTTAAAGAGAAATGAACAAGTATAGCCTAGTTAATCGGCTAGATCTTTGAGACGTTTGGTTCTGTTGAAGTATACCGAGACACCCGAGACTTCAAGGACTTAAAAGAGGATCATACTTTGGTTATTTAACCTAGATCTCTTCATGAAACTTGTAAAGGACACATTGATACATAACATACTCGCATTTCAGAAGAAACGAAAGAGATTTGATGGGTCAAACCTAAGTTTTTCGGTGATGTACGTTCTGGACGAAACGGTAGAGGTTCCAGAAGCTTCATGGAGTTGTATAAATTAATCTAAAAAGAATTTCGCTTAGTGTTATTCATGAAAAATGCACGAAAATGTGTTGGCTATCACCCTGTAAAATTTGGGAATTTTCGGAGGTCATATGAGTATTTTAATTGAATTAATTTGAAAACTGTGTAATCTGGCCATTATCCGAATATTGTGTGTATTTTGTGGAAATTTGGGAAATTATGTGAAATGCAAATTTGGCCATGACTTTGTGTGAAATTGTGATTTTAATTGTTTGTTTAATGATTGTTTGAATATTATGATTTTTGGAAAATCATAAATATTAAATATAATAATTATGAAAATAAATAAATATAATAATAAAATAATAATAAAATAAAAAGTGGATTATTTTATTGGCCAAGAGTTTTATTGAGTTATAATGCATTGTTATATGACATGGGTGTATGTATGCACATGAATATGATGCATTGTTATATGGCATTGATGCATGTATGATTATGAATCATGATGCGTGTGTGTGAATCATATGCCATGAAATAATAAGATGAAAAGGATGATAAAAAGTGGAAAGTGGTATGTGAGTAAGAGGTTGTGGCGGAGGATGTTGTCTGGTGGCCTGGTGGCATAATTCCAGAGATTCCCTGGGAGTTTCAGGATGCCCGGAATGTGGGGGGCCGGAAGCCCTGTCGGAGGTTTCTGCCCGAAGGGAGTGACTCGCGATGCCAGGATTGGGGTGCGAGATCCCCGGCTAGAAGGGTAAAGGCCGGAAGCCCTGTCGGAGGTTTCTGCCCAAAGGGAATGCCTCGTGATGCTAGTTGAGATGCGAGATGCCCGGAATGTGGGGGGCCGAAAGCCCAGTGGCCATGAGATGGCTGGAATGCTGGGATCCCTGTCGGAGGTTTCTGCCCGAAGGAATGGTGATGATGGTGAATTTGAAGATTTGAGAAAAGATAATGTGGGGATCAATTGATAAGTAAAAGTGGAAATTGATCTATGATGTGCTATGCATGGTGATGCATGGCTAATGATGATGTGATATGCATGGTGATGCATGGCTAGTGATGATATGATATGCATGGTGATGCATGGCCAATGATGATGTGATATGCATGGTGATGCATGGCCAATGATGATGTGATATGCATGGTGATGCATGGCTAATGATGATGTGATATGCATGGTGATGCATGGCTAATGATGATGTGATATGCATGGTGATGCATGGCTATTGATGATATGATATGCATGGTGATGCATGGCTAATGATGATATGATATGCATGGTGATGCATGGCTAATGATGGTATGATGTGATATGCATGGTGATGCATGGCTAATGATGGTATGATGTGATATGCATGGTGATGCATGGCTAGTGATGATATGATATGCATGGTGATGCATGGCTAATGATGATATGATATGCATGGTGATGCATGGCTAATGATGATATGATATGCATGGTGATGCATGGCTAATGATGATATGATATGCACGGTGATGCATGGCTAATGATGATGTGATATGCATGGTGATGCATGGTTAATGATAATGTGGTATGCCATGATGATGATGATATATATGATGTGATGATGCATGATACGCATGATTTCAAGGTAGGTGATGCTTGCAACGTGTGATGATATGCATGATGCATTGGAATGTTATAGGATTTCCTTATCTGCTGAGTGGTTGTACTCACCCCTTTTGGGGATAACATTTCAGATTAGCACTATGCCGCTACCTGCTGTTTCGCGTGGGGTATTTTACGGTCTACCGTCTGATGTGGAGGTGGAGTGTACGGAGATAGATTGTCCCTCTGTGCCCGGATTGACGTTTATCCGAGGGCGATGCTTAGTTATGTATGATATCGGCCTGGCTGGGGGCCCTGTCATACAAGAGTTCCTATCTGTGCACGTTCGACGGGATGGAGCGATGCGAGGGATGCTGCCACCGACACCACCTGATGCACCGGGTTGGGTGTGAGACCTGCACGCGATGAGTAGGAGCTGGATCTCTTTTTGATGTAGTTAGTCGACACTTTCGATGGGGGGTTTTTGTGCTCGCATGATATTGAGCGTCGAGGTCTCTTTTTGAGGTTTTTGGCTGGACATGGCTGAGTCCTAGCTTTTCCTTGTTATGTACCGACCCGAGAGTAGTCCCATCTTGAAAATATATGTAAATAATGTGTCGATGTTCATTTATAAAATCATGATGTTTAGCTGGTGTGTATTTGTATCATGGGTTAGAAGGGAGATAGATGACGATGTGAATTTTGCTTCCGCTATGAGCCACGCATGGGACCGCTTAAAAAAAAAATGCCTGAAATCTGGCAAGGCTTAATTTAGCCAAGAGATAGAGATGGTAAAAGATGTAACACCAGCGCTGGTGACGACCTGCGAAGGGTTCGAGGTGTCACAGGTTTATTGTCGTTCGACGCGAATTTCGCAATCATGCGAAATCACCCGCAATTCAAATTACGTATTTTCATCGAATTGACTTATATCTGATCGCAATTCAATTATAACGTTGTTGTATTGACCCTTGCCAATTATTATGGTTGAGCGTTTGATTTTTTATCAAATTCTCTAGTTTGTTACTTTTATATTCCTTAACGGCCTCACCTAATAGATTAGTTAACTCGAGAGTGATTAGTTCCGAATAAATTAACCATAAGCGCGTCAACGAAAAAACTATTTCATATATTCGAGACAGGGTTGAATTTCAAGATGTCACAAATTCATTCACACATTTTCCCACACCACAATATTCCATTAGGGCACACTTTTAACACCACCCACACACACATATATCACCACACACAGCATGATCAATGTGCCAAGATAGCAATGCAATAGCGTGCACTAAACAAAATTGCCATTCACCACCTCTAAGCCTATTACACTTCATTTCACACACACGATGAACACCACTTGTGCACAGCCATCAAACATAGGTTCTTAGCATGCCAAAATCATCCAAAATCATAAAATATACATTTTCCAGCAAACAATACACTAAGAACAGCAACAAGACCACAATTGGCCCTCACTGGCAGAAACCGAGTCCACACACTTGGCTCTAGGATTAAATTCAGAAATATAACCAAACAAGTTTAGAAAATTATAAAATTTAAATATATTGTAAAGAACGTTTAAGTGAACATTTTTCATGAAGAAACTTTAATCCAGTTATTTCTAGAGTAGGAGCAGTAAATTGATTAGACGGTCCCCAAAATTGTTCCCATGCCCAAAATCACCTTTTAAAAACCAGCTTAGTTCGAAATGCAAACCTCGGTCATTTTCTCTTAAATTTGACTATGTTAGATGTCAAGATGTGCTAAACAACTTTTGTAAATTAAATATTTTGAAAATCAAACCTCAAGAGTTGATAAAATTTCTTTGAACACCAAAAGGTCACGGATTCAAGCATAAAACGAGATTCCGACTTGCATGCAACAAAGCTGAAAAATTATTCCTTTAAATCCTGTTGACACCTAAAAAAAAATTATTGCATGTAGATTATCTAGGTATTTAGTATTTAAAAAATTAATTAGTTAAAAAATTAAATTAAAAAATTAAATTAAAAAAGATTAAAAAAGAAAAAAAGTTTTAAAAAAAGATTAAAAAAAGAAAAAAAAGAAAAAAAGTTGGGGCCAATGATCTAAATGTGACTAGCCAAGCCCAAGAGGTCAAATTGGAATTAAAATGGCAAATTGGGGCCAAAATGCAATTTCCAAAAGTTGAGGGACCAATTCACAAATTTTGCAAAATTTCACTCGAGCCCTTAAATCATCACCTAGGCTCCCAATTGAGTTAAAATTGAACTTGGGTCAAGTCTAATTAATCGAATCAAGCAAAAAATGACCTAATTGCATTGTATTTAGGATTCTTGGGCAAGAAAATGGCCAACTTTGAGGGATTTTATTGCAAAATTGGGAGGAGACAATTGCAAACTCCAGTCGAGATCTTAAACTACTATACATGAGCTTGATAATTGATCAAAAATCGCAGCCAAATTCATGGATTAAAGCACCTAAACCAGCTGACAAATCCCAGCTCACAATTAGGTCTTAATTCGGAGCTACTAAGTAGGCATATTGGTTGCCCCACCATATCCTCCTCACCTGCCCAACCAGCCCGATCTCTGCACGTGATGGAAGACCATCATTGGTACTAAAAGTGGACAAACATTGGTCAGAGATAAGCTGCTGCAGGCACGGGAAAATCGCATCAAATCCGGACACTCAACAGCTGCAAAATTTGAAAATTTTGGCTAAGTCAGAAAGTGGGTAAGCTGGGTCAGTTGACAGGCTTGGCAGGTGGACAAAACCTGACCAAGAGATTGATGAATGGAGTGGAGAAGATCTATGAAGAAAGGTCTTTCAAGGGATGATAGAGAGGAGACGAGGGAGAGAGGAGAGAGCTCAGAATCGTCCCCCAAAGAGGCCCTCAGAAGCAACTCCAGAAAAGGAAACCCAGAAATTACAGATCAACCTTTTGAGAGAAAAGTGAGATTTTCACAACCATTCGGCCAAAATTAGCCAAAACCTTCAACTAGAGAGTGAAACTTCACTTAAATATCTTTCCATCCATAGGTCGCACGTTCTAAATGGAGATCGGGAAGACCTCCTAAAGCCCCCCGAAAAATACCCTCTAGGCGGGCCAGGAAACACTGAAAATTTTTCTAAGTGTTGAGCCCAGTTGGTCACGAGTGGAGAAAAGGCAGTGTTTTTGAGAAATTTGAGAAACAAATAAGGAAAATATTTACTTCTACCCCAAACTAGAATACATATAGTTTGGCTTGGTCTCAATTTTTCCAACAAAAGACGTCTTGTAGTCTAATTTTAGAGGTTAATAAAAACCTTCGTTGTCAGTTTTTCTTTTCTGCAGATCTCATTTCCAGTGGAAGAAGCCAACTTCCACGTGCTTCCAGAGGACAATTTCTCGGTTTCCTTGGCCAAGAACCACTTGAAAAGGAAACTAGGAAGTAAGGTAAGCATCCTAGATGTACTTATTTTCGAGTTTGAGCATGTTTTGATCATGAAAATCAAGAGGAAAACCAGCCCGGAAAACTGATTTCTGAGGCTAAAATTTTTCTAAGTGTTTGAAATCTCTTCAAGAGTGTTGCATGTGTGCCTCTTGGAGAGGTCGTTTTGATGTTGTTTGGTGGATCATTCTATGTGATGTTTATTGCATTTGAAAGCTCATGTTACCTACTTTCACTCGGATCAAGTAATGTTTCCTTTAGATCTCGTATCCGATGAGTGTTGGGGCTTGAATATGGGCATGCAACCTGTTTGCTTGACTTTGGTTCAAACCCAAATTTCAAAATCAGCTCAACCCATATATTTGAAACCGATTTTAGCTTGGTTCTTGTGTGTTGTAGGCTATGATTTCTATCTAATATTGCTCATTGCATGTAGTAGTATAATCTTGATGCTTTAGTTCCACATAAGATTGCTCATGGGTGAAGATTGAATGCCACAAACATGGCCCGAGGAAGCTGATTTGAGATGATTTGATGCACGACAAGCTTTCGACAAAATGCGCAAACCAAGTTTCAATCTCGAAACGGTTGATTTGAGCTCGGTTATTATGATATTCATGTGCTGTGTTGTTCAATGTTAGCATATATCGGTTTAGGGAATTAATTTTAAACAAAAAATTAAAAAATATGAAAATTTCAAAAAAAAATTATAAAAATGATGGATGATATCAAATTATGATAGAAATGACATCTAGGAATTTTTCCTAATTTTAAAAGGTCCTTTTCTTAATTTAATGATATTTTGGTATTTTATAACCATTTTTTGTAAATAATCTATTTTGCGTAGATTAAAATTAATTAGAGTAATTCCATGCATCTAGAGTAATTTCATGCATATTTAACTTCTCATTTTGCTCATGGGGGTCCTGTCCCGAGGCGTGATAACAAAGCCATGTAATATTATTTGCCCGACTTGTATTGGGTTTACATTTTCCGCGTTTATTTTCAAGTCATTTCAATTTCTTGGATGTTTACTTACGCGCCGCTTTTCATTATTTTGAGTGTAAATTTCTCTTATAAATTATGTTAGGATTAGTCTAGACATTAAAAAAAAAAACTACAAAAACATTTGCATGGACACTTAGCGGTTTCATAAATATTATAATTGGTAATCAAGATTGTATGGTCATTTAGATAAACAACCTTCCAAGTTAGTGGTACCGCAAGAGCGCTAATAGAAACATTGGCGTAAACAAGTCTCCGTTCCTAGAAATCTCTAGTTGCCTATGAATCGAGACAACACTCCCGTGTCTTGATTGGTTTCTAGCCGACCCTAATAGGCTAATGGCGACTTCTAGAATTACATAAGTTGTTAAGAATTAAAAAACGAATCCAACGTCACGCGAGGTATGAGCTTGGGAGAGCCCGTGCCTAATCCAGGGCCATTGATGCACCTCTTTAGGCAAATACCCCTAAACTCTCCCCCGAACGGAAAAAAAGGAAGGAGGTCGTGACAAATCCAGAAAATCTTGAGTAAAATATTTGTCATAAAGGAATGTTTAGAACATTTTTAAAGAAGAAAGCAACATTAAATTCATAGCACATTCAAACCCACGAAAACAGCAAACACAGGGGGTCCGATAAAACAGATCTTGAGAAGAATCCAACCTCAGCCCCTATGAACACATCTCATGCAAGCTTAACAACCAAAACCTTCGAGAAACTTACATGCAAGACTTCCCACACATCACAAC
Organism: Eucalyptus camaldulensis; assembly: GCA_019915185.1. NCBI lineage: Eukaryota > Viridiplantae > Streptophyta > Magnoliopsida > Myrtales > Myrtaceae > Eucalyptus > Eucalyptus camaldulensis. The sequence goes on from JAHSVA010000006.1 coordinate 27,017,067, forward strand.
ATATATATGCAAGCTAAATTCATCCAAGGATCTAGCTCCTATAACCTGAAAATTCACTAGATCGAGCTAATCCACTCTCAAGCATCAAGAGGATGTCGAAGTTAAATACCTAGCTTATTCCCTTACCTAGTTTATGATGCGTGATGGGGTGAGTGATTCAAGAACGGAGATTTTTTTTTTAGGGGATTTTTCTGGTTAAGTGTATGGAGTAGTGTATACGGTAAAGAAAAAAGAGGAATAAGAAAATATAGAGCAATCTCCTCCCAAGGTATAAAGGCCACGCCACCAACCGAGGATGGGGATCGAGATCTACGAAGCTCACCACCAAGGCCTAAAGCTTCCACCAGCCAAGGATAAAGCACTTCGGGATAGGAGAAGCTCACGACCAAGGCCTAAAGATTCCACCAGCCAAGGATAAATGGCTTCTTGGCTCACCACCAAGGAGTGATCCACGCTCCAAGGATAAAGAAACCGAAAGGAGTTATCCACTCTCCAAAGGAGTTCCCTCAAGCAGAGGAAATCTCACCATTTTCATTCATAAAATTCGTATATCCCCTACATTGGATAGTTTCCCCTACTTATAGGAGGATTTTAGCATTATGAAATATTAAAAACAAACTTTAAGGACCTAGGAATTAAACGTTCGACTCTTGAGCTACATAAAAATAAAAACAGCTAGGAACTTAATAAAAAACCATTATTAACACGGGAACTAAATGCCTTTAATCGTCGGCTTTCCACATTCTCGAGCCGTTAGCTTTCCGTGTTCTTGAACCGCATTCGTGAACCTTTAGCCTTCCCAGAATTCGAGCTCCTCCCTTAACCAGAAAATAATCCTCCTGAAACTTCATCAATCGGTCATACAAGACGTCTAAAATGACCTCCCATTGATACCTATCGATATACCACAAAGTACCGATGAGTAATTAACATTATTCACTCAAAAATGATCCATTGAAGAACATAATGCCCAACTTCTTTATTGGCTTGGATAAGCATCGATGGTTCTGAGTTGATCGATGGAGCTACGTTGGATGCACCCGCATCATCCTCCCCAGGTTGTTTGAGATTTGTCCTCAAATCTACAAGGTTTTCATCCTCCAAGTAAGGAGAAAGGTCTCCCACGTTGAATGTTGCTGAAACTCCGAACCCTCCCGGAAGGTCAATCTTATAAGCATTGTCGCCAATTCGCTAAATAACTTTAAATGGACCATCAGCTCTAGGCATGAGCTTGTTCTTTCGACGAAATGGAAATCTCTCCTTCCTCAAGTGAAGCCATACAAGATCGCCCGGTTGAAAGTGAGTCTTCTTGCAATGTTTATTAGCTTTCTTCTTGTAAGATTCGTTGGCCTTTTCAATGTTGGATCAAATCTGCTCATGGAGCTTTTTCATTGATTTAGCTCTTTTCTTGCCATCCAAGCTCACTTGAGAGTTAGACGAAATTGGAATCAAATCAATGGGTGTGAGAGGGTTAATTCCATACACAACTTCAAATGGCGATCGACCAGTAGTATAACTTGGTGATTGGTTGTAAGCAAATTCAGCATGCGCGAGCTTTAAATCCCAATCTTTCAACGATTTACTCACCATACCACGAAGAAGAGTGGTTAGAGTACGATTTGTTACCTTCGTTTGGCCATCCGTTTGGGGATGACAAGCTGTGCCAAATAAGAGTCTTGTACCAAGCATTCTCCATAGAGTCCTCCAGAAGTGGCTTAAGAACTTGGAATCACAATCCGACACAATGGTCTTTGGTACTCCATGAATGCGAATAATCTCTTTGAAATATAATTAAGCAATATGAGATGCATCATTAGTCTTGTGACATGGCACGAAATGAGCCATTTTAGAAAACCGATCGATGACCACCGTGATAGCATCTTTTCCTCTTTGAGTTCTTGGTAGAGCCACAATGAAATCCATGCTAACATCCTCCCAAGGCTGCAATGGTACCGGAAGTGGAGTATACAAACCTTGATGAAAATGGCTTTTTGATCTTTGACAAGTTGCACACCTTGAGATGATAGCATGCACATCTCCACTCATCTTTGGCCAATAGAAATGCTCTTGAAGAACCTCAAGAGTTTTGTTAATACCGAAATGACCAGCTAATCCTCCACCATGCGCTTCTCGAATTAGCAATTCACGAAAAGAACTCTTCGGCACACATAATTGATTTCCTTTAAAAAGAAACCCATCTTGCAAAGAATATATACCTTGAACTCCCCGCTTGCAAGTGTTGATGATGGATGAGAACTCCGCATCTTCAGAATAAAGTTCTTTCATTGATTGAAATCCAAGAATCCTAGAGTCTAGAACCGCAAGCATAGAATATCTTCTCGATAAAGCATCTGCTACAACATTAGTGTGCCCTGGTTTATATTTTGAGACGAAAGAAAAGGATTGAAGAAATTCTACCCATTTTGCATGTCTCGAATTAAGCTTGTGTTGGCCGCTAATAAACTTAAGCGCCTCATGATCAGAATGAAGCACAAATTGCTTTGGCCTCAAATAATGACTCCAATGATCAAGAGCTCGGACAATGGCATAGAACTCTTTATCATAAGTCGAATAATTCCTTTTGGAATTGGATAGCTTCTCGCTAAAATATGCCAATGGTTTTTGCGCTTGCACCAGAATAGCACCAATACCAACTCCACTTGCATCACACTCAACTTCAAATACTTTATCAAAATCAGGAAGTGCAAGAATAGGGGACTCACAAAGTTTCTGCTTGATTATGTCAAAAGCGTTTTGAGCAGCCTTTGTCCATTCAAAAACACCATTCTTCATGCATTCAGTTATAGGAGCCATGACGGTACTAAATTTTTTGACAAAACGTCAATAGAAAGAAACAAGTCCATGAAAACTTCTTACATCAGAAATGGACTTCGGAACCGGCCAAGTCTTCATAGCTTCCACCTTGGTTTGATCAACAGAGATTCCATCTTTGGAAACTACATAACCAAGAAACACAATGCTTGGAGAGAAGAACTCACATTTCTCCATTTTAGCATATAGTTTTCATTCTCTCAAGACATTAAAGACCTGTTTTAAATGAGAGATATGCTCCTCCTCGTTCCTGCTATAAACAAGAATATCGTCGAAATAAACAATGACAAATCGACCAATAAAAGAATGAAGAACCTCGTTCATAAGTCTCATGAAGGTACTCGGAGCATTAGATAATCCGAATGGCATAACCAACCCACTCATAAAGGCCTCCCTTGGTTTTGAAAGCCGTCTTCCATTCATCTCCTTCTCGCATTCTGATTTGATGATAACCACTCCGCAAATCTATCTTTGAAAACACAGAAGAACCATATAATTCGTCAAGCATATCATCAAGTCTAAGTATAGGATGGTGATGTTGTTGATGGCCCGACTATCAACACACATGCGATATGTACCATCCTTCTTAGGCACAAGCAGAGCTGGAATAGAACAAGGACTCATGCTTTCTCGAACGTATCCTTTGAGGATAAGTTCTTCGACTTGTCTTTGCAACTCCTTTGTATCCTTCGGATTGCATCGATAAGCTGGCTTGTTTGGTAGCGGAGCACCGGGGATCAAATCAATTTGATGCTCGATACCTCTTATGGGAGGTAATCCAAGTGGCAAATCCTCCGGAAACACATCTGCAAATTCTTTCAACAAGCAATGCATTTTTGGATTTATGGGTCGCTCTATCTCTCTCTTTTTCTCGACCACAAGCAAAGCAAATACATTCTTTTGTTTGCTAATGGCTCTCTCAACTCGTGTCTCACTCAAGAACAGATTTTCCTTACAAGTGTTTCCCTCCCCAGGTTGATTATTATGTATCGAATAAGGACTCAATGGTAAAAGAGTAATGCCTTTTTGTTCCTTATGAAAAGAGTATGTGTTTTTCCGACCATCATGCATAGCATTTATATCAAATTGCCACGGTCTACCCAATAACAAGTGGCATGCCTCCATAGGAATCACATCACATACAACCTCATCTCGATAGTTCTTCCCAATCGAAAATGATATGAGAACGCGTTTGGTTACCTTGAGTTCATTCCCTTGATTGAGCTATTGGAGCTTGTATGGTTGAGAATGTTTCGTTGTTGGAAGCTTCAACTTATTGACAAGAGTTGTCGAAGCAACATTGGTGCAGCTCCCACCATCGATGATCATCGAACACACTTTTCCATTAATAGTGCAACGCGTGTGAAATATATTCTCCCATTGCTCTTTATTAGGAGAAACTTCAACATGCAATGCTCTTCGGATGATCAACAGCTCACCATCATCGGCTTTCTCCACAACTTCTTCTTCCCGATCAGATTCGGAAATATTTTGGTCTTCATTGTCAGCCTCTTGAAGTCCCGAATTGATCTCCTCAATTTCTTGAAGAGTCATAACTCTCCGATTTGAACAATTTGCTTGTACATGCCCAAAACCATGGCACTTAAAGCATTTCCTTGCATCACCTTCAAACTTCTTTTGGACTTCTTTGGAAGGCTCTGCATTCTTTCCCTTGCCTTTGTCTTTTGTCGACATACTCTCGCCCTTGCTTGACGAAGCACCCTTAAAATAGGATGTCACCTTTGTTGAGGTTCTGGAGGAAAACCTCTTGCTCTTCAATTGTTTTTCGACTTTTATGGCTAACTTGCATACATCCTCAAAGGACCAATACGGTTGAAGTTCAACTATATCAGCAATTTCTCGATTTATGCCGCCAAGGAAACGAGCGATGGTTTGCTCGGGAACTTCTGGAACTTCACTCCTCATTTTGAGTTGTTCAAACTCACGAATGTATTCTTCAACGCTCATCCCATGTTGTCTTAGGGAGTTCAATTTGAGGAAGAGATCTTGCTTATAGTTGTCGAGCAAGAACCTCTTCTTCATCAACTTCTTGAGTTTTTCCCAAGAATTGATTCAGCCTTTTCCTTCCCTTGCTCATTGAGCTTTAGATTCTCCCACCATAGAAAAGCATATTTGGTCAGCTTTAGGACAACAACCTTACATTTCTTCTCATCCGAATAGGATTTGAAGTCGAAAATTCTTTCGGTTTTGTGTAGCCAATCCACAAAGTCGTCGGGATTAAGATTACCGTCAAACTCAGAGACCTCCACTTTAATGTCTCTTTCATCCTCCTTATGCCTCCCTCTCCGTCTTCGTCTTCGAATTGGAGATTCAGAATCACTAGAGTGCAAAATCGTTTGGTTGTCTCCCATGGACTCGGAATCGCCATCAGAATTTTGACGAGATTTAGAATCGTCACGCCGGTTTCGTTCATTGGGATGCCTTGCTGGTTGTCCTTGTCTCGCCGGATTCTCTAGAAGATTGAAGACTCGCTCCATTTGTTGTTGAAGATTTTGGATTGCCCGATCTCGCCTTTCGTTGTGCGCTTGCTCCAGAGTCAAGCCTCTAGGAACTTGTTCATCCATAAGGAATTTGTAACAAAAGAAAGAAATGAATCACTCAAACGAGTTGAACCTTGAGCTCTGATACCAATATTTTGATGCGTGATGGGGTGAGTGATTCAAGAACGGAGATTTTTTTTAGGGGATTTTTCTGGTCAAGTGTATGGAGTAGTGTATACAGTAAAGAAAAAAGAGGAATAAGAAAATATAGAGCAATCTCCTCCCAAGGTATAAAGGCCACGCCACCAACCGAGGATGGGGATCGAGATCTACGAAGCTCACCACCAAGGCCTAAAGCTTCCACCAACCAAGGATAAAGCACTTCGGGATAGGAGAAGCTCACGACCAAGGCCTAAAGATTCCACCAGCCAAGGATAAAGGGCTTCTTGGCTCACCACCAAGGAGTGATCCACGATCCAAGGATAAAGAAACCGAAAGGAGTTATCCACTCTCCAAAGGAGTTCCCTCAAGCAGAGGAAATCTCACCATTTTCATTCATAAAATTCGTATATCCCCTACATTGGATAGTTTCCCCTACTTATAGGAGGATTTTAGCATTATGAAATATTAAAAACAAACTTTAAGGACCTAGGAATTAAACGTTCGACTCTTGAGCTACATAAAAATAAAAACAGCTAGGAACTTAATAAAAAACCATTATTAACACGGGAACTAAATGCCTTTAATTGTTGGCTTTCCACATTCTCGAGCCGTTAGCTTTCCGTGTTCTTGAACCTTTGGCTTTTCATATTCTTGAACCGCATTCGTAAACCTTTAGCCTTCCCAAAATTCGAGCTCCTCCCTTGACCAGAAAATAATCCTCCTGAAACTCCATCAATCGGTCATACAAGACATCTAAAATGACCTCCCATTTATACCTATCGATATACCACAAAGTACCGATAAGTAATTAACATTATTCACTCAAAAATGATCCATCGAAGAACATAATGCCCAACTTCTTTATTGGCTTGGATAAGCATCGATAGTTCTAAGTTGGTCGATGGAGCTACGTTGGATGCACCCGCATCAGTTTAGGACTCAAAAACTACTTTCTCAAGCTCTCTTGAAGGCTGGTTGCTCCTCTGGTGGCTGGCCCTTCGAAGAACAGCAAGGAAACAAGAAGAAAATTATAGAGAGAGAGAGAGAGAGAGAGAGAGAGAGAGAGAGAGAGAGGCATTAGGCAAGTGAGGGGAAGAAGGAAGAAGAACAAAAAAGAAGGGAAAATAAAGGAAGAAGTTGGGGAGGAAAATGATGGTTTTTCTTAGGAATTTTTCCCTTACTGTAGCCATGCAAATGAGGAGATTGGTTAGGGGATTTTAGGGCCATCATAAGGTTTAAGGGCTAAAGTTTTGGTCGGTGAGAAGGGGGAGAACTAAAACTTGCATGGGAAACCAAAACCAATTGCAAGAAATCCCTAGACTTTGTCCTTTTCCCCTTGGTTTACATGCCATAAACAAAACTTAATCTAAATAGAACAAAACTAATCCTTCTCCTAGCCCAAAGAATTCAACCACCTCTAACACTAGGCACAAATCAAGCAACTTTATTCCAAAATCCTCCATAATAACATGACCAAAAAATTAATGGAATTGCACACATCTTCAAGTCGCAATTTCTAATATCCAAGGATCTTATGTCCACCATTAATTCCACTCATCACAACATCACCAATTGAGTTACAAGAAAATACCATCGAACATTTAAAATCATTCGAATTTGCGCAAGACTTACATTGACCAAAATCTCGGCATTTTTCCACCTCAACCGGGCCTTCCGCCCATGTCTAGCCCATGGGCCTTATTCACAAACCACCGTCCTTTTTGTAGTCCACACTCATCCCAAAAATTAGGTCCACTAGGCCTTCACATGCCTAGCCCACACGAAAAGCTCATCGGACAATTCACCTATCCTGATTCCTCTTCTATCAACAAGCAATAGCTTAAACAAAATTCTAAAAGCTTATTTGATCATAGGAAAAGTTGCGGGTACTTGAGTTTCATCTCTTCCTCACTCTCCCACGTTGCTTCTTCCAAGTCGTGGTCTCTCCACAATACCTTGACCAGTGATATCATTTTGTTCCTCAACACTTGTTCCTTACGGTCCAAAAATTGCACGAGCTTCTCCACGTACTTCACTTTCTCATCTATTTCAAGCACTTCAAAATCTAGCACGTGTGCATAATTAGGTTCATATTTTCTTAACATGGACACATGAAAAACTTCGTGCACATTGGACAACTTCGGTGGTAGGGCTACTCGATACGCCAACTCCCTTATCCTTTCTAGAATCTCGAAAGGACCTACAAACCATGGACTCAACTTTCCTTTCCTTCCGAACCTTGACACGCTCTTGATGGGCAATACCTTTAAGAACACATGGTCATTTATATTGAATTTCAAAGGCCTACGACACTTGTTGGCATAACTCTTATGTCAGCTTTGAGCAGTTATGAGCCGATCCCGAATTGTCTTTACCGCGTCAATTGTCACCTAAACCAATTCTGGTCCTATTAGTCTCCATTTCCGACCTCATCCCAACAAATAGGAATCCCGCGCCTCCTATCATATAATGCTTCAAATGGAGCCTTGCCTATGCTTTGTTGAAAACTATTGTTATATGCAAACTCCACCAGGTGTGACTTTTCATCCCAATTACCCTTGAAGTCAATGACACAAGCTTGAAGCATATCCTCCAACGTCTGTATGGTCCTCTCCGATTGTCCATCCATTTGGGGGTCAAAAGCACTACTATACTGAACATGTGCATAATCAACACAGCCATGTACGCCGGCTAAGACTACACAACGTGATGGTGAGTGTGATCCTCAAGCTTACTTTGAATAAAGAGATAATATAATATAAACAAAAGATCTAGGAGGGAAGATGACATCGTTTGTGAATTGGGAAGGAAATCAAGAATCCTTTCAAGGTTCCTTTCTTCAAGAATCGATGTCGATGCCACTCTAAACCAGAAAACTGAATAACCTATGCTTAACTAATTTTATTTTCTTGGCTAGTATTCAAGTTTGATGCACCCCACAACGTGTACTTGCTGCCCAACCTGTATAGCTACCTCAAGTGCGACTTCAGGAGTGCGAAGCTTCTCGCTGGGGCACCAAATGGCGTTGGAGAAGGGTTCGAGGCCGTACTGAACCAATGGAGGCTTTACTACTTTGCTTCCTCTAACGACAAGGACTACTCGGATGGCTTGATGAAGTTCTTCGCCATGCTGCTTCCTCGTCGGCAGTGATCGAAGAAGGCGGCTAGTTCTGTTTGCTAATGATATTTGATTATATATTTATGAAATTATAGTATTTCAATAAAGAACGACTGATCCAAAAGTGGTTGTAATTCGCCACGCATTGATTCTTTTATTACTCATGCATTAATTGCGGTTCGCCGTGGAATAAAATTTTACTTTGACTAAATTTTGTTATTCTTTCATATAATGTGACACAAAAAATAATTGTAAAATACTAGTTCATTTATTCTATTTTTAATGATTACAATGTCTAGATATAAAATAATCACTTCAGGTAGAAATTTAAGATCATTCATTGAAATAGTAAGTAACTTTTTTGGATAAAACATCTAATAAAGGAAAAAAAAATAACCTTCATATCCTCACAATTTTATAGATTTAAATGCAACAAACCTAGTTAGAAGATAACAAAACCTAATGATCTCATCGCTGGTACGTGGAGTTGGCCTCTGGTGATGTTGCAGTACGATCTCCACCCTCTCAGCATCCGATCCGGTGCAATGGAAATCAGGAACAGTTAAGTTGCTCTCATATGATCATCTACTGCTGTGTCCCGATGCTTCACGCGGGACTTCATCCTCAATAAGAAATACTCTTCCTTCCGTCCAATTTTAGTTCCTCCACATACTATGGATCACTTTCTTTTTCTCTTTGAGGATATCCTTTTATGCCATAATCGTAAATGCAATGCCTATGTGTTTACACCTAAATATGATTGGGTCATCGACAAGCATATGTTTGGCACATAAACGTGAATAGTCACATAGGAAGCATGTGAACTTTAACACATGCGTTGAATTTTGTCAATGACCATAGAAGATGATATATGATCAACTGATGGTGACAGATGTCAGTGATTTATACCCACTTATCAAATAACCAAGAATGAGATACCATAGACTATCGATATGAATGTTGGCAGTGATATGAATAGTGAAATGTTGTCTGAAGGTCCTTAAGTGCAGGAGAAATTAACAAGGGGACATGGAGGCTTGGTTTCAAGACAAAACAAATGGAAATGGGAAGAAATGGATACGTATGTTTGGAGAGAACAGTTGCCATTTGAATATCATATAAAAGGATATAAAAGACAAAACCGATGAGTAGTGCAATCGCACGACAGTCATCGATGAGCAGTTGTCGATCACTATCAGAACACAATCGTGTAGGTAGTTGACACTTTTTCCGGAAGATAACCGCTGAGGGAGAAAAGCTAAGGATCATGGGCAAGGAAATGCTAAAGAAAGGAAGAATATTGAGACAATCAACGGGAACTGATAATGAAGCAGACAACCACCAACACAAACATTTATAATTACCATTAGTCGTCTACTAGAAAGCCCTCCGCACAAATCATTATCTTCCTTCCTTGCGTCGCAATTTATTTAATTGTAGCTTTAGACTCATATTGTCGATTAAATTCCGACGTAGTGTCATCGCATTGTCAAAGCTTTGCTGTTGATTAAATTTTGGCAGGGTTTATTAGTGTTTGTTTCGTTTATACCAGTTGTACTTTCTAAGTCCTGCCATGTCACGTCCTAGGTCATAGTCAGAGGTTGTGACGTCCCCGTACGTCACCTTGTAGGTTCAACTAACGTTTAATTTTCTTTCCTCTTGTACCACATGCAGAAGCAAACTTATAGAAACAACCCAACAATCATAGGAGAAACACGCGGAGAAAACATGACAACCATTTTAAACTGATTATCTTATATATAAACAAGGTGATACATCAAAGGTAGACATATGGGAGGCTAACAAAAGGGTTCTACTCCTGGTCCGGTTTATCTACAATGCCAGTCACCGGCTCCATGCCCCGCCCTTCGGCTACTTTAAAACACTGTCACCCAAACCGCACAACCATATCTCAAAAAGTGTCAAGTTGTGCCTTCTAAAAACCTGCTCGTCCTAGCTCCCATCTCCTAGGCCAGCCTGCCTACACCACCATGCTCACCACGTCCTCGTCACCATTATCGTCACCTCCCAAGCTCACCGGATATGGGATGGGTCCCACCAGTCCCCCACCAATGTCGAAGGACACCACCACGAAGTAGGAAGCCACTCTCTCCATACCCATGTCCATCCATAGGGTGGTGTTGAAGGAAGGATCGGTGAAATCAAAGAAACGCCCCTTGAACTTAATGGGGGCGCCGTAGCAAGTTATGGGGATTGCAGGCAGACGAGTAGTAAATATCTGAAAAAAGAAAAATGTAAATAGCCATAAGAGTGAGCAATAGCTCAGGAATGAAATATTCACGGCTCTATACTAAACGAATCACCTATCAAGCAACCGATGATATCTATCTCTGACATGCAACTAGAGCAACCATGAAATGACGTACTACTTAGTTTTCGTACTCTAGACGCATGACACCTTGACTGACCATCAAACTACAAGCAGTCACTCAAAACACACGTGTCACGCAATATTTATCTTTGCACTTGTACTTAAGGACGCTTTCCGGACCTTGCAAGAAGGAATTACTATCCTTTCTAAAGAATCCGGTATTCTCTCCAGTTTGCTACAGCATACATCGGTACACTCTTCGGCCTACACAGGCTTTGTGGTCCACTGACCAAAGCATCCCAACCCAATCGAACTCTTGGTGCATCTAGGGTACGCTCTCCCTAGGCATCTCGAATTTCTCTCCAACTCCACAGGGCATCTAGGGCACGCTCTCCGTAGGCTTCTAGGGTACGCTCTCCCCGAGTATCCTAAATTTCTAGACAAGCTCGTCGGAGCATTGTTGGTATGCTCTCTAACAGTATTCAATAGAATCTTAGGCATGCAACGTAGGTAACAACCATCTTATCTTCAATTATGCAAATAACACAACTCAGTTGACTCATGGATTGACAATCCACCAGGGATACGTGAACCGTACCAAATGGCTCAATCAAGACAGATCACATCAAGCCATAGCTGAATCACATAGGACCTCCGACACGACTAGTCCAATTCGAAACTGTTGGAATTTAAGTCAGCAGAAAACGACTTAGCTTTTTCGATGCGCAGTCAACAATTTACCCCGGAACAATTGTTGAATTGCGGATGAATCATGAACAATATTACCTCACGTTGGTCTAAATGTAATCACGAGGAAAACATCCGATTTCCACAGCGTAAATGCCTATTGATCTTGTAAAGAATAAATGGAACACATTATTTTTCTTTTGATGGAAAGGGGACAAGAAAAGGAAAACGTTATTTCTGAGCATACGTACTTCCAACACTCTCAACGGTTGTCTTCAGGAGTCTTTTATATGACTCACTCACACCATTTCAAAAGTGTCTTTCCATCGTAGCATATCAAGATGAAACGGTGCATTCTCATCGCACCCCATCATAGACGTACTAATTAAGTACAACATCTCTCACTTGAACATGATGGGCTTAATAGCGCTCTATTAAGGATATAAGGCATTCAATATTCATCAACTTTACAAAACAATTCATACTAGCAAGTAAGCCGTGTGACCAGTGAGTACACCCACTCTTGGGAGCTCAAATTATGTACCTGTTAGGAATTACATAATGGCTACAACCCTGAAAAGAAATAAACAATCAATATCTCACAGTGCCCCAAACATATTTTGTTATATCAGTTCAAGTATACCTATCCCTTAAAGGCTATACTCAACTATTCTCAAAACACCATGTATTTATAATTATATCCGCAACCACATAAGGCAATATAATTGGTCGACTAGTAAATACATGTGATAGATATAAAACAACCATAGTCTTCCTTCACACTCATATCTGTCTCAATTTCAGAACAACTGCTTTCCTAGACATATCCCATAAGGCCATATCTATTCATGACCGCCGGTAATATGCTAAAATAGCAATATTGATCTTTCACTTCGAGAATATAGTCAGAAGTAACATAGGGCACAAAATGAGGTAAATTATAAATTACCTCAAGGACTCACACGATGAGTAAATAGGGATAATTTTACTCACCTTCCCTTGTCAGTCGTATAATGCACATGTAGTATGAATTACATACTATAGTGGATTTCTCTTTCATAAGAGCATATGTCATTTATCAAATATATCCACTATACGGATCTTAGCCTAAACATAGTCACGTGCTTCTCACATACTCATGTTTAGGTCAAGTTCTATATCAGCACGCTTTCTATGGCGCCCAATTAAGTACTTGCATCCAGCATCTTTTAGGTATACATGATTGTGGGACTCTCATGTTCGGTCTTATTATAAACAAATCACAAACCTCATCTTGACTCCAATCAAGGTGACATATTTTATGTACTAAACTTACTCTTCAACATTTATTTGTACATAACGTCTCATCTCAATGTGCTAACTACGGCACTTGAGGCGATTGCTCGTGTGAGTGAGCCAATCATTACCTGCTGACATACTTTCCAATAATATATGTGTGCTTGTGTTAGTCTCATAATGGATTTGTACTTATTGATAAAATATTAAGTCACTAATAAACAAATAAGTACAGTACATATGTCCACATATACATAAACCAATAATCCTCTACAATAACACATATCACATTCTACGCAATCCTAGTGATATCCTGTGGGTCAAGAATATGTCTCTAGGAACAGCCTTCGTAAATGGATCAGTAACCATTCTATTGGTTGAAATGTATTGTGGGATCACTTCTTTCTATGTTATTATATCTCTAATGAAGGTGTTCTTCATGTCAATGTGTTTCTTCCTTCCGTGATACTTGGGATCTTTCAATAGATAATGGCTACTTGACTATTGCAATAAACTATCACCGATCATGGAACCTCGTGACAGTGGCTAAATTTTCCAAGAAACGTTCTAGTCATATTGCTTCTTGCACTGCAGTAGAGCATGCAATAAATTCTACCTCCATCATAGATAAGGCCGTGCATGTCTATTTCTTGCTATTCCAAGAAATCGCACCTCATTGAGCAAGAACACATATCTAGAAGTCGATTTATGCTCATCTGGGTCTCCACCCCCAATCAGCATCTGAATAGCTTAATAAGCGTAAATCACTCCCTTGGTAACAAAATTGATAGTCCATAGTGTCTTTCAAATATCTCAAGATCCTCTTCACTACTTTCCAGTGTGCTTGACCGGGATTTGATTGATATCAGCTCACCAATCCCACGGCATAACATATGTCGGGTCAAGTATATATCATAGCATACATCAAACTTCCGACCGCACTAGCGTAAGGAACAGTTTCCATCACTTTATTTTCTTCTGAAGTCTTAGGACACATCATAATACTTAGGCCTTCACCTTGTATGACAGGGGTATCAATAGGATTACAATGCTGCATATTAAAATGTTCAAGAATCTTCATAATATAAGACTCTTGTGATAAGGAGTTTCCGTGACCAATCCTTTTCGATCTTAACTCCTAATATATAAGCAACTTCTCTCATGTCCTTCATTTCAAAATTGGAGAACAACCATTCTTTTATGGTGATAACCAAAATCTTGTCATTTCTAGCCAATAGAATATCGTCTACATAAAGTGATAAAATCACAAATTTATCTATGGACCGCTTGACATATACACAGTGATCTTCTTCAATCATCGTGAAACCAAAAGTCGTTATGGCTTGATGAAAACGAAGATACCACTGTCTAAATGATTGCTTAAGGCCACATATTGAACGATGAAGCTTGCATACTTTATTCTCTTGACCTTTAGCTATGAAACCTATTGGTTGCTTTATATAGATTTCCTCATCTAGTTCTCCATTGAGAAATGCCATATTTACATCCATTTGATGTAATTCAAGGTCCAAATGTGCAATGATGGCTAGAATAATGCATATTGAGGCAAACCTTATAACTAGTGAAAAAGTTTCCTCATAGTCTATACCCTATTGTTGAGTATAATCTTTCGCCACAAGGCGAGCCTTATACTTTTCAATGGATCCATATGCCCTTCACTTAATCTTGAAGACCCATTTATTTCCAATGGCCTTGCGATGGGATGGTAGATCAACGAAGTCCCATACGTGATTTGCCCTTATTGACTCTATTTCATCTTCCAAAGCCTTTCATCATTCTTCCTTATCAGAGGATGAGAGAGCCTCTTGAACAGTCTTAGGCTCGGCATCGTCTTTTTGAGCAATCATAAATGTTTCCCCTTCAATCTCAAAAAAATGATGGAAAATACTTTAACGATTATTTTTACGCAACTGAATTTCTCTTGAATTCAATTCGCCAAGCGATGCAACACTCCCACTAAGTCTTATATGTTGAGGTAAATCTTCATTTCCCTCTACAACAATAGTGGGTGTGTTGTTTGGGTCTTCCATCTCATATAATTGGAAGTCTTTATCAATCTCACATCTACTAGGAAAATTGTTCTCTAAGAACGTGACATCTTATGACTTTATTTCGGTCACACTTCTATCAACTCGTTCACCTATAAACACGTATCATTTGGAGTGTTCAGAATATCTTATAAATATACATTTCTTCCCTTTATGACCTAATTTGCCATATTTATGGAAAGAATCATGAACGTAAGATGCACATCCCCATGGACGTAGACTACTTAAGTCTGATTTCCTACCATTCCATAATTCATAAGGGGTGGAAGTGACTAATTTTGAGAGCACTCAGTTAAGTACATAGGCAGCAATCAATAACGTATCTCCCCAATAGGAGATAGGTAAATTTGCTTGTGCCATCATAGACCTAACCATTTTCAATAGGGTTCTATTTATTCTCTCAGCTACCCAATTTTGTTGTGAAGTACTAGGAATAGTCAATTGTCATACAATTCTCTTTTTATCACAAAGAGCCTTGAATTGTTCCAATAGATACTCACGTTCACGATTGGTTCTCAATGCCTTTAATGTTTTGTTCAACTAATTCTCTACCATTGTTATCACAAAGAGCCTTGAATTGTTTTTAACTTATGGGAGATTAGAAAGACATAACCAAAACGTGTGAAGTCATCTACGAAAGTGATGAAATATGAGGCTCCATGCCTCGTCCTTATATTCAAAGGACCATAAATGTCAGAATGTATGAGTTGCAATGAAAATTCGGCTCTAGTCCCTTTACCGAATGGTTTTCTAGTTGTTTTTCCTGCTAGACAATGTTTACATACGGGTAGATGAACATCAATGAGTGACCTTAAAAGGCCTTCTCTAGCTAATCTTTGCACTCTTTGCAACCCAATGTGACCTAACCTAGCATGCAAAAATACTTGCATCAATCTCAACATTACTAGAAAATACAATTAAAGAAAAACAACCATAGACATTAATATTGTACTAATCATAATCAATGTTTAACACCATAAAATCATTCGATACATGACCTGAACCATAATAAACCGTTCCATACATAATGTCAACACAATCAACATGGAAATTCAATACATAACCTAGGCTAAGAAGAACAACTACGGAGACCAAGTTTCATCGAATATCTAGAGCATAGAGGACACCATGTAGGAATATGTTTCGATCATCACATAAAATTAATTTACATGTGTCGATACCCTTCATTTCAATTTTTGAGTTATTCCCAACTTGTATTCATCTCTTTCAAGCTGTATCCGACGATACTCCAAAATTGCTTCTCGATCTCTAGCTACGTGACTATTGCTCCTGAGTTTACAATCCATATTGGATGAGATTCAGCAAGCATCACAGTGCTAGAAACAAAAACATTACTTAAAGTAATGGAGTAATAAGGTATCTCTTTCAACTAAGTGCATTCACAAGCAAAGTGACCCCTATTACCACAATTGTAGCACTTCATCTTGGCCTTGTCCTTCTTCCCACCATGCTTCTTGCGTTGGAAGGTCTTTTAGCCCTTTTAGGTGCCTAATCAGTCATCTTCCCTTTATTGTTGAATTGAGAATTCTTTTTGTGCTTTAAGCCCAAAACTTTGCGCGAACTCGATTCAACAACAAAAACATGAGTAGAGGATCTTGCAGCCTCTAGGCGCTCATCCTCTAATTCTAAATGATGTACTATATCATCAAAAGTGACAATATTCTCATTATGCGTCATATTGATCTTCATATGATCTCAATTATCAGGAAGAGACCTTATAACAGCCTGAACTTGTTGATAATCAATAAGAGAGTGACCTATCAACTTCAGCTCACGAATCATGTTTGACATCTCCCAAAGATGCTACCTCATCATTACATTTGGGCACTTTCAGTATATGTCAAACTTGATGGTGAGTCTCCTTAGCTTAGTGGCAGATGTACCCCCAAACTTATCTTTCAAGACAACCCACATGGCTTGAGCTTTATCATAACTTTCAAACTCACACATGAGGTCATCTTGCATATAACTCAGCAACGTGATACGAGCAATGCTATTTTTTTTCCAATCTTGATAAGCTTCTAGATCTCTCGTATGTTAAGCTGAAGTTCCATGCTCAGGTTCATCCATGGTGTGGTTGAGGGTTTCCAAAACCTCTTGCTCCTTAAGGATGTACTAAACCTTTCAGTGCCAAATATCACAATTGTCACCGTTCAACTTCTCATCCTTATTGAGGTCAACCATAATGGTCTTAGATGCCGAAACCATAATCAATTGCTATAACACATTGACATAATAAATGCAGAATCAATATTAGCACACTTTACAGAGTAACACATATATTTAATTTGTAGCAAAGACAAACTAAATTAATGATAATTCAACAAAAGACACAGAAGCAAAAGTTCACTATGTTCTCAATCAATTTATATGTATGATTGTTTTATTATTATTAATTAGTTTAATTTACGCAAATTTTAAGTTATAGGTGAGAACTCCTTCGAATTCTACCAACCTACGAACTCCCAATAGGAAAAATAATTACATGACCTCATGTAATTTCTACATTTTTCCATTAACACAAAAACATAGCATGATGTGAACCAACATTTAAAAAAATAATCATGCTGTAACTACAATCAAAACTACAATTCAACATGTAATGAAAAAATAAGGAT
Source organism: Eucalyptus camaldulensis (assembly GCA_019915185.1). Taxonomy (NCBI): domain Eukaryota; kingdom Viridiplantae; phylum Streptophyta; class Magnoliopsida; order Myrtales; family Myrtaceae; genus Eucalyptus; species Eucalyptus camaldulensis. The sequence goes on from JAHSVA010000006.1 coordinate 27,034,681, forward strand.
TTCCTACCATTGTTCGAATTTTCTCAAAACTAGAAAATTGCAAGTATATTAAACTATATACATGTCATCATCGAACCAAGCTCTACATAGCATATATGACATCATTTTCATATAGGCTAGCTACTGTATTTCCTATAACATAAGAAAATACAAGCTACAACCGAATAAATTATGCATTTATACCCTAAAAGTACACATACATAGGGTTCCATACACAATTTTATAAATTTATAAAACTCAAAAAATGCAAAATAAATATACCACAGTGTAGAATACATCCATACGAATCAAATGCCGTAGACCACACTCTAGTCGAAGCTTCCACGATCCCACACGTGCCACCTGAGTGTGTGGCGCATGTGGCGCACGCGCCAGCGAACCTGCGGGCTCCTGGCCGGTCCGATTGGTTCGACCAATCCAATCGGTTGACCGGTCAATGATCGAGTCGGGTCAACAAGTCGGGCCTTGGGTCAAGTCGGGTCACTAGCCGATAACCGGCCGACCAACTGCCACCGGCAGTGATGTCATCGTCATCCTTGACATCAGCACGTGTCAGTTCGCCGATACGCGCGTGATGCTCATGCGCTGGCTTTCCCAGCTCTTTGAGCGCATGGCACCCACACACCGCAACTTCTAGCCATGCATGTCGATGCATCTGACCTCATCCGACAGCGCTCGACCCACTGTTGGACTCGTCTGGACAAGTACTTTCACCCTGTATTTTTGAAAATTGATTTTGGCTGAAAAAATATTTCGAAAATTGGCCAAAACCGTATGGATGTGCGCAACCCCGAACCCGTTCTTTGCTTCGGTTCGTTTTCAACAATTCAGATAGCAATTCCGAGCAATAAACATCCAAACAGTATAGATTTCATACTCTTGATCTCAATATCAAAAGGTAAACGAGAAAATTTGATAAAAAAAAAAAAACAAAGCAGAAATCACGACCGGACTCCGATACCAATGTTGGAATTCAAGTCTGCAGAAGACGACTTACCTTTTTTGATGCGCAGTCAACAATTTACCCCGGAACAATCGTTGAATTGCGGATGAATCATGAACAATATTACCTCATGTTGGTCTAAATGTAATCACGAGGAAAACATCCGATTTCCATATTGTAAATGCCTATTGTTCTTGTAAAGAATAAATGAAACACCTTCTTTTTCTTTTGATGGAAATGGGACAAGAAAAGGAAAACGTTATTTCTGAGCATACGTACTTCCAACACTCTCAACGGTTGTCTTTAGGAGTCTTTATATGACTCACTCACACCCTTTCAAAGGTATTTTTCCAACGTAGCGTATCAAGATGAAAGGTGCATTATCATCGCACTCCATCATGGACGTACTGGTTAAGTACAACAGAAACACTCCTTAAGCAAGATTGAATTGCCTAGGGACAACTCGAACTAACCTGACCTAGCTGAAACATGCAAAATCAATCCATAATATAATAGACAGTCCAAACCTTATTTAATCTACTTAGCGGCCCTCATGACCTCACAAGATACTTCACTGGCCTCATGCCCCCATGACAAGTCTCGACCTTCACAGTCCACGAAAACACTCTTGGAACCACGGCCTACTAACACCACACTTGGGCCTCATGGCTATCATCTACACCACACTCGGGCCTCACTGACCACCTGCAACCCAATTGGGCCTTGTGGCCCACACACGCCACACTTGGGTCTCGTGGCCCACTTGCACGCCACACTAGGCCTTGTGATCCACTTGCATACCTCTTGGGCCTTGCGGCCCACTCACATGCTCTTGGCCCTTGCAGCCCGTTCGCACTTCTCTTGAGCCTCACGACCCAATCGCGCTGCCTTTTGGGCCTTGCGGCCCACTCATGCACTCTCAGGCCTCATGGCCCGTGTGCCCATCTTTTGGTCTCGCCGATCACTTCACGGTCTTAGGGCCTTCACCAGTCACCACACAGACTCACAAGCCTCACCAAAATTACACACATACACATTTAGCTCACCGACTCTCACATGCACGGCAAAACCAAACGACCTTGCCCCAAACTACACCCACAAGAAAAATCCGTATAAACCAAAGACAAACAACCAAGTTTCAAGAAACCAACACATATAAGATAGCCACAATCAACATGTGTCACACCCCAAACCTTGAGCACACGCACATCTCTCTATGGTCGATAAAAATTTGCAATTTTCCAGGACATGTCGTCGACCCATTCATTTTATTGCACATGCGAAAGTGAAACAATCCCCTAACAACTAACAACTTGGGATAGAAAAGCAGGAAACAATTCACAACCAAAACAAGCTTTTATAAACACATAGGTTTATATACAACACTGGGTTGTCTACAAAAGAACAGCTCAACAAAAGAAAGGAACTGTCCTATGATCAACTAGTCAGACACATTTGCCAGTCCTTGGGTCTCCATCTCCACAGACTTCGGGGCTTCGAGTCCTCCACGACCGCCACCTGAGGACCTGAAAATGTTGAGCTCATGACGAAGTGAGACAATGTCTCGGCAAGTTCACTTCCTAAACTCCTATTAGGAAGAAAATATGTCTAAATGCCTAACCACACAAGTCAGAAGACTTACCTCGCCTCAGTTCCTTTCTGCAAGTCAGTACACTTTAAATATCAATCAAACAATCGATCCAATCGATCGATACAATCAAACCATCAATCCGTTCACTCAATCAATCACAATAGATCAAGTCATCAATCAATCGACTCGATCGATTACATGTCATCTTGACCTTCCTATGGTCAGCCCAATTAGGACTGCTCACCTTAAGCTGAAGATAGATAGTATAACTTGCCCAAAACTGATAATAGAGTATATTGCTCGCCCAAAGCTGATAAATTATTGCTCACCCAAAGCTGATAATTTTTATTGCTCACCAGAAGCTGACCACAAGGTATACTGATAGTATACTAAATATGCTCACCATAAAATGCCATTTTTATTCTACCTGATAAAAATTATCATGTGTAGGTACACGGTCGGCCTTAGCTAAAATATAATATTTTCACTTTTCAACATCTCACTAATTTTAGCAGTCCATAAACACATTATTGACGCTGTAAATCGACGCCCGATATTTTCCACTTAAAATACCTATATGTCACAATCATCACACAATTACACCATTTCATAATCAATTTGTACAAGCTAACCGAACTACGGCGATCAGCACGAAATTCCGATCACTGGCTATCCCGGTATAATTTCCGAAAAATAATAAATAATTAAATATATTCCGAAATTAAATTAAATAATATTATATTATATTAATGTAAAATAATTAAATAATATGTTTAAATTCGAAATGATTAATTAATTTAAAATAATTAATTGATGCCTAATCAAGATTACATTAAACTAAACATCTAATTAGCCTTAATTAATTATTCACTAAACTAATCCATCTACATAATCTAATTAACATTTAACTAAGCTAATCTAACCATCTAAACATGCTTAGCCTAATCTAAACAACCCTTAAGCATAATTAACCTCATAAGCAAGGTTTAGTTAGTAAACTCACCGGTTTAGCGTTCTGGTGAGTCCACGATAACGGCGACGTGGAGGTGGCCAACAATCCTCTTAGCGGCGACACCAAGCGAGGCTAGGAAGAGCTTGAAAACAAGCCTCGAAGCCACAAGACCCTTGCTGGTCTTCGGCTACTAATCTTGGATCGAACAAGCTGAAATGGCAAGCTGGTCGGTTGAAATGGCGAAGGAAAGACCAGTGGTGCTGCAGCAACCTAAGCGGGCGACTCCGGCAATGGCGTGGCTTTAACGGTGGCCTGAGAAGGTTCGGGAACCTCAACCACAACAATCCAAGGAGGTCCTAGGGCTGGAACAGCAACCACAAACTCAGACTCCCTCTGCAACTCCTAGAAATCGAATTGCCGAAGGAGAAACAGAGCTAAACGGACTTGGCTGAAGCTCCGGCGAGTGGTTGGCCAGCAACTGGCGACACCCAAGGGTTGAGGGGGACCTGCTGGTGGTTGGTATGGGCGAAGGCTTAGTCGAAATGGGGAGAAAATAGCTGAAATGGGCGAAACGGGCGAAGCTGTGCAGGCAGGTGAGTGGACCAATGGACTGGTGACCGGTTTCTTCTTGCCAACGTACAGGTCAGCCAGCAACTCCGTTCGGCGCGAGGTTTGGCTCCTCTACACGATTTGGATGTGCTGAAGACAACAGTGGGTGGCACGAAGGCTGATTCGCACGGGAAAACCACTTTTGACTCAGATCTTTGGAGAAGGGTCAGCTGCAGCAGAAACCAGTAGAAGAGAAAACAAAGGAGGGAAAGGGGTCAAAGGTGGCTGCTCGAGCTCTGGCGAGCATGCAACGATGGAAAGGGTTGCTTGCTCGGTTTCCTCTAGTTCTCTTGAGCTCTCCAAAGACCACAACAATGGAGAAAACCATGCTTCAAAGAGGAATAAGGCTTCTAAAGAGGGGACCCCAAAGTGGCTTCCAAGGGCTTCAACACTTGTCTCTCTCTCCCTTGCCTTGCCCCCACCACTTCAGCCCACAATACTCTGCCATTTTCCTCTCCTTGGCTTCCTCAAGAAGCTTACCAACAAGTCCAAAGTGTTGTGTCCCCCATGGCATACGAATTTGTACACTTCGCTCTTCAATTCCATTCAATCCTCTTCAATTCTCATCCAATTGAGCTCAAATCAAAGCCTATAAATTCATCCAATGTGTCCTCACTTAAATCCACATTTTATTCCAAAATTGCGATCAAAAGCAGGTCTACCAAATTCCCGATCCAAAATAACCATACTTTGATTTTTCGCCAAAAATCTCGATTTGTAGAAAAATCTTCTAAGGATGAGTCGACATTCCTAAAATGATTTTTGACATGACAGAACTTCCAATTTCTGAAATCGGGTTCAATTTCTGACATGACAGAACTTCCAATTTTTGAAATTGGGTTCAATTTCGCGGTTAATTTCAATCTAGTGTGATTTTAGCACGTCCTAATCTACAAGGTAGCTTTTAGGAATTTTTGGTGTATTTGACCAGTGGTTAATTATTTTCAAGCCACAATGTATATGTTCGACTCATTGGCGACTCTCGGTTGTCGTGAAAATCTCGAGGTTTCAAATATAGACACATGGTACAGAAATGACAGAAAAATCGATCTACGGCCCTTTGACAAGAATTTTGCAATTAGGTGGAATCACCCACACACTAATCACTTACCTCTGTCAAGTCAACCTATCTCCAGTCTTTGGTAAATTTTGACAGTGCTATAATGATCCTCGCAGATTAGTATGGTCGAGCAGTTAGTTTCTAGTCGAATTCTTAAGTCAAGGCGTTTATATTCCTTAACGGCTTTACCTGATAGACTAGTTAATTCATGAGTGGCCAACTCAGAGAAAAATGCTATAGGCACGTCGATGAAAAGCTCGACTCATTCAATTGAAAACAGAATTGGAAAATCAGGATATCACAACATGCAAGACTAGATCTTTGAGTAATATAGAGAGGTAGAACTCCACTAGCCTCAACAATGACAGATGGATGTAGCGCGGTTTGAACGGGGGAGAAACAATCGCATCTTGGCCTTCCTCGAAGCTCGATGTCACTCCTCATGGCATGAACCCCCACAGAACAGCAAAATAGTGCCACCGCAGAGAAGGTTGAGAGGTTGAGAGGTTGAGAGGTAGAGAGAGAGAGAGAGAGAGAGAGAGAGAGAGAGAGAGAGAGAGAGAGAGAGAGAGATGATGGCCAATGATGGTCTTAGGGAGAAGAGACCATGATGGTCTTTGGGGAATGAAGCATGCAAAACCATGCATAGGAGGAAATGGGAGCTATCATGGGGGAGAAGGAAGAGAGGAGAGAAGAGGGCATGGCAGAGAGAGAGAGAGAGACAGAGAGACAGAGAGGAAATGATGGCAATCATTTGCCTTGGAAGGGGAAGGCCATAATGGCATCTTGGGGAAGAGAAATGCATGCATGGGCATGCATTGGTGAGGAAGAGAGGGGCTGCCACTTGGCGGCGATAAGGGAGGAGGAGGAGGAGAGAGGAGAGATACGGAGAGAAAGAAAGAATGAGAGGTGATCATGCCCTCAGAAATTCGACACCGGCCATGTCCAATTATTGCATACCACATACACTTGCAATCAAGAATCACGTCTACAACTCAAACAAACAAATTATTGGCTAATATACGGGCCAAGCGCCATTATTTCTAAAATTTCATAATTATCTAGAATTTAACTGGTGCTCATTGACACCACCTAATTATCTATACTTAAATTCACTATTAGTCAGGAGAACCAAAACGGAGTCATCACATGTTGTCGATTGAATTCTAGCCCAAGTGTCTATATAATTTTGTTCAGAGTAAAGCGGTTGATTTTTGTATTCACTTGGATATTTCCTATTTGGCATCACCACAGAAATTGTTCTCTTTCAATAAAAAAATCAAAGTACTTTTAGCAAGAGATATTTCGCCGCGGGAGAAATTCCGGCAAAATATTGTGGCTTTCAATCTTAAAGTATGTTTTCGTTTGCCTAGCTCCCGGATGTGTTTATGCGTTCCATATTCACTGCTCCGCTACCTAGTTTACCATACCTAAAACTACAGAGTCTGATAACATTCACCATCGTTAACTCACCTTTACCAAGAAGTGGCTGGCCGGTTCGAAGACTTACTATGGTTTCTCCCGTAGCTTCCGCCGAAGTGGCAGAACCCCATGAACATTGTTTATCTTTCCCAGGATAATGATTATATGGCCTATGTCAATTGTGCCCTCGCTTGAGCACTAAAGCTCATTGAATTGCTCAAGAAAAGACTAACCCTTGAATCTCTCATTTCTCATATTGTTGGCACCTATCCTAGGAACAACAGTCAAGTGTTTGACGAATGATAATGCAACACTTTCTAAGAAACATCGAAGACAATAGCATCCTCTGTTCATACCGATATCTGATCTTGCCTCTAACTAACCTCCTAAAGAGTTAGTTGCATCATAGTTGCACAATTGCCTTTCTCTAACAATGTTAGTTGCCGGTAGGTGTATTGGTCAATGAGTATGAGACCATCAAGATATTGAGATGTATGTGTGAGTTTGTGTTAGAGAAGTCCATCATTGGAGAAGTGATGTGATGTGAAGTAGTTAATATATCTTAATTGACCCCTAACTCATTAGTTTAAATATTTTAGTGCACTGATGCAACCTGTATTCAAGACCATCTCGTTCAATCAAAAAGATTGGCATGCATTCAAGCTTAACAACACTCTCATTGATAAGCCTAGTGTCGATAAACCTCATCAACAAGTGAAGAGCCTCATTTTTTATTTTATTTTTTACTTTTTTATGAATATTTTATCATTTTCCATGCATCAAAATTTGCATCAAGGCACTTGGGGATGAGTAGAAGCATTGGAAATATTTTTATTTTTATTTTAATAGCGTTTAATAGTTCTAATTTCTAAGTGTATCTCGTTTTCTAGTTTTGATCCCATAAAGTTCTGTGACTTTCTCATGACATGCAACGTGTGAGACAAAAAAATTGGGACCCAGTACCAAGTGGCAACTCCCCAGTGTATGTACAGGTCATTCCTTAGTGCCGTTGTACATTCCACATCCATTATGCTCCATTCTCTTTTCCTGAAACAGTTGAACACAAGAATCACTACCATCGCCTAACCTTAACCAACTCAGTGGAGGAAGATGATTGGGGTGAGTATAACTGTGATGTCCGCAAGATGAGAAGAAATCCCATGTACTCCATTTACTATTGCAAGGAATGCTGCTACATCTCTCACGTTGCTTGAGGCGTCTCTAACTATGCGCTGATGAATCATCCATTTCATCCACAATCAAAATGCACAATTCTTCGTGCCATTGCTGCAAAATTCATCGTCTCTCTTATTGTATCAACTAGTTTAAAGCCCAAAGTCCACTTCTGCTTCGGTCAAGATAATTGTACTTTGGCTAGATAATGTTGTATGAATAAAAACTTCACGATTCTCCTATATGTTTCTCCAAAAGAACAAGAGAAAAAAGCAGCTCATCAATCTAAATTAAGCGCAAGCCCCTGAAAGATGAGGTAAAGCTGCCAAAATTTATCTTTCATTTGCAATTGTACACTAAAAAAATGTGAAATAACCGGTTTTCAGTTTGAGCCATTTTCGGACTTGCATACTAGCCATTGAATGAATTTAGATGAGACATCGGATGGATGTAGACAAACTCACAGACAGCTTAATTTTGTGTTTACTTCATGATAGGTATAGCCTTCACTCGTTAAGGAGTGCAAGGATCAATTGATAGTACAAGGCGGTTTGCCAGACAACCGGCTTGAGGAAATGGAGGCACAGATCTCATCGTGGGCTGAAACCCAGCCCAGGGCTTTCCAGACTATGGAATTGGGGCCCGCGTTTTGGAATTTGAGGGCGCGCATGTTTTTATTTCTGTTCTTTTTCTGTTCCCGGGAACATTGATAAAAAAAAAATGTTTCTGTTCCGGGGAACAATTTTTGAATAAAAAAACGCGTTTAGTAAACTTGTTCCGGAAATAAAAAATAAACAGAAACATGTTTGGTAAATTTTATTCTTTTTTTGTTTCTTTTAATTTTTTAATATTTTTATTTTATTTTTCATTTTTTCCTTTCTTTTTTATTTTTTCTTTTTTCGGCCGGCAGCCTCGCCCAGCCACGGCGAGGCCGAGCGTCGCCGGCCCCCGGCGAGGCTCGGCCTCACCGGATCTAGACGAGCCCGAGCTCGCCCAACCATGGCGAGGCTCGGCCTCGCCGGCGCAGGCGAGGCTCGGCCTCGACGGGGGCTGACAAGGCTCCGGCAAGGTCGCCAACCCTCAACAGCGTCACCGGCCCTCGACGGCCGGTCACCGGCCATGGCCGAGGCCGGCGACCAGAGAAAGAAAAAAGAAGAAAAAAAAAGAAGAAGAGAAGAAGAAGAGAGAGAAGAAGAAACGTTTCTTCAAAATTGTTTCTGGAACAAGAAGTAAGTTTTTTTGTTTCTTTTTTTTGTTCTTTTTGTGTTCCGAGAACAAAAGAACAAAAAAAGAACAGAAACGCAACCAAACGCGTTTCTGTTCTTTTTTTGTTCCCGTGAACAAAAAAACAAAAAAGTGTTCCAGAAACACTTTTTAGGAATAAAAACATGCAGGCCCTTATTAGCCCCGAGATGTAAAAACCAAATCCAAATTTCTATGTGTACCATACGATCAATAAAACTTGTCTCACACAAATATTGAGAGGTAAGTAAAAAAAAAAAACTCATTATTTCTTGGAAGTTGAATAATATGTTAAATTTAGACGACATAGCACTTTTTGCTTTTCTATAAGTCCAACCAAAGAGGTCCTCAATGTCAAATAATGACTTCATGTTTTATTTTTATTTCTAAGAGATTTCTCTTATCAATCAATGCATATAGTTAAAAGTAAAGTTGACATGGTATTTTACTCTTCGTAAAAGTTAAAGAATAAAACCCATTTTTGTCGAAGCTCTTCACTTAGTGTACAAAGTAAAAATCCAAGAATTACCTTAATAAGAGGCATCATCTTCATCAGTAGATTGTTGAAATAACTCTGAGAATGTAATAAAAATCCAACCTACGGGAAATGTCACTCCTCTTTAGTGGAGGATTCAAACCAGCTAATGAAGACTTAACTTTCTCGACAAGAACAAGTACAGTATAAAAGGTCGACCATGAAAAGTTCCATCTGAAGAGGAACTCAAAAAATGTCACACACCAACTACATTCCCCTCGTTGAGGTGGACTTTGTTATGACTAAAATTATCACCTAGAGGAGGGTGAATAGGTGATTGTGCGAAAATATAGTATTTTAAGAAAAATTGCGACAAAACACAACTTGTGATGAAAAGAGTTGATCAAATCTTATTTGTGTGCAATTCTATCACAAAAAAAAAAAAAAAAGAGTTAGGGATAGAGAATTGCACACACAAAATTATAGTGATTCGGCTTTTGCAAGCCTACGTCTACTCTCTCTTGCTATAGCTTATTGGCCGGAATTCACTAAGAAGAATCAATTAGAGGTTACAATATTTGAGCTCTCTAATCTCAAGCTCATGTGTATCACTCCTCACACACTTTCGACCTCTAAATAATTACACAAAATGCTCATAGAGACAAATGGATTTGATTACAAAACACTCTCCACACTTTGGAATTGCAAGCTTCGATTCTCTTGAAAGTGATGGTTCTCTTAGCTTCGACCTCCTTTTATACTCTTTTTAGTCCAAGTTGACCATTGGACATATTTCTGGAAGGATGATCCATCCAATCCACCATTGGCTTGGATCTCGTCAAAGAGATTTGATAGTTTCAAGATCGCCGAAGATGAAGCTTCCAATAGATTCTGCCGCCTATATAGCAGTTCGGATTTCTATAAGTCTAGTGGCCAAACTTAGAAAGCATGAAACGTCTCAAGAAGACTGTTCTAGAAAGGTTGAATCTCCGATAGGTAATTTGAAGACTTTCCTTTTGGAACAACAAGGCGTGGACCCCTGGAGTGCCATAACTTGGCACAAATGGACACTTAAGTGCCATAACTTATGAAAGTAACACTTAAGTGCCAAAATCGGAGCAAAATGGATCATTTAAGTGTCAATCAGGCTAAAATCTGGCCAAAATACTGACGTGTCAATTTTTCGGCTAAGTAAGTGTAAAACAGCGTTGTTTTGGTGCTGACGTGGTAAAAAATTAATATAAAAATTAATTAAATTAAATTAAATTTATTTAAAAATTTTATAAAAAAAAATACAAATATTAAAAAAAAAGAAAAAAAAAGAGGCAACTAATTGAGCCCTCAGCCACCGTCGCCGACAAGGGCCAGTGACAGAGGGGGGAGGGTCAGCCAGGGTCGCCGGGCCCTAGCTAGGAGTCGGCGACCCCGACCGATCGGTGGCAAGGGCCCATGAGTCCTCACTCCGATCTGGGGTGAGGCTCGCGGCCCTCGCATAGATCTGGTGAGGGGGGAAGGAGGAGGAGCAAAAAAGGGGGGGAGAAGGAGGAGGAGGGAGGCAGTTGGCGGCTGAGGGCTCAGCTCTCGCCGTTGCCGTCAGCATCTCCCCTTCGTCGCCGGGGAGGTGGGGAAGGGTCGACCGGGGCCGCTGAGCCTTGCCAAGGGCTGAAGGCCCTAGCGGACCGATGGTGAGGACCTGGATGCCCTCACCCCAAATCTAGGCGAGGGTTGCGGCGCTCGCCTAGATCGCCCAGATCTGGGGTGAGGCCAAGTAGGCCCTTGTCGCCGGTCGGCTGGGGCAGCTGGCCCTCGACTAGGGCTCAACAGCCCCAATCGATCCTCCCCCACCTTTTGGCGACAACAAGGAGGTGGCAGTGGCGGCGAGGGCTCAGCCTTTAGCTCCCGGCTGCCTTCCTCCTCCTCCTCCTCCTCCGTTTTTTTTTTAATAAATATAAATTATATTATTATTTTATTTTAAGTTTAATTTAATTAATTTTTATATTATATTAAAATTCAAATTATGCCAAAACAACGTCGTTCTGGTCGATTTAAGGGCTCTATTTTGGCCAACTATGGAAACGACGTCGTTTTGGGTGAATTAGAGCCGAGTCAACTCTCTGATGAGCCACCTCAGCGAGAAATATTAACTTTTAATTACCACATATGATTTCCGGCCGGCTTTGTCGGAAATGGCATTCAGGTGTCCCACTTTTCTTAAAATGTGACACTTAAATGTCCCTTTGTATCAAGTTATGACACTTAAAGTGATCTTTTGCCTTGGAACAACTTATAAATATGGCAGCATATCCAATCACTCGCTACTAGCTGTTGCATAAGAATATTGTCTTCTTCTTAGCCATTTGACAAGCCACAACTCTAGTTCTAATTGATATCATCTGATCATACCTTATCAGACTTTCCATCTAAAAAATAGTTATCATAAAAAACAAAGACTTTACTACAGATAAATTTTGTCTATCTTCAAAATCTCTTAGGAAATATCTTCTCAATAGACTTAAAAGGCTTCACAAGCATTAACTTTCCCTCACTTTCTTCCCCAAGTGGACAAGTACTAAAACGAAGATCAATGGACTCAATCAAACCACCAAATTCAAGTGCTACCCATTTTCCTTAGCATCCGTTTAGTCTTCAACACAATGACTGCAAAATGAGAAGTGGGATGGCTCTAAGGTTAGTGGCAAATGAGAAAAGAATTTCAGGAACCAAAAGCAGTAATTTAGAAGCATTTTGTATGAATTTACCGATTCAAAATCTTAGAAAAAATGTCTTCTCTTCATTTTTAAATGCAATCTCTTTTCCTGTTGCCTACCAAGTTGAGAAAATTCAACTCCAACCATTCTTGTCAGAAATTGGGTTTGAAATTGGGTATATAAACCTCCATTGATGAACCTTGGAAGTCACTTCAACTGCCAAAACAATTTATATTAATTGGTTTTTTCAGTTCGCTAGAGAGATCTTTTGAGAATTAGCGAAATGGCTGGACTGAGGTATGCAGGAATTGTGTTGCTGGCGATAGCCGCGACCATGGCAGTGACCGAGGCCAAGACTATCATTGTTGGTGGATCTGAGAACTGCGTTTCGGCCACAACTACGCGGACCGGGCTCTTAAGAATAGTCCCTTCTATATCAACGACAAACTTGGTGAGTACGACCAGCCAACTTCTAGTTCAGCCTAAAAAGTTTCTCTTCGTCTGATGCTGCTGAAGTTTGCGTAGAGGAATGCCCGAAATTGAGAAAGTTATACCTAAAAGTTGTTCATCATTCAGAAAAAGACGTGACAAGCAATCACTAATGATTCTAATTTATGCCGATTATCTAGTTGGAGAGCGACATTGATTTACTTCTCTTAGATGATATAGGATATCTGATTTTTTTTACTATAATAGAATCTCATCGATATATACGTAATCAACTCAGCCATGTGCATTAGATGAGGCTCACAACATGACAGTGAGTGTGATTATCAAAATTACTTTAAATGAGAGATAATGTGATATAAACACAGGATGTAGGAGGAAGGGTGATATTGTATGCAGATTGCGGATGAAATTAAGAACCCTTTCAAGTTTCCTTCCTTTAAGAATCGATGTTGATACCATTATGAACCATCAAACTTAATCACCAATGCTTAACTACTTTTTTTCCTTGGCTAGCGTTCAAATTCGATGCACCCCACGATGTGTACTTGCTGCCCAACCTGTATAGCTACCTCAAATGCGACTTCAGGGGTGCGAAGCTTCTCGCCGTTGCGCCGAAAGGCACCGGAGAAGGGTTCGAGGTCATGCTGGACCCATGGAGGCTCTACTCGACAAGGACTGCTCCGACAGCTTGAAGAAGTTCTTCGCGATGCCGCTTCCGCGTTGGCAGTGATTGGGATGAAGAATTGGGCTGGTTCCGTTTGCTGTGATATCTGACTAGTTTGTGCGACTATAGAAATTGATTATGAGCGACTCATCCGGGAGAGGTCATGGCTGAAAAAAATTGTATTGGCTGATGGTGTTATGTCGTTTCCTCTATTACTATTGTGTGACCCGTGGTTCGCCACGGAATATGATCTTATTATGAATAAATTTCATTATTCCTTTATATAAGCTGAAACATAAGAAAATTATTGTAAAATAATAATTAATTAATTTTATTGTAATGAAAACAATGTCTAAACATAACATAATAATTTCAGTAAAAAGTTAAGTCGTATCATGAACTGAAATAATTAAAGTGAAATGTGGCTTTTTAGGATATAAAAATCACCTTGATTCCGTCATAATTCCGTTGAATTTAATATATTTAATGGAGCAAATCTAGACAACACAGTAAAAGCTATATTGTACCTTAATGATCTCATCATAAAACTGTGTTGGATGAAATAATTGAAAATTGAAGTGTGTATAACAAAGAAGTCTTCCTATTTGAGATGTGACATATATTTTATTATTTAATAAAACAAAGAATACTTCCTATATTTTAAGGGATCGCAATTCTTTTTTCATCCTTAGAATATTCTCGATTAGTTATGATATGCTATCTTCTATCAGTAAATAGATCTGTAAATTAATAACTACTCATTAGCTCTCACGTATAAATATCCTTACCGAAATAAGTTCAAATTTTCATATATTTTTCTTTCCATAAATGTGTTTTCAGTTTCTTCATATTGAGTCAACAATTTCATCCCAAAATTAATAATTCAAAATTTTAATCATTAAAAATTTAGAGATTTCATAATAAGGAAATTTTGGAAAGTCTTTTAAATATCTTTTTTTTCCATACACACAATGAGCATATGTTTTTCCTAGTACCAATAATAATTTAAAAAGAAAAAAGAAATGACATTGTTCTCTCATGATTCAGTAAATTCATACACAAAATAATCATTTTTTCAATTAGGATTTAATTACAAAATTTTAAAAATTCATGATAACAAAATAAAATAAAATAAAAGAGTAGGATTTAATTTAATTATTTAAAGGAAAGAATCATGAGAACAACATAACTTTAAGAGATTTTTTTTTTTTTTGCTAATCTTACTCTAACTCTCAACTTACTCTCAGACTTTTGCCATGTTTCTTTGCAGGGCATGAGAGTCCAAACCCATACTTGAGACTAATCGTCCCCACTGCAACCCCCATGACAAGGTGAGGATTCAAATCCCCTACCTCCCCCTTCCCATGTGGAAAGGGCGACCACTAGGTAACCCTAGTGGTTACTTTAAGAGATTAATAGTAAGGTACACCACTTAAAAGTTTAATAAGGTAAATCTATAATGGGAGAGAAGTATAAAAGGAAGAGCAAAGGACTGAGGAATTAGGGAAATTTTCAAATAAACGTTTGAAATATCCTCAATTTTTCAAATAAGGGTTTGAAGTAAACTTTATTTCAAATAAAGATATGAAATGCCATCATATTCTCACATAAGGGCCTGAAGTTAATATTGTTTTAAATAAAAGTCCGAAGTTGTCATATCAGTCTCAAAGAAGATCATGACCTCACCAACTTATTAAGGGCATTTGCATCCTTTAATTTTTTGATATTTGTTACTTTTTTTCAAATAAAGGCCTAAAGTGACAATATCAACCTCAAAGAGGGTCCTAGTCCTCTCTCGATTCTAGCAAAGGATCACCAAGCTCTTGCCGAGACACTGGTGATGGGGCGGCAGCCACAGGCAGGAAAGCTGGCCCAACCCTATAGCCTCTTTTTTTTTTAAATATATATATTAGTTTTTTTAATTTTTATTTTATTTTTTGAGTTTTTTAGAAAAATATAGAAAAAGGAAAAAAAATTAAGAAGGTAAATGATGGAAATGCCTTTGATCAGATAATGAGGTTAGACCCTTCTTTAAGACTGATGTAGCACTTCAGGCCCTTATTTGAAATTTTCCCAAGGAATGAAGGAGGCGTGTGCAAGGAAATTGTTGTAAATTGCAAATTAAGAAAAGAGGATGAGAGGATAGAGTGAATGACATGTGTCACAATTCGTGATTTTCTCGTACTCATGAACCCTCGGAAGTGAAGCTTGAGGTTATCCAATAAAGAGTAAGAATGCAAAGGGGTTGAATACAACTGGTCCGTGAGAGTGGTGTTAAAGATAGTTAATGCTAGGAGTTCTAGGATAAAAAAAAAATATATATATATATATATATATATATATATATATAACTTAGGAGCTCTGAAGGGGGGGTTGGCCTCTCATGCATAAATTGGTCAATCAGAAGCTTATGTCGTTCTCCTAATAAGGCCATAGCAGGCTGAAACTAGCTATCAAGCGTAAACTGATCTACTATCTCGCTCAATGGACTAGACATCTAAGTTAAGCCAAGTGTAGTGCGACCTTGTATAAGGAAGTTATTTTCCATAATGTTCTTTGGACCAACTCTTGAACAAAGGAGCCTAGTGAATTCCGCTTGTCAGGCGCCGCACGGGTTGTTCTGTGGCCAAGGAATTGCTGACTTGTGACAATGTGTCCTCCCAATCTCCCATTTCATACATAGTTTCTTTGAGAATATATCCAATGTGAGCAACTCTATTCTATTAATAAAAGGGAAAACTCTTGAATAAGGATCCAAAGTGAACCTACTTTCTCAAATAAGGACCCGAAATGATCGTTGTTCCAAATAAAGATCCGAAGTGGCTAACAAGTCACAAATAAGGACCTGAACCCACCAGCCGGAGAGCATGTGACATTTCCGGTGGCCGAAATATGGGCAATTTTGTCCCCAAAAAATATAGATAGAAATTAACAAACCCTAAAAACCAAACCCTCAAACTCTTCATGTTCTTCTTCTTCTACTCTTCATCTTTACGTTCTTTGTCCCCTCTCATTTGGAGAATTCAAATTCTCTATTAATGGAGCAAGATCCCTGGCTCCCTGAGTTCCAAAGGTACATGCACTCCCTCCCTCCTCTCTCTCTCTCTCTCTCTCTCTCTCTCTCTCTCTCTCTCTCTCTCTCTCTCTCTCTCTCTCTCTCTCTCTCTCTCTTAGTTGGGTTTGTGGAAGTAAATTTGAATTGTGCCCGAGATGTAGGTACTCGAGATGGAGATGTTCTCCATCTCTTGGTTGGGTCTATGGAAGTGGATTCGAATTGTGGTCAAGATTGAGATGTTTGTGGAATAATCTGTATGACTTTCTTACCTCTATTTCCTTTTTTATTGAACTTGTTTCTGGGGAGACTGAAATCATTCGGTTTTAGTGAACTTGAAGAAAAAGGTAATGCAAGAATTTCACATTCTCTCCTTTCTACAAGTCTGCAAGATATACCTTGAAGAACTTACGCAAATCTTATAGTTCATCTACCCTTTACTTGTAGGTAATGCAGGCACTTTAATTGTACTACCGTTTACCCATCAAAAATAGGAATAAATTTATCCCTCTTTTTTGCTTTCAAATCTCTGCAGGGAATTGATGGTTCCAAAGTTGAAAAAGTGATAGAATCTGTTCATATTGCTATGTTATAGAAGATATATCTGCCATGGCTCCTGATGGTAGAGGCTTCTTATGGACTAGATTGTGTTTTCAGGTTCAGGGTTTTTATGTTGGTTACTTATGAATTTGTCCATCTTGTTGCTTTCTTGTCAAAGAGGACTTTGTGGAAGTAGCTGAGTTCTTTGATGCTATCGTCAGTTGGGTAGTGAAAATCAAGGTTGTAACCAAAGGTGAATGGTTACCAAATTCATTTTTTTTCTCTGCCAATTATAGATGGTTCAAATCACCTCATGCATTCAAGCATGCTTAATGCTTTTTCTCTACTGCTTCCTCTTTTTTGTTCACGCTTTCTTTATTCAATGTTAAAATTTTTTGTCTAGCAAGAACAAAGTTGAAGGACTTCCTGGCCACAATGCAGTCTTCCCCTCACTTTCAATTAGAGATTGCTACAATTGGGTCCTAAACTTCGCCACGATGTCGAGGAGTATGCAAAGCAATTCCTACAATCGAGTTCGAGAAAATAGCAATGAAGTGCAAGAATTGAGGGACAGATCATGGATTAGTGTGGTACAAAATCAATTATGATGTAGAAGTGCTGCTGCAGACACAAATTTCAATGTCAAGAAAGTCTATATCGTGATCTCCCTATCTGAAACTAAAAAGGATATTGTAAAGATGGAAATTTGAAATTCTCTCTTTCTTTATTGCACTATGAGAACATGTTAACTGAGAAACTCAAGTTATACACCTGCATTTCCTTAGGCTTCAATGGATAGAGAAGTTTATTTCTGCTATGGAGATGAGTCTTATATAATAAGTTGATGAAGCATTAATATCAAAAGATTCCCCAAAACAGCCCAGTCTAGTGACATAGTCTATCTTCTACAATTAAATGATTATCATGCAAGGCTTTGATTTCATACATGATGCAAGGGATGTACGAAAAAATGAAAAAGGTACAAAATTATGCTATCTAAAGCATTTGGACGTGATGTCTAAATGGCCATTGATTGATCAAGTTCAATGGGCAAAGAAACTCGCGTCCATGGACTGATGAGCTTCAACTAATTCTCTAAGAACATAATGGTATTTCTAACTTGGAAAAACATAGCCAAGGGTATTACTTCAATTCGAGTTTGGGAACCTAGTTTAGCCAAAGTTCAAGCAACAAGGAAGTCATGCTTCCAACGCGTTACATGGAGTCAAATGATATCAACAAATTCCATAATTCTATCAAATTGATAGATATGCAGCAAAGGGTAAAAGCATCATAGATATCAGGAACATAAAATTTAGATACATTAACCACGAGACTAACCCGTGAAAGAGAAATATATATATATATATATATATATATATATATGAGATTAAAAGGAAAGTACCATTACAAGAGGGCACAAATCATCACATTCTTTTTTGGTCAAAACACAAATCATCAATTAAAAGGGTCTCAAAATCTACATAGGACCATTGGATGAGAGGACATGATAGTAATAGTGGGGTAACCCTCTAGCTTCAAAAGTGATGGCCCAATAAAATAAATTCAAACAAACTTGAGAAATAAAACATCAACTACACAGTCAACGATTTAGTCTATTCATTAAGGGAGCAACAACTCAATCTATTATGTAGTATGACAGATGATTCTTCTTAGATGAGTTACAATTTGAGACATCATACAACAGAAGACGTATTTCATAATGTAATTTAGATGGCATGATTCAGCTTGAAAATGTATAGCAAACAAGTTCAAGAGCAGCCAAGAGCAACCATTTGTTCAAAGCATTGATCAAATCAATGGGCATTAAAGGGTACTTGTGCAAATTGAACAATACTATATAACAATGCAGGACCTAGATCGGAGAAAAGCAAACCTTCTTCAATACAACAGCCAAACCAACTATTGTGTGGATGTGTGGTCCTCCTTGAAGACCATGAAACACGGCCTGTATGATGGAAAAAAGAAATATCCCACAAAAGAAATCTTCCTAACGAAGTAGACCTATACATATTTATACTTTAAATGATCCCTAATAGACCAAAATAGACCCATCGACATCAACTAAAAAGAAGAGAAATTGTGTTGTTGGTCTTGCGTTTCTCCAAAAAAATTACTCATCTTCCACCACTTTCAAGTTGAGATATTTACATCCTCCTCTTAACCTACGATTGAATAAAAAAAGAATTAGTCAAAAAAAGTAAAGTGCAAATAAGAACACGTCTAGGACAAAGTCAAGGGCAAATAAATACCTGCATCTTTGTCCTTCCTATAGATGTTGACGAGCTTGAGATGTTACCAAAAGTTGAAGCAAGAAATTCAACTACCTCAGGTTGTGATTCTGATGGGGCTAAAGGGGCTGAAGATGCTGATGCTATTGTTGTCTTGCCGCTGCCATAGATACTATTGATGGATTATTGCAATGATACCTATTATGGCCTATGCCACGACATTTCCCACAAGCGATTGTAGTATTCTCTTCAACTTTGTTCCCGAGGCTCTTGCACA
Organism: Eucalyptus camaldulensis; assembly: GCA_019915185.1. Classification (NCBI taxonomy): domain Eukaryota; kingdom Viridiplantae; phylum Streptophyta; class Magnoliopsida; order Myrtales; family Myrtaceae; genus Eucalyptus; species Eucalyptus camaldulensis. Next base: position 27,054,091 of record JAHSVA010000006.1, read on the forward strand.
ACTTTCTTCTTTCTTGTCTTCAAATTTTTATTAGTTGTTTCATTCACTAATTTTGTTCTTTGTTTCTTCTTTCTGCCAACTTGCTTGGGCACATCTAGTAGGAGTAATGGCTCTCTAGCAAGCCATGTGTCCATATAATCTACAACATGCACAACATGGCTATAAGTTTGCATGAATATTTCTTTACTAAAACTTATGTGAACCCATTTTTTCAAGCTCTTCTCTCATGTATATAAGGGCCACCACAGCATGACAGCAAGGGATTCTGTTGATGTCCTATCTTCTACAACTACAAGATCTATGTCTAATATTAACAACTCTCTTGTTACCATATGGGCTGTTCAATTCAAATTCATCCTCCCCATTCCAGCTAGGAATCCATGATGCTGAAAATTGTTTTTGAAAATCTAATATCTTTTGGATATTATGACATATCACACCAGTGTACTTAGCCATCCCATCTCTTTGCTTATGAATTCTTTCCATGAGATGCACTCTTATAGCTTCAAGCATTGTGATGATAGGTTTGTCCCTTGCGTCAATGATGCTTTTGCAGCGGAAATATCACATTTTGAGCTTGTCTTGAAGTAGGACTTGCTCCATTGCAGCGGAGGCCTTTAAGACAACCATTCATAAGCTTTCTTATTAATTGCCTTCAGCTCTTCCACTACCAAGTCAAAATCACATACCCTAGTTGCCATGGCAGCCTTCCAAAGGAGCTTTTTAAGTTCTACCCCTTTGTGATGCAGCTTGAAGTTTTCATAAAGATGCCTTAAGCAAAATCTATGTTTTGCTTCAGGCATTAGATTTGGTAGTGCTTGCACCAATCCCTTCTATTTGTCACACAAGAAAGTCCAGTACTTTGAATTTTCAGAGTTAGTAATCCCCAAGTCTTATGCAATCAAACTAATAAACCAATGCCATGTCTTGTATGTTTCTTGTCCAACAACTGCCTGCGCAAAGGGATACATTTGATTATTGTCATCTTTGCCCACCGCTGCTAAAAGTATACCCTTGTAGCCTGATGACAAATGGCAACCATCAAAACCCACAAAGCGCCTACATCCTTCTACAAAGCCCCTCCTTAATGCATCCAGACAAATATAGACTGCCTTAAACTTGCATTGGTCTTGATATTGCTCATTTTTGCTTATACATGTGGATCCTGAGTTGGAATCAAGAAGTGCTTGACAATAGCTCCGAAGCATCCAAAATTGTTCTTCCTCATTCCCAATAATCATACTCATTGCTGTTACCTTAGCTCTATAAACCATTGTCCTCGACAACTATAAAACATTCTCAGACTCCATTGTTTTTTCATTGAAGCACCTGGCCAAGTAGGATTGTTTCTCAACCTATCACAGTACTTGTTTGCTAACCATTTAGTGCTTATTTGAGAAACATGCAGAGCTCTATTACATGTATGTATGGGGTTAAAGGTTTTGACTTGTAAAGTATGCTCCATTTGCACTTTGAAAACATATATAAGTCAATCACAACCATCATAACACACTGCCCTCAATTTATTAGGTGTATTCTTAACAAACCTCACCTTTCTCCCATTTTTTTATGGCATAGTTCCTAATAGCCTTTCTAAACTCCTCAACATTACTAAAGTACATTCCTAACTTCAAGACGGGATTTTCCATATCAACCTTAGCATTAAACTCGGGATGTGTATACTCATTTTTCGTCATTCATATTCAAGAAATCTACATTGTTAGTTAACACATCTACGTACTGACTGATGTCTCCAACCTCCATATCCCTCTCCATTGAACCATCGTCGTCAGCACAACTTACATTTCTTATGTATAACTCGTCAAGATCAACAAAGGCGAGCCCTTCTTCTCTAGCAACGCCATCATACCCATCATCATACATTGAATAATTTAGTTCTTCACATCCCTCAAATGGTGCGAAATGATGCCAAAATAAAGTCAATATATTTCCATGAAAATGTACACGGGGAAAAAACAAAACATAAATAGTAAACAATTGCAATAAAATTGTACCATGCTTTGATTAATGAAAGAAAACTAGGCACACTAGTGATTATATACCACACTTTTATTGGATACCGTTTGTCAAAATATTGTGCATTATGGAGTTAAAATGTTTTCGATGTTGCCATAACTTTCTCCTTAGGCGAGCCAACTATGGTGGCCCAAGAACCAAACTTAGAGATATATACCATAAGGAAAAGAAAACTGCTCCCATTCAAAGCATTTCTTAGGCTCATATGTTATCGGCTTGAAAATTATGGAAACGACTACTAAGTTTGGTTGACTCAACTTTTGTCTAGATTCTCTCTTTCTTGTTCAACAAACAAGGCTGAAACACAATCCTATCAAGAAGACTTAATTGCAAATTTACTAAGTAATTGCGGAATGATAACTAGCAGGATCTACGATGCATCTTGACACAAAGATTCAATAGTCTTTTAATAACTTGGGAAGAAGAACTTCTAACAAGTAATCTAACAAATTGCTACTTTAGAAGTTACGTCCATTATAGTGCACAAAAACTGCAGAAAACAAGACACCTCCAGTTCCTAATAACTAGTGCGCACAAAAACTATTGGAAACAAAATGCCCCCATGCTCTGATTGTAAACTCATGCGCACGTAAACTCAAATTGATTTTGTCTCAATATGCTTCCACCAAATTTCCTCCTCTAAATACTTTCCATCAGAGAAACCATATCAAAGTAATTATAGCTTTTTTTTAAATGTCTATCTACTTTCCTTGTGAGAATCTATGTGGGCTTTTAAATTCCATGACAGGCTGCGGGCTTCGACCATCAACAACAAAATATAAACCAGAAAAAAACAAAGGGATAGTATTAAAAAATTGCAAAACAGGGACCGCCATCACAATATGTAGGACCCCAACGGCAGTAATATCTAATTAAAAATCCATAGTGGACACAACTCATATGCATTTTTTAAGACAAAAGAGATATTAACTCAGAAATCCGACAAAACAAACAAAAATAACACCATAAAACAAAAGAATTCATCCTACCATCACCATCCTCGCTGCCATCTGTGTGATATTCTACCACATGCCCGTGCCTTGTCAACGTGTTGCTTCGACAAGTTGCAACCACTTTGATCGAACGAAGGATCGATTGCACCAATTTGAACGAAACTAATCTTAGTTGAACAGGAGTGTGAATCAAAGTGTATGGCGAACCTAGAAAAAGATAATGAAGAATCAAGGCCCTCGTGTTACACACGAGTGTCTCAATAACGAAAATGTGGCTTTAGTCGACATTTGTCTTCTTCATTGGAAAGAAATGAAGACAGAAAATAAAAGAAGATGTGAAGAAATGAAGGTAGGGGTTTCTTGTTGTGTTTCAATTCGTGTTCCATTAACAGAAAATTTCGATGCTCCAAGCAAGAGAGGACAAAGAACGGAGAAGATGAAGAGCAGCAGAAGAAAAACGTGAGAACGTGAAGAGTTTTTTTTAGGTCAAAAGAACGCGAAGAGTTTGAGGGGTTTTGTTTTTAGGGTTTGTTAATATCTATCTATATTTTTTTGTGGACAAAATTACCCGTACTCCGGCCACTGGAAATGTCACATGCTTGCTAGCCAGCGGATTCAGGTCCTTATTTGAGACTTGTTAGCCACTTCAGGCCCTTATTTGAGACAATGGTCACTTCTGGTCCTTATTTGAGAAATAGGCTCACTTTGGGTCATTATTTGAGATTTTTCCTTAATAAAATTTAATTCTTGTCATTCGCATCTTTTTACCTATTTTCATAACTTGTTATGTCCTTATAATAAATACAACTGATGATAAGCTTACTTAAATTTTTTATTTTAGTGTTGTTTTGGTCGCGCGTAATATATTTTATATTGAAATAAATAAAAGTTGACTTGAGGAAACGAAACCTCTATTGATTAATTTACAGATATTTATACGCGATGTATATTTACTATCGTTCATAGAAGAGAAAAATCTGCTACATGAAGTAGAGTCTTTCATATATATATTAAAAGCATTCTTCCTATTAGATCATTTAGCTAACAAAAATAATCCCTCTTTTTCCAATTACTGTCTTCTTTTACGTGTAATGTCAATTAATCTTAACAAATCAAATTCAAAGTCGTAATATTCTTTTAACTAGGCAAATTTCTTTTTATGCTTCAGTTTAATGTAAAAAAAAATGCATGCAATTGGTTATTGGAATTTATGTGGGATTCATGTCGCACGCGTCATGGATAATTAATGCTTTAGAAAATAATGTTCAAAGAGATGAACACTGCGGAAGACTTGCTCCATCTGGAATTTATGATTTGTAGTGAGAATATTTTAGGTATAGTTTTTCCGTAATAATTAGAATTAATATTTGATTATCAAAAATCCCAAGTTGATACATTTGTGATAAATTACTTTTTGTTAGTTTTTGTTAAATTAGATTTATGTTGACACCTAAATTTTGACGATCTAGTCATTTATTTATCGCATTAAAGAATTAGGGATTAATTTTTAACCCATAAGCAAAAATATTAGAATTAAGTTGCATAGCATATAGTTTTAGGATCATTTTTTTTTATTTGCATTGGACCGGTGATAGATGGGTTCTACTTGGTGGTTTTGAACTTTAATTTGACAAGTTGGACTAAGTCACAAAGAGAGCAAATTGACCCATTCATTTTTGCAAAGGAAATCTAGGAGAGATGTCGAAAATTAAAGGAAATATTGCGTTTGGGAGAAGATCTTCATGGATGTTGATTTGAAGAAGAAACTAAAGCCCTAGTCCTTGGACTATAAATAGGTTGCTACAGTACAGAAGTTGGGGGCCACACAATGGAGAATACCAGCCGCCATTGCGAGAGGGAGAGAAAAGGTTTTTTTGTTCTTCCTGCAGGTTTTGAAAGTCCGCATAATGAGAACACAAAAGAGGAGCAACACACGTCCGTAAGAGAAAGGGAGAAGAAGACATAAAGATAGGTCTTTGCTTCGTCAAATAGGAGGGAGGGCGAATATCTCTCTCGGTCAACACTGGGTACACAAAAGAATCTGGAGAGAGGAATAGAGGGAGAGCGAGGTCTTTTCCTCGTAGTCTCGGCTTCGTGATTCCTCCCACCGTGGCGTTGCGCTCCCGCTTGTTACAACGCTTCCCTTGTTTAAGCCGCGATGCCGCACGCCGTGTTGGACTGAGATGACGAGCCGCCATCCTGATCTTTACCGCCATGACGTCGGCTGCTCCCGCAACTCCAGCCCTCAGAGCAGCATCGCACTAAACTGCCCTTGAGTCGCTCTTGAAGGCACGCGACGGTCTCTCTTGCACCCACATCGAAGCGGCTTTTGTTGTTGAGTCCTGCAAGCCCCATCGGCGAATCTGGATTATTTCTTGCGCTTGCAGCACGCCCCATCATCACAGCCGATAAACAATTTTGCCACGTGTGAATTTTCTCTTGCAGGACTTATGGTGAATTGCTTATGAGTGAACTTCAGGAATTATGGTGTCCTTCAAACAAAAATCACACTAACCCGTGGAATTGATGTACCGTGAGGCAGCCAGCAAGTTTCCCACGACGAGTAACCTTGGTCAGGCCACATCAAGCTGCAACAACGTGTCTGGTTCCATACAACCGAGACCGATCCTGCAAAGTTCCATCCTTTATTTTTACTGCAGATTTATTTTGTTTTATTATTATTATTTTTGGCACGGTTTCATCACCCATTACACGTAGAAGATGCCACTTTCTTATTTCTTTTGATGTATAGAAGTGGCCTACGAGGGTTGCTCGGTCAAAGTCTTCAGTGGAGGCATTCAGCAAAGAACGAGAAACAAAAAATCCCACATTGACCTTCTTTTGGGAACAGACGAAAAGCAGGAATTAACCAAGGCATTCTTTATCATATTTCATGCCGGCGTTCCTTTAATATCATTAGTCGTGGAGTCCCTGGCGAGTTCATTGACTCGCTGTTGCCCTGCCATGCTGCGCCGTGAAGCCTCGACGTGAGCTGCTCCTACACCGTCCTTTGGCCTGACGTCAAGACAAGCTGCCGTCCCGTCCCGTTGAGCTCATCCTCGAACCAAGCATCCCGTCAAGTTTCTGTTTTGTAGGTTTGTTGATCGTAAGCACCACCGAGAGACCCATCGGCCAGCATCACTATGAACCACCACGTGACCCACCACCACTCAAGTCACCACCGTCAGTTGCGTCATTGGCCACCATTTGCAAGCCATCCATCAACAAATTTCAATTTTGAATTATATCCGCAAATTCAGTAAAAAATCTCATCCAAATTTGATTTAGATATCATATTGTGTAGGTTGATGAGATTGATATCTAATTTAATCTCTTTGAGTAATTGGAATAATGTCAACTAGGATTTATTGCCTAATCCGCAACCGCACGTCAATTTTTTATTCTATCTATAAGGCTTTAGATGGAATAATTAATCACGTGATAATAAAATTGATATCTTAATCTTTAAGGTTTAAGACAAATTTATTGATTTTATTAGCGAAATAATTATATTGATTAGATATCGTTTCCATATTCGAACGATGGATAATATCTTTGATGGTCGTGAATGATTTGGTGCTTATCTTTTAATTGTTTTTTTTTATCCCAAAAATATAAAAAAATTGCATCTGCATTTCACATAGACTAGAATTGATTTCCTAGATAAAATTGCATGATAGTTAGATTATTTTCTAATTATATTAAGACGCATGTTTAGATGGTATCTAGGTTAGATGATATCTTTGAATTAAATTGCATATCGAGATAAATTTCTAAGTTAAGATAGGATTCAGATTGGTCTATTTCCTAACTAAAAATAAATAATATCTCACTTTAGTTAGATTTTTCTTTTTTAGCAATTTTTAATTACGAATTTTTATAATAAAAAAACACAAAAATATCATGCGCATGCCATATAGAATTAGGTTCATGAAATGCATGTCATTTAGTGGTTGTTGCTAGGTCCATTTAATTAGAAATTGCTCGTTATTAGAATTAGGTCATTTGGTTAGATTGCATTGCATATAGATTAGATATTTTTTTTATTAAACAAGAGAAAACCCTAAAAAAAATTAAGTGATTGCGAATCATATCTAGGATTGTTAATGTAAATTCTAATCTAATACTGTAGATGCTTTCGTTGTTATGAGCTAAGTCTTGCAATTTATTCATTGTTTTTTTTATATGTTAAATTGGTGGTTTGTGCACCCATATGATCACTTCACATGTTAGGGAGGTAAATTAAAATCAATTCAAGTTGTCTGCAAAACATTATTTTCAAAATAAAAGAGAAATGTACCGAAAGGACGTTAGAGAAATTTAGCATAACCAAGTCCCCAAACTCACTAAAAATAGATTATTGGCGAATTTTAATTAAAAATCAATTGCATGTTAAGAACTTGAATTGAATCTAAGTTGCGAATTGGTATGAGCTTGGGAGAGCCTAAGCTAAGTTTAGGCTTAGTAATCCATTAGCCAAGTTCACCTGAAATTTGGTCGCGACAATTCATATTAGAAAAATCATAAACCGGTACACCTATGACAAACAAATGGTAACGCTCTAAACTAGTATATTCATTTATTGCCACGTATCATTCAATTTAATAATTTGACAATAAAGTTTAACGAAAATTAACAAAGGGTAAATTTGTCACATACGTATCAGTTTGGGATTTTTTGTGGTCAAAAAATTAATTTTGAATAAATTTGTTATAAATATGCTAGTTTAGGGCTTTTCATGACATCAACCCTAAAACTTAAAATGGGTACCATATTTTTATAAGATGTTTGGCAAGTATCTTTTAGCTCTATCAACTCAATAGTTAAGAAGATTTTAATAAACCATCCTAACCATTTTTCATGTGCTGCAGTTTTAGAGCGTGGTTCACCAAATGTAAAGGTCTCGACATTTTGTTTAGCCACGTCACGATAGAAGCACAATTAAGGTGCAATTACACCAAACCAACTCTAAGTAATTTTCCTTTTATAGGTCATTGAGCTTGAGGTAAAGCATGTTATTTAGACTTTTTAAATCTTCCTATGGGGCTTCAGGAAAATAAAATCAAGCGATTGCTTCTTTTTTCTAACTTTGAAAGATAGATAAGATACTATCAGTAAATAAGAGATGTTCTAAATCAATTAATGAAATTTCAAATCCAAGTGCGTGTTGGTGGAGCTACAATGACTATTCTTAAAGAACCATCTCTCCAACCCTGAGGTTGGATCAGCTTGTTAGGCATCTAGAGATTTTCAGCTAAGGAATTGAAGGTCGTCAATTTGAAGACTATCAATTATGTGCAAACTATTCTGAATTAAAGTCATTTGCACAAACCAAATGACTTGACTAAACTAGTTCATGCGATTTATAAGATGTTTTATGGATTTATAAGTAGTCAAGTCTCAACACTTGTCGTCTGAATTATTGAATAACAAATAAAAAATATTAAATTCTCCTATTATTCTTCAAACAGAAAAGCTACCAAATGTGAATGGGTTATAGGATCCATTACCATAGGCAACAAAAGAAAGGGGGAATTTCTATAAAATATTTCGTAATCTTTCATTCATAATATGCATAGTATGTTTGAAAATTTTCCGTCATCCTTGTATTTCTTAAATAATTTAGTAATTTAAGAAAGGTACTCAAATGCCACAACCATCGATAGATAAAGGGATAATTATTCAAAAAGTTCAAAACCATTTAATTCGGTCAATTAAATTATAAACCTTTTGATGATTTGCCAATACAATCCTTTTGCCCAATTTTTGTTGGCAATCACTTATGTAGACACCAATTGTCCTACATGCACAGTTGGCATTGAAGTGGATAATTTTTTTTTTATTTTTCTGAATTTTTTTTGTATTTTTGGATTTTATTCTTCACTTTCTTTTTTTTCTTCCACCTCCACCAATCGCTAAGCCTTGACGATGTCCACAAGGTCAAGCCTAGCCCAAGGATGGGAAGGCTGACCCTCATCGGCCCTTGCATGTGGCCGGACAATGTCCATGGAAGAAAAAAGGAAAAGAAAAAAAAAAGAAAAAAAAGAAAAATTTAAAAGTAATTTAAAAAAAAATCATCCACGTCAATAGCGGTTGTGCCAACGACCGACAGCCACGTTAGTCATTGCTAGCAAAAGTTGATCGAAATAACTATATTGACAAATTGTCAAAAGGTTTATGACTCAATTGGCCAAATTAAAATGTTTAGGACAAAGTTAGTATATGTACAATAAGTTTATGACTTTTTTTGCAATTTTCCGAAGGATAATAGAGGAGAGTATGCTATTGTTACATCATAAATAGAGTTTCAATAAATCATTTTACAACAATAAAAAAATCCGATCCTCTTGGGTTGGGTCGAGTAGGTGATACTTAGACAATTCATGTGCACGCTAGAATACATCGTTTAAATTGTCTTTGTAGAGAATGCCGGACCTTATTAAGATGAAACAACTTGCTTATAATCTCTCTTATAGTCTTGACGATTACTATAAGTATTATAATTTGGGCCAAAATTTTGGTAAGGGGGTCCAATTGGCCCAGCATGATCTACGCCGTTCTTTGTTGGATTTGCCCATAACATGCCGCGTGGAAATAAACCGTGCGATCAAGGTCGCCTTTTTTTTTTTCTCAACATCATCCACTAGTAAGGAAAATTTGTTCTTAAATGAAATTTGGGTTGAGAGAGTCATTTGCAAATGAAAAAATGTTTTTGCTTTGCTTATGGTGGAAATAAAAGAAAGTTAAACAGAGAGATCCCCATCCCTAAAATTGCAATCCTTGATGGATGAGTTTGAAGATGCTTTCCCAATGGATTTGCCACCTGGATTGCTTCCCATAAGAGGAATTAAGCATTCGATCGATTTGATTACTAGTACTTTTTTAACAAAGGTGCTTATTAATGCAATGCAAAGGAAACTAAGGTAGTGCAACGGACTTGCTACAGGATATGTATGGGAAAACTTGAGTCCTTATTTTACTCCAGCCCTACTCATGCCAAAGAAAGATGGTTCCTTCAAAATGTGTGTTGACAACTAAGTCATTAGAAAACATCACGATCAGTATAGGTCACTCATGTCAACCAAAAAAAAAAAAAGTATAGGTACCCCATACTTAGACTTGACAACATGTTCGATAAGCTGCATGGATCGATAGTATTCTCTAAAATCGATCTGAGTGGTTACCATTAGATCCAAATGAGAGGAGGTGAATGGATAATGGATTTCAAAACTAAATGTTTATAAATGGCTAGTCAATTAATTTGGTTTGTTGAATGCCCTTAGCATATTTATGAGACTCATGAATGAGATCCTTCGTTCCTTTAATGGTTGATTTGTTATTATTAATATCAACAGCATTCTAATTTATAGTAGGAACGAGGAGGAGCAGGTATCTCATTTAAGATAGGTCTTTGAAGTCTTGAAAAAGCATAAACTCTATGCAAAATTGGAGAAATGCAGGTTCCTTTCAACGAGCATCATATTCTTGGGTTATGTAGTTTCCAAGGATGAGATCCCTGTCTATCAGTCCAAAGTGGAAGCAATCGAGAATTAGCTTATTCCGAAATCGATTTATGATGAAAAAATTATAGCTAAAGATCTAGATTCTCGCCCATCATCAACAACTGCAAATATGGAGTTCATGTTGGTTATTCGATGTAGAATTTCTCTTTAAAGGAAACAAACTTTGTACATCAAAGAGTTCCTTTAGAGAGCTATTAGTTCAAAAGCTCATGGTAAAGGATTGGCAAGCCACTTTGGAATTAACAAAACTCTTGAAATCCTTCGAACGCAATTTTTTTGGCTGAACATGAGTATAGATGTACATGCAATCATTTATAGATGTTCAACGTGCCAAAAGGCAAAAAGTCGTTTCTATCGAGGGATTTATATTCCACTTTGAGTTTCAACACAATCCTAGGAAGATGTGTGTATAAATTTTATTGTAGCACTCCAAAGAACTCAAAGGAAGAAAGGTGTCTTCTAGTGCTTGTTGATAGATTTTCAAATATGGCATATTTCATTATGTGTCATAAGACGGATGATGCCTCTCACATGCCCAAGCTATATTTCAAAGGGAATATTCATCTATATAGGATTACCAAGACCATTATGATGGATAAAGATTCCAAATTCTTGAGTTACCTTTGGAAGACTCTATAGAGAATGCTTGGCCCTAAACTACTATTCAATGTAACTTGTCATAAATGGTCAAACTGAGGTAACAAACCGCACCCTTGTTACTCTCTTTCAAGTTTTGAGTAAGACTTTGAAAGATTGGGACTTAAAGCTTGTCAATGCAGAATTTGCTTATAATTGATCGCCAAGTTTCATCACTGGTCATTCACCTTTTAAAATTGCATAATGAACCAACCCTCTCACACCTATCAACTTGATTCTCATTCCATCCAACTCACAAGTCAACTATGAAGCTGAAGAGAAAGCTAAAGTGATGAAGACACTTCATGAGCGGATTCAATCCAAGATCGAAAAAGTAAATGAGTCCTACAAAAAGAAAGCAAACAAGCATAGGAGAAAGGCTTAGTTTTAACTAGGTAATTTTGTGTATACACTTGAGAAAAGAGAGGATTCCATCTTAACAAAAAAACAAGCTCATGCCTAGAGCTAATGGCCCATTTAAAGTACTTGAGAGAATCGACGACAATGCATACGGGTTGATCTCCTAGGAGAATATGGCATCTCGACAACTTTCAATGGGGGAGACTTTTCTCCTTATTTCGAAAATGAGGCCAAGTCTCAATCAATCCAGGGAGGTTGATGCGAGAGACTCCAGTTTTATCGATGAATGTTCAAGCTCAACTTGGTTCTCGTCGATTGATCAACTCAATCCTTGTTCCTGCAAGTAAAGGCTAATTTCAGCACAATATGATTTGATAATTCAAGTTTGAAGATGTCAGTTATGCGTGCTAGTTGTCAACTTGCAAGACTAATTGTCAAATTCATGGTTATTGATCGATTATCAAAATATCAATTTACAAGTTTATTATTGACTTTGAATTTGAAGCTGCTACTCGACTACCTAATTATTAGAGGTTGTTTTAATCGACTTCCATGGCTATTTGTCAATCTTCCCAAACGACTATTTGACTTCCCAGAGCCATGGGCGAATTTGGACAAGTCAAGCCACAATGCATCTAATCTTAGTTAAATGCATTTAGTCTTAATTATCGAGCACCCTAATTCTTAGTTTTATGAGTCTTTATTATGATGTTAGTTTTAAGAGTCTTAATTATGGAAAACACCAGCAAAGACTGTCTGGGCTTATTTTATTCTGCTAAAAGAAAACTAGCTGCGGCAGTGTTTGGATATTTTAGTTTACCTTAGTCGTGTTAGTGAATAGTCGTGTTAGTGAACGCATAAATATTCTTAAAAAAGAAAGAAATAAAAGACAAAAAAGAAAGGAAGCTAAGAAAATATCATAAATTTATTTTTATTAAAATGAAAAAGTGGGGTAAACCAATTCTACGGAATTAATTATTTTGGTATCTAGGATTCCAAGAATCACTTTCTTTTGTTTAGCAAAATTACTTCAACCGCTCGAATGCCTCTTGACACCGATCCGTCCACTCCCACGGCCTTTCTTTCTTCAGCATGTCCGTGAGTGGCACGGTGAGGCGAGAATACTCCTGAATGAAGCGCCGATAATAGTTCGTGAGACCGAGAAAGGATCTCAGCTCAGTCACCCTGGATGGTGGCTCCCAATCAACAATGGCACGGATCTTGGCCGTGTCCATGCGCACACGTCCGCCCCCGACGATGTGCCCCAAGAACGGGATCTCTTTTTGTGCGAAGGCACATTTCTCTCGTTTCACATACAAGTCGTTTTCCCGAAGGGTCCGAAAAACTCGACTCAAATGTTCAACATGCTCATCAAGCGTCTGGCTATATATTACTATATCATCAAGATAAACTACAACGAACCGATCAAGGAACGGATGCAGTACCTTGTTCATGAGTGTGCAAAACGTAGCCGGCGCATTAGTCAAGCCGAATGGCATGATGAGGAACTCGAATGATCCATAGCAGGTCACACATGCTGTCTTCAACTCATCCCCCTCGGCAATTTGCACTTGATAGTATCTCGATCGAAGGTCGAGCTTAGAGAACCATCGGGCTTCTCCGAGCTGATCAAACAAGTCAGCAATAAGGGGAATCGGGTACTTATTCTTGACGGTCAGCTTGTTCAATGCCCGATAATCAATACACATACGGAGGGATCCGTCATGCTTCTTTTGGAACAACACCGGGGCACCGAACGGGGCCTTAGATGGTCGAACATACCCAGCATCGAGCAGCTCTTTGAGCTGTTTCCTCAATTCCTCCAATTCAGGCGGGGCCATGCGATAGGGAGCCATGGCTGGCGATCGAGCATCGGGCACCAGCTCAATCCGATGGTCGACCTCTCTCCGAGGAGCCGGTTCTTATGCTGCCCGACTTCTCCAAACCATATGAGGTAGAGACCGATGCTTCTGATTTTGCCATCGGTGGTGTCTTGATGCAGGAAGGTCATCTGGTGGCCTTCGAGTCCCGAAAGTTGAATGATGCGGAGCAACGATACACGGTCCAAGAGAAAGAAATGACCGCAATGGTGCACTGCCTTCGCACATGGAGACACTATCTCTTGGGGTCTCGGTTCGTCGTAAGGACCGACAATGTGGCTACGAGCTACTTCCAAACTCAGAAGAAGCTTAGCCCGAAACAAGCTCGGTAGCAAGACTTCCTGGCTGAGTTTGATTATGCGATGGAATACAAGCCCAGAAAGTCCAATTTCGTGGCCGACGCCTTAAGCAAGAAGTTCGAATTAGCCAATGTGGTGAGCAGGCCCGATTGTCCGTGGGTTGATCGTATCAAGGAGGGGCTGAAGCATGATCAAACAGCCCAAGAATCCGCCCGAGAGGGCTTGACGAGGATATTTTAGCTTGAGGATGACCTCCTCTACACCAAAGGACGGCGACTTTATATGCCACTCCATGGGAAACTTCGAAGGGAAATCCTAAAAGAGTGCCACGACTCCAAATGGGCGGGACATCCGGGAATCCACCGCACTATGGCGCTCGTTGAGGATCAATACTATTGGCCGCACATGAGGGATGATGTGGAGACATATGTGCGGACATGTCTTGTTTGCCAGCAAGACAAGATAGAGCAACGGTCCCCTGCAGGACTCCTTGAGCCGTTGCCTATCCCGGAACGTCCATGGGAGAGTGTCTCCATGGACTTCATCGTGAATTTGCCCAAATCTAAAGGGTGCCGTGCTCTCATGGTCGTGGTAGATCGCCTCTCCAAATATGCGACGTTCGTGCCAACAACAAAAGAATGCCCAGCCGAGGAAGCCGCCAAGCTGTTCCTCAAACACGTCGTCAAATATTGGGGCGTCCCACGCACGATCGTGAGCGATCGCGACCCTCGGTTTACCGGACAGTTTTGGACCGAGCTCTTCAAATTGCTGGGGCGAATCTCAACCTATCCACCAGCATGCATCCACAAACAGACGGTCAGACCGAGTGGGTAAATGGGTTGCTGGAACTCTACCTTCGGCACTATGTGAGCAACACGCAAGCAAACTAGGCGCAGTTGATTGACGTGGCCCAATTTTCTTACAATTTGCAACGGAGCGAGTCCACAAATCAAAGCCCGTTCGAGATCGTGACCGGACAGCAGCCGCTCACACCGAGCGCACTCGCTTCGGGGTACCAAGGTAGCAACCCGTCCGCATATAAGCTCGCTAAAGAATGGGGTGAACAGGCGGATTTGGCTCGGGCGTGTCTGAATAAGGCCGAGAAACGCACAAAGAAATGGGCTGATAAAAAGCGACGGCATGTCGAGTTTCAAGTCGGGGACTTGGTGCTAGCCAAATTGCACCTCGTCCTCCGATATAAAAACGTGAACAAGGGGCTGATCCGTCGCTATGAAGGCCCTTTTTGGGTGATACAGCGGATTGGAAAGGTGGCGTACAAGCTGGACTTACCGCCCAAGTTCAGGCTACACCCCGTGTTCCACGTAAGCATGTTGAAACCATTCCATGGGGACGAGGATGATCCGGATCAGAGCACATCACAACGAGCGCCCCTTGGGGAGAAGACCTCCTATGATCGAGATGTCGAGTACATCATGGCCGATCGGATCATACGGAAGAGATATCGGGCACCAAGGAAGGAATACCTCATCCGGTGGAGAGGCCTTCCCGAGAGTGAAGCAAGCTGGGAACCCTCCGAGGCTCTGTGGCAATTCAAGGGACACATCGAAGCCTTCCATGCCACGGACGCGACGAGGGCGACGCCAGATTAGGTGGGGGAGAATGACACGGCCCACGGACAAAGCATGATCCAAGATCGTCCATGACAGGCCGTGCCACGTACAAGGGGCTGCCCGGAGGCAGTCCACGAACGACCCATGAGCAGAACGAGCGGAAGGCCCATGCGCAGCCCATAAGCGACCCGTGAGCGATGTTCGAGCAACCCATGACGGTTCAGCTGGTCGCGTGTCAGACGGACCTGCAACCCTGATCTTGCTTCTGACACACGCCCATGGTCTGCCCAAGGCTTGACGCACACGACCCATGGGCTTCCCAAGGGCCTGCCGGGTGCAGACCACTGAGTAGCCTTCGAGTAGCCTGTTGTATGGCTTGTAATGATTATACAGATTCAAAATGGACCGTTGGATTGGAGGGATGATCCACGGCTGAGATGCGACCCGCTCTTGTATAAATAGGGATCCCTCTTCCACTTTGTAATCAGTTTGTTCACAAGCAATATACACTCTCTTTGCCCATTCGGTTCTTGTGTTTGAGCGTGTGTGTGTGCTTAAGGCTGACTTGGGATCACCGATCCTAAGGCCGCGCGGTGTTTGATCGACCGAAAAAGATCGACCCGTGACAAGTGGTCTAAAGCGTAATCTCATTCATGTAACAGACAAGACTTGAATCTAATGAATACATGAGATTTCCTCAAGTGAGTGACCATATTTAGATTCTCTATCCGTGTTTCTTGGTGGTGAATCAAGAAGTGATTTATCCTTGTCTGGGGGGTTCCCTTTGGGCCTTAGTGATGAACTTCTCTTATTCTAAAGTCCTTTATCCTTGACTAGCGACTTGCTTTTATGCCTTGGTAGTGAATTTCATCTATCCAAAGTCCTTTATCCTTGATTGGTGATATTCCTTTAAGCTTTGGTGATGAATTTCATCTGTCCTGATTCATTATCTTTGGCTTGTGGCGTGTCCTCTATGCCTTGGTACCAATTATTATTTATCAAAAATCCTATTATCATTCAAAAAACAATCCCATCATGCACACGCATTGAAAGGGTACCATAGTTTCTATAAGCCGTTTGACAAGCATCTTGCAGTTGTAGCACCTCAATACTTACCAAAGATTTCAAATACCATCCATCCAGTTTTAAAATGTTGCTGTTTTAGAACATATTTCACTAGGCATAAAAGTCTCGGCGCTTTACAGCAGAGTCACATTACTTTTTCCTTTTCTTTTCTTTTTTTTTTTCGGTCGAAAGAATCAAGTTGCTATGCAACTACATTTTAGGCGCAGTAATACGAAGCAGACTCTAAATACTATTTCTTTTGCCCATAATTGAGCTTGAGGTAATGCAAGTTATCTAGACTTTTGACTCTTTATAAGGAACAACAGATTTGAATCCACTCTACAATAACTATTCTGAAAGAACTATCTCTCAAACTGAATACCCTTTAACCCCATATTAGAAATGGTTGATTAGAGCGTTGGGGCTTTTTCCAGCTAAGTAACCAGAGGTCATTCGATTGAATGCCACCAATTTTGTGCAAACTACTCTCGATTAGAGCATGTTTTACTGATCTCCGAGTAGCCAGGTCATTACACCTATTCCCAAGGTAAAAATATAAAAAGACGAATACTAGTATGTTCCAACCACAAAATTTACCAAGTCTAATTGGGTTCTAGGATCCATTACAGCAGCCAACAAGTACAAAGGCGGAATTTCTGCGAAACATTTCCTAAACTCTCCTTCATAACATGCACGATAGGTTTGAAAATTCCTATCATCTGCACATACGTTAAACAATTTACTAATTCACATCAAATATTGAAATGTGGATGACACTGGAGATTATGCAAATGGTTGTCATAAAAAGTTTCAACAAATGATTCTATAATATAAAATAAAAATAAAAACATTCTGATTGTCTTGGGTCCTGGACAATCCATCCTTCACATGTAAGCTCATACGACACATGAAGAACGTGGAAATTTGACCTTCCAGAGTAGGATTCATTTGTGCTTGCGGAGATCAATAGCAACATTATTTGTAGTAGCATTATCTTAACTAATAGGAAAAATAATTCCAGCAATGCTGAATTTTTTAAAATTTTTATTCTTCACGGATGTGGCAATAACAGACCTAATATGCGGATAAAGAAGCATGTAAACTAAAAACACCGAGTTTGAGAATTTGGATGAAAACGGGTCGTGCCCGGGATCTACCCGGCCCATTTGCCACCTCTAGTAGGAATCTCAGACCATCTCTCGGAATTTTCTGCTCAACATCTTCCACAGCATTCAGGCAGGACCTCAAACTTTGAACAATTTACCAATCTGGATCTAAATTTATTATATGAATTCCGATTCGATCCTAAGCTTTCTAATTATTTCAATGTAATTGAAACAATTTGACAAGAATTTCAATGTAATCCTCTTAATAAAGAAAGTTGCTAAGGTTGCCTATTTTGTCATCATCGGCTTTTCAACATCACATGGCTATTGATAAGACGTGGACAATTTTAGACAAAATGGCACCATTTTTCTTAATTTCTGATTTTTTTTTTTTTTGTCATCTAAATAGGAACACAAATTTTCTACAGAAATGAAGGTGGAGCATGACTCGCCACTCTCGATCACAACCTCCACCACAAAACGCAGTCATTCATGCCTTCGCCTCTGCCGCTAGACTGCCTCTCAAAGAGCTAAATACTCCTCCATGCTCGTCAAGTTTGTGACCATCTAAATCTCGACGAGCTTGAGCCTCCAAATCTCAACCTACTTGCTTGGCAACTGCTCCTCCATGGCCATCGAGCTTTTGACCGTCGAGAGCGAGAGCAAGCTGACTCGGTCGGCCCGGATCCAGTTCGCTTGAGCCGGAAATATTGTACCACAAGCACATTCAGCTCATATGCAAAATGTAATTGCAGGCCCGCTCCTCCAACCTCAGCAGCAAGCACCTCCCACGGGACGAACACATTCAATTCAGGTTGGAGATGAAATAACCTCATTTTTAGAGAAATTGATTGTTAGACGTGATTTTGCGTTTTAGCTTTACTAATATGGATGACGATCATCTGTCCCGTCAACTGTCACGATTTGAGACAACTATTTCACATGCCCGCAGACAATTAGAGAAGCTGGAAGTCCACCCGGAAGAAAATGAAAAATAACATGGAAAGACAAAAAAACACAAAATTTCTGAATTTTTTTTTAAATAAAACAAAACAAAGTCATTTTGTCTAAAATTGCTCCCCAGCGTAGAAGTTCAGCTCTTATGAACGACAATCTGGGATGAGTTTGCAAAAATGTATCGAATATGTAAATGAAAATTTCATATCATTTCTCTTTCCTAATGTCACTGTCTTCCTCAAACTACATGAAATGGCAGCTTCTTTTTTTCGGAACAGCATTTATTCTAACTCGAAACCAAAACTGCCATAGCATCCCAAGGGTGATATGCATTGAGTAGAGATCGAATTTGATGGCAGACGGTATCGCATAAATCAGACGGTGTTAATTGAACCAATATGTCAGCAATTTCAACTGAAAATTGACGAGTAAGATTATCTTAAAATTGCCCACAAAAATTTAGAATTATATCAAAACAATGTAAAAATTTAAAGAAAAGGTTGAAATCCATTTAGGACTGAATCCATAGTTTTTGCGAAATTAACATTTGCCATTATATTACTGCATTGGGCATTATTAACATTTAACATCAACCAAAATTTTCTTAAACCCAGACAAAGCACCTACAAATATCATCTCCTCCCATCATCATCTCCAACTCGTCTCAGCCATCATCGTCGAGTTCATGTAATCTCTAACCTCCCTCGCAATCACCCCTCTCATCACCTCCCAAAACCCCTCCTCCGGCAACCCTTTATCCTCCCGCCGCCCCTCCGGCGCCGCCGCCGCCGCCCCCGGCGGAGCAAGAGTCAATGCAGTGAATGGCCCGTCCTCGTCCTCGATGTCCACACGACAACCGCTCACCGACATATGGTCGTTACGATGATCGTTCCCGTGATTTGCCCCGTCGTCCTTCTGCTGCGCGGAGGCCCTTCTCTTGAGAGTGGAGTTCCAGTGGTTCTTGACGGCGTTGTCGGTCCTGCCGGGGAGCAGCCGGGCGATGGTGGCCCACCGGTTGCCGTAAACCGCGTGCGCTGCGAGGATGGCGTCGTCCTCGGCGGCGGAGAAGGGGCGGTGCTTGACGGCGGGGCTGAGCTGGTTGCACCACCGGAGCCTGCAGGACTTCCCGGAGCGGCCCTCGATGTGGCGGCTGATGAGGGACCAGTTCCGGGGCCCGTACCGCTCCACGAGCCCGGTAAGGACGCGGTCCTCCTCGGCGCTCCACGGGCCCTTGACCCGGTCGGTTTTGCGGGCGGAGGAGGCCGGGTTCCTGCGGGAGGACGAATCGGAGGAGGACGAGTCGGAGGAGGAGGAGGAACATGCAGGAGACGACCGCCTATACGTCGTATCCATGTCGGAGAAAGCTTCTTCTGCTTCTTCTGCTTCTTCTTCGTGTGGTTCTTGAAGTGAGGCTTGCGCTTATATATGCACGAAAGAGAGAGAGATTGAGAAAGAGAAAAGAAGGGGAAGGGAAAGCGAACGGCGCCCGCGGGGGGAGAGAGCTGTTTCCAGGAAACTGGGTCGTGTAAAGTGGGTGGAGGGAGGGATGGTAGCTAAGAACGAGATGGATTTTAATTGAGATTAATTATTTGGATCGTGACTTACTTTCTGGGAGACAGCTTGACAACGCAGCCATCGATGCGATGCTGCTTGCGAACGGCCAATTAGGGTTTCCCATCATCGATTAAGATATGGGTTTGTATATTTCGAATTATATTTACTGTGTGATATATTTACTTCAACTTTTTATTGTGACATCGAAACTTCCAAATTATACTTACCATGACATATTTATCTTAAATTTTTTTATGATTATTTGTATTTATGTGACACATTTATTTTCTGTTAAATTTCGTTAGATTATTTTTAAGCAAAAATTTCATTTTTTTTTATTTCATTCAAATTATATGGACACCATTCAACACCGTTTGCCTCCTGATGTAAATCTGGACAGATTTTTAACAATGATTATTGACATAATGTTAATAGAGAATAAATGTATCATTCAAGTAAAAGTTTAGGATTTTAGTGTCACGAAAAAAAGTTTAAGGTAAATGTGTATTAGTGAGTATAATTTGTAATTTTTTCATGACTTTTTCCCTATAATAAACTAATAAAATACTTCTATATGAGTATTTGTTAAAAATTCAGATAAAGAAAGTTCGTCATTTTTTTAGTGCAACATGTTTCACGTATTATGCATAATCAATGCATTCGATATCAGAGCATTGCCTTCTTAAACTCTCTATTTATTTTATGAAAAATGAATGATTTGGAAAACAGGTCCCTAAAAAATTATCACTTGTTTTGCTTATAAAAAAAATAATAAATGAAATTTTTTTTCACCCTCTATGAAAATATGTAAACATAAATTATTGTCAAAAATGAAAATTTCTGTCATTGACTAATTATTTCAAGAGACAAAAAAGTGTTCAATTTTAGGAAAATATTTTTCAAATTGTTCATTTTTCGCAAAACAAATAGAACCTAAATATAATTATCAACTGCCTTTGATGTACTTGTTAACAATATCCACTCATAAAATGAATCTAAAAAAGAAGAGGATTTTTAAGGGTATGATGTTCCATAATTGCGTGTACGACGGTTAATAGGGCAAGTGGTATGATCATGATATATTGTTATTAATTGATGAGTGGAGTTAACCTTTGAAATTGGGTAAATAAGTATTTATTTTTTAATCCAAAAGTTTACATTTTAAGAAAGCAAGTTGAAAAGTGTAGACATAGCCATCTTTTCATTCATTAAATGGTTTGAACTAATCAATGGGGAAATCGTTTTCCGACTAACGTTTAAATTTTGAAGAAAACAAACCAGACAAATATGCAGGGTTAGAATTTCCTCCATCACCTCAAATTAAGTTTTTTTTTTGTTGTTGCCATTGCAAACATGTAGGTTACCCACATTCACATTCTTAATCAAGTTCATAAATATGTAATGTCCAAATTTATAATCCATGAATTCAAAAATTTACGAATGAAAGAAAAAAAAGGGCCTATCTCAAGTACTTTTATTATCACATTAAGTCTGGTTCATTTTGAGTCAAATGCCTAATCTTTTGGCATTTTTAGCTTCCAAATCATTTTGTAATTTACTTATAATTGTGTTAATGATTCAATTTATTTCGCGAAAAATAAATGCTTATATCGTTTGAAATAATTGTTAATGAAAATTTTTTCTATTATCAACAATAATTTTAATTCAAATACTTTGGTGAACGATAAAACTATTTATTTATTTATTTATTGATGTAAATTATTAATTTTTAGGACGCATTTCAAGGAAAAAGGACATTCTTTTACAGAAAAGAGGAAAGTAGTGGTGTGTAATCATTCTAGGTGTGGCACTGCTTATAAGGAAGGGGTTAAAATAAGACATGTTGGCAACAAACAAGAAGGCAAAGAAGGCACCAGGGCAAAGCTGTCCTGCACCACGCCACACAACTGCACGCAACCTTCGGACAAACGACAAATCCCAAAACACGAATTCAAACGGCGAGGGTGGGGACCCGCCGCCTCCCCCCGTCCCTTCCTTTTTGACTCGCTTTCCGCAGTCAGTCTTACAGCTGGAGGCGGTCCAAATCCGGGCCGTCCCCTGCCCTCGCTCCCAATCAAACGGCTCAGGCCAACCGTCCCCGAAAACGACCGGAAAAGAAACCTCCTCCTCTTGTTGCTTTTCTCCTCCTTTGGTTCTTTCTTTTGGGAACTCACTTAGCATGGCCAATTTTTATTTTATTTTTTTTCAGCAGCATGTTATGAATAGATCCGATCATAGGATGGCGGCCCAACATGCTCGAGCCACATTGGTCTCAGGGTCTCTTTTGGATGAGCTTGGACGATGCTTTTAGATCATAAAGTCCGACTCTTAAGCTTATGATAGTTTAGCCTGTCGATTTAATACACAGAATTCTTGTTCTTGTAATGTGTGGGATTAGGCAACACTTCAGCCCCGGTCTATCCTGGATTGAAACCCCCATTTGTTAAGCAATCAAATAAGGAAATATTGTGAGGAAGAGGTATTTTGGAATTCAATCATTTTCTCATTAAATATGATAAATAAATGTTTTGGAAAATCAACAAAACTTCACAAGTGGATCCATCCATCCATTGTTCCATCCATTGTTGACTTCAGTGATTGGTGAAAGATGAAATAATTATAATAAGATCGTGCTAGAAAATTATGATTCGACTGTTGATGTCTGCCACATAAATATTTTATATCTTTTATCTTTTTGTTCGCTATCTTTCGTTATATCTTTACTAATTATCTCTTTTTGGGAATAATATTTGAGATTTGACAATCCGATGATTTGACATAAATATATACAAATTGAATGCAATGTTTCGAGAACACCTAAATGTAACCCACCTAGTCTATTACCATTCTTCAACATGGACGTCCTCGTTTCAACCCAATTCCACGTAGGATGGGCCCCGCTCCCAGCCTGGAAGAATCTCCGTGTGAACGTGAGTTTTGGTTTTGGTTTTGGTTTGGTTTGGTTTTTGCCTTAAATTATAGTCGAATTCCCCATCGACCGGCACTTGTCTGGGAGGGGAAAAACGGAGAGAATGAAAGTTTGGATGGACAAAACAGGGACAGATTTTGAAATTCTTGACGAGAATAGAAAACTTGAAAAATCGAAACCATATTTTCATCACTCCTAAAAATAATTAAGCATAAATTATTATCAATGATGAAAATATTTTTCATTAACTACTTTTTCTAAGCAATATAATAAATCATTTTCTGGAACCTTGAGTTTTTTATAAAACAAACGTACCCATAAAGTGCTTCATTTTGTGAAAAATAAATAATTTGAAAAACATTTTTGTAAAAATAATCATTTGTATTATTTACAAAAATGAACAAATGAAAAATATTTTCATGGTCTACAAAAATATTTAAATATAAATTGTTGCCCATAATAAAATATTATTCATTAACTTATTATCTTAAGTGATATATGTGATCATCTTTAAGAAAAATTGTTTTCCAAATTATTTATCGCTCACGAAACAAACTAAGTATTAAATTTGTGGCACTCCTAAATTTCTTCCTCTTGCATGTCCCAAACAAAAAAATGAAGCCTCATGTTACGTCCACATTACCTACAAATTCATTTGCATCAAAATACAATTGGTATGTGAAGTTTCTTCCCTCCATTTGCGGGACGACCCTATCAAGAGTTAGTCACATCGGTTACATTAAAACCACAGTCTAATATATTTGAGCTCATCTTCATAATTACTCAACCTCAAATCACTTGATTTGAGGTTGAACTTAGAGTGCAGAGTGCTTCACTATCTTCTCAAGTTATGTTGATAGTTCAAGCTCACGAATACTCATAGCTTGCACAAACCTATTTAAATTTCTATTATTATTATTTTTTTCCAAATAACATCGTATAGTTATAAAAGTCGACATATAAATCCTTTGATTACATATATAACTTGCATTTATAAGAACTCGGGAAATAAATGTCTAAGCTAGAAAGCTCGACATCAAGTTCATTTATGATTTGATGGTAGTCAAGACGAGATCAGATACCTCGACTTTTCTTCGGAGTAGGGCTAGAGTAGGAATCTAAGGAAATGAGAAGCATATGGCTATGAGCAACTTGCTAGGAGACGACCTTATCATCATCTTGGCATACTATCCTTGAAGTGACCAGGCACTGCAAATGCCAGCTAAGGCAACTCCTCCTTACACTATTAAACTTATATTTATCGTACTTAGTATTCTTGCGAACCCTAATCTTTCATTTTCCAAATATTTTTCTTCTCTTTTGCTTTTGGGTCTCCGATCTTTGAAATTGTTTGTTTAATTTAGGGAAGAAGATCGGCCATAGATACGGACATCGAGTGCCACCACAGCTGGTCAGACCGCAGTGCACGAAAGTCTTCATTTGTTGCCCAAGCCCAATAGTCAACGGCGGATGCCAGCTCATCGTTGCATCGTCGCCGTCGGTTTGGATTTCGATCTCTCGTGATGCCGGATGGAGACTGACTGACGTGAAGCTTCGTGTGTAGGGGAGGAGGCATGGCGATATAAACAATGTTTGGAGCTCAAGTTTTCAATCATCATTAACTGAAATCTCTAACTAAGTCTTATAATTTTGAATCTTGGACATTTTTCAAATTGAGCATGTGAGGGTAGAGAGTCCATGTTTTCCCCGTGTTCCAACAATTTAATGGTTTTATACTAATTCCTCCTCCTTGGTATTTTTACTATTTTTCGTAATACATTAGGGTTTCTGAAAATAAATGAATAAATCGGATATGGGGAGCAACTAGCACGGTTTCCTTCCAACCCATTGGCCGGTTGGGTTGGTGGTGCTGTAGGATCTCCCCTGCCCCGAGAGCCAAAAAAATTACTAGGCGCACCGTCAGGTGATATGGATCTCATCCAGGATTCAGATGAATCGACGATGGACGTGAGTCGGGACCGGAGGAAGTCGTTTAAATTTTGGCTCTTTCTTTGGTGCCTGTCTGGTCAAAGTCAAACCCTACAAGTTGGGTTATCTAGTTGGCTTTGCCAGTTCTTGTCTGTCTCATGTTTGTCTTTTCTCGTTCAAAGCCAACAAACATATGAAACCGTGAGCAGGAAACAGTGCATTCGTGCGCACAGAGTTAAAAATCCATGTCTTCAAAACGTTATTAGTTTAATAACAAAAATAATTTTTAATATGATGTCCAATTATGATTAGCTTACTAACGGAATGTGATCTAGGACACGATGGGAGTTTGCCTACCTCGATAGGAAAGAGATCACCGGAGTATAGCTCAAGATTGCATTTTCGAGTGGACTATAGCCAGACAGAAATAGGGTAGTGGAAGAATTTTGTTCGATTCCTATTATACGCGATGTCGCGAAAAAGGCTGATTCACATCTTAATCAAGAAAAAACCTTTTTCGTTTTTTAATATTGGTGTTTCCTTCTATTCGAATCTTTTTTTAGAAGCTATTAAATCGACGTGATCAACTATAGGTGTAGTCCTTTATTGGCATATAAATAGGGTTAGGAGAGGCCCCTAGAAATGGGGGGAAAGAAAAGGGAGGGGGTGATAAGGTCCCTTTTTTTTTTTTCACTTCGAATCGAATTCAAAACCGGCCTGGCGCTGCTGGATGCTTCTAATCAATAGAATAGGAAGAGGAGCCAAAAATCAAAACACCAAAAGTAACAACTATCAAGATATGCATAGTGATTCGATCTTTTGATCACACATTTTTGAAAAATCATTTTTTGGAGCTTCTGCCTTATGCACGGAAGATTGGATTGCCTAAATCACGAGTATTATATATTGTGTTACGATCGCCTCATATTGATAAAAAGTCTAGAGAATTAATTTACAACTCAAAATAGCGGGCAAAATGGCACTAAAAAATACCAAAAAAAAAAAAATACTATATGGCGCTCACTTTAATATCAATTTTTTTTTAGATTACTTAAGTGCTAATTTTTAAAAAAATAATAATTACTCAATTACCAACTCTAATTTCAATCGCTGAAAATTTCGACGTGATCATATTTTATTAATTTCTCAGATTGACATAGCTCACTAGGATGCCTAGTCAACATATGCCCCTAAATTACGTTGTCTACATTGTTTGCCCTAAAATATAAACCCTAAATTGCAAATTGAAAAAAATTCCCCAATTCAAAACCCTAACGACCAATTCAACCTAAAATCGAAACCATAATTGGTTTGCCCTAAAACTAACAGTTCAATCTCCCAAATGGATGTTGGGGAGGCTCTAAACACATTGAATGAGTTGCTTAAACGAGTGCGGGCCACTTCGAGCTTTCCCAGCCGAGAAGTAGATCGAAACGGAGCGATGGCGACTGTAATGAGAATCGGTGAAGATGGACGATGTTTTGTGACCGTCAATTATTCAATCGGTAAACGGGTCCTCGTGGCATCATCACTGACGATACGAAGCCAATGAAGGAAAGTTGTTCTAGGATGACGAATGGCAACAGTTGGTAGTGGCTTTGGTGGCTTGAAAGCAGTGAGGAAAGTTGTCATTGGTGGTCGATGCCAATGAACGAGCTTCGAGTGAACTCCATACTCTTCAAGCCTTCTTTGTTGGAAAACAAAGCAGAATCAGGACGAACTAACCACGGCTTTGCCAGTGACCAGCAAGGTTGGTGAACAACAAGCGGCTTCGATCTATGGTCGACTTGAGATATTGGCGATTGATTAATAGTGGCCGCCTATGTCTCTGCTCATGCTTGGTTGGGTGATGCCTTCGAGGAAATGGCCAATGTGACATGGTGATTGATGGTGGCCGTGCATGGGACGACGATGGCTGTGTGTGGGTTGGCGGTGGTTGCGAGTTTTTTCTCTATGGAGGGGCGGTGATGGATGGCGGGTAGTGGTGTCCTTTGGGGGTAGAGGTGTCAAAATGGGTCATTGACCCATTTATGGACCATATATGTTTAAATGAGTCATTAATGGGTCAAGCTTATTTGCCAATGCACCCATAATGAGTTTTAAAAACAAAAAAAAAAAACTAAAATATATGGGTCTTAAATGGATTTGAGAGCATACCCATTTATTAACCCATTTACAATTTCCCAATGCACCCATATTCCTTTCTTTTCTTTTTTTCTTTCTTCTTCCTCTGGTCACCGGCATGGCGATGGCCAGCGACTGGCCAAGCGAGCCTCGAGCTCGATGGTTTCGGGCAAGCTTGAGCTCATTGGATGTGGCGAGGTGGAGGCCTCGCCGACACTCGGTGATGCTCGAGCCTCACCAATCTAGCAAGACTTGAATTTGCCGGCGTCGAGCCACACCAAATCCGGCGAGGGCGACGTTCGACAAGGGGCGAGCTCGCTAGATCTAGCGAGGCGGAGGCCTCGCCGACGTTTGGGGAGGCTCGAGCCTCGCCAATCTAGCAAGACTCGAGGTCGCCAGCATCGGGCGAGGCTCATCTATGGCCGGTCGCCGACCATCGTCATGGCCGGCGGCCGGCCAAAGAAGAAGAAGAAGAAAAAATTGTATTTAAAAAATAAAAGAAAATTAATTAAAAATTTAATTTTAAAAAAATAAAAAATAATTCAAATTCAAAATTTTAAAATAATTATTTTAAAATTATAAAAAATTTCCATTAAATTTGTGTTGTATAAAACTATTTTAGCAATACTATTTTAAAATATATATATATATATATATATATATATATATAAGAAATAAGCTTGGAAGTATTTTAGTAATATAATCTTTTAAAAAAAATAGGAATAAGTTTTTCTAAATTTGGTTAAATATGAAAATACTTTATTAATATTGGTTGGGTCGGATATGGATTAGGTATGGGTCGAGTTGGGTATGGGTCGAAAAATTTACATTAGGCATAAATGGGTCATAAATAGGTTAATGGATTAATTTGGGTCGAACCATTAATGACCCGACCCAAACCTAACCCGACCCGACCCACCTGTTTAACAGCTCTATTCGGGGGTGAGCAAGTGATGGTAACAGTGAGCGTCTGACAATGGCATTTTTTTTGCTTGGGAGTTGGGAGTAGTGCAACATCGTTTTGGATTGGTTTTTTAAAAAGAAATACCAACTTCTATTAAATTTTAATTGAAAAGCCATGTAATATTTTTGGCCAGAACTTCTCACAAAAGGCACCCAATTATCATTTTTTTTTCCAATTTGGTATTAAATGAGCCAACAAAAGACTTTTAGCAATTCTAGTGTCCTTATGCCCAAAGTAGCAAACACACTAATTGAACCTATACTTTTAAATTTGAATAATATGACCATTAAAATTTCTAGTTTTATAGGTTCCGTTTCCTTTTTTGTGAAGACAAAGGTCCTCCTCTTGACCATGAAACTAAATGTTTATTGTGAAACTAAATGGGCATCTTGAATTAGAGATCTCAATTGCGAATTGCTCTCACTTATAACTGTGCTTTCTTTGTAGCATCAAATGTGCCAAGAGTTAGGGATGTGCAAAAGAAATGAGACGAACTAGGCCGAACTAATCGTTTCTAGGCAATTCCAATGGGAATTGGTTTGATTCCCAGTTCAACGTGTGGCGATAGAAAATGAAGAGTATTTGGGGGGAATTATATTTTGTATTGCTATGTATTAATTGTACATGTACACTGCTCTATTTATAATGTTAGAAAGAAAAGTGTATGATAGCAAAAAATGTACACCATTACATTTGCCCATTTTACCAAGCCAATCATAAGTTAACCAAATAAATTATTGATTAACTGAATCAATTAACTCATAATCAAAATCAGTATCTCCTATGATATTAAAGCATATTTTCAACACTCCCTCTCAAGTTGGTGGCCCGTATATGTCAAGGATACCTAGCTTGCTTAGTAGGTATATATGTTGTCCTTTGCATAATGGCTTGATAAAAATGTCCACGGCTTGCTCTATAGTTCCAATTCCCCTTACTATGATGATCCCTTCTCGAATCTTGTCTTGAATGAAATGACAACCAATCTCTATATGCTTGATCCTTTCAAGAAAGATTAGGTTTGCCACTAATTTGAGTGATGTATTATTGTCACAAAATAATTCTCTAGGTCCATCGATTTGTACTCTAAGGTTTGAGAATAGTCCCCATGTCCAAACTATTTCATAAATAGTCTTTGTCATGGCTTGATATTACGATTCTATTGACGATAGTTATACGGTTGACTACTTCTTTATTTTCCACGAAACAAGTGAATAACTTCATACAAAAACTAGTAGTGGACCTCCTTGTCATTGGAAAAATAGCATAATTAATATTATAGTATGCTAACATTTTCATGTTGCAATCATGAGACAGAAAAATACCAAGTCTTGGGCATCCCTTCAAGTACTTTACAGCCTTCAATGCTACATTCATATGAGATTGCTTTGGGCTGTGCATGAATTGACCAAGTATCAGTACTACATAACATATATCATGTCTTATCATGGTGAGCTAAATTAATTTCTCAACAAGTCACTGATATCCCGATGGGTCTTTAAGCAATGGATCTGTGATAGATGAAGATGAGCTCACATCATATTTGTGTGTTGCTAGCTTCACATTCTGTTCTACTAGTATAACGGCTGATTTACAACTTGACAATCCCGCTTCTAAACTATCTCCAAAATGATTTTTCGTTGGTTGAGGCAAATCCCCTTATCTAATTGAGCTATTTCAATGCCAAGAAAAATATTTGGGATGCCCCAAGTGCTAGATGTGAAAAGAAAAATGTAGATTTTTCTTGAATTTTGTACTAACAGACTCATTATTACTCATGATAAGAATATCGTCAACATATATTAATAAATAAATTGATGAAGTACCTTCAATCCATATGAATAATGCGTGATCATGCTTGGAATGCTAGAATCCTGCACCAGTTAATGTAGTAGTGAACTTGGCATATCATTGTCTAAAAACTTATTTAAGCCCTTGACCGAGCGCCTAACGCTCAGCGCCACTACCTCGCCACTCTGCCCGCGCCTCAGCCAACCACCACGCCGAGAGCTGCGAGCACCGATGCTTGACTCCTTGTGATGACCCAACGCCCGCGCCTCCTCCTCCACCACTACTCGATCTGCTACATTCCCCCTTAGGGGCCGACTGGAGTACTATTCTTGCAGATTCTTGCACTGCTGATTCCGGCTGTTTTGACCGATAGTTGGAGTTGTTCTTCGGCAATCTTGGGCGCTTTCTACTGCTCTTCAAACCCCTCTAAAGTGTAGCCTGGTACATGCTCTTCTGTGGGCTTTATCTAGTTGTGATGGGTTAGGGTTTTGTTCGAATTATGCTGTTTCAAGTCTGCAGAATCGATGGAGTCCGAATCCTTCTGGGCCCGTTTTGATGATGAGGGGCCGAGTAATCGAAGCCCTTCCCCTCTTGTTCATGGACATCTCTCGTTGGCTGCTCCTTTATTGAGTGAACAGAGGCCGAATCATTCATCCCCATCTGTTGTGATCGAGAACAATGACTCGCGACCTCCTCCTGCTCCTGTTAAAGCACGTGAGAAGAGTAGAGGTAGATTGAGATCCAAGCTCCCTCAACGCAGGGGTGAGTTAAAGAACCCAGTAACTCGGTCTTGGGCTGCTGTTGCTAGTGGAGTGAATAAAGGATATGATCTTAAATATACTCCCCCAACCTTTGTGAATAATAAACCAGTTATACAAATGGCAGAGTCTGATCTTGAAGCTGCTGATCCCAAGCTCTTTGAGTGTCTTGTGGGGTATTTCATTGGAAGGTGGTTGCCGTTTAAAGTTATTAAAGAGGCTCTTAAAAAAGCCTAGGGTCCGAATCTATTCGAGGTCATGTCTAATAGGCGGGGACTGTTTGTTTTGCGCATACTAGATAGGGAGTTCTGAAGGAAAGTCCTTGAAGGAGGCCATATAACAGTTGCAAGGATTCCACTGGTTCTGCAACAATGGAAACCAGGTATGGAACTCAGTAAAGACACCCATCGCTCGGTTCCAATTTGGGTGAGACTTCAGAACTTACCTTTTTCATTTTGGTCAACTCAATCCATTGGAAAGGTGGCCAGTGCAGTGGGTAAACCACTTTATGTGGATCAGTGGACATAGCAAATGACAATGCTAATGTTCGCCAGGGTTTGTGTTGAAATGACAACCCAGCAACCAACTTGTGAATCTATTGAGCTGCTCCTTGATGGTAAATTGGTGGAAGTGGAAGTCGAATATGAATGGAAACCGCTTGCTTGCTCTGTGTGCGGTGGTATCTTTAGTCATAGCTGTAAAATAGCTGCTCCTCAAAACTCTGTTGTTCCTCCTGCAGAAGGAAAATCTGCAGAAGCTAATCAGGTCTTGAATGCTGGTGTTGGAATTCATCCTGCTCAAGACAAGTCTGTGCATCCTAATTCCCCTACTCGTCCTGATGGTCTTGCTTTCTCTCAGAATCGTTAAAAACAGGTTATGGTGGACTTACAAGTTCCACTTACTACCCTAGGCATGGACATGATCGATCCTGAGATTGATTCTCATCTGCAACTGGAGGCAACCACACAGGTTCCTCCGAAGCCTTCGAAGATCTCTGTTGCCGGGGTTTCTACATCTAAGGATGGTGGTGAAATGGTGGCTATATCCTCAACTCCTGCTGCCAATCCAGAATGGAAGCGGGTGAAAGGGAAAGGCAGGAAAAAGAAAAAGCATACTAAGAAGGAAGCTACCTCTTTTGGTCTATCCTTGGCAGGTGAAAGAGGTGCTCCTGGCCCTTCACTTCCAATTGAAAGCTTGGATGAAATATGCAACTCTAGTATTCAAGCAGAATTAAATAATGAAGATGTATTGTTTATGGGTTCCCCTTCGCCGAAAGGCCTAGCCGCGGCTGGTGCTCGAAGTATAAAAGATCAGCTCCTCTTGCTTCTTCTTGACCCACCACCCTCGGTGGTTTCAAAAGCGCCTGCTACAAGTCGCAAGTCTAAGAAGAGGTAATTATGTCCCTCTATCCTTTTTGATATGTTTTTTGGCTTTTAGAATATTAGAGGCATGGTCAACCCTCTTAGGCGTGCGGAGATCAAGAGATTTGTTGCTGTTAATAAGCTTTGCCCGATTGACCATTTTGAGACTAAGGTTTGTGAGGAGTTGTTTGATTCTATCTCGGTTTCCTTACTTAGGGGTTGGAAATGGATTGCAAACTATGAGTATTCTTCTCATGGTAGAATTTGGATTGGACGGAACCTGGATCTTGTTTCTTTTGTACCTATCTCTATCAATAACCAGGCTTTGCATGGTAGCCTTAAGCTTAATATGTCTAGTGTGAGCTGTTGCATCTCTGTTGTTTATGAGGAGCATTCATTTGTACATCGTAGACCTTTGTGAGAGGACCTCCTCCGCTTCAATGACTTGATGCAGGATTTGGCTTGGCTTGTTGCTGGGGATTTCAACACCATTAAAGACCCATCCGATTGAGTTGGAAGTTCCAACAACTGGATCCCTTATTTTGATGAGTTTGCCCAATGCTTAACACAAACAGAATTGATGGATCTCAGATATGTTGGCCTTCGTTATACTTGGTCTACCTCGGCAGGGGACGCCAGGAAGATGACGAAGATCTACCGTGTTATAGTATTTCTCGTTCTCTAAGGCTTCGCTTTTGAACCCTGGTATCTCGGACCATATTCCTATGATCGTCAGAGTTCTTCAGCCGGTCCATAGAAGGAAGCCGTTTAAGTATTTTGAATTTTGGGCTAACCATCCGAACTTTAACTCAATTGTCCGCCAGGCTTGGGACTCCTCCATCACATGCGTTCCAATGTACATGCTTGTTTCCAAGCTGAAAATTGTGAAAGCTCGACTCAAGTTACTTAACCAAGACGCCTTCTCTGATATGTCTGTGAGGATGATAGAAGCAAGAGAGGCCCTTCGAAGCACTCAGGTTAGCCTTCGATAAAACCTTTCCAACCTTTCACTTGTTGAGTTGGAAAAATCTCAGCGTCGTGTTTTTGTGGATTTGAGAAATCAAGAAAAATCCTTCTTCAGACAAAAGTCAAGAGTGAGATGGCTAAAAGAAGGTGACAGGAATACTAAGTTTTTCCACCATTCGGTGAAGAGGATGCAGCTTACTAATAGGATCCTTTCCGTTAAGGATCAGTCGGGGGCTGTTATCACTAATCCTATTCTTGTGCCGCAAGTTTTGTTCGGTTTTTCTCAAATTTGCTCTCTCATCATGAGGCTTTATCTAAACCTACACTTCAGGAGCTGAAGACGTTTGTTCGTCACCCGCTTTCAAATGCTCAGGTGCGCTCCTGAGTGAGTCGGTTTCTCCATCTGAGATTAAGAATACTCTATTCTCTCTTGCCAAAGGCAAGGCCCCAGGTCCCAATGGGTTCTCGGTAGAGTTCTACAAGACTAATTGGGATTTAGTGGGGCCATTAGTGGTGGAAGCAATCCAGGATTTCTTCTCTTCGAGACAACTCCTAAAGGGGATAAATATCACTATCCTCGCCCTAGTTCCTAAAGCCCCTAACGCAAGTGCAGTCACTAATTTTGGGCTTATCGCATGTTGCAATATCATTTATAAAGTCATTACAAAGATCTTTGCTAATCGCATTGTTGCTGTCTTAAGTGATTTGATAAGCCTTTCACAAAATGCTTTTGTAAAGGGTAGGAGGATTAGAGATAATATCATCATCGCTCAAGAGTTGTTTGCTGGATTTCACTTATAGCCTTATTTGCCCAAATGTGCTGTCAAAGTTGATTTCCATAAGGCCTATGACATAATTGATTGGGATTTCTTGGAGCTTACTCTCCGTGCCTTCTATTTTTTTTGAGTGGATTATTATGCTAATTATGGTTTGCATACGTACGCCGAAATATTCCATCTCTATCAATGGTGAATTGCA
This sequence comes from Eucalyptus camaldulensis, assembly GCA_019915185.1. Taxonomy (NCBI): domain Eukaryota; kingdom Viridiplantae; phylum Streptophyta; class Magnoliopsida; order Myrtales; family Myrtaceae; genus Eucalyptus; species Eucalyptus camaldulensis. The sequence goes on from JAHSVA010000006.1 coordinate 27,087,832, forward strand.
TGGTTTTTTCCCTGCTGGAAGAGGACTTAGGCAAGGTGATCCTATGTCACCTTACCTATTTATCTTAGTCATGGAAATTTTCTCTGGAATCTTGCTCTCCCGTACTGCTAGCAATGACTTCAAATATTTCTAGAGATGCAAATCTGTGCAACTGACTCACCTCTTTTTCGCCGACGACGTATTCCTTTTCTGTCAAGCTGATTAGGCGTTGGTGGCGATGCTAAAAGGGGTTTGGACATTTTCTCCTCATCGAGTGGCCTCTACCCAAATAAAAACAAAAGTGAGATCTTCATCTCAAGAGGGGATTCATCTCTTCGTAATAGGGTTCAATCTCTTCGTACTAAGGTTCAATGGGCCTTCGGTTTTCAGGAAGGGAAACTGCCGGTTCACTATTTGGGTGTTCTGATTATTACTACTAGATTGGGCAAAGTAGACTATGTTGCTTTGACTGATCGTATTATTGCCAAGGTTCAACCTTGGGCACATCGCTTTTGGTCCTTTGCTGGGAGGCTGCAACTCATAAGGTCAGTACTATTTTCAATTCAAGCATATTGGACTAATGTCTTTAAGCTTCTGTCCTCGGTAATAGATAATATTTAGAGCATTTTGAGACAATTTTTATGGAAGGGCATGACCCTTGGTCGGGGTGGGGCCAAAGTCTCGTGGGAAGATATCTATCTCCCGAAGGTTGAGGGCGGTCTAGGCATTCGGAAACTTAAAGATTGCAACAAAGCCTCCATGCTTAAATTTATCTGGATTCTTTTCACTAATAAAGAATCATTGTGGTGTCGGTGGGTACACTCGAACTTCTTAAAGAAAAAAAAAAACTTTTGGATTTCTTCCCAGCCTCGTCAATGTTCTTGGGCATGGAAAAAAAAATCCTTCAACTGAGGAATTACTTTCGGTTATCCTTTGTGTGGAAGATTGGAAATGGCCTATCAGTGTCTCTTTGGCATGATCACTGGCTTTCTTGTGGCCCGCTTGATGCCTTTATCCCTTGCTCATTCCGTGAAGGTTTATGTCTTCTTGACTATGCTGTTGTTGCGGATTTGTTTACCTCGGTGGGTTGTTTAGTTAAATCCTTTTTGGAAAGATGGAGGTTCTCTTTTCCGATCCTCTCTTCAGCTTGTGACAAGTTTACCTAGTGTTGTGATGCTTTTGGATCCTTCTCTGTAGCTTCAGCATGGAAGTTCATTAGAGTAAAAAAGGATCGTGTTGATTGGGCGTCTTTTGTATGGGACAATGCTATAGCCCCGCAATTCCAGTTTAATTTATGGCTTATAACCAAAAATCGCCTGCCAACTCAGATGCTGCTTCTTTCTTATGGAAGGATCGACTATAATGTTTGTGCCTTCTACAATGATGTTTCAAATTCTGTCGAACATTTATTCTTCGGGTGTCACACCTTCGCTTCTCTAGCCTACTTTTGGGATGCCAGGTGTAACCTCCCGTGGTGGAATAGATATTGGAAAGACATCCTCAGTTGGGCCTTAAAGTTCTTATCCGATAAGGACTTCTTCCATTGTATTGCGCGGTTCTCTTTTGGAGCTATGTGTCACCTTAATTGGAAAAAGAGGAATGCGATTATATTTCGGGGCGAATCCTTAGTGGTCTCGGCTCTAAAAAAACCACCTTATTAAGGTCGTGAGGGATAAAGCTATAACATTCAAAGATGTTCCTCCTACCCCGAGGAATAAGAGGCTTCAGCGTGGTTGGGGTTTTGACCCTGCGGTGTTCTCTTGTTCGCCTAGTGCTCCTTAGTTGTTGTGTTGCGCAAGTTGCTCCTAGCTTTTCTTGGCTCTCCATTCTTAGCCGACTTCCTTTGGTGGGCTGAGGATTGGTTAGCCTTCTTGTTATTTCTTTCCCACTTGTTGTTTTTTGTTGCTATTGCCCTTGTGGCTTTTCTTGTTTGCCTTTGTGGCTTCTTACATTGGCTCCCCTACACTCTGTCTCGTTTTGAGGTTTGAGTGTAGGTTTTTGGTGTCGATCTTTTTAAATTGCCTTAGCTATATATATATATATATATATTACCTTTTACCCAAAAAAAAAAAAAAACTTATTTAAGCCCATAGAGGGATTCATGGAGATGAAATACATAAGGCTCCCCATGTTTGTGTAAACCCTATGAAAGTTCCACATAGATTTCTTCATCCAGGTCCCCATGTTGAAAGGCATTGAGGGCATCCATTTGATGTAGTGGCCAATTGCAAATGGTAGCAATAGACAAAGAAAAGTGAACAATAATTTCCTTAGCCACAAGAGAAATGGTCTCATGATAATCAAAACACTCCCATTGTGTGAATCCCTTTGCAACTAAGTGAGCCTTGTATCTTTCAATGGAACCATTTATCTTGAATGTAATTTTGTAAACCCATTTATAGCCAATGGGCTTACAATGTGGGGGTAGTGGAACAATATCTCAAGTATGATTTTTAGAGTCTTTAGTTCAGCCTCCATAGTCTGTTGCCATCTAGGGTCACATGTCGCCTCATTATAAGAAGTCAGTCCCTATTCTTCGAAAATTCAACTAATACAACACATGCTCTAACGATAGCTGACTAAATAAAACATATGAAGATACAGGATATTGGGTACCTGGAGAATCCTATGTAGGGCATATGTAGTGTTTTGTCCATGTTAGGGGTTGGATATGATGATCATAACGTCGAGGTTGCTCAACTCTTGTCTCTTCAGGGACTGTAGGAGATGACTCATGATGAATTTGTGGTGAGGAAGTCACTAAAGAGTTAAACGTATGATCCTCCTCATGTGAGAAAGCCGGTAATTCAACTGGCTAGGGTAATGAGTCTGTTGTGATTGGTATAGGCTGCTTAGGTGTAATGAGTACGTATTGAGGTTCTATAAATAAGTCCTCTTCTAAGAAAAAAGGATGATGATTAGATGCTGAGATAGATGATGAAGATTTTGTCTCTTAAAATGGAAAATGTGTCTTTTTAAAAGATAATGTCTTACTTACAAAGAAATGCCACGTAGAAATCTTCATAACTCTATTATCTTTTTGTAGAGGAGGGTATCCCACAAAAACACACATAATGGCAAGGGGGTCCAATTTATCCCAAGGGCCCACAGTCGTTGCATAACATAAATAGCCAAATACTCTAAGATGATTAGTCCTTGAATACTTTCAATAAAGCAACTCAAAAGGAGTTCGCTTGTCGAGAATCCGAGTCGGTGTGCAATTAATCAAATAGGCTATAGTCACCACACAATCTCCTAAAAAACTTTCAGAAATCGAAGGTTGAGATTTAAGAGCTCAGACTACTTCTGACAGATGTTGATGTTTCCATTCAACAACTCCATTTTGTCGGGAAGTGTAAGTGCAAGACCTCTCGTGGAGTGCTCCTTGAGAGGATAGGAAAGAGGCACATTCCATAATAAAGAACTCGCATCCATTATTTGTATAATTTGTTGGATAAATTTGTTGAATTGATTTTGATGAGAGAGGGGAATTTTGACAAATTGGAAAACGTTTGGCCCTTGGATTGTTTAAGAAAAACCCAAGTGGTGTGAGTATAATCATCATGGTGAGGAAAAAACATGAGTCGTCATGATTTGGAGTGTGATAAGGGCCCCGAATATCGATATGAAGTAAGGAGAAGGCATTAGTGGCAAGAGATGTGCATATTGGAAAGTGTGTCCAAAATTGTTTTGCTAAAGGAAAATTGGACATTTGGAAGAAGGGAAATGTGCACTATGACCCAAGTATTGATTAGAAATCGATTTTTATTACTAGTAATGGCATTACAAGAAATATTTTTATCCAATAAATCAAGGGAAATTTGTCCAAAAATATAGCCGTTGTGCAATACCACCCAAGCTCATTAGTCTGCTAGTCAAAAAGTCCTAAAAGAAGCAATTGTTGGAATTGAATATGGCATTGCAAGAATTATTTTTGCAAGCTTTTGAGACGAATAAGAGATTGAACTCAAAATCATGGATGTATAAGACATTTTTTAGGATAATATTAGAATTAAGATGAACAGTGCCAATTTTGGTGACATGAGTGCCATTTCCATTTGGAAGACATCCTGAATATGAGTGTGGATTCTTCTGACATTAGATAATAATTGTTCAATTATATGGTTACTAGCACCCGAATCAATTATCCATGCATCAACTGATATTAAGTTCGACTTGCAAATAAAATTACATGAAAAGCTTGCAATCTTGGCATTTGTTGTTAATTGACCCAAAGCTTTCATAGTATTCTAGTACTGATCTTGGGTAATTGGTTGGTGCGCCCCATCAGTCCACTGTGTTGAAATCTGATAAAGAGAAAATTCTTTTTCTTTTTTTTCCTTATCACCCGATTTTTCATGTAGTCTCCATCATGTATCAATGATATGATGCAAACATTTATAATATTCACAATATTTACCTGACTTTTTGAATTTTGCCCACTTGATTTATATGATGATGTGGCACCTTGTGGGCCATTAGATGGCCTATACGCTAGTGCCAACATAGCTTGATAGTTGCTGTTGGATTCGAGTGGGTGAAAATATGAATGATAGCTATCAATCTCCTTTGATAGCTATAATTGGATTTGGGCGGATATATAGGTGAACTATGATCGTTAGATGATCTCATTTGATTGTGGTTGTCCATTTGAAGCTCTTTAGGTTTTTTTTTTTTTTTTCTCTTTCATTCTTCACAGTCGTAGCTCACTCGATACTCTCAAAGCCCACAATGCCTCCAAGCATTCCATGGATGTCATGCAATAGCTTGGCTAGGCTAGAACCCAACAAGGAGGGCAACGCGTTCAACTGTCCTTGCGAGTTTGACCGTGGCTAGTTGCTGGCTTTCCTCTTGGATGTCTAGTTGGAAGATTTGGTTGAGTGTTAGCATTGGCTCCGTCACCAAGATCTATGACCGAAAAGGTGAGTATGTCTCATTCAGTATTAGTAATAACTGAGTCACTTTCTCCCTTTCCTTCATTGCTCAGTATTGACGAAACGTCACCTCAGGTCCCTCAAGCTATTCTTGGGCCACCTTGAGCACGTTCCATAGAGCCGAGAGTCGATTGAAGCAAGCGATAACTGAGAAGTTCCCTTGCTTCAATTCCAAGAGGGCTTGAGTGATTGTGAATAGCTTAATGTAATCAAGCCGCCCGTACATCTCATGGACATTATCCTAGATCATCTTCAAGTCCTTGGTCGATGGGAGTCCAACCGCGACGTCTAAAGAGGCAATTTATCATCCAAGTGCGAACCAATCGGCTGCACTTCTACCAGTGCCGCTGGAGACACTTGTCAATTGGGTAAATAATAGCTTCATTAAGGAAGTCATCCTTGTCTTTGGTGATAAGGGCACACTAGAAGTCTCAAGCCCAAGCATTGTAGTTGTTCGATCTGATGAGCTGTGGGTTGATAATTTGCAGCTTTGGTCCATTGGTTGGCAACTTGCAGAGTGGGTCGCTGAGCTTCGAGCTCTAGCGGCCATCGCTCATTAGAAATGCATGAGGTAGGTATTCGAGTTGGATGACTAGGTAGGAATTCGTCCCTAGACCTAGCGAGATGGATATGGGTCTATGACCCAGTGCTGTCCAACTTGATCCACCATTCAGGCTAGTCTCTTATGGAAGCGAATGTGGCTTACCTTAATCAGGTCAAGTTCCAAGGTCCAGATTGTTCTTCTCTCTAAATGGGCTGTGTTGGGCCCATGTGTAACTTGGCCCGGCAACCAATTGGCCTTGAACTAGATACCAATTGACATGGGGCCATGGGATCGAGCCAAGGACTTGAACTAGAATAGGTGCAAATTGCCGGGTTGACGAACATAATCTTCAATTTGATCAACTTCATTTGAACCTTGGTGATGGGTGGGATCATTAACCTGTTGAGGGAAGTTGAGAGTTTCCTCCATTGAAGGCTTGGCATCATTGGTGTTTTTTTTCCATGATATCAAAAAAAGGCTTTGAATTCCTACTCGGTGGTTGGCTTGTATTCTAGGATTGGGATTGCAACAACTAGCCAAAAAAGAATTGGAGGCAATTCAAAGATTGTGGAAGCTAGGCCAAGATGGAAGGCTTTGCTACTATGACAGAAATGAAGAGTATTTGGGAGGAATTATATAATGTATTACTTTGTATTATTGTATATGTACATTGCTCTATTTGAATTGTATTTTGTATTGCTATGTATTTTTGTACATGTAAACTACTCTATTTATAATGCTAGAAAGAAAAGTGTAAGATAGGAAAAAGTATGCATGATTACATTTGCCCATTTTACCAAGCCAATCATGGGTTAACTGAATTAATTATCGATTAACTGAATCAATTAACTTGTAATGAGAATCGATATCTTTTATGATATCAAAGAATATTTCCAAGAGGAACCACCCATCTAGACCATCCGAACAGAATCAGTACACACACTCACACATATTAATTTTTATGTTTTCATAATCAAAACCCTAAGCTGAGCTCTTGGTCTCAACTCACTTGCCTCACCCTGCTTTTAGTTGCCTCTCAGTTGAGCTCTCATCTCTAGCTACAATTCATGGCATTGCAATCGTGGCCTCGCCTCCGACCCTCTCTTGCTGTATGTGTTCTTGTTATATGTTGATTTGCTAGTTTCGAAGATAGTTATGATTTTCTAGTTTTGCCAAATAGCAAGTAGGCAACATTCTCTTTTCTCCTAGGGTTTTGAAATTTGTTTGGAGAGTCGAGAAAACAAATGACTATATAGCTATACATGAGAGGAAGTTCCACTATTCCAAGTACACCCGTTCTATGGAACTACTTGGAAATTAGGAGCAAGTAAAGCTGTAAGTGAGAGGAAGTTCCGCATTCCAGTCTGATCACTAAGTGGGTCCACGGAATCAGTGGGCAATTTTTGAATCCCATTTTATAGAACCGTAGTGAGCAATCTTGACCTTGGTAGAACCAATCGCTTCTACCAAGAGTGAGAGCCAAACTATCTTGGAGGTATAAAAGTGAAATTCATAGAATTAATAGAAAAGTCCTGACCAAATTAATATACAAAACCAAGACATGAAAAAGAAAAGGACAAGTGAGATTCATAGGATTAGTAGGAAAGTTTGACACACCGCGTGTTCTTTTCATCTGCTAATTTTCTAGTTTCGAAGTCAATTATGATTTTCTTGTTTTGCCAAAAAGCCGGTAGGCAAAGTTCTCATTTCTCCTAGGGTTTTGAAATTTGTTTGGACAGTCGAGAAAATAGATGGCCTGAGTACTCTTTTGAACTATGGCTATTGTCTATGCAAGTGATTGTATAGCTATACGTGAGAGGAAGTTCCACAATTCCAAGAAAACCGATTTTATGGATCCACTCAAAAATTAGGAGCCAATAATGTTGTACATGAGAAGAAGTTCCACATTTCGGTCTAACTCCTAGGTGGGTCCATAGACCAATAGGCGGTTTCTGGATCCCATTTTATGGAATCCTAGTGGTTGATTCTCACCATGATGGAATCATTCTCTCATTCTCTACCACCAAAAGTGAGAACCAAACTATCTCAGAGGTATAAAAGTGAGATTCATAGGATTAATAGAAAATTTGTGACCAAATTAATATACAAAACGAAGACACGAAAAAAGAAAGGACAAAGAGGTTGATTTATTGTTTAATTAAAATTGCGGTGAGCGTGGATCGAACACGCGACCTTCAGATCTTCAGTCTGACGCTCTCCCAACTGAGCTATCCCCGCCGCATGTGCAGATCAGTCAACTTAATTTATTTCTTTAATATCTTTTGAACCACGCCTTGCTCCCTATCAGGTTTTTCAGCTGAATGCGTCTTGCTTCGACTTGCAAGTAGCAATTACAATGTTTGGAACATCCTTTTCTTTTTCTTTTTTTCTTTTTTATCTGCTTAGACTTAGAAAATGAAAAGGCCCAGGAGCAGAAATTGGACTTTTCATTGCAAGTAAACAAGCGGTCATAGCCTGGAGCAAGAAGACACAGTAGCGTTTTCACCAAACAATGACCAAGTCGTCAATATGAGTGGACACGAGATTAAAGCATAAGATATTGTCGAGCATGTGACCCATTATTGACGATCCAAAAAATCGACATCGATATTGGCATATATCAATAATCATTGTTGATCAGTTGTCAATATATGTTAACATATGGCTAACAATGTTTGACAAATTTATCGATTAATGGGCTTGGCAAACTATCAGGGTACCAAGGAGGAAGTTGAGTTCATGAAGATTATCAAGTTGTAGTTACAAGTTTGAAATTACTGAAAAGCGAAATAATTAGGAATGTGAAATAACAAGCACATGTTTTCAACGGAATAACTGTTTGAGGATAAGGTCATGGCATCATGAGAAGGCGTGGGCACAAGGCTTTTGAAGATGGAGGAATATGGATATAACCACTGAAAACTGCTCGGAGGCTGTTATGGCACAACCACTATAAATATTACTATTGATTGGCTATTGAAAATCCCTGCACAAATCAAACAAATTTGCTATCCTCCAATTATCTTTACTTTCCTATACTGTACTTTTATTTTGTAGATTCGCATTGTCACTTAAATTCTAGCATGTATGTTTATTTTGGCGTTCTTTGGCTTTGTCATTAATTGAATTCTAATAGAGTTTGTTTATGTTTGGTTTGTTTGTAATTGCTGTTGTCAATTAAATTCTGGCATGGTTTGTATTTGCGTAATCTGGTTGGAAGTAAAGTTGTTCATTTCCTTATTTGCTTGTATGTTTGTTATCCAAAGTCACCACAAAACCTGACTCCTCTAACTAAAAGCTGAAGAATGACTTTCGGTGAAAAATATTGTCTTGAGAGACATTTTGGCAAAATGGGTGGGGTATTCAAGTGTGAGAAGACTTTGATCCAGTTTTCAGCTGGAACAAGGTAGTAAATACGTATTCTATCGCCACTTTGCCTTCCCGCATAGACATCATAAACTCTTGTTTCTTGGCAAATCCCTGAGGTTTATAAATGCATGCAGGATGATCGAGTACGGACTGATATTGTCTTGCGCCATTAGAAAGTTGCATCGCAAAAGTTCTTGCTAGCACACCGGAGTAATTTCTACGTTCCACCACGAGTTACAATCAATAGTATCATGCCCTTGGTCAGGTTTACTGGCAAGAGAAGGTGTTAGACAAGGAGACTGACTTGTCCTCCTTTTGTTATGGTCGTGCAAGTCCTCTTCCGAATCGCTTGATGGTGCTACTGTCAACGCAAGAATCGCTTGTTATGTGGACAAAGGGATTGGTAATTGGAATAGAAAGATGTCATTGGACAACGCAGTGATGAAGGGTAGAGTTTCTCGAAAACCCTTTTGAAGCTTTGCATGGATTGGCAAGAGAGCGTCTGTTTTTGTAGTGAAAACCAGGCTTGAGCTTGGTAAAGCTTTGAGGAGTTATCAACGGGAGTCTCTGTGCTAGGTGGTCTATAATAATCGCATCCATGTGCTTGTCCCATTCTTGTTATCGTTGTGATGAAAGGGGCTTTGAAAGAGAGTACGAAAAAATTAATGAATTTTGAGATCTTTCAAAATTAGGTGTAATATAGACCTGTCAAATTGAGCCTTAAATTAATATATGACCTTAACTTTTTTGAAATGGGTCTTATATAAATCACCTCAAATTTCTTTAAAATCTAAAGCCTAAAATAAATATATCTAGAAAGCTCAGTTTAGAACCTATTTCGAACCCATTAGAACTCAAGACGACTCCTCTCTCACTCTTCGCTGATTTCTCATTCCCTTTTCACTCTCTCCTCCTTGCTAGTCGCTGTCAGTCTCCCCAGAACATCACTTCCATCGCTAGACGTCCAGCCAGTCAACTTGTGAGACCAGGTAGAGCTTCGTGCGGATGATGCAAGTGACTCGGAACTACTCCTGCCCCTTGCAGATGAGGAAGAACTGGCGGCGAGGCACTCACGCTTGGCGACCTCACGACGCAGCCAATATGCTGTGCTAGAGGTACGGTTGGCGTACATGACGCCAGAGTGGAGGTTGGTATGAAGGAGCATGTGCAGCATCATTCAGTAACGGAACTCAAAGATCTAGAGAGGGAGGACTGCACCGAGGAAGGCAACGACAGAAAGGGGGAGGGGGAGGAGGAGGGGGAAGGGGAGGAGCAGGAGTTTGGCAGCATCGCAGCAGAATGCAGAGCTGGTGCAGCGATTCCTAGAAAGGACGTCTAGCACTGGAGAGACCTTGGGCTGCGTCGTCAGGCGAGAGAGGCTGACGTAAGGAGGAAAGATTGGAACTAGGGTTTAGTGAGATATGGAATGGTTTGCTCTAGTAAGCTATGAAGCACCATCACTTACACTCCGATACATGTCGGACATGTCCGACACTCTCCGATATTTTTGAACACTCTATCAATCGGTCAACACGTATCGAAAAATCTGACACGTGATTAACTTATCCGACACTCTCCAACACTCGAGTCGGAATTCTAACATGTGAATTTCCGTTATGTGATTCCAACATATGAGGTCAATTTAAAAAATTTGAGGGGTCAAAGCGTATATATGTGAAAAAATAATAAAAATAATAAATAGGATAACAATAAAAACTTAATCCTCACTTCTCTTCCGATTCTCACTTCTTGTAATACACAACTCGACCCCCCAGATTTTTTTTCCTCCTCTTCCGACACGTTTGACATGCGAGTCCAGAGTGTGAATTACTTGTTATTGAAATGAAATTAAATTTGTCAAATTAAAATAATAAATGATATTAATATATCATGAATTAATATATTTAGTGTAAATTTATTGTAGGCTTTTTTCATTATTTATTTATTTATTTGTAAATATGAATCAAATTAATTTGATTGTAATAATCATAAAAATGACCATTTATTATATATATATATATATATATATATATATATATATGCATGTATTCCAACGTGTTGATCTTTATTTTTTTTTTTAAACGACATGTTATGTCGTGTCATGTGTCATTGTTACTTAATTAGTAAGTATGGCATAAGTTAAAAAAAAAAAAAAAGAGTTAAGTGGATCGGTTTGGATTAATCTCAATTAGGCACGAGTCATCTAAATTATATAGAAAATATATAAGTCGACTTGAGTTAAATGAGTAAATGTGATCCAACTCATTCATGACGCACTCATTAGCCACCTCTAGCACAACAGCTAAGACAGCATTATAGCTCGATTTCAACTGGGAATAATGAAGGCGCGTCCAGCATTAACAAACTTTAAATCACCGAGTGGAGAATGTCTGGTTTAAGATTTTGTATATTTGCAGATTTGCTGGGTACCATGCTCAGCGGGCAAGCCCGTCACCCTGACCCGTGCAGGATGCAAGTGGGAACCGCAAGTGGCAAGCCCGTCTTCGGAGACTAGCCAAGATGCCAATTATGATTACTATCCATTGCGGGTGACTATCAAGGTACCTCTACAACTTAATTTTCCAAATTGCTATAACACGGCCAGAAAGGAATATTGGTTTCTTGTAGAAGTTTACCTGGTAATAAGAGAAGCTTTCAGGGTAAGATCAGATGGCTCGCTACCAAAAACTTGATGTTGAATCAATGAATTAACAGTCAGTACAAGAAGTTGGATATACAGCTAGAGATGAGCTTCAATAGAAAAAAATTAACTCATCTCCTCATCCTAACCTGGGAAATCCCGCCACCAAACCAATTTGGCCGACAGCTCCCAAAGCAAGAAACCATCAGTGCTTTTCCGAATTTGACATGTTTGTTGCTGATTTTGGAACTGCATGGCACAGAAGCCACCTTCTCCTAAGTAGCGAAAGCCGCATTTACTGCAGCTTCTTTTTCAGAGCCTGAAATAAAGTACGCAATTGAGAGATCCCCCCAGTTTTCTCTAGGTTATGAAAATGGAAAAAACAAATGATCCCAAAAGTTAATCACCTGAAGGATCGAGACCACCTACAACCGATCATTCTCTCTCAGGGCTTCAAGAATGCTAGCCACCCACCTACCAAAGAGTGTAGATGTTAAGAAAATTGAACAGGAAGGAAGAAGGGATATGATAGCTGGGATGGTTTGGAACTCATCTTGACAAAAAAAAAGGAGGATGATCCTGATACTCAGTAGAAGTTAGAAAAGAAAACAGCAATATCTAAGCAAGTTCAAGAAAAGAAATCCAGCCATTAAGATCTCCAATCTCTTTGGATGACAGAAATGATGCCAAGGACTAAAAATGGATCAAGAATATCACTATGTTGTTCCTTTAATGCAAAAGAGATAATAGTGATAGAGAAATAAAAGTGCCTACTTGTAATAAGAGGACCAATATTTCGGTTATCATGGGTTAAGATTTAGAGTCATATCTCATCAATTTGGGCTCAGCTAGAGTACAATTCTCTGCACATACAGTTCAATTGTATCCAATGACAATGTCGAGGAGTTGAATGCATCAATACATACACTATCTAAATTGCAAATTTGGGGAATTGACCTTAATGTCAACCCCCCAGAAGCTAGTAAGGCTACTGATTAGTATCAAGTATTGCATCACATGCCCCAGCATAGGTGTGACTTTCTAAAGTGAGTTTTCATTGCCTGATCGGTTGAAATGCAATTAGTAAATCACAAACCATGTGCTCTCTAAACCTTTAGCCAGTTTTTTGTTTATACGAACAGATACAATACTTTAGATTTACTTTACCTAAGAAGACCTTAACTGCAGTATAGCTGAATCTCAGTTACCAATGGGAAAATGACTTTTATTGGGTCGAAGGACAATGTAAGAAAAGGTTAACACAAGCATCATTAGATGGATGCCATCCAAGAGAATTCTGTTCAGTAACTAACTTCAAGCACACATCGCCCATTTAATGGTAATTGTGAACTGCATCTGTGGGCTCAATAGATTACTGGTTGAAAATACCATATGATGGTGCCTGCCAACCAACTTGCATCTAACTAAAATGTTTGCCAGTCTCAACAGATATAAACAGAAGCAAACAACCAATGGAAGAAAAGCAACCACTAGAGAAACATCCTGGCTTTACATTCCTGAAGCAATAAAGTTGCCCTGACAAGAAGAAACAATGTTACCAGAAGGAGAAAAAAATTTAAATGCTGGCAGGAAAAATCAATTAGTTACCCTTCCAGGCCAGGATGTTTAGGGTAGAAGACCTTCTTCAGGCCCAAGCTTTTGGCAGCCGAAGCAGTTGTCTCCCCAATACATGCAACTGAATTATTCCACGACTCTGGCTCTTGAATAAGGTTGAGCCATGCACTGCAGCAACAATCGTGGGTAATAAGTCAATAGAAGAAAACCACCTAGGGCTTGTTTGGTAACTAGCTAATTCTCGCCTATTTCTGTTCTTAAAAAAAAAAAAAAAATCCGTTTGGTAACAATGTCAGCTAATTTTTCTATTTCTGGGAACATTGTTCCGGGAAATAGATTAGAAACAGAATCAAGAAGTAAAAAAAATTACTTTTTTGTTCCCAGAAACAATTCTAGAATCAAGCCAATTTCTTTTCTTTTCCTCTCTTTTCTTTTCAACTTTTTCTTTTCTTCTTCTTCTTCTTCCTCCTCTAGCCAATTGTTGGCCTCGGCAATGGCCAGTGAACTCGCCGGAGCCTCGCCTAGCCAAGGCAAGGCTCAACCTCACTGGCCCCTGGCAAGGCTCCCCTGAGGCCGATGAGGTCTTCAGTTCTCATCTAGCCGGCCTCAACAACTGGCTAAAAGAGGAAGAAGAAGAGAGAAAAAAAAAATCTCAAAATTATTAAAAAATTAAAAGAAATTATATGACAAAAAAAAATTTGATAATCATACTAAACACATTTATGTTCTTTTTTTTAGTCTAGGAATAGAAAATTTGTACAAGTATCAAACGTATTCAAATGCTTAGGAACTCGTACGGAGAATAGAATCAGAAAAAAAAAAAAAAAAAAAAAAAACTATTTTTGAGCAAAAATTATTTTCAAAAACAGAATAGTTACTGAACAAGTCCCTACTAGTCAGTTCAAATTCTTTTTTCATGCTAGGATGAGGTCGTAACAATGACAAGTATGTGATTGAGCTGTTCAACATATTATAAATGAATCTAGAGTGTAAAAACACCAGAGTTCATCCCATAACTCCTGTTGTAATAGAATCATAGCAAAGTTAAACCATTAAACCAGCTGCCAAAGGACCTTGAATAGCAATCCCCAGTTATCGTGATAATCATGTCCAGCAGTTCAACCAAATTATTTGTAATTACTAAAGAAAGCAGATGCAAACTGACCGCACTGCAGAGGGTGAAGCCACTGCAACAACAGGTGCAGAAAGTGCCTCCTTCAAAATGATCTCATCAACATGACTAACAGGTATCTGGAAGGAATTACAAGATGTCAGTAGGTAAAAGAATTGTGGTACTTTCGTATTTGCTTGGATATAGTAATTCATGAATCAACTATCACTGATCACCAAATCTGGTTGTTCAATACACTAATATCTGAACAGCAGAAAAGGCGAGAACAATCAGGACCAGACAATCAACTGATATTTATTAGCAATTAATTTCGAGCAAAAGTCATTATCAGTGGGCTATTATTCTTTAGACCACTCACTTAGACGATATGCCTTCCATGCACCCTCCATGGAAGTTTATTGTACGATTCCTAACTGTACAGGGTATTACCATGAAAGATCCCCAGTGCCAGTATAATTGTTCCATGTAATAAGACAACACATATTCTGCAGGGTTCACTGGGAATGTGGTTTGGGAACCCATGGTGCAAAGGTAGTCAGAGAGGATATGACCGGTATACACAATAATTTCTATAACTACTGGATGAAAAATGTTGACAAAATGGCATTTGATGAAACAAGCAATCTATAGAGAATAAAGAAAAGCTTGTAAGCACAGTAAACTGAAAGGAACCATAGATATACCTTACCGTGGAATATGTGTTTAACCTTGTAACCTCAAATCCACGATTTGACAAGCCTTCTTCTGAAACAAATATGCAAATAAAATGATTCAATGCCTTAACTAAACTTCTAAGACACATGAATGCCCAGGTAGGAAGAGATGAAGGAATATTGTTAAAAAAGTCACACATTCATTAGTTGGAAGTTGTGACATAGGATACCCAAAATTTACATCTTGACAAAGCAACACAACCCCTGAGGACGATGGAGACCATAAAGGCCCTTGGTTAGTACCCGCAATTCCACAAAGTTTTTTTATTACTGAAGAGCATCATCTGAGGGAGTTAATGACTTCTCTCTTAGCCATCAATTTTTTAGAACATCATCTGCTAGGTTAGCAAGCTCATTAATCATGTGGAATTGACTGATATAAGTCTAGTCCTTTTACAAACAATCATAGGATAAATATGCTGAACATGTCTTCAGCCTTTCAGCACAAGAAACAGAGAGAGCACTTAGCAATGTCATTCAATTAAAAGTGGTGCTACGGATGTCCTTTAAGAAAGAAGCCAAGAAGAGGAAATGTCAAATACCAATTTCAGTGCTAGCTTTTGCAGAAGCGGGATACAAGACTCTGCATTTTTTATTGCCAATTCTCGGAAGCTCTGAAGCCAAGACTTTACCGGTTGCTGCAGTGTAAAGCTCCCAAATAAGAAATGAGGGGGGGAAAGACATGCTAATAAGCTCAAAAAATTGCAAAGAACGCCAACCAACAAGCAGGTAATTATCTGCAACTATTAATCCCAGCTTTCACAACGATGCAGAAAAGAAAAGAGCACCACATGACCATGCAAGCCTTCATACAGAAAAATACAGACTTATCTGATGATATAAGTCAATGCGTTGGCTATAGACAATTAACTTCAGTTTGTACTCATGTAAACTGATTGTGCCTGAATACCTTTCGATGGTGTAAAAGCAACATTTAGTGTTCCGTCGCGCTGCATTACTTTATCAAAGATGCTAGCTGTACCAGTTCCAACCACACCTACTTTTACATTGGGTGTTCCAGCAGCCCTAGCACCAGGTTTCATCTAAATCAGTATACATAAGAAGCGCTACACACTAGATAAGCTCAAACTGAAAGATCTTCTCACAAGATCTCTTTGGACCATCTTAAAACAAAAAACATGCACAATCATTGTCCTGCTTAGACAGACAAGCAATGCACCTAAAATTGAGAGGGAAAAAAAAAAAAACGTGATAGTTTCAATTCTCCTAGTAACTCTGGAAAAATCAATAAACCTATTATAGAGGAAAGGATGGCACAAAACATTGAGACGTGATGATTATAAATCAGCGCAGGAGAAAACGATATCATGAAGAATGGGCGTAATTCAAATTCATGTAAGAGATAAATGCTCTATCTACTTTTACCCTTATGCTTTCTTCACAAAAGGAAGCAATAGGAGAAAACATGTTAACCATCTACTTCAATATCAGCGAAAGATATTTCTTTTCTACAGCCAATCAATTTAAATAAAAAATAACAACCCTTACTTCCACGCTTCCAGAAAGACTGAACCAGCTTCAGGGGAAGTAATCACAATCCAATCAAAAGCATCATCTACTGCCATCGAGAAACAAGGAAGATGTGAATCAGTAAAGTAAGTTTGCATGTTAAAACTTGGATAGAAAGTATGCACAAACAGACACCCATGGTCAGAAATCTAGTAAAAAAGAAAGAAAGATCTCAATAAAAAGCAGTCATTTTTTCATTTAGAGAAATTATAGTAACCAGAAACCAAGGCATGGCTTCTGCTGTTTCATAATGAAGTAAGGTCACTAAGGATTCAATGTCTAGATAGGTTGTCACTGTTCTCTTTAGCACGAAAATAGCAAGGATAGGCTGATAGCACCTAAGAGGCACAAAACAAAGGTAACATAATTGTCTTGGCAAAAGGAAATTTCACTTGAAGACAAACCCCATGTTCGTGCATGACACAAGGCATGTAGATAGAGAGAGAGTCTGTTAAATAATAACAGAAAAGCACTCGGCATAACTCCTCATATGCAAGGCCAAAAAGCAAGCTTTCATGGAACATGCCTATGGTCAGCCAGAAGTCTGCTGTAAGAACTGTTCTTAGACCAAAAAAAGAAAAGGAACCATTCTTCGTGGTATTACATTGAAAAAAGTTTCATGACATCATTAAATAGGAATCTGATACTAACCAGCCAAAATTGAAGGAAGCTTATCAAGATCAGGCCCCTTTGTATGCTCAATAAGAGGAAGCTCCAGACAGCTGATGCCATGCTTATGCTGTTCAACATTTCAAAAATAGCATCAAAAATTGGAAATGTTGTAATACTTAAAAAATGAAACTATCCTATCACCCCATGCCTTTCTTGCTCTTCCTCCTCCCAGGGCACCACCAGAAAATATAAGCAGAAAGGAACCAAAAAAACAGAGTATGATGCACTCGAGCCAAAATGGAGGTGTGGGTAAGAAGAATACAAATTGAAAAACTGCAGCAACTGATTTACATCATATATTCCACAATAGCAGCATGCGAATTAGACATCCCTGTGAAGGGGTTTTCATATGCAAACAAGTTTTATACAGAGTGAAAAAGAAAAAGAAAAAATCTTTCCAGAGTAGTAATTATAGCACTCTTATCTAGTGGAAAAGTTACAAAACTACCCTAAGCATCCAATGGTCAGATGCATCCTTGCTCAAACGATTAAGACAGCAAACCAATAGCAGGAACTGGATATGCCAATGGAAGATTACAAATAGCTATTAGCTGAATTTACTGTGATGTCCATTGTTCCAGACAACTCCCAATCAACTTTATTGTTCTTTTGGGACCATAAACAAGAGTTGCCATCCCATGTAGCAAGTTCTTTATAATTTTTTTTTTTTTTTTAAGAATTCTGTGAACCATAAAAATGGACAAAATGCTACCCAATTATGAGCCCTATCCTTACCATGCCTCAAAAACAACCCCCCTATTCCTTGGCCATGCCAACAACTTTCATGTCCATGTGATCAGTCACATTAGTGGTGTGGTAGTAAAAGTGAACTCGGTTAAAAAAAATTACTGAATACAACCCATGAGTACTGCTACTTTCGAAAGAAAAAAAAAAAAAAAAACAAAAATCAGCAACGCACAAGTTGAACATAAAAGAACGCAAAGCATCAGCAACGAACACGCATCCGGCACATGAAATTTCACACGCTTCGCTAAATTCACCACCTAACTAGCAGTCAAAACCTTCGAGAATGCAAAGGATTCCGACGATCAAAAAACAAGCCAATGCCGCCACCACCACAGGCGCACAAAGCAAACAGAGCCGTTTGAACCCCGAACCGTCGTTCGCATCGTCATATCTATCCGGCACCTAAATCGGAACATCCGCACTCGATTCAAAACCAAACACGGAGAGACCGACACTCCGGACACTCCGCACGGAACCCGAACAGCTAAGAAGCTCATCCGAAATCGGAAGCGCTAACGACACGAAGCGAAAGAACCAGGAGCGAACACATATCACTGTGCAGAACCGAGGCGCCACACAACGAGCCGAAAACAAACTGGAAACGAAGCGCAATGCAGACCGAAAACGACGAGCGAGAGAGAGAGAGAGAGAGGACCAGAGCGTTGACGAGCTTGGAGTTTTTGCCGCGCTCTCTGGTGACGACGACCTCGGGCTTCGAGCCGGAAGAGGAGGAGGAGGAGGAGGAGGAGGGAGAGTCGGCGGAGGCGGCGATTCTGAGGGAGAGTCGGCGGCGGGGGGGCGGCGATGGCGGAGGACGAGGAGGCGGGGGGACGGGGAGGAGAGAGAGTGAGAGGGAGAGGGAGAGGGAGGAGGGGACATGAGGGGGCATCATTTTGGGGGTGGGGGTGGGGGACGTGTGGCGCATTTGCGTATTCAAAAGGGGCAGGTTGCCAGCTGTTACCGAACCAAGCACCCAGCCACTGTACTTTTAACTCCACCTCGCTTGCCTTCCTTCCCTTTTTAATTTAAATTAGTCGAGGAAAGCCTCAAGATATTCTCCCGGGAGTACTCCTGCCCTGCTGCACTGCTGCCCATGATAAGCTCCTGAGATCTGACCCTGAAATTTCGTTGCTTAAATTACGCAACAATCGAACTTGATACATTCCTTAGAAATTCACCCCTGATTAATTTTTCGACAATTTAAAACTCCTTTCGTTAAAATATATTAATACTACAAAAAACTATAAACTAATACACTTATGACAGAGGAAGAGTAAAATCCCAAATTAGTACATTTCCAATTATCTAAATTTTAAATGAAACTGATAGAAGAAAGATTCATCACAAGTATACAAATTTGAAGTTTTTGATGGGCTAAAAATTAGATTGGGATAAACTCATCACAAATGTATTAATTTCGAATTTTTCGTAATATTAACTCTTTTTCGTGTTGGAATCATTATAAGTTATTTAGCTTAGGCAAGTTGGGGGCGTGATTAGGATACTTTAGAAAAATGATTCGATGAGAAATAAAATGGCAATCATAGGAAAATTTAGGCTTACTTCCAAAAAAAAAAAAAACAACTTTATCCTTCAAAATCTGAAAATCATTTTTCAAAATCCAAACTAGACCTCCATCATCGCAAACCAATCTACGATTTCTAGACTTTGGTGCCTGGCTTAAGGTGTGACGTCCTAAAATGTCACGCATGACACGTGTTTTTTTTTTACATGTGGAAGCACAATAAAGTATTTACAACACACCATACAAATAAATTGCACGAGTTTGATTAATGTAAACATGCCTCTTTTTATTAACATAAGTATTACAATCCCAAATACAACATCCCACGCAAAATACATAAGCTTTGTGAAGGGGATTAGGGTGACCTATCTCCAATACTATACTTTGATACCAAAAAATCTACCCGTACACAAGTCCAACTACTCGCTATGAGTCGATAATCTTGTCCCTCAGCTCATCTCTATCACCATCAAAACCTTTCAATGGTCCAACCAACTCACCCTCGATATTCATATACCAAGCAACAAATCAATAGGTGTCCATTTTGAAAACCACATGTAAATTCATACAGTGTAAATACACTTAGTATACACTACTACTGATCCAGGTACACAATCGAAATGCATAAGAACTCCAAAAAGCAATGGGGTGGAACGATCCAGCCTACATATCTAAAAGATAAAAGAGTAAGTCGAAGCCCGATAAGTGAAACCTCCAGGTCTTAAAAAGGAATACACCTTACCACTCAACATGTAATAGAAATGACAATTTATTAACATAGATAATGTAGCATGATCTCAAAACTAGATTAGATTTAACGTCACAAGAAATATGGGGTTTTGATATGATTGATTGAGCATGGATAGAGGTGGCGCAAGTTAAAGGATAACAAACGGTTCATCTATGTGGTTCCCAAAGTAAATATTTTGTTAAGTTATCAAAATATCTAATAAATTGGGATGAAAATAAGGAAATCAATGTCCATTTTAAATACTGATAAATCTTTAAAGTATTTTGAACCCATTAAAACAATTGGTGAAAAATGCCGAATGCTAGGAAAATTTCAATATAATAAATTTAAATTTGAAAATTCTAAAATATGAAATTTGAAGTTAATCCATCCACATCTTTAACTAATATAGCGATAAATCAATATTTGTCTCGTTACATACACGTCTAAAATTTCGATTTAATTTAAATACATCAGACTTTGGCCGATCACATCGTGGAAAAACATCATAAATATGATTATCAAACATGAAAAAATCCGAATGTCACGTATAGACCCGAGACCTCACAACCCTAGCCTAGGTCTTGTATTGCCTTGACTCGGGATCCTTACGTCTTGGGTGCAAGGTCCTCAATGCTCCCACTGTGTCCTTGATTCTCATAGTTGGGATGTGGTCCTAGACTTAGTTCTCGGCAACACTAAACCCCGGACCCAACACGTAAATTAGGTCCTCTCAATCCGAACATGGGACTCTGATGTTTGGGCCAAGTCCTTGCAACTCAAACAAAGGAACTAAGCATATTTCGGATCCCAAAAAAAAAAAAAAAATGGGTTATATATATATATTGGTAATGATCTATTCAAGTTTGGAAAGTGATCCAAGGGTGTGGCAGAATAATGCAATTACAAAAGCGGACGGATCAATCAAGAGGATTGCTATAAGGACGAAAGGGCTTACGCTTGTGGCCCCTCTTCTGTAATGTTTCTTTAGTTTCCCAACATGCTTCATCATTCCAGAACTCAGTACGAGCCTTAACGAACAATCAATCTTTTACAAAGCATAACGAGCGGCGAGCGTTCTTTTATTCTATATTTTTATCAGAATTGGTAAGTGCGTTGATGGGAGGGCAAAAGTCACGTCCCATCATCATTCGAATGATTCAACTGCCATCCTATCAAAAAAAACTTGGCCTCCAACATGGCCGTAGTCCCGACGCTCGGGTCTCCCCCGATTATCTAATCCCGCTCCGCCAATCGTGGTTCCACCCAATCATTGCCCAGTACAACTGGCATGATCGTAACAGTCCACGTGGCAGATGAGGAGAGGGTGAAGTAGCCAAATCAAGAAATGATGGTAGACTCCACGTAAGCCGACGGTTGTTGTTTGCAATCAAGTTTTTTAAATTTATGTATGGGAAAAAAATCACATCATATCTTAAATTTTTTTTATTATGACATATTTATCTCAATTTTTTTTAATAACATTGTAAATTCTCAACTTGTAATCGTGTGACATATTTACTTTAAGTTTTTTTGTAACATAAAAAGCCTTAAACATAATTTGTACCATGTAACACATTTATCCTTATAAAAATTCTGTTAACCAACACAACTGAAAATCTTATATGGCTACTTAAATGGATGACATAAAATGAACCGTGTTGATAACCCATCATATGTTTTTGCTTGTTCTCTTTCCTTTTTTTTTTCTTTTTTTTGTTATATTAACTTGCTCTTTCATTTTCTACATTCATTTGCGATGGTGAGGATGATGGTGATAGTGGCAGCAAGGACAATGGTGATGAAAATGAAGGAGGAAGGAAGAATGAAAAATGAAAAAAAAAAGTTTTGACGGAGAATGAATATACAATATGAGTCTAAGTTTGAGATTTTTTGTATCATAAAAAATAATTTTTGGATAATTTTATCAAATAGATATAAGTCTGGAGTTTTTATATTAAAAAAATTGAAATAAATGTGTCATACAAGTACAATTTTGGAGTAAATATGTTACAAGTATATAAATTTGACGTTTTTGTGTCATAAAAAAATGTGGGATATGTGTTAAGTAGTTGTAATTTGGAATTTTCAGTGAATTTTACCCTTTAATATTTGTTAATCACTTAGATGGATATCCACATTAGCATGTGGAGTAAAGAACTAAAAAAATATGAAAAAGTTGTGAATTTGATGATGAATAATTATCCCGAGGCGTGGCTGTGAGGAAAAGGAGATGCACAAGGGGTGAAGTGCATGCGCAAATCTTGATGGCTCGTGTCGTTGGCCAGACCTTTGCCAGATCGGCATAGTTTGAGGTTTTCAATGGCATAAAAAAAAAGTCCGGGTAAATGTGTTACAATGGGTATATTTTAGAGTTTTTTTGTGACTTCTTCCCTAAAACTTATTAAATTTGTGAGCAAACTTGATTTGAATGTGGTTGATAGAGGTTATACAATGGATTTCTGATTCAAAAAGTTTAGAATCAGTAATACATGGTATAATTCCGATAATATATCCAAAGGTACCCATACCATGTACATTATATGCAACGTTCCAGCAAATAAATTAGGGAAAAGGATATTGTTGGTGCCTAAATTATTTTATGGAATTCTCTTTATTATCAAAAATTTTAAAACAATCATTTTAAGTGTCATAACTTTTATAAACCAATCATTTAAGTGGCTCCGACGACTTAATTTACTAGAAAATATGAAATTACACTATTAAGAACTTGTTGAAGTCATTTAAATTGACGATTTAAAAAAAAAAATTGGCATTTGGGTGGTCTTTAATAAAGTTTAGCCACTAATTAATCCGTTGTAAACTTAAGATACTGAGTGTGATACGAAGTTCAATTTGAGGGGACAAAAACAATGTAATCAGCTATAAGCAAACATCACAAAGAAAATATTTTAGCTTTGCCATCATTTTTACTGATTTGTTAGAGTCAGGCTCAAAACCATAGAACCAACCTTGTTTCTCCCTCCAAATGATTTCATTTTAAGTCACAAAATCTATTTGCTTGCCTCCAAAAAAAGGGAAGCTTGTGCTTCACCTTCTGTTCTTATCTTCCTTTTGACTTCTATAATCTTGCTCTGTTTTGAGATTGAACAGTGGTGTTTCGAGGCTTGTGAAAATAAATTGCAATGCCGTGGCACGTTTGAAAATGAATTTAACTCTCAATTCTTTGTGGAAAATTGATGCATTCAATAAAATTGGTTGGTGCACAGTTTATCCACCACATAGTTTAGAGTGTTTAGTGTCAAAACTTTACCAAATATCAATCTAGTTTTTAAACTTTTTGAAACCATCCATCCAAGGAACTTTGACAAGCTATCAGCATTAAAATAATGCCATGTTGGTTTCCAATAAACTAAATCATTGAAGTCACTTAAGCGAACACTTTTCAAAAGTTATGGCAATTAAATAATCGATTGATAAGTTTTGGCACTAAAGTGGGTTCGCTACAATAGTTTTCACCCCATCATTATCCTTCTCCCAATGCATATATTTTTATGGTAATTAGATGGAAGAATATTTTTTTATAGTTGTAATCTTAATGCATTTTAAATTTTTGAAAAAGAATAGGTTAGATATTAACTCATGAAAATATATCATTATCAACAAAAGTATATATCTATTTTTATTTTAAATATAAAGTGCTGCTATACTTTTGTGATACTATATTTTACGGAGCTATGTTACTATTTACACGAACGTGTATTATGTCATCGATTTAATTTTTTAAATGAGTTAACAAGAAAATGTAATGTTTGATTTAATAAAAGAAATAAAACAATGTAAAGGATATCTCAAAACTTGTTGAACTCATGGGGTCAAATTTCTAAGGTAGTTCTAGAGACCTACATGATATGTTCTTTTTATTATTATTTTGAACTGGTATTTCGCCAAATAGGTTTTGGGTGTTGAGAAAACCTCATATGGTATCATGAAGTTGACAAGACGATATATTGCTCATTATTACTTTATAGATGCAGATGTTTCATTTCAGATATAATTTGATATAAGGAACCTTTATCACCATTGATGTAATCCTAAGTACAAAGTGAAAAGACTTGTGACGACCGGGACGACCATAATAGAGGGTGAAAAGTCTGGAGAAGAAGGAACGGTTCATTGAGACATGGAGGCTCCATAAGGGAACTAGTTCTGAGAAGCCTTGATCCCTAATGTACTTAGGAAGATCAAATGGAAAGTTATATGTAAGTCAACTACCAATGGAAAGCTTGGATAGACTCATTGATCATTAATATGAGCAGCTCTCTTCTATATTACCTTATCTTAATGTGCGTGAGACATGATTACGCATTCTAATTTGAGGATCCAGATATTCATTTGATTATCAATCTAAGTCTCAAGAATATTGACAACAAGCCACTAGCTTGGAACTCTGGAAGAGATAAACAAAGGAGAATTTAATCGATCGTCAATCATTTTGGTGAAAAAAAGATCATTTCCTCTATTAATGGAAATTACACTATTGCTCAGAAGATTTGATTGTATTGACAATTAAATCTCTAGTGGCTGTGTTGTTGATCTTCATAAGCTAAATTGATCATCTTGAAAATTATTCAACGGCTAGTCAAGATGGGTCCCAACGTGATGAATAGGAGTTAGAAACTCACCTATGTATATTAGTAAGCTACCATGAGATATCTATGTATCATAAAGAGATATGACATCTGCTTTCATTTGGGTGAATCATCTAATGTGACATTGCTTAGTGGTCCCTATTGGCATATCACGATAGAATAAATGGTGCATTTACATATTTATTTGTCATACATGATTAAATTGTACCTATCTTGAACCCATGTTGTTCTGTTGGTATCATATTGAGCAGTAAGGGGATCTCCTATATTAGACATAAAGATATATATATATATATATATATATATATATATATGTATGTATGTATGTATGTATGTATGTATGTATGTATGTATGTATGTATGTATGTATATCGAGATTTGGCTCATTCCTTCATTTATAAATTTGTAGGATGGATCACCCATTGCTCTTTAGAGTTTCATTTATAAATTTGTAGGATGGATCACCCATTGCTCTTTAGAGTTCTTGTGTATTTCGATAGGTGAAGATCTAAATGTTCTCATACCCAATTCAACACTAGTTTATACTAAATGTAAGTCCAGTTTATGGGTTGATGTGGGGTTGGAGGAGTGGGTCCCCCATCGATTTGCTGCTTGGTACTTTAATATCAATGAGAAGTTGATTGGACCACTGAGGGTCTTTGATGGTCCCCTTGGCTTCAAGGGCAAAGGCAATGTATTCATGAGTAAGGTTGTTGATTTGTACTGAGTGACTTGGCTTTTGTATAGACAAGTTTTTGGTGTAGGAGCATGCACGTAGTATCGACGAATGACCCAACCTTCTTCCCAAGGTTAATGCATTGTATCTTATTTATTTTGGTGCCTGTATTAATACTTGGGTGAATGAAGATATAATAAAGATGGATATGTAATTATTTATACTAGTCAAGACTTCCATTCTAATATGATGTAATTATTTCATTATGCTCTTGCATGCCTAAAAGAAAAATAAAATAAATAATTGATGGAAAAATCTCATGTCGCACATGACGTTCTAGGGCATCGCATTCTCTCTTTACTTATTTCCATATTTTTCTTATACAAGTAACTACACTTAATATCATTTACTTACTCTTGCATATGTTAAACTATTCCTGCATACATCAAACTTGATGTTGATAATTTTGCGAAAATGTATCGAGTTTTGATTATCCCCTATTTACCCCTTCTATATAACATATTCAGCCACAACATCTTCAGCCATAGCATCGGGTGGGACGATTCTCAATCCATAGTTAAATTTGAACAATTCTAGAGAATAATCTTTAATGCCCACTTTTAAGCCCTCCTCCGAACAGTCAATGACTCGAGGATTTCTATGGAAGGCTTGACCTATATTCGAACAGCACAAAATCACCAAAAGAGAGCGTGAGTTTATCCGAACTGTCCGGTGCATTTCAAATCAACCACCGACGAGAATAGTGGATAGTTTGTGATATTTTAGGTCTCGTGACAATCGGGAGGGATTGGTGGATGGCGCCGGCCGGCAAATAAATAATGGATCCCGCCAACCTGGTATATTGCTTTGGAGGGAGGCCAACAATGATGAGATGTTGCTTTGTGCCCAACAGCTGAGGGGGTGGTCACGTTGCTACGCCATTGAAGGCACCACGTCCTTGCATTCTATGGATGGCGAATCGCACATATTAAATCTCACCCGTTGATTCCGATGCATCTTCAGCGCCCCCTAATTATTCTTCCAAGACCGCAAACGTGATTTCAGTGGGGGCCCGCGCTTAGGTGCATTTTGCATTTTTATTTTTTCAAATTTCTTTCATTTGGCGACGTTTCAGGAACCGAAGAGCCACCTCCACCTGGAAATGGAAAATAAAAAATTGAACGAATGGGTAAATTACTTGAAACTTCTCTAAATTATAGAGTTAGCACGCAGCTTCCGAGTTAGCCCCTTGAACACTCATTTTGTTCCGGCCAGGGATAGGGGTGTGCATTGGTTTTAGTTAAATTTGGGAATCATATTAGACGAAACCAGTCAATCTAGGTGATTTCTATGAAAAGCGATCTAGTTCCCATTTTCAATAATTGGAATCAGGAATAACCGGTTTAGTTCTCAATTCTTGTGGAAGAATTGAGTAGAACTAAACCGACTAGATAGAATCGACAAAACCAACTCAAAGTTTAGCAATGATAAAAATTATAAATTATTTGTGGGAATAGTCTCTTCTTTTACTAGTAACTTTCTAAAAATTAGTAATTTCATCCTATACTAAAGTAAATTTCATTATGTTTAAGAACTTACGAGAATGGAAACTCCGCCATAACCCGGAAGCAAAACAGGACTAATCAGTTTGGTCTAGTCTAGTTTTAGAGTGGATAGGGTCGGTTCCTAATTCCACAAACTGAAAATTGACCTTGTCCAATTTGATTACAAAAGAGAATTAACCCACCCTATTAACAGTCACCCATTAAATGTAACCTTACGTTATATTTTTCGTTAGCACGTGGATTTTACATAACTTCCAAGGGGGTAAAAGCGTATTATCATCCCATATTTAAAAAAATCTCTCTTTTTATTATTCATTTCTACAAAAATGAAAAGATAACGATAGAGAAATTAATTAAATAAAATATTAATAAAAGAAGAAATAAGTATCTATAAAATATATAAAAAAAAATGTTCTAGTATAGTGAATAATTTAATAGAAATAATAAGATACTTTATGAAAAATAGACACAATCAAATAGAAATGGAAAATGACTCGATAATATATAGGTCAAATCGTAAATATTTGATACTTATTATATATTTATAGATGTTTAATCAACACAAGAAGTGAGCTAATAAAGAATGATTTAAAATTACTATTTTAGATTTCAATTTATCATTTATTTCTATGAGTCAAGGACAAAATTTCCTTATATAGTATTGTTAGATAGTTTTATGGAAAAATTCCAAATAATAGCCTGAAGTGCTTTCATTATGTCAAATAAATACATAAAGTAGACATTGTTTCAAATAATAGCATAAAGTACCATCATTTTCTTAAATAAGAGCTTCAAGTGGATTTTGTTTCAAATAAGGGCTTGAAGTAACTATGTATGTTTCAAATAAATACTTGGCTTTTTGGCTAGTTAAGGGCATTTTAGTCATTTAATTTTTTTTTTCCTTTTTTTCCCTTTTTCTTTTTTTTTTCTTCTTTTTTTCTGGTTTTTCTTTCTTTTTTGTTGATGGCCGGTCGACTACTGACGATACCATGAGACGGCTAGGCAAGAGTTGCACTTACTAGATCGCCTTTACCTGTCTGGTGAGGGCCACTCTTGCCGGTGGCCGGCAAGGCGACCCTCACTCTGGGAAGGCTGCCCTTGCCGCAGAAGGGGAAGAGAAGACAAGACAAGAAAAGAGGGAAGCAAGATCGACCATGATTTGCTTCCTTAATTGACTTCTGCTTACATCAACGCAAGCACCCTTGGTTAGTCCCCTCCTCGATTCCCTCTCTTCAATCTTCCCCATTAACATCACGCCCCGAAGCTCGAGCCTTTACATAAGGTGGCCCCTCTGCACAAGACAATGACATAGTCATAGTCCTTCCTGAGCAAGCAGAAAGCTTAAATGCAACCTCAATCGAGGTCTGAGGTGTGATCAGTGATCGAGAATGGTGTCTCCCGAGTCTCAGGCTCGATACTTGTCCTCGGCAATGGCCAAGCACGCCCTTTGTAGCAAGGCCTCCCTTCACTTTAGCGACGGCTATCTCTTCCTCGGCCGACGAGGGTTAGCCAGCACTTACTAGCGGCAGACAAGGGTGGCCAAGCCCTCGCCAGCCTTTGCTTTACTTCCAAAAAAAAAAAAAAAACAACAAAAAAGAATAAAATATAAATTATAATTATAATTGGACAAAAACACCCTTCAATTGATCGGAATATTTAGCCGGCCAACAACCAATAAGGTCAAACCCTCATTTGAAACAACCACAGTTATTTCTAACCCTTATTTAAAACAACCACGACTAATTTAGATCTTTATTTAACACAAGATCTACTTGAGACCCTTATTTGAGAAAGTAAGAGCACTTTAGGCCCTTATATCGAATTTTCTCTAATTTTATTATTCAATCAGCTTTTACGTTGATTTTTTTATTAATTATTTTCACATTAATTAAGTCTTAAAATGTACATTAATGAATACCCAAATTTATATCATTTTACCTTTTCGCTGTCCATGCCTTTTCCTCGCATATTCTTCCTTTTCTCAAAATATCATGTTTAGTTTTATTAACATGGCTACATTTATCAAATTCTAACACATTTCTACTATTTTAATATCACTTCGATATCTATTTTTTTATCAGTATTTTAGTTAATTTATTTTTTCCATTTTCCATTTTTTTCTTTTTTTACAGCAACTAATAGTAAAATAGAGATTTGGTTCAAGAATAAGATTAAAATATACTTTCACCTTCTCAAAGTCAGGCGCATCACACATGCTAACGGAAAAAATAACTAGAGATTTAAAGACACGACAAATAACAATATACAGAGTAATTTACAATAATTGAAATTCGAAGGCAAATGAAAGGGTGTGAAATGGGAAGTGCCTGAATCAAGAACTGCCAGGACCTGACCGGACCGGTTGGTTCCGAGCGATTCCCAGCAATGGTAGTCTAGTTCCTAGTTCCCATTCTTAGAATTGGTGGTCGATTAGTCTGATTCACAATTCCAAGGTAAGAACTGGATCGATTGTACCGGTTGACTATATATGTGAGGGTGGGTAGATGAGTGTGTAATATTTTTAATTTTCTTAAGAAACAAACCCTTCCTCCCAATTTCTTCCATTTCCTGTTAAACCTCTCACCTCAGGGATCATCTTGCAAATCTTCTATGGTCTCTTGGGAAGCTAGATCGCTTACCTCATCAGTGTCCTCTACATTGAGTACCGAACCAAGAAAGAGAAAGAGAATGTCAGCTTCAAGAACCACATCATTTAGGTCCCTCTCCCTTCTTTCCCTCCTCTTCAACTTCCCCTCCATAAACAAAAAGAGACCAAGATCAAAACCCAAAATGAAGATAACAAACGAATCGATTGATTGATTGCAGTGGTTCGAAGTGTTGAATGGGTTGCTTGGGCTATACTGGAAAGCCGTGGGGCTCACATTCAACTGCACTTTCCTCCTCTTTGGCTTCGTCATTTAGATCACTTCAATTTGCCTTTTCTGCTTCAATTGCAAATTATTGGTTTCACTAGATCAGACCGGATTGATCGGTTGGTTTGATTCCTGGTTCTAGGATCGGTCGGTCTGATTCCCAATCACAAAATCTAGAAACTGGGAACCAGATCGGGAATTGATCACTCGCAGGCAAACATGAATTATTTAGAAAATTCATCATGTTTTGTGTAATTGAGAGAGAGAGGGAGAGGCAAAAATGGGAGGAAAGAAGTTGGACGGTCCTAAAGCAACAGACAGACAGGACAGAGGATGTTGCTT
The DNA here is from genome assembly GCA_019915185.1 of Eucalyptus camaldulensis. Lineage (NCBI taxonomy): Eukaryota > Viridiplantae > Streptophyta > Magnoliopsida > Myrtales > Myrtaceae > Eucalyptus > Eucalyptus camaldulensis. The sequence goes on from JAHSVA010000006.1 coordinate 27,117,992, forward strand.
GCTTCTCCAACCATGAAGTGTCTTACTTTTGGGGACGACGATGGTGGCCATAATTGCATACTGACGTCCCTTTCCTTCGGGAGCCAATCAGCGACGTTGAAAAATGTGACTGAAAATCCACTCTTTAATTAATTAATTAATTCATCACAATGATTAATTTAATTAAACACCCATCTTCTTAGTAAAATATGCAGAAAATCCTATTGGTACACTTGCTCAGTCACTATATTTTATATTAATCTGTACACTTTTTAGGGCAGGTGACCTAATTTATTAGTGGGGTTTCTGCAAAATGACTGAGCCTACAGGCCAATGCGAGTAGGCTCGTGCTTGAAAGGAGAGTTGCTTGCTAGGCCGGTCTAAAATCGTGCTCCTAACCTTACTGGCAATGCGAGAAGATCTAGCCGTCTAAGCATTAACTCGTGGAGTCATGCCCACGGCATCTAATCTTAACTAGATTGTACTGTTAATTGAACAGATCATGACATGATTAAGGATTTAAATTTGTTAACTTTTTTGTGTGCTTTATGTTGAATTTGAATTCTTAAAAGATGTAAATTCACTTCTTTTTAACTTTCATTTATTCTATCACCTCTCTTTCTTTCTTATTAACATATCTATTTTTTAAAAATAATTTTATAAGTAATAGACCGTAATGTCTATTGTCATTGAACCTACAAGCCCTTTATTTAATTAATGAATAGGAAAAAAAATTAAGGAATTTTGAAAAGTTTAACTAATTCCAAGGTCTTTTTAACAGGCAAGCGTGATAAGCTTATAGTCAATCCATAGTTTGTTAATTATTTGATACAATCGAACTGCTGATTTTGAATTTTTAATTGATGATGAACAATAATACTTTCTCCACGTTCCATGTAGCCGGCTGCAACATCTCTTCCATCTTGATTGAGTATCCAATTTGAATTGACTAGGTAATAAATAACACAATTGAAATATGAAATGAATGATGTTGGATTTTGGATATGTGCGCTTGTCTAGATATGAGTCATTGTGCAGGTAGATAAACTTCGCGCAACCTTAAACTGTACAACATGTTTTAAGAAATCCTCGAGAATGCGTAGGTGAGCCGCTATCATAATGATAGTATATGGCGGTAGGTGGCCCAAGAGCAACAACATTTAGTTATATTAGAGACAAGGGAGGATATTTTTATTTTAAACTTGCGGTCAATAAGTTTCTGGTGACCTTAAACTAGCACAACTTGCTTTGCAAGTTGTCCGGTGCGCCACAAGAGCATACAATCCAATGTCAAGTTCACTTGGTTGAAGCCTGAATTGATATTAAGAACTTGGTCCACGCCATCCCTAGTGCTATAATTTAATAGTCGATTGCAACAAAAACCGCTGCGCCGACTCTTCACATCCCACTGTTTGTGACTTTTTCTTTACTGTAAAATTTTCAGAATCTCAAAATGAAATGTTCGACATCTAGTTAATAAATATTAACATGTAAAATCATATAATAATTTTCATGAAGTTCTAGAATTTGAAACATCTTAATTTTTCACTATTCTTCAATTTTTTTTTTTTAATAAAAAAATTATCATAAGTAGAAATTAAACTAGAAAATGAGTTGCTCTACCTGAAACCCCAAATATGAACCCAAAGACAAGCGAAGAGTGAGCTGATTTTTACATGTTTGGACCATCCTCCATTCTCTGCTCTCAGCTGGTGAGGTGATGCATCACAAAATCCCTTTTCTTCGCTCAAAGAAGTGGCCCCATCTTCCGTGTGGAAGAGGGTTGATGATCGGATATCCACCAACGATCGCGCCAAGTGCGGTTCCGATCACCGTGTCATGGACCTTGCCCCTCTCATACACTCCGACTCTATCGAGCTTCCCTTCCGGATTCTTCACCCGGTAGCTCACAAATCTAACCACTCCAGCCCCAGATCCGTGGGCGACATTCGGACCTCGCCCATGTGCTTGTCGCCGAACATCACACCCTTGTGGAACAGATTGACGTGCGGGATGGTGCGTTCACAGTCCTGGAGGGAGATCTCCCCTACGTCGAATCGCATACCATGCTTCCACTCGGAGTCACCGTCGCATTTCTTGATGATCGGAGTTCAATTCCTCTTGTTCTGGCCGAGCTCATTGCTGGGGTCATTGATTATGATGGGGGTCGCACGTATATAAGTTGTGTCAAAGATGCTAGGCATAGGCAGTGGAGGTGGCAGCGGCACCGACCAGTTGGGGTAAAATAGGAGCTCATCAAGGATGTAGATCAGCAGTGTGTTGCGATCGGTGGAGAAGAGAGAGAGTGACAAGCTAGAAAGAGAAGAGCAAGCGCACTTCAAAATGGACTGCAAGTTGATCAGGCTTTAGACCCATTAAAAACCCACATTTTATTGGACTTTATTACGCAAATTCCAATCCACTACACATGGAATAATAAATGAGTCTTCAATCCACTTCCGAGACTCTTAGACAGAAACCGCCAGTCGTCATATTTGTGCAAGCTTAGCTAGTCAAATTGAACAACTAGATGTACAGCAGTCGTCGGTACTAAAAATGGCCGACAAAGCACCTCTATCGGCGTACTCTACCCCACATCCCATGTCACTTTCGAGGTTCACCATCCAAGGTTTCTTGCCAGTGAAGGCTAGTCTTGACAGTGGCTATTGTATCAAGAAGCTGGCGTCACCGCCACAAATAAAGGGCCTTTCACATTCGGCAAAAGATGCCGAACTACAAGTCTTGGCACGACGACTGAGTAAAATCTATGGGCTCTACTTTACTCCAAACTAAAGAATTTGCACATCAACGTATGATCAGAGGCATCTAAGATGCAGATTCTGCATTTAGCACACAAAAACCAGAGTTGGAACATGAATATATTCTTCACAAAATTACAGCAGCAAAATCAAAGCCAAATAGCATGTCAAGCAATTTGTCTTAACCTATCTAACCAACTGCTTTCTTTTTTTTTTTTTTCCCAGAGACTGCGATCGCCCATCATGAATTTTGCAGCACCGTGTTATTTCAAATCCACGAGGCACTCTGCCCCGCGTCATGCGCAAGATTTCGCATTCCAATGAATAAGTTTAAGGTTCCCATAAATTAGAAGACACGTTTAGATAAATCCCTACAAAACTACCGAGAGTCATCAAAATTCAGCTCCATCCCACAAGTGGACGGATTCATGGAGATCTCTACAGGACCAGAACAGATCGGCTAATTGCAGCATCATGAATCTCAAGAGCTAAGAACTAACTTTTTTCTGCTTTGTCCTCACTCGTTCAGTTCACTTGCTGTTGGTGACTGCCGTATACTGGGTAAGCTGCATATGCCGTGGCTGTGGCGTACATACTCGGGTCGTAATGTGGTGGCACACCGTATCCATAACCATCATAAACTTGCCCACCATAGTAGACTGGTCCCCATTGATTTCCAAAATCTGCCCTAAACTGCAAAAATGAACAAAAGAAAGGAGTGGACAAGAGCCTCGCAAAGGGAAGAAAATTTTGGACTCGTCTTCCGGTGTATACAGTCCTGCTTGGGTATGCTTTCTAATGCTTTCTGCAATTAAGTCTGTGACTTCTCATTGGCTAATGCGTTAAAAAATAGTTTAGGAGGAAACAATCTCTTTCAAAGAATGCCAAAATATAATGTTTCTCATTGTTTTATCTAGTCTTAGCTTGTTTTTGTCAAATTCTAGGGAATGCAAAAAAGCAAGACTAAGTACTATATTATAGTTGTCATTTCAATATCCAAAAAAGAATATATCAAGTGAGAACTAAGGTTGCAGTACAACCTGCCAAAATCCAGCAGTTCTAGCACCTTCTTGAAGAAATATGCTTTTTACAAGAACATTAAAGATGATAGCTAAATTTCCTACCACAGCGGAGACATAGAAGCAGACGATTGAATGAGAAAGAAGGGGGTAGGAAAAAAGAGGAATAGACAGGAAAGAGGTCTGACCTGCTTATTGGCTGGATTTCGACCCCATGAAAGACGCACCGTTTGCTTACCAATCACTGTCCCATTCAGTTTCTGCAATGCCTCCTCAGCATTACTTCTGTCAGATCATTAAACAGGCAGAATCATCAGAAAAGACTGATACAAGAGAAAGGCCATATGAGATAATAAAAATGCCAAAGAGGTTAAAAGCAGTTGGAAAATTTACCTGTTGGCAAATTGTACAAACCCACAGCCTTTCCCAGATGGTATTTTAACAGACACTATCTCACCATACTGAGAAAATTGTTGCCTGAGGTCTTCATCATTAACACTAGGATCAAGGCCTCCAACAAATATCTATGATGAAATGAAAATTAACCAGACAAGTAAAAGACAGCACAAAAAATAAAAAGAAAAGGTAAGGCTGCCAATGTTTAAACAAACATGAAGTAGGTATTCTCACTGTTGTGTTTGCAGAGTCCCCATCAGACTGAAAGCTCTGGGATGAGGCACCATTTGATGAATATCCACCTATTAAACCGAAAATCAATAAGAAGATGAATTTTTGGTAATACACGAGAAAGAGCAATGGTCCAGTATGAATATGTAGGTACATCTTAAAGTTGCATCAATTTGACTATAAACAAGCTTTGAGCAACAGAATAAGCATCTAGCAGCATTACGTATATGACAATCTAAACATTGCAACACAGGCAAAATCAATGTGAAGTTTATTGAGAAGTACCAAAATAACAAGTATTCATACCTTATACCATCAGTTCTTGACTAAAATGCATCTAATTGATATCTTACACCAATTAAAAAAATGAAATTTCTGCACTATTATTACATCAAGTACCTTGTGAAGATCCACAACAGGTAAGCTACGTCCCAACCCCGTCTAAACCTTTTTTTTTTTTTCAAACAGAAAAAAAGTACCTTGTGAAGAATATTGTGATTGATATCCTGATGATTTTCTGGGTGTCGCAGCACCAATTCGCATAGGCCTGCTAGAACAATATACACCATTCATTTCAGACATGGCCTGTGACCTTTCACTTTCATCCCCAAACCTCACAAATCCATAGCCTTTTGAACGGCCAGTGTTGACATCAAAAACAACTTTGGCAGCTTTAACTGACGGGTATTTATTAGCAAAAGTCTCATGCAGTAAGTTATCAGTAACATCTGCAGCTAAGTCCCCTACAAAAATAGACAGATCAGGAGCATTTTCTGAACGCTTGTCACCCGTGCTAAATGTTGCCCAATTCAGACGGAAAGGCTGTTCAGTATTAGGCATCACGATTCCCGAATAGTTTTGTAGAACTTTCTCAGCTGTGCCATGTGTAAAGAATTCAACAAATCCATATCCTTCGGATAAACCTGTCTGCTTATTTCGAATAACTTTGATAGAAGCAATCTGTATTACATATAAGACCATGTTAACGAGCAATAGTGGGAATGTCATAAACACAATATAATCAAATAATCTATTGTCTGAATTTGGTAAGATAACAATACTTCAGTAATTTGAAAGCAACAACAATGCAAAACTTCTGAGAAGACACCACATAAACTCGCTTGCAATTATACTAAACTCCTCCGAGTTTAAAGCACAGGATCGTTTACCAAATGTCTGACAAAAATGTGAGAGGAACAAGAGAAATTTTCTTTACCCAGTACGCCCATTTCTAAAGGCCGAAGGGAAAATGAAAGAGCATCAACTGCAAATTCCATGAAATATCATTTCTTGAGTACTCATTTTTCTTTGTTATTTTCTGTCTGTTGCAGCCAGCTCACAACTGAAACTACTGCAAGGAAACCTCAGCCATGTTCATATGGTTGTTCATCTTCTCTGAGCAGAGAAACTAAGCACTTGTATTGATATGATTTTTGCTAAGAGAAGCAAATGTTTCACGCAACAATTACAAACTTATTTATGCTCTTTACCATTTACCCATATAGGCATTGCACAGTATCAGCAAGTTCCAGGCTATTTTAAGGACATTTAACAAGACAATATAAGAGATTCCAAGATGAGTAACGAGAAACATCCAAGCTCAGCTTTTGGGTACAGAAAAGCAACGTCGAAAGCAGGCAAACGTCATTTAAACAGAACAAAGACGACTAGCTAGGCCTTCCTAAAATATTCACTAGCTACATTGCATCCCAAAAGCCAATCCACAATACTATACAAATCCTGATTGTCTGACACATTCCGTATGTACTTTTTCTACTCACTTCGGGCAATTTCGAAACCTTCCCCTAAGAGGCAAAATGAATTGTCGCCATTTGCCTGCGAGCCAGAACATAACTTGCCTATTTGAGATCTACTTCACACCCATTTCCAAACATGTGTCAAGAAATATCCACCAGTTTTCAGCTAATCCTAAGATCTTACCAGAAGTGACCAACTTCCTAATATACAGCAACATATAGAAACAAAAAAATGAACATAAAACTATCACGCAGAAAACACAACCTCTCCAACGCCAAAAAAGGAAAGAAAGGAAAAGAAAGTTACAATCTTCAGAGTCATTACAAACACAAACAGAGAAAGAAGCAAAAAATGAGTCCACAACATCTTCCCGTTACCTCGCCAGTGGAAACGAAGCAGCTATGGAGATAATTCTCATCCATCCAGTGGTGCAAATCGCCGACCCAGACCGTCCTGTTCTCGCCGTTCTGCTGCTGCTGCTGCTGCGCCTGGTGGTGCACGCGCTGGTGCGGCGGCGCGTACTGGTGGTACGCCATGTAGTGCGGCGCCGCGTAATGCTGGTGGTGGTGCGGCGGCGGCGGCGGCGCCATCATCTGCGGGTGCTGCATTAGCATCGCCGCCGACGGCGGGTACTGCATCGCCACCCACGGCTGCTGCTGCTGCTGCGGGAGCGCCGGCTGCTGCTGCTGCTGCGGCGGCGGTGGGTTACCGTTGCCGCTGCCCTTCGTGGGGGGCGGCCGCTGCTGGCCACCGTTACCGCTCTGCTCCGCCTGCTTCGAATCCTCGCTCGACTGCATCCTCAAATCTTGAATCTACCCACCACCGCTACCCCTCCTCCCTTGAATAAACCAATCAAAGAATGTCGAAAACAAAGAAAACAAACGCAACCCGGCTCGTGGGTAGATGCCAAAGCGCCGCTCGCGAGGTCGGAGCTCCTGAATCTGAGCTTCCCAGATATAGAGAGAGAGACCCAAGAAGCAAGAAGGAAGAGAGAGAGAGAGAGAGAGAGAGAGAGAGAGAACGGTGATATTAGGGTAAGCACTCTGAAGTGAGGAGAGAGCGAAGACGATGGGGGTGGGGATAGATACAACAAACACGATGGGATGGGGTTCGGCTTCGGCGAACGCGGTTGTTGCTGGGGCCGTTGGATCGCCCGAGTGAAGGGAGACGTGGGCCGTCGGATCGGCGAGGGATATGCATGGAGTTCGTTTCGCTTCAGGATCCGCCGCCAGATTAGATTTTGCCCTCCTCCTCCGCCTCCTCCATTTTTTAAATTCTTTCCTATTTTCGTCCCTCCAATTCCCACCATTTTTCCCATTTTCTGCCATAATATGATGTTTCCCTACTTTCACCCCAACTTTTTTTTTTTTTTTAATTTCTTCTAGATGATGTCTCCCGTCATGCGCGAGTGTTTCCTCGTTTTCGGAAAACACTGCGACTTTGCCTGTGCTTTTGCAGAGGAAAAATGCTGTGGAATTTTGGCTTGCGTTTTTTGGGGGCAATATCCGGAGCAGCAGCAGCAGCAGCAGCAAAAGCCTGATTTTACCCTGTGTAATTCGGACGCCCGTTGTTACATTAATGGATCGACATTGATGGATGCATGGAGGGAGTGTAATTGGATGTTTTGATTAATGATGATTTGAGGGATGATATACAGTAAGCCTAGTTTAGCTTGATTAGGTAATTAATGATGGCATATTAACTTCATTTACAATAAATACTGATTACCTAACCCACCTGTTGACTTTCTTTTTTGTTAATATCACAAATAATCTCAAAGCATACCCACCATAACACCAATATCACTAAAAATGCTAAATTTACTTATGATGGCACAAATACCTCAAACTCATTAAAAAAAACCCTAAATTCATATCGACGTGATATTTTGAAATATTTGTGTTGCAGTGAATAAATTTAGAGTTTTTAGTAACACAAGAAAAAGTTTTAAGATATTCGTGTTACAGTAGACAAGTTTAATATTTGATGACATAAAAAAAAGTTTAGACTATATGTGTTGTAGTGAATATAATTTTAGGTTCTTAGTGATATTCATCCTTTTTAATTTTTACTTTTGAATAGATCACATGTTTGATGGGTTTCAAGTAGTTTCTTAATGGTACAAGGAAAAATGGAATTCTTTTTTGGGAAGTGAGTAGTTTTAATATGACACGACCATGTTTTTTCACCATGTGGTGATTGTAGTTTTGTAGGTTTTGAAACGGTTAGCAGTGGATCGAAGAAGTCAAGCGGCGCTCGTGGCTTCATGCGTGTGCCAAAAGGGTGGAGAGGGTTGGCTTCCGTCCCAACAGAAGCAAGGCCTCCCTCAATTTTAGGCCCAACCTAAGGCCCAGATGGAGTAAAGACTGTGGGCTTAGCAGATCACCAATTTAGCACTTGCGCTAAACGGGCCCATTTGGAGTGGTTGCGGCTGAAATGCACGTGCGAAGTGTTGTAGGTTGTGCTGCGCCACCCCTGTTCATAACTAAAGTTGCAAGGGAAACTTGGTACCAAACTCCGATGACCTAAAAAAAAAAAAAAGAAAAACCTTGGTACCAAACTCCTTATTGCCTTGAATGTTCAAGGCATAATTTGTTTAGCGAAAGATTTGGAAGACATCGCTCTTAAATGGTGACGTTAAACTTAGCCTATCAAATTTTATCAAGCATTACATCATGTATTTCAACCTTAGTCAATTAATACTATTGATTACTCACTCTTTTACTTGTTCAAGAAGAGGCCATCTTTCATTTAGATCAGAATATCTTCTTATGGTCTATTTTATTAGGCCACTTGCAAGCTACCGCGTAATATTTGAGTTAGGGCACCACTCCTCTTTTTACACCTAAGCTCCACATGTATTCTTTGAATTGATGAACCATTTCTCTTTTTACACTTGACCCGGAAACATATCTACAAATACTTCATATAGGAATAGCTTTTAATTCAAAGCCACACTTACTTTTGACCCATGATTGGTTGTTTCTATACTTTTGTATCTCATGAAAGTTTCTAAATACATTCCCCTTTGTTGTATACCCAAATACTTCAAGTCCTCAACTTCTCTCTCTTGATTCTCACATTCCAGTCTTCTAATTAAAAGGAAGAATTCCACAGTTATGTTGTTGAAACTTCTAATTTATCCTTCCAAGTTTCATAAGGTGAATTTTTGGGCTTCCTCTTTGTCTTGTCAAATTAGTTTTGTTGTTTAAAAAGACTAGGAGTTGTTAAATAATGATCTTGATTTTATTGCTTTGAAGGCATTTAGAACTTTGATTTGCTCAAGTCCTTTTTGTAATAAGTGAAAACTGTAAGAATTAAGTTAAATTGATCTACTTAGTGCTCTTGATTTGGTTGTTTGATGGTTGTTAATTTTATTATAAACATGAATGCAACGGTGAGAAGGTTATAACGATTGCATGACGAATCGTCACGTTCATTTGAATTGAATTGATGAGTTTCTATAAGTTAAGGTTACAACTAATCAACTTCAATGTGATTTGGTAGTAGATTAAACCGAAAAGTGATATTTGTGATTTGACTAAATTAATAATTTACTAGCCAAGTATTATCGATTATTGGGTTGTCGATGTTATATTGTCTATTGTTTGGGTTGTAGATGTTAAATTGTTGATTTTTGGGTTTTTGATATCATATTGTTGATTATTTGAGTTATTGATGTACACATGGCTAGTTTTCTGACAATGTCATTATTTGCTTGCATAAGAAATGAAAAGATGTAATCATGTCATCATCATCACTCATGTATGTGATCATGAGAATGGGGAGGTAAGGATAAATGTGAAGAGATATTATGTATGAAGTGTTATTCTTGTGAATGAGTGTTGGGTGCGTGATTGATGTATTGGAGATCATGTGATATTAATGTTGTATACATAACACCATACGACTATATTGGGATAAGTACACTAGAAGTATCAAAACTTGCGTATAATGTTCGCTTTGGTGTGAAAAATTTCCTTTGGCTCACTTAAGTGCCAAATCATAGAAAAAGCTATCACTTTGGTGCCACTGACGACATATTCCAGCTAACTTAATTACGTGACTTTTATATTAATAAATAATAAGTTGACGTGGTAAAATTTTTAAAATGCAATCCATGTGGAATGGTATAAATGACACTGTTTTCTACCTCCTTAAGAAATGATGTCATTTTGTAGAAAACGACGTCATTTTGCCATCATACGTAAACTACCTTTCAAAAACGACACTGCATAACTCCTTTAGGCAAAAAGATATCACTAAAAGGGGATTGAAATTAAGGTATCAATATGTTCTTCCCACATACAAAGTATGCTGCTCACCCAATGCCCACCGTAGCTTGCTCGATCACCCAACATCGCTCACCCATCATCACTTTGTCGTCATCGCCCAATTGCCATTGTAGTTGCACTGTCATTTTTGCTAGTCATGTCCTTAACTCTCACTCACTCATGTTTGCATATTCTCTCTGTGGGTCAATTGGGTTGATAATTCAGGGTTACAATGGACGAATTAGGCACGGAGGGCAAAATGAGAGCTCAACTCAGAAGGAAAATGGTGGGGAACTCTTTTTTGTTAAATTAGTTGGATTGCTTTTGGCAAGACCAAATTAAAAAATAGGGTATGAAGGGGAAATGAGGGCTTAGCTTGGAGGGAAACATGGCTTTTTAGTATTGGAGTATAAATCACAAGATAGTGGGGGGACCTCACTTTGTTTAATTAGTTGAAATGCTTTTGTGAAGACCAAATGGGATCAAATTGAAAAATGGGTGGTGGGGACCTCACTTTGTTTAATCAATTCGAGTGCTTGAGAGAATCGAATTGAATAAATCGGCTTCCTTTATTTTTTTCAATAAAATGATAAGGGCTAAGTGAATTCCTTAATCAATTAAACATGCTTGTGAGGACCTTCATATGAAGCTATTGATGATTCTGCTATGTAGTCCTAAAAATTAATGATTTTTTCCTCCTTTGGTGTAGTATATACATGGACAAGAATTATGTAGGCATCATTATTATTGACACTGAGAACTAGGAATTTATAGGTGGAAATAAAGGTACCATTTATGTCAATGTTGGGAAGCTATCATATATTTATTTTGAAAAGAATTTGGTGTATTTTTTATGATGCAAAGTGTAAAAATTGCATTATTATGTTCCTAGGATGTAATGTTTGAGAGTTTTTAGTAACGATAATCGTATTAAGGATATCAATTACCATTATCTTCATGGTGACAAAGCTAAGTTCTATGTTGAGTATTATAGTGATGATGAGGATAATGAGGATAATGGAAATGATGAGGATGAAGAGACCGCTGAAAGAGGAGAAGTGAGATATCATATTTAAGTGAGTAATCATATTCGGGATAAGTCTACGTTAGATGGAGGGCAACATAATAAGCAAGTGAGAAGGAGAGGGAGACAAGTCATATTGATAGAGACGAGCAAGCAAGGAAAATGTCTTGAAATCACGGGTGAAGATGTGGGTGATGAAGACTTAATTGGATTAGAATGGGAAGTTACTTTATCTAGTGAATCAAGAGTTGGGGCAACTGTAAATTTCCCAAATGATGAAGATGATGACAAACTGGCACGGTTAAGACAAAAGCAAAGGGAATTTGTTAGAAAAAAATTTGCAGCTTTAAAAGAAATGCATAAGTTCGAGCTAGTAAATAAAGATAGAGCTCCAACTGGAGGTAATGAAAGTGAAGATAAAGAAAATTGTGGAGATGAAACCGCTAGTTCGGAGAATGAGCTTGGCAATGATGATAAAAAATATGTGCATAGAAAAAAGAGTAAGTACATTGCTATGATCCGATTATTGATAAACATGTATTGTTTATGAGCATGAAATTTGATGATGCCAAATAATTAAAAGAAGTTATTGTCAAGAACTCCATTGTTGAACATATTAGCGTTGAATTTATTAGAAATACGAAAGAATTTATGAGAGTTAAGAGCTCACAACTCAATTGTCCATATAAACTCTATGGCGCACTAAGAAGGAAGTGGTCATTTCAAAGTAGGGTCTTCCAAGAGAAACATACTTGTCCAATTATATTTGACAATAAAAAGGATAACGAGTGTATAATTGTCGAAGCACCTTTTTAATACTATCAAAGTAATGCTTAAGATCAAGAGTCTTTAGTTTTAGCTATTAATGAAGGAGCGGTTAGGAGTTAATGTGTTGAAGAATTAGTGTAAAAGAGCTAAGATGAGAGTGATGAGAGTAATGAAACTATTGATGGATCATTACAAGAAATAATATTTATGGATATGGGATTATGCTTGCAAATGCATGCTTCAAAATCCATGTCGTAGGGTATATGTAGAGGTTGTAGAGAGGCAACTGCTTGATTGTGGGCTTAGGTTTGATAGATTTTATGTTTATTTTGATGCATGCAAATTGGGCTTTTTGGTTGGTTATAAAAAAGTTATATGATTGGATGATTGTTTTCTGAAGGGTTTATTTAATGGGGAGTTATTAGCTTCTGTGAGGATATATGCTAACAATCAAATATTTCCAATAACTTGGTCTTGATTCCTCAACAATTTAATTGCTAACCTTAAAATAACCGATGAGGGAGGAGGTGCATTCATGAACTACCAATAGAAAGTAATACTATTGTTAATTAATTCCATTTTAATATTAATTACTTGCATTTTTTTTTACTTGTATTTGTTTGTTTAAATTTTTGTAGGGACTTGTTCCAACATTGATTGAGTTGATACCATATGCTGAACACAGAATGTACATGAGACACATATACGTAAATTGGGCAAAAAAATACAAAGGAGATGAGTTGCAAAAGCAATTCTATTATATGATAAAGAGTACAAACATGATTGATTTTAGATTAGCTAAATAGAGATTGTTGCAATTGACAAAGGAATGTTTTGATGCATTATTCAAACATAAGTTAAGTACTGGTGTTGGGCCTTTTTCAATGAAGAATTTAAATGCGATATCATTAACAACAATCTTAGTGAAACTTTCAATAGTAGAATTTTAGATGCCATGTGCAAACCAATCATTAGTATGCTTAATGATATTCAAGTTATGGTCATGACTAAACTGCACAAATATAGAGATGAGGCTACAAAGTGGACTAGAGAATGTGATCATATGTCTGTAAAAAGATTGGAAGTAAACGTTGCTACTAGTAGGTTCTGCCATCCAGTTTATAATGGAGATAATTGATGTGAGATCATTAAAAATTATGATTTTGTCTACCTAATTAGTAAAAAGTGTTCATGTCAAGTCTAGCAACTAAATGGAGTTCCATGTGCCCATCTCATTTTTTCCATTTATGAAGTAATAAAAACCTAGATGATTAGTACAAAAAAAGTTCATACCTTATTTCATACCAATTCATGATTTAGCCTATCATAAGTAGCAAATTTTAAGAGCCAACAAATTATAAAGACCTTCTACCTTTGTTACTAAAGAAACAAATAAGAAGATGCAGGAAGGAAAGACATCGAGTCAAAAGATGAGTAGGACTAGGGAAAAATATAATGCTCGTATTACCATATGGAAGAGCATAATAATAAATGTTTTGAGCTGAAAAAGCAACATCAACAATAAGAATTTGCTGTCATAGCTGATTTAGGACTAAGAATAGGGCCTACTGAAGAGCTTATTATTGGGCCTACTGAAGGGCGGACATAGGGCCCTACTATGAGGCCTACTGAAGGGCCAAATGTAAAGACAAGGATTGGTATAGGCAAGATAGTAACAACAATGACTGAGTTGACTATTAAATAAACAAGAAAAAAATATCCAATAAGTTATACATCATTGTATTTGTTTTTTATGGGCTAATTTTAGTTTATTTTATTTTACTATTTTTTTTGTGTTTCTTAGGTGAGAAGACTATGAACTTCACAGTATCTCCTCACAGGTTGCTGAAAGTGATACACTACAACAAACAAGAGGGGTTATTGGAAAAAAGGTCGAGACAATATAGTTATGGAATTTACACAGATGAACATATTGGAATGATTATTTTGAATGTAAGATTTATAGGACTCACATATTTAATTTATAGTGCTTCAATTTATTTAGTTGACAATGTGGTTATGTTCTTGTAGCTAAACATAAATTTGAAGGTGTTTATCTCTTAAGGTGGGCCAACTCAATAGTTAAGCGTGCATCCAAAAAAAAGTAATCTATAAAAGAAGATAGCGAGTACAGCTTAAAAACAACCATCAACAATGAACCTAGTGCTAGTTCCATCTCAATCGACTGATCATGGATCAATAGTGATTCTACTAAGAGGTCCCAACACATGACACGTGCCAAAAAAATAGCTGTTACTAAGAACAAAGGGACAAAAATGCCAGTTAAAAAACATGTATGTCCAATTTGAAAGAGTACCTAGATCATGAATCAATTCAAAAGTCTAAAAGGAAAAGAATTGGAGCTTTGCTATTATTATTATTATTATTATTATTATTATTATTATTATTATTATTATTATTATTATTATTATTATTATTATTATTATTATTATTATTATTATTATTATTATTATTATTATTATTATTATTATTATTATTATTATTATTATTATTATTATTATTATTATTATTTATTTTTTACAAGAGAGTGCTGGACATGATATTTTCATTGATGGGGGTTGCTACCATTGTTTTTGTGTTGGCTTTGACATATTAGGTTGGAAGGTCTTGAGTGATTAGGATTGAAATGAGACGTTTTTTTTTTTTTTGGGTAAAAAATCAATCAATGTCAATGCAAACAATGTTTTTGTTATTTTCTCTTATCTTGGTTTCGATTGGTGATCCGAATGGGCTTCTTATGCTATATAAATTTTTCGCTATTAGTGCAACATTGTTATGAGGCTGATGTTATTTTTAGAAGTAATGGATTGACATATTGTTGTCAATTGAAGTTGTGAGTGCTAGTGGATTTATGATGACCTAGACTTAGGGCAGTATAGAGGGATTGACTAAGATCGCCTTGGTAGTATGCAGGCAAGGCTAAGTGCATGTCTCATGTTCCACATTACTTAGGGAAGAGTCTTAGGCTAGCTTATAAGGCTTGAGTCCTTCTAACTATATATACACGTTTTCTTGAGGTTGTATGAGCTACTTCGAGAAAAACAATACCGTGAGGTATACATATATATATATATCAGAGTCGATTCCCGCAACGTGTGGAGCCACATCGAGGGCGTTGTGCCATAAGGGGTGAAGAATGTGATGACCTAAACTTGAGGCAGTAGAGAGGGATAGACTAAGATTGCCTCGGCAGTACGCGGATGAGACTAAGTGCATATCTCTTGTCCCACATTACTTAGAGGGGGAGAGGGATAGACTAAGATTGCTTGGGTTATTCTAACTATATATACGTGTTTTCTGTTGCCCTGAGAAAAACAAAATTGTAAGGACTCAGTGTCAAAAGTGGATAATATACGTACAGTGGTGGGCCCAAGCTCCTTATAGGATTTGTAAGTTCTGGTTGTATATGCTGGCTAGTGTAAGAACAAAATGCATCGACATGCCTTGGTGCAGCTATGGGTGCTGCATTTTCTTACACTAGCACATGTAAGCACTGGTGCAAGAACAAGGTGCACCAGCATAGTTCTAGTGCAATTTTGGGTGCTAATACATCTTATCGTACCAACACTTGTATGTGATGATATAAGAATAAGATACACCAGCAACCAAACTAACGCAACAAGATGCACCGCGACTAATACAAGCCAAGTGAAACATATTTGAAACTAGTATGTTCTTATTTTAAAATTTGTGCAACACGAGTGATCAATTTTTAACCACAATTGACACTTAAATGATCACTTTTAGGAAAATTTACCACGTAAATGATCACTATTTGCAATTTATAACATTGAAATTGTCACTCCTGAATTTGTTACCCCCTAGTTTCGCCATGGTTCGCAATAATAGTTGCGGCACACTAGCAAACCATTACCAAACAAAATATCCACTCCACTTAGAGTGACCTTAACATTAGAAATTTGAGTTCTATTCAATGCTAAAAATACTCACTCATGACTTTAACACTAGAAATTTGAATTCTATTCAATGAGACAACTAACTAGGGGGGTAAGTGATTTGGTTTGGTTCGGTTATTTTGGAAAACCAAACTAAATTGAATCAATAAGGAAATTTATTGAACCGAACCAAAATTCAATCCGAATTGAAATCGAAACAAATTAAAATCTTCAATTCAGTTCAGTTCGGTTCGGTTTTTCAATTTTTACTTTTGTTTTTGTTTTTATTTTTTTTCTACATACACCCCTTTAAATAAATTTTTATTTTAAAAAAATCAAAATTTAATTATTTTTTATTCCTTTTGTTTTCTTTCTTTTTCTTTTTCTTCTTCATTGGCCGGTTGCCGGCCAAGTCAGTGGTCGGCAACCGGCCAATGAAGAAGAAGAAGAAGAAGAAAGAAAAAGAAAAAAGGGATAAGTGCTACAAAAGTCCTAAAATTTATCATGAAAATGCAATTAAGTCCTAAAAATTGCAAAAAGTGTAATTAAGTTCTAAAACTTGTCAAAATGTTTCAATCGAGTCCTAAAATCTACGCCATCAAATTTCCTAATGGAAAAAGCTGACGTGGCACGGACGTGGCTTTTTTTAATCGTTTATCTCTCTTATGTGGCGAATAGTTAAAAAAAAATCCGTTAGGAAATTTGACGACGTTGATTTTAGGACTCGATTGAAATATTTTGACAAGTTTTAGAACTTAATTGTACTTTTTGCAAGTTTTAGGATTCAATTGCATTTTCGCAACAAGTTTTAGGACTTCTGCAATACTTATCCCAAAGAAAAAAGAAAAACATAAAAAAACGTTTTTTTAAATAAAAGAAAACATAAAAGAAAAAAATTAGATTTTATTGGTTTGATTCGGTTGATTGAACTGACAAAAAGTCAACCGGTTGAAAAGTTTCGATTTTTGATGAAAATCAAACCAAATGAGAATTGAATCGAAAAAAATCGAACTTATCAATTCGGTTTCGGTTCAGTTCGATTCAGTTTTCAATTCGGATCGATTTTCAATTCGATTTTTGACGCCTTTACAACTAACCACTCCACTTGGAGTGACCTTAATATTGGAAATTTGAGTTCTATTCAATGTTAAAAATATCCAATCTCTATAAAACTATCAATATTGAGCTTTAAAGCCAATTCCAATGACAAATTTAATTTATGGTTTTTCTAAGCTAAGATAATTTTATATTTTCATAATTTTGATACGAAAGTATTTCGGTAACCCTTTTTCCCTGAAAAATCAAAAGCGGACATGCGTCTGGTAAATAAATTACAAGCTCCAGTGGTAACCCTACTCTACGAAAGAAACTAGTAACCTTATGCTTTCGTTTTTAACGATGGGAATATCGAGATCGTCACCCTAACTTGAACTAGAATTTGAATGAACGCAAGAGGGACATGTTAGCTAAATTGCAGTAGGTGAGGATTAGGCTTATGGACGGAGAAGCAAACCAATATGCAAACAAGCTTGAAAAGATGGGATTGCCGGCAGGTTACAACATATCTCCTTTTAATCGTACGTCTTCTAATTTAGACACGATTAGTTGTCTCGATAAGTAAAGAGCTTTACCTTGAAAACTTAGAGAAGTGAATGCTGACGGTGGCTCCGCTAGCACCCATCGCATGGTGGTTGCCACTTTTAAGTGATCTTACACGATGGTCAACTCTCTCGGACAACTATTACATGATGGTCACACAATCTCTCTAGCTCTCACATGACTATTACATAATCACGCGGTCTCTCTACCATGAATTAGATTTGACATTATTGGAATTGGCTTTAAAAGTCAATATTTATAGATTTATAGAGATTGGATTTTTTTAGCATTGAATAGAACTCAAATTTCCAATGTTAAGGTCACTCCAAGTGGAGTGGTTAGTTGTTTCATTGAATAGAACTCAAAATTCCAATGTTAAGGTCATGAGTGACTATTTTTAGAACTAACCACTCCTCTTAAAATTGGCTTTAAATTTGAGTTCTATTCAAATTTCCAATGTTAAGGTCACCAAGTGGAGTAGTTAGTTCTTATGGCACTAAAATAATCACTTGTGAATTAGTTCTTATGGCCTCTAGGCAAGGGTCGATGACCCTCACTGGATCTGGGGGAGAGCTGCAACCCTCACCCTAGATTTGGGGCGAGGGCTTGCAGGCCCTCAACGGTGGTCGGCCTAGGTTAAGAGCCTTTGCCTAGGGGCCGGCAACCCTAACCAACCCTCCCCCCATTGTTGCCGACCTTTACTAGCGATGGTGGGGCAACGGCAATAGCTATGTAGGCCCTTGCTAAACGCTGCACCTACTTAAAAAAATGGTTTTTTTTAATTTATTTTAATTTATATGCATTAAAATTTGATTTTTGGGGGCAAAACAACATCGTTTTGCATCTTCATTCTTGATTCAACTTTTAGGTGTGCCACACAGACTGCTTATGATATTAAAATATGCCACATCATATTTCCAACCACCTTTGCTAGACTTGATACTTAAATGTCCCAGTTTTTTTTTTTTTTAAATTGACACTTAAATACTTTTTGGAAGTTTTGGTATTTGCACTGTACTTTAGCTGAAGTAACAATAAATGTAATGCGTGATCATGCATATGCCCACATCCACATGTTATTTCATTGGTGGTAGCCGTGCATCAATAAATATTATATCATTTGTTTGCATATGAAGGGATAATCCTATGTAATATTGATCTCGAATAAAGAATAAACATTCCATGTGTGTAAGGGTACTAGGTGATATTGGTGCATCATGAAATAATATGACATCTTATTGCTCTTGAGTGAATGAACTTATGGACCGAGGGTAATGCTTCTTTATTGGCATATTGTGTTGGTTAAAAAAACAAGCACTTGTTTTTGTATACATGAAACACGGTTATCTTGTATGACTCTGAACTCACTTTGCTTTGCACCAGGTTAAGTATTAGGGTGATCTACCACATTTGGCTTAGAAACTTCATTTACAAGATGGATCATCCTCTACTACTGCAGTTTGCAATCCACATATGTTTTGGCTGTGATCACCATGATGTGCTTGTATTTGAATTGTCAGTAGTATATACTAAGTATAACTCTATCTATCAATTTGTTACTGGAACATCAGTTATGAGTTAATTGCATCGTTGAGGGGCTCCAATGGTTCTTCTAGTTTCGGTGGTGCATGACTTGTTGATTGGCGTGGTTTGCTAATCCGTAGTTCAGGAGCTTTTAAATTAACGCTTCCAAAGTGGAAACGGGTTTCTATACATAAGGTTGCAATGTATATTACTTGAGGTCAACTTATTTGTTCAATTCAGAATAAAGTATTTATTTATTTGAGGATAAATTATATTCACATTTGAGGTTTCAATTGTATGGCAATTCAGGTCGTTACAAAGTGAGTGCGTAAACGATGTTGGTCGTTTTGCCATATGTTTGTCCTAAATTAACGAATTGGGGCAAAATTGCTTATGAATCTTCAAAAGACCGTCACCCCAATTCCTTAAATTGGGACAAATGTACTTTCTAAATTTGTAGTAGAGAGTAAAGAGTAGGTGAAGAGAATGATAACCACTCTAGTCAAAAATTAATTTCTGAAAGAGAAATAGATTTTTCTATTTCTATTCTTGGACAAGTTTCTACGTAAAAATCCATGTTTGATAACGACATAAAATTTATATTCCCAAGATAGAAATTTGTTTGATAATGATATAAAATTTCTCCCTCCTGGGCTGTAGCTAACGACTGGTGGCTGGCAGCAACGACCAGGGAGTGGTGGCGGCAATCGACGATGACGGATGGGCGGCTAGCAATCGGCAATCGACATCGGCGGTGGCAGCTGGTGATTGGCGATAGCTGAGGAGTGGTGGCAATGGACAGCGGGCGGCGATGGTGACGAATGGGCGACCGGCTAATAGCTAGAGCAAACAATGAGAAGAGTTTTTTTTTTCATTTCTATTCCAAAAATAGAAAAGTAAAAAAAAAAAAAATTACTTTTGATTTCTATTTTAAACCTGTTTTAGGAGTAAAAATCTATTTCAGAAATTGAAAAATGATATAGTTTTACCAAACGGATTTCTGATATAGAAATAAGTCTGAAATAAAAAAAATATTTTGCAATAGAAATAAAATGATTATCAAGTGCATTCTTAGAAAGCCTTCTAACACCTCCTAAAGCCTCTTTGCAATAATAACATTTTTCCTTCTCATCATTTGCAATGCTTGTTTTACTTCAATGTCTTTTGCTCTTGTTCCACGTTGGCACAAGTTATGACTTCCATAGTGGCTTCAAACTCTCATGCCCATTTCTTTGGCTTCTCTTCCAAGTCCTCAATATGGAGAAAATATTCTGTGGTTGGTTACCACCAAATCAACATCATTTGTGGTATATTTTTCACCACTTTGCTCTCTCTCATCTTCCTCCTCAGTCCATAGTCGCTAGACCTCCGCTCCTTTCCCACTGTCACCACCAACGGAGTCACCAACACCGTAACCAAGTTGACCATCACTGCATCCAAGCTGCATGGCCAACTTCCTTTATTTTATTTGTCTCACTGTTCTCCATATCTCGAGATCTATTCGTCCATGGCCGAAATCTTCGGCGCGTTCGTCTATTGCCGTCATCGGCATCGTTCATCTATGGTTGCAAGCGTTCATGCGTCGTCTCTATCGTTCGTCCATGGCCAACCACAAGCCGACTGTAAGGGATGTCATATCTTGAAATTTGAGCTCGGTCCATGCCTTTGAGATCTTGACCTTACTTGTCGCTATGCGACCATGAGCCGACTGCTAGGGACGATTGCAAGAAGACGGCTTCTTTTACTGTTTTCCTTGATGTTTGAGCTCTGTCCATGGTCTTCAAGATCTTGATCTCACCCGTCGCCATGGATGAGACGAGATTTGTGGGCACGAATCCAGTCAAGATTTGAACGAAAAATGACTACGAGCCACCGTGACGATGGAGGGTGGCTCAGACGTTGATGGGACCGACCTTGAGCTGATTGCAAGGGATGGCATAGCTGGTCGCAAGCAACGATGGAGGTAGATAGAGGCAGCCAAGAGCACAATGGAGGGGAATCTTCTATAGGTGGACAAATGCGAATTTTTTTTTTTTTTCCTGTTTCACTTTTATTTCACAACAGCAGATATGAGTCAATTTGCGATTGGACTTGAATTAATAAAAAAAATACTACTTTAGCATCCGATGTGGCAGCAATAAATCACTGAATATTTTCTCCCGAGTGTGAAGTCCATCAATCGTGGCTTCATGTTCATCAAACTGCCATATGGGAAAGTACAAAAAAAATCCTAAACCTATTTTATTTATACCGATTCAGTCTTAAATTTTTTGCATTTGTATAAATTCAGTCTATTTTGTCAATTTTGACGAAATCACTAACTTATATATTAGCTATCATACGTGGCGCAACTGATGCTAATGTGGACATTTGAATTTTTATTATAATTTTTATAATTTTTTCTTTTTTCTCTTTATGTTTTTTTTTTTTTTTTGAGGGACTGAGGGTTGGCAAGCTGGCCACAAGCAAGGGCCCACAACCCTTGTCGACACTAGATGAGAGCCCTAATGCCCTCGAAAGCCATTAGGCCTACAAATCCTCTGCCTTCACCAACAAAAACAAACATAAAAATAATTGCTCGATCAAGAAAAATCCAGAAAACTCTACATCTCTATTAAACACCAAATCTAATTTCAAATCCAACTCTAACAATTGCAAGAACATTTTTTCCATGAATATTGATGAAAGAAGTTACCATCACATATTGATCAAATTCCATTTTCTCAGATATGGCCATCTTCAACTTGTCATCCCAATTGAATCCACTCTTACCACGTATAATTTGAATTGTCTTCTAGTTGCTTTCAACTGTCTTCGATTGATTCTTAATGCAGTCAGACTTGCAACCAACATAAAACCTCTCATTTATTGTATTGACAGCTTGAGCAATTAAAGAGGGCTTGAATGTGCTTGAATTGTTTCCTTTACTAGCTTCGTTGGTAATAATTTCAAGTAGAACATGCTCCATAGGCTTAGACCACCTAAATTGCTCAACCTTCTCGTCATTTTCCTTGCTTTAACCCATCATGATAACTACATAACAAATTTAAACAGCATAATAAGAAAAAAAAAATGACAAAGAGCAATGCGTAATAAATATTTCAAGATAGTTAACATTAAAGAAATGGAAACCACATGTTCTAAATGAAACACTCAAAAGAAACAAAAGGAAAATTATTGGCTTCTTCTACTATTCTAAAAACTAATATGCATTGCATGTGCAATTATATCCCTTTTTATGCCCATATCCTATTTTCCTCCTTTTACTCATTTTGATAAAGTTGGATTCTCAGATTTTCTCTTCAAGATTCCATTTGTCTACCCATCTCTTGAATGATAGCGTCATTGGGATAAAATCCCATATTAAAATTGCGAACAATACAACAGGTTAAGACGACATTGACTTCTGTTCCAAATGACCAAAAAGGGTCAGAATACAAAACTAGAAAATGCTTCTTGAAAACTCAAGACGTTCCTTTGACAGTAGCCCTTAGAGATGGATGGTGCAGATTAAACAGTTCCTTCTCATTTTCTAGTGGGCAATCACTAAACTCCTTCAATGGTATCTAACACCACGATATGAAGAATGATGCTATTTTGGATTTTATAACTAGCATAATATATATATATATATATATATATATATATATATATATATATATTCCTACAAGTTATAAATAAATTTATTACTGAGATACTAAGCTCAATTGAAACATTGAGTACAAATTCCATTTTCTTACCTCTAGGAATGTTCAATCCATTCATATTTGAAAGTGCATCAAATAAAATATGTCAATTATGGGTAATGCCCTCCCAATAAGCTAATACATAAGAGAATCTCAAGTCAAATGTGGTAGCAGCTGATGCATTTTGTGTTATTCCATCCTTCCGATCACGAAACCTTCCTTAAATTTCAAGAGGAACTAATGCACGCTCGGGAGTTCCATCTATTGCTTTGATACAATACTAAAACAATCAATACTATTGCCTACCAAATACTAATGAAACTTCTCAAGCAATATATGAAAATATTTTTTCCCCAAATTTCATACCTTAAAATATGGATAAAATCTTCGATTATTACTTATCTCAGGAGTAGTGGAACTGCTTGGTTTCTTTCACCAAATGTTTGTACAATTTCAAAATGGCCTGGAAGACGATTTTGAAATATCCATGCACAATTTTTGTTGACCTATGGAATATTCCTCCAATGACTCTAAACCTCGCATTATGTCCAATAATATGGCAAAATATCAAAGGATAATCCCTAATAGAAACATTTACCGTGGAACAAAAACGAGTTACTTGCACTAAGTGCCTTACAAAGTTCTAAAAAAGAATTCAGCCTATATTTGGTCTATACAATTAGTGTCGCCACTCTATAACAAACGATTCACATACAACTCTCTATCATAATCTTGATTCACATAAGCTCGCTTGGTATGTGGCCTCACTTGTTATCACCACTTGGATTTTGTTATTATTCATCTATATTGGAGCATACTGATCATGAAACACAAAAATGCAAGTGCAATAATAGAAGGGCCATACATTGGTTACATAGTTTATTTCCTCATCCACAGTCATAAATAAAACGCAGGTGAAGTACTACAAATGATTTATCATTTGGCTGAACACCACCACCAAACACAATATGAATCATAATCTCCCAAAAGAGAAGAACCTTTCTCGACAAATTATAAGCTTAAACAATATCCAGACCCCGCGGTGCTAGCGATTTAAGTGGGGAGCCCTGGTGGTGGGTTGCTGGGCCAACTTCCTCCGAGGTATGGTCGTTGTTGGGCTTCCATCGCGGAGGCTTGCAAGACTCCAAATCAGTGTAAGCGGACAAGGCATGCTCCGGCGGATCCTCGGTCACCGAAAAAAAAAAAAAAATCCAGACCCTAGTCTCTATCTATATGAATTTGCACCTCTAAATAATATATTCTATCAAGCACACATTTTGCATAAGCTTTCTTCAACGATCGTACTCTCATAGCCGAATTCTCCAGTCCCAATCAAAAGACGCTTGAAGAAGATAAGGTCAAATTTTAAACATCTAATTGGAGAAGAGCTCTGAAATTCACATTTAACCGTAATCTAGAGCGACAAAGGGAGAGACCTTGGATGCAGGAATTGAGCATGACAGAGGCCGGATTGAGGAGCCAACAGAGCTTATCACTGGAGGAACCGGGTGGAAACCAGATGAGAAAGGCATTCCGAATGCTAGCCTCTCGACTCCTCTTACTGTCGCGGCTAAAAGAGAAGTACAAGTTGACAACCGAGAAAAAGGAGGAGGAGCTCTGGAGGCGAAGAGAGATGAGCGAGAAGGCAGAGAGGAAGAAGAAATGAGCGAGGAGGCAAAGAAGAGGAAGGGGGAGGTGTGCTGCGACGAGGAATGTTCAGCAAAACAAGCTAGGGCTGCGAGAAGAGAGTGGGGAAAATCATTTCTGATATTCAGAAAGCGGAAGTCTTTTTCCCCAATTTTAAAGGACTTTTTTTCATTGACGGAAGTTGTTTTCTTTGACCCGTTGGTTTTCCTTGGCCAAACAATGGAAAATCCAGAAATTTTTTTTCCTGGAAAACGTTCTGACGGAAACAAAGTCGTAATTCTAGTTGATGGGCTAACGGAACATTATTGTACACAAGGGACAATCTCTCTCTCTCTCTCTCTCTCTCTCTCTCTCTCATTTGGACCTCCTTGAGTGGAGGATGACGGAGGCCGATGACCTCAAATTGGAGGCCGTCGCTATCCGTTTGCATGTTACGATGTCGCTGAAAAGATTTGTTCAGCTAGACGGTTTAGTATAACGAGAAAAGTCCACAAAGATTCTCTAAAATGTAAAGAAGGAACAGTATCACGAATCTGTCAATGCGCATAAAGATCCTTTCGATATTATGGACCATGGTAAGATTATGTGCGGGGATGCTTCACTGTTACAAGCAACAAGTTGACTAATCATCTTTGCAGGAAGATCGACTTGAACAAAGCATATTTGATATAAAATTAATGACCTATATGACACACGTCTTCATATATCACACCTAAGATAAAATAGCAACAAACGAGACATTCTAGACATAAAAACCACTTACATGCATACATAGATGATCATTTCAATATCGTCTAAAAACCAACACACAATACATGATGCATACTTTCTACTAATAGATAATCAATCATCTCTAACACTTTCAATGCATTTAACACATATGCTATCTTTGAACCATTTTCAGTTGTTGGTTTCAATTTGAGTGGCAGCATGCCCGACACCTGGACTGTGACCTGGATCTGTTGCCTCCGGAAGTGCTTCTTGCCCGGAACGATGGTTGACGGAGTTCAAGGAAGCGCTTCTCTTCTCATGATCTTCATTTATAAGTCGCTCGCTCGATCTTTGACTCTCTGGTTTAAGTAGCCTTCCCTTTGAAGTGATAACTTCATGAGAAAGAATCATAACAAGAAGAAAAAAAGTAGTGCAGACGAGCTTGGAATTTGCCATTGGTACGATAAACTTAACCATCAGACGGCAATAGCAAAGCGATTTTGCTCTTAGAATGAGACTAAGAAAAGAATACAATAGAGCGGCTGAGTGAGGATGCTGTAAAGTTGGGGTCTTCTAGGGTTTATATAGATCGAGCTTATGCAGTTCGGGATACTCAGTGCTTTGCCAATAAAATTATTTATGGAAATAAGGGGTGGAAAACTGTGATTTTAGTCATCATTATGTCTCCTGAGATTCTCTTCGGGAGTTTTTGGATGAACTGTTTGAGTTTGGTATATTTCTTTGTTTCTTCAGAATCTTTCTCTCTTATATGCATGTCCCATGCAAAGCATGTCTTAATCTTCGATAAAGACAAAGATATGCCGTGCCGGGACAACCGACTTTTAGGATGAAGTCCTTAAAAATAAAAATAAAAAACTACCGTTTCCTCAGTCCTTGATTGGAGTAAAATTTTCTCTAAACTTGCATTAGATTGATGGGTTAGAAGTGATGAACCACCTGTATGCAAATTTAACTGAAAACTGATGTCGGGGGAAAATGATTGCTGACCAAGATAGAATAGTGATTATAGATCTTTGATATGTGGTGATGATCATTGTCCTTAAGTAATTATTTGCCCCTACTATTGTTATTGTCAGGTTTAGAACAAATATTCTTCCTAAATATATACCAAAGCCGCAGAGAAATGAGTTTATGAATTATTTAGTTCACCTTGAATATGTGATCAAAGTTTTGTGTATGTAGAGAGAAGAAAAGAGAGTTGTAAAGAAAAAGTTGTTTTGAATAATTGTGTTGAACAATATATGATTTGATGCTATTTATAGACAACAAATCGATGCATCTCTTAGTAATGGATACATTATCCCTACCACCATCACTTTTTGAGATCAACCATCACAATTTTTCATGTCAATAATTACATTTTTTCCATAATCAAGAGTCGCATATTTTCATGATAAGACGCTATTTCAACAATTAATGTTGAAGATGTCCATGTAGCTAATCTACTTATGAAAGATGGACCAAAGTGTGACCTTAAAAAATTTGTAATTAGCAAGATATTTCTGGCAAGAGTCTTTATTTTCATTATGACTTTGATGGTCTTGCCTCTTGGATCGGATAATTAAATCGATGTTGAAACTACTTTGCTTACGATAATATTTAATTAGGTAGTTCAACGACACTAATGCAAAATGTTGAAAGAGTTAGATATTCTTCCTTCTCTAGTTGGAGGAAATTTCCTCCAATCTTACCTTCAATTGATAGGTTAGAAACGTAAACATTGCCTAGAGAAAAATATTGCTAGAAATCTAATTTATGGAAAATTCTTTTACTCAAATAAACACACCTTAAATCTTCATTGTTTCTTACTAAGTGTTTGGTGTTGTATTTTTGATGTATTGGTGAAATCTGTTTGAAATGTAGATCCATATTTGCTCCGAAAACGAAGCCGACGCACACACAAAAACCATAAGCCCTTCAGGACTTTTCCTGAAACGTGAAGATATTCAAGGAAGCATGCATAATTGTTGAACTTTGACTTATTGTACCCTCACATTGGGTGGCTGCCAGAGGAAGCACATGGTAGATTCTTCTAGGTAATGTGTAGGGGCTGCGAGGGTTCCAATGGTAATTATGATAGAAAGATTTTCCTCCAACATTTTTATTAGTCGTGCTTGACCTCCTTGAGGCGGCCACGAATATTCTTTTTCCAACAAATATGAAAAAATTACCAAAAAAATCATTAACCCACTATTAAGATATCAATTTAGTCCTAAACCTTTAATTTAGTCAATTTAATCATAAATCTCTTGATAATTTGTCAATGTAATTCTTCTAGAAATTTTGGTCAGAAATTGCTAATGTAAATACTACCCAGCATTGATGTGAACAATTTTTACAAATTTTCAAATTATTATGATTTGGTTATCCTTTTTTCTTTTCTCTTTTTATTTACTTCTTTTAAGCCTCACAGGCCGTTGGATGAGGGTGGCCTCACCAGTTGCAGCAAGCAAGCAGTCCTTGCCAGTAGTTGGTGAGGGCTTGCAAAAGTAAGAAAGGATAAAATGAAAAGAAAAAATAATATAATATATAAAAAGTAGAGTTTTTTTTTTTGAAAATTTGCTAAAATTGTTCACGTCAATATCGATCGTGCCACACAGGATGGTCAAAGTCAATATCCACAATTTCCGGCCAAAATTTACCAAAATGACTACATTAATAAATTATCAAAAAATATTATAATTAAATTAGTCAAATTGAAAGGTTAATGACTAAATTGACTTATGTACTATAAGTTTAGGACTTTTTCAGTAATTATCCCACAAACATATGTATAAGGACATAGGGGAAGTCTTCAAAAGCTTATAGGTATGGTGATAATCTAATGCTATATGTATAAGTATCATCATGCGATATGTTTAAGGGTAGGGATCCTCTAAATTTTGGAGGGATAAATCTTAATGAACTTCCCTTGTTTAAAGGAGAACAACTCAGTGCAAAAAGTATCCAATGGCCACAACCGCACTATAATAGCTTCACCCATCACCACAGCACCACCACTATCATTTGCTGCCATGTCGTCGCCGACGTGACACCAACTCAATCTATGAGAGAGAGAGAGGCATTACTTCTGCAACATGAGCAGGTGCGGCGGCGGTCGTCTCAAAGGCCGACGGTGGCTTGACGAGCATTACAATGAAGGAGCTGTGGTGGTAGGTGGAGCTAGCTTTGTAGTCAAGAGGAAGAGAGACAAAGGGAAAAGTGAGAGAAATGGTATAGGTATATTTTATGAGTGCAACGAATCTTAATGAATTTAGGGTATTTTTTATAACATGAGTTAATGATGTCTCGACCACTCAATGGAAGTATATTTAAAATATAGATATACCGGCTGAATTTAGAGTGTTATAGTCCTTTATATGCCGTTCTTCTTCAAAGAAAAGCTTTGGTGTAATCTTTAGCGGCAAACGGTATCTACTCATGATTTGTGGCGAATTGATGTATAGCATTGTGCTATTGATTTCAAACTCTGAAGTTGAAATGTAATTTTGATTTGGCCTCTATTTTCGTCTATTCCTAATCGAATGAAGTATTCTTAACCACATTTTCTGATTATTGTTTATAAAAACCGGACATCATCCTTGTGCAAATATAAGAAAAACCAATTGCGTATGGCGGCCAAATTTGTAATTCACCAAGCATAAGAATGGTTAAGGGTTTTTCCAAACCGACGGAACACGGCCCACTGAATTACTAGTCACTATATACTTGGCGGCCATGGAGTTCCTCCACGTGCATTTGCAGTGATCTGTTGCCCAGATCGTGAGTGTTCAATTCCAAATTGAAGATCATCACCAGAAACCTTTAAGAAAGATGCAGGAAGCCTGGTGTAATCATAGCGAGTCATGATAGCCATATTGACGCAATGGCAATATAAATAGGAATATTCCAATTAGCGGAGCTAATAGTGTTTGTTGGTGTCCAATTGAAGATGTGGGGACAGATCTTTCAAGCAATGCAAGTTGTTGCTTTGACTGAATGCGCACTCTTGGAAAGTCAATAACCTTTCGAGAGCCCCCGGAGATCGCGGAAAGCTCTGTTTTGATGTCCTGAGTAATGTGTTACTCCCTTGTTGACTTTGACACTTAACGAGCACATTCCATGGATCACATCAAGCCATTAGCTAGAACAAAAGGAATATTATTGGTATCCAAAAAAAGAGAGACAAGATGGCCAGGGTAGCTGTCTAATTTAGGGCTTGCCATAAGGACTTCACGCCTTATAACAGAATGTTCAACTTGAGCATCTTGCCCACCGGGTCATTGCGCATCACGATCGTGCATCCCGTCCACCTGAGCGATCTTTTCGAGATGGGCCAATCCATGGTCATGACGGCCAGCTATACTGCCCTCTAATAATGGATCCCGTCCGGTGTAGAGAAAGAGATCCGTAAAATAAGGAAGGGCTCAACTATTGAAGGATCCCGCCGTTGAATTTTGACTTTGTGGGGGATGGCTGCCGGGGGATAGTTGGCTCCTCAAAGCTGGGGAAGTTTCTGGTGCACGTCCCCATCTAACCGGAGATCACAAGGTCAGAAGCAATGTTGAAAAGCCCTTTTTAATTGTGGCGGTGCATGCCGAGAATAAAACACACGATGAGTGGTGGAAAACGATAGCCGTGATGCGTTCGACAAGAAGCGTGGGGGCGTGCTCTCCAGAGCCGTCAAATCATAGCCGTAAAAATAGGAAAAAGTTGGATCCTGCCAAACCGAAAAAGGGCTTTGGTATCTTTGAGGAATCTTCAAGGTGCAAGTCTCTCTCTGGCAGGGCACCACCTGTGGAGTGGACATCAAGACGCAGTTGCAACTTACGGGGTTGGGATTCATTCTCGTGTTCATGCACTTTATCAAAATGTACATAGATTCTTTTGTTTAGGCATTATCCCACAATGTGCCGCCTCTCTCTCTCTCTCTCTCTCTCTCTCTCTCTCTCTGTGGGTCTTTCCTGTTTGATGGGATTGAGAATCCTCCTTTTTCCAACTTAGAAATGTTCCACATACGACTTTGCAATTTGTGAAGTCATACAAGAGCAAGACATGAATTTTTCAAGAGAAATCCTAACTCAACACCAGCACGAGATACTACTCAACTGAAAATTTTCGTGAATTGATATGGTTTAACCCATTTTTAATCTAACATTAGATGATAGAGAGAAATGAGAAAATGCAACTATAAGAAAGGATATTGTGTATGGAACCAGTTAATTTACGTACTCCAATTTCAATGCAGACTTTTCCCCAATTATAATACAAGTGAAGCGCAAATTCTTGATCACACCTATTAAATTCTATGGCAATTACGATTAACTTCTTGAACGTACTTTAAGAAACAAAAGAAGGGGATATCCTGCTACATATAATTTTCATGCCATATATTATTGACCGTGATCACAATAATAGACTTATTTAGGGCTTTTTCTGACATGCTTATTTTTTAATGTTCTTTGTTTATTTTTCCTCAAGGTATTTTCCAAATTGTATTCATAGAGTTCATTTTAGTACATTGGGTGGACATATTGCCAACAAAGTGTGCCAGAGTGTCAAAACTCAACACAGGTGGACACTTAGGGGGTGAATGATAAACATTATGTTCCAGAAATAGGTTCTAGAAGAGAAATAGATTTTTCTTTTTCTTTTTCTATTTCTAGAAGAGTTTCTAAAAACAAAATAACCGTTTGATAACGACACAAAATTTCTACTTTAAAAATAGAAATTCATTTGATAACGACACAATTTTTTTTCTTTTTGGACGGCGGTGGACCTGCAACCGGCGACTAGCGGCCGACGACAGGCAACCAGCGGCAACTAGCGGCGGTGGCAGCCGACGACCGACGGCGGCTGCAATGGGCAACCTACGGACGGTGGTTGACGGCGACAGATGAAGGACCGGTTGACAAACGATAAGAGAAATTTTTATTTCTCATTTCTATTCCAGAAATAGAGAAATAGAAAATTTCTACTTCTGATTTATATTCCAAACATATTTCTAGAAGAAGAATCTATTTCAAAAATAGAAAAATGAAATGGGTTTATCAAACGGATTTCTATTCCAGAAACAAGTCTGGAATAGAAAAATTGTTTATGGAACAGAAATTGCAGTTTGTCATGCACCCCTTAAGTGCTAAAACTTCCAAAACATATACTTAAATATCAAAATCGGAGAAGAAATGGATATTTAAGTGCCAACAGCGAAAAATTCTAGCTTAAATGTTGATGTGGTATTTTCCAGCAACATTTTTTACTAAGGTGGCAATTATTTTAAAAAAATTATCCATGTGGCGCTAACGTAACTATCTTTTTCCCCCAAAATTGATTTTTAATATAAATATTAATTAAATTAAATTTTAGAAACTAAATTTAAATAAATAAATAAAAACAAGGATTGCAACAAAATAACGAGGGCTTCTATGGCCCTCATCACTGCTGCCACCCCCACCATTGCTAAAAAGAGCTAACGATAGTGGGGTAAAGGTCAGCCAAGGTCACCAGGCCCTAACCACTGGCTGGCAACCATGGCCAACCATCAACGAGCCTTGATCTTTTTCGGCGATGGTGGAGCAATGGCAGCAATGAGGGTCATGGAGGCCCTTGTTGCTTTACCGCTACCTTTTTTTCAAATTTAATTTAGTTAACTTGAATCAAAAATCAATTTTGGAGGCAAAACAATGTCATTTTGCACATTCATTGTTGAGTAAGCTAATCTGGCAAGTCACGTAGACCACATTTATTCTTAAAATAATGCCACGTCAAATTTTTAGCTACTCTCGTCGAAGTTGGCACTTTTTTTTTTTGTGGTCGAAGTTGGCACTTGAAGTCTCCCAATTATTATTATTATTATTATTATTATTATTATTATTATTATTATTATTATTATTATTATTATTATTATTATTATTATTATTATTATTATTATTATTATTATTATTATTATTTTAAAGTGGCACTTAAGTGTAGATTTTGGAAGTTTTAGCACTTAAGGGCCTCTTTGGTAACAATTATGTTCAGTGGAACAATTTCTTTTCAAAATTAATTTTTTCTATTTCTATTTCTGGAATGATTACTGAATAAAATAACGCGTTTGATAGCTACATAAAATTTCTATTCCGAGAATAGAAAAAGACCAGAAATGCGTTTGGTATGACTCACAAATTTTTTTGTACCATGGAATTTCTTTTAATATTTTAATAATTTTGTAGAATTTTCTTTTTTTATTTTCTCTTTTTCCTCTCTTTTTTCACCTCCTCTAGCCGTCACCAACCGATGGCACCAGCAGGCTATCGGTAGCGATGGCGATGATGGTCGGCGGGTGGCAACAACGGGGGGCGGTGAGCAGCAAAGAAGAAGAAGAAGAAAAGAAAAAAAAAAACTTATTTGTAGAAATTATTCTTGAGATCAAGAAGTTATTTTTTTTTCTACTTCTAGTTTTGTTCTAAACCTATACCCGACCACTTCTCTATTCCGGGGACTAGAAAAATTAATTGATTTTACCAAATGAATTTCTATTACTTTTCTATTATAGAGAGTAATAGAACATAAAAACAAAAGAATATGAGCATTGCCACACGCGCCCTAAATGTCAGCCCGTGCCAAGTTTTGGTAATTATGGTGTACTTTTGCTAGCCGACAAAAACAAGCACATGATGCAAACAGCGCAGGCATGGAAACGGCATACTGATTAAGGAACGAACTTCTCCGTGAATGAGGACACAATATAAGTTCAATTCACCTTGTGGAATTTGGCCCACGTGCTTATTTGAAATGATTATCAAATTATATTATATGCTCTAAGCTCCATCTTTCAAACAACTATAATAGATTAGTACCTCATCGTGATTTAAAAAAATGTGGGGGAAATTATTTTAAAAAAAAAGTCTTAAACCTATTGTATTTGTGCAAATTCAATTTGAAACATTTCAATTTAGCTAATTTAGTTCTAAATCTTTTGACAATTTGTCAATTTAGTCATTTTGGTCAATTTTGATTGGAAGTTGCATGATATTGGCAATGTCACATAGAGCGGTTTGCGATAACGTGAATAATATTTATAGCTTTTCTAAAAAAAAATTGAATTTTTATAATTTTATTTTATATTTTCTTTCTTTTCCTTTTTTTTTTTTTTTTTGAAGTTTGGCAAGGGCTTTGTAGCCCTCACCTAGTGATTGGCAAGAATTGATTGGCCCTTACTATGAGTGGTGAGGGCTCATAAGAATAAAAAAGGAAAAGGAAAAAAGAAAAAAGAAGAAAAAAAATAAAATTTACAAAAAACTCAAAAAAAATATATAAAAATTATCCATATTAGCACCGGTCATTCTACATGATATTACAAGCATTGACTTCAGTGACTTCTAGTCAAAATTGACCAGAATGACTAAATTATCAAAACATTTTGAGTTAAGTTGGTTAAATTTAAAATGTGTATTAATGAATTAATTCAAGTGCAATAGGTTTAAGATTTTTCAATAGTTTCATAGAAAATATTGGAAAAGGCACATTATCAGAGTGCGTTTGTTTCACTAAAAACATCATAATAAAGAAAATTATTCTTATATAAATAATTTTAATTTTCAAAAAAAATGTAAAATGTTTATTTTTCATTTTTTGGTGATTTAGGGAAAACATTCCTTCTTGCTAGAAGGAGAAGCAATTTTCCCACAATTTGAGCTTGTCATTTTCCCCAAGTGCAATATGTTTAAGATTTTTATTTTTGTAATTTCCCAAAAAATACTAGGAAAAAAAAACATTACAAGAGTGCATTTGTTTCATTGAAAATTTCATGATAAAAAAAAATATTTTTTATAACAGTCAGTTTAATTTTCAAGGAAATTGTTTAATTTTCATTTGTTTGGTGATTTATGGAAATTATTCCATCTTCCTAAAAGGAGAAGTAATATTTCCCCAGTGTGAGCTAGTTATTTTGCCCAAATGCAATAGGTTTGGATTTTTTGATAATTTCCAAAAATATACTTTAAAAGGACATTATAAAGATGTATTTGTTTTATTGAAAATTTTATGATAAAGAAAATAGATTTTATGGAAATCATTTAAATTTACAAGCAAAATATTTATTTTGCAAATGTTTGGTGAGTTAGGGAAAGTACTCCTTGCTAAAAGGAGAAATAGTTTTTTCCCAATTTAAGCTTGCTATTTTTAGTCCATAAAACACATTTTCCATAAATTGGCTAAAATTCCGTCATCAAATACTCAAATGTTGGAAAATAATTTTTCGGAAGTTTTGTTCATACAAAAATAACCCTGAGTTTCAAAACTATCTTCGGTACTGTAACAAATCTTTATAAGAGTTCACAAGCTCCAATTCCAAATTCCTTTAAACCTTTAACCGCTAGTAGGATATATGGGGTCATTTTAATAGAGTTGCTTATATCATATTAAAAGACACAATGGATGTTCCTTGAAGAGCCTATGGTGATGCTTTTTTGCGAATGGTAAGGTTATGCTGGGTGTATAGATAAGCATGGTTTTAGCATAGAACTAGGAATCTAAGAATCGAATTGGTGGAAATCAATCATGTTCCAAGTTATGGGATATGCAATTTAGGTTCAATTCCAAAAATTGAAAAACCTGTTATAATATGTAAATTTTAGGCTCAGGTGAAACCAAGAATTTGAAACATGGAACTTGGAACAAATATTTGTATTTTTCTCATTTTGTTTTCACCCAATTTTGCGACTTTTCATATCCTCCAATAATAAGCGTATAATCTAAAGTCATTAGTCCAAATTTCCATTTTCAACTATATCCATAATTGAAACTTTTACTTTGTTAATATTTCATATATATGCATGTCTAAATATGATTTGTGATCAATAAATTGTAGCAAATGATGGTCATCATATGCGATAATTTACTACCATAATTCTATGGGAAAATTTCAAAAAAGGACCCGAAGTACCATTCTTTTCTCAAATATAGGCCTTAAGTGGACTTTGTTTCAAATAAGAACCTAAAGTGGCTTTGGTTGTTTCAAAAAGGGGCCCGAAGTGGTTTTAATTGTTTCAAATAAGGACCCAACCTCGCCAATCACCGGCCAGCTAAATTTTTCGACTGTTCAAGAGTATTTTCGTCATTTCACTTTTTTTTCTAATTCTTCTTCTTCCTCTTCGTCGATTGCTGCGGGCCACTAGTGATGCCCACAGAGGGCTGGGCGAGGGTCACCCTCGCCGGCTGCTAGTAAGGGTTGGTGAGGCCATCCTTTGTGTGTAGCTGACGTGGGTGGCCTTCACCGGCGAGGGTGACCCTCGCCTAATCCTCTATGGACATCGCCGATGGTAGGCTGGCCACCGGCAAAGAGGAAGAAGAAGAACCAAAAGAAAAAAGGGGAAGAAAAAATGAAAGGAAAAAAAAGGCCGAAAATGGCAAATGATAAAAATATCTTTGACCGCCGAAAAGTCAAGTTCTTATTTGAAACAAATATAACTACTTCAGATTCTCATTTGAAACATCCACTTTAGGCCCTTATTTGAGAAAGTGATGGCACGTCAAGTCCTTATTCGAAACAAAATCCACTTTGAGCCCTTATTTAAGAAAAAAAGAGCATTTTGGATCTCATTTTGGAATTTTCCCTAATTCAATTGACAGTATAGTTGCAACTCATGTAGACCTCAGAACAATTTTAGAACTTGCGACAAGATAAGTCCTAGATCCTGATTCCAAAAATTAGAGAACCAGTTTTAATAGACAGGTTCTAGCCACTAGAACCTTAAACCACTCACTCTTAGCATGATAAATAGAAGAAGAAGAATAAAATAATAAACGATGACGTTTAATGCTAAAATTTAAGATACTGTGGAAATAAACCTAAATCTGATACCGCTCACGCCTATAATAATGACAAAAAGATATGGAAAACCTTTTTTCATCCAGCAAAAACTCGATCAACCCGACCACGACCTGGAAGTATTGTGGTCGGGTCAGGTCAACTGTTGTGAGCAGATTCCACGACGAGAATGAGATAGAGAACTAGCATGAACATTTCAGTCTACTCTTAAATGAATTACAACTCGGTGTTTTACAACTCAGATTACACTTCACAAATCAGCTCAATGTCGCTAACCATCATGCTCGTGCATTTCGCGACTCTAACAAACAATGGACACCGCCATTTACTTAGTTGAATGGCATCGCATCCACCCTGGCCTGATCTTTGAATTACCGTATTGAAGCCTTCATCCGATCTGGGACTAGCAATCCGAATCCTATACACCATCAACCTTGTTTGACCCGACATATGAGGATGTCTTTGCCTTCTCCTTGGGTTTGAATCATAGTAGGAAATATGGACATGTTGTATCCTGAAGAAACATATATTTTGTATGAGTTCCTATCCTAAAAAGGTGAAAAAGAATTTTCAATAAAGCTCGACCAACTAAGACTCATCTACTAAATTTGCTTAGTAAGTAACTCGAAAGATTCATTTTGGGTATTTAATGGGTCTACTAGCTCAAACAACTATCTGTAGATTATCATATCAACTAGTATACTAATTTACTAGACGAATCTTGATATCTCTAGTATTGCTCATGTAATTTACAGGTTGGGATCTGGTCAATTAACCCATCTCGACTCTGAAGGATCTCTTTCCTCTCTTTTTGGGCTTGAATCATAGTGGGAAATTTGAAACAATCAATTACAAAATATTTAAGAATAAATGGTAAAACTTCTCTAATCCGTCATTACACCTGCTCCGCAGCAAATTGCATCTATTCACAGGTTCCTCTGGTTAATCATACATGAGAGAGAACTCCCATATTTAAAGCCTTGAAAGTGAAATGCTATTTGGCGAAGAGAGGTCAACAAACGATATCTACAGAGGAACTAACTAACCGCTCCTGGAGAAGGCAGCAACAGAGAAATACATGTGATGGGACATGAAGAAATTAGGCTAGCCCAACAGAAAGAAAGGAAAGCACTCATTTATTTCGATTCGTATACTCTTTCAATCCAATGATGCATAAGCATGTGTTACTCAGTTATGTCATGATATGAGAAAGTTGCAAGACTCTACACGACCGTGCTCTTTTGAACTAGATTGAATTTTTCTTGGCCAGAACAGATTTAGAAACAGTGAGCAACAGCTAATGACTGTAACAAAATATTAAAGCGAAAACAAAGACTTCTTACCTCAGTAGCAATTCTTGGTCAACCAAAAGGCCGAAATTTGGGATGGCGTTTCTCTTTACAAGATGATCAACCTCACAATTTGCCCCATATAACGAAAGGATTTTGTTGCTTCTCTCAAGCATTTATTTTTCTCATCACGAGACCAGTGCTGCGTCAGTATCAGCAAAAACATTGAATACATTATTGAGAGGCAACTGACATTCGATTAAAAGAGAATGTGGCTATCTAGGCATTTACCTCTCCAAGCATGTTTAGCTTCTCTCGCACACCTTTCAGTGATTCATGCATATCTCCTTCCCATTGGCAGAATTCCAAATGCCTTCCTTCAAGTATCTTCTGAGAGACCTAAGATATCATCAATATTATTTAGGAAAGTTGGCTCTTGGTTAAGCAGTGTAAAATTTTCAGTTTTCAGGAGCTCAAATTGTTCAACAAACGCAACATGCAGGATACTTTGCATCTGAAAAACCAAAATGGGTATATCATAGAAGAAAGTCTATTGAAAACAATATGCTAAATCTCTACTATTACATTAAGAAAGTACCAGAGAGAAAAAACAGCATATAAAAAATGGAAATCCAGGGGATAAAAGGGACAAAAGCACTAACACGATGTAAGAAGAGCCAGTATGTGAAACAGTAACCATGAAAGAGATTAAGGAAAATGGCATTGGTAAAACAGGCACTCTCGCTTGAAATTCTAAATCATTCATCTACTTCCATTTGGTTGGAAAAAGATCCTTGTACTTTCTAAAAAGCACATCATTAGTCATTCCATCAAGTTTCTTCACTAGAGAGCCGACATAAAATTGCTAATTTGGATAAAAGACATATGACACCTTCTGATTCCATCATTTTCAGGGACATGACATGAACAAGAATATTTTCCATTACGTAAATGTAATGGACCTAACAGAGATATTTGATTGCAAAACATCTACGACTTTAGGGACTTAATTGCATTATTGAAAGTTTTAAGAGTTTAAAGACAGGATTTCACTTTGAGTGCGCTTACTCCTAGGATATCCCTTAAACATGAGCCAATTCATTGCACAAGACATTAGATGCACTTCACCACTTCATCCATCCTGCTTGCATTTCATGTGGAAATTCTCGTCATTTTCTGTCATTTTGCAGAATTAACTGAAGATATTGCAAGTTTAGAAGTTTCTAGGACTTCCTGGTCTCCATATGCCACCATCCTATAACTTCTATGTTTTACTGAACTTTCACTCTACATACTCTTATATTGGACCGACTTAAACAAAATATCTCAGAAACCAACATTTCCCTCCGGAGATAGATTTTCTAAAGAACTGCAGTTTGGTTTTTCATCTATTAGCACTACATTATTTGCAATGCATAAAAAAAATTCAACTTTATAGTGTCCTTCTATTGTTGCCCACCACCATTTTTGAGTGCAAATGGAAAGGACTCATCATGAGGCAGCTTATCATGAGCCAGCTTAAGTATTTTGCTAAGTATTACTTATATGACAAACAATGTATTACATCCAGAATTTCATCAGCTACAAACATCATAGAAAAAGACAAGACCTTATCCGAAAATGTAGAAGGGTCCAGTGAGCAGAAATCATTTGCAAACACTCATCTAACAACTTAGAAAGGCATATTCTTTCCACCTTGAACAATCTGAATTCAATTTATGAATGACTGGAGAATTTGCCGACTTCTGGTCTCTGACAACTTCACATCTATTCCCCACTGACAATAATCATTCTGTAAAATTTCATGAGATACTGAAAACTCAGCTCTGCTGGTTCATTTTTCAAAGTGGAATTAATTCCAGAGAACCTAACTGATTCAGGACTAATGTTCATATACCTATAAAGCCAAATATTATGATTTAGGAAATTCGAAAAAACATTGAAAGAGGGGATGTGCATGCCAAGAATGATTCATGTTAGGACAACATGGAATATCAACATTCTGTGAGCATTAAAAATCACAAATTTAGAGTTTCATAATACGTAATGTATAAGCATTGCCATATCAGTCTTGTCGGAGATGCAGGAAGCTAAAAGCACACACAGAGTAGCTAGGCCAAAACTTACCTGGTTCACTATCAATTGACCACCTGCTATGTGGGAGAAGTATATGTTGTAAAAATGAGACAGGAACAAAGGGGCACTCTTTTCTGCAAGTTGCTCTAAATACTCGGAATACGAAATCCCTGCATTGCTAGGATTGGGGACTGCAATATTCTGCTGGGAAAACCATTCTAGGTCTTTTGAAAGGCCTTCTGAACGTTCCAATCCAGTTTTCCTGAAGTAAGCATCTGCAAGTACAGGAAACCACAGTGTTGGGAAATGATCAAAAGGAACAGCTTGAATAAAAATGAATACAGTTTTGACTACATGGTGCCAATACACATGTTGCTTTATGACATGACTCGCATCAGAAGTCTAGACAAGTGCTGTATAAACTATGATGAGAAGACACGACAGTCTCGACAGAGTAAGGACTATAAATAATTGCAACTCGCCCGTCAACACTTGAACTTGGTTCAAGTTAAGTGGGCAAGATAGCAATTACATCTACACGAGTCTAATTCTCTCGACTTCACAGTAACTCCGAATTCCGACAAAGTACAAGTCTGTTAACCCACCACAATCAGCAACGTCAAGCAGCTCAGAGCAATTACCTATACAGAAGCCAACCAAACGAAGGGGCATTGTCATGTAAAAAGGGGAAAAGAAATACTCACAAGCAACATCACTCGATTCGTCGACGATCCTCTCGATGGTGTCGAAAACCAGCTTGCTATCGACCAAGTACTTGACGAAGCCTTCCAAGCTAGGGACCCACGTCTCCCCACCCTCACCCCCATCCGACGACAACCCACCACCCGCGTCCCCTTCTCCTCCTCCTTCTCCTTCTCCTTCTCCGGTCGCCACCTCCTCGGCCTCGCCGTCGCTGCCGCTATCGCTTCCGCTGCCGCCGCTGCCGCTGCCACCGCTTCTCTTGACCCTGTGCGTGTACTTGCCGCCGACGTTGCGGAGCCTCATGGCGACGAACCTCATCTCCTCTGTGATGCCCTCGGTCTCCCCCGGGTAGAGCTTCCGGTACCGCTTCCTCTTCTTCACCAACGGCGGGTTGGTGGGGACGCCCGGCGGGGCGGAGGAGGAGGAGCAGCTGGGAGTGAGGGAGAGCTTGGGCGTCGCTCGCCTCGGGTCGCTGAGAAGCGGGATGGTGCACGACCTGGAGAATGAGAACCGGCAGACGGGAGGCGGCGGAGCTGGTCTGTACGGCGGCGGCGGAGGCCGCAGAGACATTGTGGCGGGGCTGAGGAGTCGGCGGCGGAGGGGAAGGTGGGAGATGAAAATTGAAAACTGCAGCGCCTCGGCCCGGATTTTCCCCCAAACGGCCAAAAAGTTTGGAGGAAATTCGGATTTGCTTTCGAAAAATCCTTCTTCAAGAAAATAGAGAATTTTCTTTCATTTAGTAATATATAATCAAAAACGTAATTTGTTGATTGAATTTCATTCAATAAATGATTTTAATTTTAAGAAAAATTCCAAGTAAGGGTGTGAATTACCTTTATTTTTTCAAATAAGGGGTCAAAGTGTTTTTATTGAACTTTATTTCAGATAAAAGCTTATAATATATATATAAGGACTAAACTCACCAAATATGAATGGCAATTTCATCTTTCAAAAATTTTTTTAAAAAATTATTTTTCCTTCCATTTTTAGTTTTTCTTTTAAAAAAAAAAAAGTGAAAGGGTATTCCCTCCTACTTGTGACTGTCACCCCATTGCTGGTGGAGTAGCAATGTCACTGGCACCAATGTAGGGCCAGATGGCCAACCAGAGTTAAGAATCTATTGGCCCTCACCAGAGGTGGGAGAGGGCAGCAATCCTCTCCCAAATAGATTTGGTTGGGGGTTGCCCACCCTCAGCCAGTCTAAGAAAGGGTCGTTCCATCACGTTGGCCTAATGGCCCTCTTCCAACATCACTAACCTCTCTCACTTGCCAGCCCTCACCTCTAGTCAATTAGGGTCGCCACCCCTCCTCAGGCGCTAGTAACCCCGTTAGCTTTCATCGCCGCCCCACTAGTGATGGGTGGTGTGTTTTTGTTTTTTTTTTTTTTTTAAATTTATAATCTTATCTAATTTAAGTTAAATTGTATTTGGACAAAAATACCTCTAATTGCCTAGAAATTTTTGTTGGCCGGCAAGTTGGCAAAGTTAGGCCCATACTTGAAATAGTTATAACCATTTAAGGCTATTCTTTAAAACTAATATGGGTATTTTAGGCATTTATTTGAAATAAGGGCAATTTCAAACCCTTATTTGAAAAAATGAGGATATTTCAAACATTTATTTGGAATTTTCCCTTGATTTATGATTTTATTTTAAGAAAAATCGAGTTATTAAATAATATTTATTTTATTTTATCTTAAGCAAGAAAAATATTCTTTTTAAAAATTAATATTTAACATTGCCTGAAATTATTAATTTGTGATTTTTTTTTATTATTGACATTAATTTACATTTGAAAAATTTTGTGAAAGGGAAAAATACTTTTTTTTTATACATTCTAATAAGTAATACAAGTTATCAAATTTATAGTTTTTTTTTTATAATCTTTGTTTTTTGCGAAACAAAGAAACCACAACTTCATTTGATTGATGTATGATTTATTGGTGCGACATTCTCACTTTCTTAGCTTCAATTTCTTTTGCTTCAATTTCTTGTTACAAGTAAAGTTAACTATTTAATGAAAACTCCTCATTTGAGCTATTATGTTGTTTAAGAAATAAGGTAACAACGACAAAATATTTACAAATAGATTGTCAGTAATAATGAATTAGCCTTCACACTGTGCACTTGCCCGATTGCTTTTGTAGCGTTTCGTTTGAATTAATTTATGGACTTTGTGAACAGAGTTTTCAATTACAATGTTGCATCAACTTCCAATTTCAGAAAATGCCATCGTCAAATGAAATAAAACGTACCTGATTTTTTTCAAGATCGTGGACTTTGACGGATCAGACGGAGCCAAATCGAAAAAATTCCTAATTAAAAAACTTTTTTTTTCCTGAACAATAATTCGAGACATCATAGTTAACCTTCTGCGTTCATCATGGACAACTACCAGAACCTCAGAATAACTACGCTCAAGGTAACGGTTCTGGATTGTTGCACTTGTCGCCCCTTTCCATCCATTCACATGTTCAGCACATCGCCTCTCCAAACGTTTCAAGAAGGGAAACGGTATCACATGGTATGAACAGAATAAGATTTTTCCTTTTCCTTAACTTCTTACAATGTTAATGTACAAAGATTACATTCTGCGTGGAGGCTTCTCACGAAAATGCCACAGCTATTGCTTACATCACAGGAAGCAGAACTTACTGACACTAACACATGTACAACATGGAAGGAGTACAAAAGGGATCAAGACTTTTCATGTTGCCCTTCAGTGTAACCCCGGTGGTTATAAATATCTTGGTACATCAACTTTGACGACCTTGAAAAAGGAATTGTGTCCTGTAAAGTGCAAGACAAGGAGGCGCCGATCAATGTTGTCCAGAACAAAAGAATTTGGTGTTATGTACAAAGGCGCCAACTGCACTTTCTGGGTACACCGTCAGCTTCCATCTGAGCAGCGGAAATCATCAGATCCCCCAAAATTCATTAACTATTGATCATCTATGTGTATTGGAGTATTGGGCTTTCAGCTTGCGCAGAAAATCCAATGTCTCTGTGTATGAAGGATCAGTGTGGTTAACCGGTTTGCATGAATTTATATGGTCTGTTGAGTCCAGTACCTGCGACGACATTGCAAGACTAATAATTATCGAATTGCACAATTGACTTTTACACTCCACCAGATTTCATGAGAACAGATTTATTGGGGCAACA
This sequence comes from Eucalyptus camaldulensis, assembly GCA_019915185.1. Classification (NCBI taxonomy): domain Eukaryota; kingdom Viridiplantae; phylum Streptophyta; class Magnoliopsida; order Myrtales; family Myrtaceae; genus Eucalyptus; species Eucalyptus camaldulensis. The sequence goes on from JAHSVA010000006.1 coordinate 27,161,328, forward strand.
TATGTTGTCAAACAAAGTAAACATGATCCAGAGCTGATAAGAGGTACACCATGCAGAGCATGCACTAACACAAACACAGAAATACCAATATTTTCAGACTCTATTAACCACCATAATCGCATTAAGGTCAATGTCAATAAGCAGTACTTACAACAAGTTCACCAAAACCAGGATATGCTGACTCAATTGGCACAATTTCCATCCGGAAAGCCCATCCTCCGTAACCTTCTACAATTGGAGTTACCTTGGTCTGCAAAATAGCACAATTTACCTTACAAGAGATGAATAGACGTGAGGAAGCATTTACATGTGCAAACTCAGAAAACAGACCTCACAGAAACTCAACACATCTAGCAGTCCTTTCTTGTTTCGCTGACGAATGAAGTCATTTAACTCTATCAATCTTGGAGACCCACTTCTTAGCTCTCCTATCTGTCGTCAGCAAAAGTAAGATGCTATTAGGAGCCACAAGCCCACTAAGCAATTAAAGTACAAAGACCTGACTGCACCGAGAAGTATAAGAACAGACAATCAACTTGAAAATATTAAAAGCGTCATATACTAACAGTTGGGGCTGGACGAAGCACAAGACCCATTCGCCAAGGCATGTCCGCAAGTTTGCTTCCAAAGTGTGGACAGCTGTAGAACACCTGATCAAGAGACACATGAAAATACATTCAGTGAAATGGGAAGCCAAAGTTATATGAAAGAGAAGCATAGTTTGATGTAAAGCAAAACATACAACTCCAACAGTATTCTTCACCAGGCTGTCAAGATTTTCTGTCATTGCTTTATAAAGCATCTGCTTGACAACAAGGCCACCCATGCTGCAAAATAAAATTAAAAAAAAAATAATCAAAAAATGAGAGATTTCATGATGTATGATCAATCAACCGTTTAAGAATATAAATATTATTTTTCCCCTCTCTTGTTTTTGTTTTCCCTTTGGTGCATGTGTGGTGGAGTGCAACCGAGTGCATGGGGCTATGCGAAGAGATCCTCCTATGAGGTGGTTGCTATAGAAAATGAGTGAGCCACTGTCTGAATCTATCTGAACAGATAGATAGCAGAGGTACAAACTCTTCAGCCCCTCATTTTCTGATCAGCATATGTGCAAAACTCTTTTAATGATAGTATCTAAAAATGGTAGTTTCCCATCACAATGAAAAATTTGAAACTACAAAGCATGTCTATCAGAAACTGAATCAGCCCAAACAAGTGGAAGATCAGGAGGAAGAAAAGGGATTTCACGTTAGAGCTCTAAAAACAGATACAAATGCCAAGTTGATGAGGAAAAAGAGGCAATGGCTAATAGAATAAAACATACCTATGAGTTATGAACACAACAGGACGATCCCCTATACCTGCAGCAACAAGCTTCCACAAAAGCATGGAGCTCACTTCCTGGTCATAAAAGCAAGAAAATTGGACAGATGCTGTATTAGCTCCAGTTGATAGCATATATGCATGCAGAAACCAATAAGAGCATTTAAAAACTGAAAAATGATGATGAACATCGAACTCCATGAGTGATTCAGGATTAAGATAGTTTTACACTTCAGAATAAAATATAAACTATGCCACACTGCGGATGCTAGAAAGAAATTCACAAACACTACCTAGTGGAAAAAGAAAAATATATGATAATACACATAATTAAATGAGCTGAGGTACTGGAATATAGCTTAAAATTTCATTGCACTCTTGCAATCCATTCTTTCAAAGCACATAATAGAAAATTAGTGCTGTGGCTTTGGGATACTGAAAAACCACATGCTGCTGACTTCTCCTTATTGAATATTGGATATGATCGTAACTCCTCTTTAAATATTCAGCCAGAACCAATATACCAATGGAAAGAAACAATACATCAGGTATATTAAGACTGGTTTAAAAAATCGGTACACTAAGTAATGCAATTGTCTACTGGAATGCCCACTCGTTTGTTTGCACTTGTAGTCTGCCACATCAATTAAAATATGAATATTGTAAACTAACCTTAGTATACTTAACAATAATAAAAAAAAAAAAGGAAAGAATTGTAGAAATCTTCCTTTAATACCTTATAAAAAATTTGTTTTTTTGTCCTTTCTTGCTTATTTAAAAAGAAAACAAAAGAACAATTCGTAAACGAGGAAAAGTTCCTTCCTCACTCAGAGACTGAAAAATAAAAGACCTACCAAAATGAAGATGCTCTAAGTTAGGGAACAGACCTGAAGAGGGAGGGTAGCTCCAGACCACTGGGTAAGATTAGTCTGCACGTGATATTCAAATTTCAAGTTACATCTCACGGAAATTTTCCAAGTTGATAGGGACCTTCAAAACTCTTAGTAACAAGAGCAAGATATATGATGAAGCTCAATAAAAGAAACCCCATAAAATGGAAAGCTGGAAAGCATTAACTATTTGTCTATCTAGCACAAACCTTGTATTTGAGAGTAAAGAGACGCGCTTCAGAGAAATCAGTAGAAAGCCATTCACCTGGCCAGAACGTTCCTTCATTCCCTGCTTCCTGATCAATCCTCTCAACCAAGCCTGACTTTGTTGAAGTTTTGTCGTCTGTTATGCGCCATGTCTTGTAAGGCCCTCCTCGCAAGCCATGAACAAAAACAACATCTAACGGAGGTAGCTCTGAGTTTAAGCCATTGTGAGATACATCACCCGATCTTGACAAGATCTCCTCATCGGAAGACCTTTTCCCAGGTGAGTCCCCAAAATTCTCAGAATTAGGACCAGCCACAGATGAGTTACTACCAGGAGCAGCATTTCTACCTATCCTTTTCAAACACTTCCAGTGAGGCAGTTCAGGATTGATTAGAAATATCATATCATCATAACGAGGACATATGCTGCTTCCACCTGCATTGCCAGAGACACTCGAATCATCTCCATCCACCTGGTCATTGCAAAGCACATTCAATAGTGTTGCCCTAGCATAGCTCTGTAATTTGGGGTCATTGCAACCTGGAATTTTCCCATTGGCACAATCTTCAAGCCATCTACACCAAGCATCATCTTTTACAATGAACTCCCGGACTTTTGGTAGAAGTGAAAGGATGGTCAAAAAACGAGCCGCATGCTTCCGAATGTGGCCAGTCGGCGGCACTCGAACATTAGAAGATCCATTATTTTCTGGAAGTGATGACTCTGCAGGAGCATCTGAGACCCTTTGTGCAACTTCTGTGGCTCTTGATGCATCATATGCTTCAATAGCGGCAAGTTTCTCATAATCATCACATAGAAGAAAGCGCCTTAACAAATGTAATACACCGTATTCTGTTACTCTGTCCTGAGAGGAGACATCTTCTGCACATAATTCAGTAAGTGCTTTAATCCCTTTGAGGGTCGCCAATGCAGAATCTGCAGCACTAATTCTGGGGCGACCATCTTTCTTTAGGACTTTAGATGGTCCAACAAAAGGTTCAATAGACAGGAGATCTGCTAATGGAAGTGTGTCAAGAGACTGGGTAGCCGTTTCCAACTGATTTCCAGCTAAACCAACAACAGCACCTGCCAACTGATTAGCAATTTGTCCAGCAGAAAGCATATTCGACTGATCAATTTGATTCTGCAAAATAATAGAGTTTTGTAACAATTACTCCACATACCAGGTAGGCAAAGAATTATCTCAACCAAGAGCAAGAAGAATGAAGATTCCAGAGAATGGATTTTGCTCAAGAAGATTAACACCCTCACTCATTACCCTATAGTGGAAGTCGTTTAATACTTATCTAGAGATTTTGAATCTTTCCCTTGTGATCAATTTTTTTATAAGGGTGGTAGCCCTTGCTGCTCTTCAGTGCATTCATTACTCAACAAAAGAACAAACAGCCACCAGCTGAATTGACCACCTTCAGCAACAGCTATTTTGCAGTTTAATGGAGCAGAAAGTAATGAAGTTGATGAATAAATTTATCAAAATCCTCAGAGTAATGACTGAGATGCATACCGAAGTATGAATATATGTATATATAAATTATTGGGTTTTAATGTATGTCCTCATACATCATCCTGAAAGATCAAACTATTTCAGTAAACTCAAAAATGCAATGTAACTACAGAATGGAATACAAAAAAAGAAGAGCATCACCATACCTTCACTTTGTCGCTCTTGGGTTGAGCATTTCCTTTGACGGATGATGCTTTGCTGAAACCCAGAATTTCTGATAGCAGGATAGCTAACCAGCCTTGCGAAATCGGCACAGAATATGGTCCATAGTCTTCAAGAATGCATGAGAGGACCTTTGTCGCTGAAGATCGTACTACATCAGAGGAACTTCTCCCACATACCCACTGAAGCAATATTGCGGACCATCGTTGACTCTCTTCAAGAGATAAATGAGTGTCCCCTGTAGAAAGCAACTCCAATGCCTTTGCCAGTGCTTCTTGTACTTGTTTGTGCTTAGCTGTCCTCTTAACAATATCTCTTAACAGGTAGAGCCCTTTCTCCATGACAACTCTTTGCGCCTCTGAGCTTCTTTCAACAGAAACCAGAAATGCAGATAATGCCACCAGAGCAAGTGGAATGTCTTCATTTTTGCTTGCCTGAGATATGGTGGAAAGGAGGCTTGAACTCCACTCAGGAACAGAATCATTTAGAGGCAAATTACGATCCTCCAGTAGCAAGCGAGCCACCAGACTCCCATGCCATCTGACAGATCGCTCAGGAGCTCCCAAAGCAGTCATGACAGCATGCCCATCTTGATCCAGCTCTTGAATATGGCATCTATTCTCCTCAGATGCCAATGCCCAATTTGCTAAAGCCCATGCAGCAAAAGGTACGGCAACATGTTCACAATGCAGATCATCCCAAAGTCCAGGGACCACAGCAGACAACAAATTGCCTTGTGCTACTGAATTATCAAAAGTACGTTGCAGTGCCATTTTTTTGGGTGCAAGCTCTACTCCTTCAGTACGGCCAGCATCTAAATGCTCCACATTTGTTGGTCCATTAGTTCTAGCAAGTCCTATAACTGTAGTACCTTCTAGGATCTTGATCCCAATTCCTTTCATACTGCTATCACCATCGTCATCATCTTCATTTCCACTGGTCTCATCCATATGCAGTGCACCTTCCTCAATAACCTCAATGGCGGCAGCAATATCTCTCATTTCCGCATTTTTTGGCAAGGTAGACTTCACTGATTTCTTATCCAAATCATCACAGTTAGACGTGACAATGTCCATTACTGCAGCAACTAGCATGCTCCTACCTTTCAAAGAATCAGAAATATCGAATGAACTACGTCTCGTGTGCTGCTCCCAGAAAATGCGATATATCAATGGCAAAGCATGAATTAAAGGCATCAAAAAGATCAAGAGAAAATGCCAGATTGCAAAGACAAAAAGATCTAAAACATATGAAAGACAGAAACTGATAGAAACCATTATGGTAGGTTTCGCCTTATAATTATAAGGAATGATTGATGGCTGCAATAATACATTATAGATCAGAAAGGCATGTGAAAGCATCAATGTAACTGTCGCCCTATTGACATATTCATCTAAAAATGATTAACTAAACTGCGACAAACCAGATGTTTCCTGCAAATGACAACTAGCAAAAGTTCTTCAATGTTGTCCTTCAACAAAAACTTCAAGGGTCCCTATGATCTTGCATCTAGCCAAACTTGAGAAAATGTAAAGTATATAAAGGTATGCAGAAGGAGAATAGGCTAAGGTTACTCTGAGATTGCCTAGATCCCCAAATTTTACTTCTACAAAAGGCTCAAAAATCTAGAATGAAGGCAAAAAGAACCTCATTTGATCTACAATGCTATAATCTGAACGATGCCACAAAATTGTATAGGTATTGCAATATGATTCAGGGTTCAAAATTTGAATTCTACAAGAAAGCCTCAAATAAACATGCAGCAATTGACAAATTCGCACATCGTCTTCAATTATTACACATTACCATTAGACAGCCTTGTCCAAAATAGAAACTTGATTCCTCAATCAGTCTAGCGACTTTCACAATAACATCAACATTGATACTCACAACTGCAAACAAAGGCGACTCACCTTCTTGGACCGCTGAGGATGGCATGAAAAAATAAACCTCAGCAGATTAGGCACAGCTCGAGGCCTTCCCAGAACAGCCTCGCAGACATTCGAATCCGCAATCAAGTAAGCGAGCGCCCTCGCAGCCTCAGCCTGCGTCCCCAACCCCACGCCGGGGATCGCCACCGTCTCCAGCAACCAATCCACCACCTTCCCGCCCCCAGCCCCGACGATCGCAGCCCTCCTCCCGGCGTTCGCGGCCGCAATGTCGGCCAGCAGCGCGGCCACCCGGAGCTCGAATCCCACTCGGACCTCGTGGTTCGCGGAGGAGAGCACCGACCTCAGGGACTGCCACAGGACGGAGGCGGCGACCCCGGTCTGGGTGACGTGGCGGTAAATCCTCCTGAGGGAGTCGCCGGATCGGTGGACCGCGCCCTCGGCCGCCGAGTACAGCGGGTTAGGGCTGCGCTCGCGGGACGGATCGGGGTCCCCGGCGGCGGCGGAGGCGGCGAGGGCGGCGAGGAGGGTGGCGGAGAGGGCGAGCGCGGAGTTGCGGGCGAGGCGGGACGGCGGGGGGGGAGGGGCGGCGGGGGAGGGGAGAAGGGGGAGAGGGGGCGGGTGGGGGGCCGGCGAGGGGGGCGCGCTGTGGAGGCGCCGGGGATCAAGGGGCTCGTCGATGGGGTCCTTGGGCGGGGCGGCGGAGGAGGAGGAGGAGGAGGAGGAGGAGGAGGAGGAGCGGGGGCGGGGGAAGCGCAGGCAGCGCCGGGTGCGGCAGAAGCACAGGCGGAGCATGGCGGAAGGGGATTTCTAGAGAGAGAAAGCGAAGATCGAGATCGGCGGTGGATTTCGGTTGCGTTTTTGAGATTGGAGACGGAGACGGAGACGGAGACGAAGACGAAGACGGAGAAGGTTTCGTTTTCTTGCAGAAGGAGAGAAGAGTGGCGGGAGGAGAATTCGCGACTCGTGGGAAGAGAGAGAGAGAGGGAGAGGAATTATCTCGGTGAAGATGCGAATAATTTGGTTTTCAATTTATTTATTATTAGGAATATTGTTAATTGTAATAAAATTCAATTTTTCTTCTTTTTTAAAAAGTCTTCAGACATCGTGGGATTCGGTCGGATGGCGGTTCCGGGTGTTAGGTTTCGGTCGGGGCGAAAGAGTGTCGTGGCGGGTGTGGATGGGCGCCTTGATCACAGGACTCGGAAGAATATTTTTCATCTGGAATGTCATAAAATTTTAGAGAATTCCCTTTCCATTATATCCACCTTACATTGATTATAAAATAACCTTTTGTAAGTATATCGTATTTTACCCAATAACCACTTACATATTTCCATTTTCGAAAATAGCTTTGTATGGTAACTCAATAATTCAAATCTACAAAATTACCATTTTCTTTTTCTAAAAAAAGTTGTGCATCTCCTTATCATAAATTATCACATTCATCCAAAACACTCTATACCAATAGGAAATGAAATCACTTAAACCCTATACCATGCTCAATGAGTTTGCAATTATGGGTAATTTGATACTTCAATGTGCGATCCACCGTCATTTCTTTATTCTACCATCTATCACAATCACATGGGTTACTGAATCGTCGTAATCTACCATGCATCGATATGTATTGTTCTGCAATCATTCTCTTACTCCTACGCTTTATCTTATTGCTTATATATTCTAATTATGATCCTAGTTCTAAAACCTTGCTCGATAGCACTTGAGGCATCTTTTTAAAAATCTCTTATGCACTTTTATCATTCGAGACACTTTAAACTTTAAAATCCATGTCGATGATGTGACTAAGTCAACTTTAGGTCAGAACTCTAAACTCCTAATTAAAATAGCATTTGATTTCAACACTATAGCTTCTTTACTTTACTAGGAGCATGGAAAAACTAAAGTAATAGAAATCTAGTTAGTAATGCAATGCCTGTGTAACGTTTCAGCCAGCAAGCTCGTCCTCGAGTTCCGGCAGAGCAAAATCCCACGCATAAGAAAAAGGCAAGAAACAGTAGGGACTTTGCACAGGCCATATAATTCCTACTAGCACAAAAAAAAAATGTTGTCTTGTAATGATTTAAAAAAAAAAAAACCATAGCCACAATCCAAAAGGCTACAAGCGGAGAAGGCGCCTACGTGATTGGCATGAATCCCCTTGAGGACTTCAAGAAAAGTAGCAAGAGCTCCGTCACACTCTCTTTCATCAGCCTCCAATTCAGAGAGTGACTTACATGAGAATCCAAATTGTTGATAACTTGAAGCAAAGTAGATGTACCGTTCCGTCAAATATCGAATTGTCCTCGTGTTTTTATCATGCCTAAAATAACAGGAGAATTCAAGAATTAAAATGATAATTAAGTCACACCTTCAAAATAACTGTAGAGAGAGGCTCTCTCGGAAGGAACAAATGCCCTTCTACCTAGCTGAATTTTCTGCTTTTGAAACATGGCGTTGGCTGCAAAATCAAATGGTGTTGCAGCCAAAATGCCAACAAAAATGTCATTTGTCAAAGCCAAAAACTAATTGAAAACTTTGAGTTGAACACCCATGATCTGTTCAAGATTATAAATTATCAATGAAATAAAAAATAGTTGATAAATCATGAAACATGTCATAACTATATCGTTTAATTTCTTGAGAGAAGCCATGATAAAAGATATATCCACACACACACAAAGTTATAGCTTCCAAAGGCTAATATAACTTAACACCACAAGAAGTCACAATGTAGCAGTACAAGAACAACCCAAAGCATGATCACTTCTCCATTAACAGAAAACTTATAAATCGGTGAATCACTCTTGATACAGCTATATATAAGTATGCATACAAATTCAAACCCCACAGCCAAACCCCAAAAAAGGGAAGCAAAACAAAATCGAATAATAATTCTCATGTCACAGCATCCAAATTGAGAAAATGGCATTTTGGTAAATGTAGGAGAGAGGTGGCTGATATGGGTCTTATGGGCTGCATGCGTTGATTAATTCTCGGGCTTTGACCCAAAGCAAATTGACTTAAGGCCTCCAAATTGTCCCATTTGGGTCGAACTTGGTCCACATTGTGACATTGGAATTTTTTTCATAGTTTATGTTATTTAGGATATTAAGTTAGCGGGAATTATTGAAAAAATAAAATTAGTTTACTAATTGTCAACATGGACTGATATACTCCAAAATACATATCGAATATTTTTCAAACATTAAAATTTTATGAGTTAATGTGTCCATATTGTCCTACACTTTTTATTAATAATTTTAGTGATTTCAATATAACTTTCTAAATTACCAACATTTCGTACAAATACTATTTTCCCTATTTATCTACCACAATGTAAATAATCTACTTAAAATAACTGAAAATCTTCATTTGTTCAACCAAACCATGGTATTTGTCACAAATTTACCTTCAAAAAACGTCTTAATTCTCACATTGTTTTTTTCCCACATGTCCTTAATTGAATTCATTGAACCTAGCTCGCATGACCTCATGTATGGCATAGTATTTTTTACACTAGTAATCTTATATACACTATTAATTCCAACATTATTATCTTTAACCCAAGCTAATAAATGTGACTTAACTCTTCAATATAGAATAAACATGGAAGACAATGCCTTTTCCCTTCCTCTTGGGCGTGTAACTCCATTTTCTTCACTCTTCAAGTTCAAATTTTTTTCCTATTTCACTCTCTTTCAATAGAATCAAAGTCCAAACTCTCAATTTCAATTTAGTGTCTTATAAGGTATATTAATAAAATTCCCCTTATTTTTATCAAATTAGCTTTGTTGTTTTCCAAAGAGTGGGACTTGTTAATTTTAGAATTTATTTTCATTTATAGATTATTAAAGGCTTTGTTTGTTGAAGCTTTTACTCAAGGTGGATGAAAACTCTAGGAACTAAGCTAGAATGATCTACTTAAGACTCTTGAGCTTGGTTGGTTGATTGTTTGTTCACTTAGTTTAGATTTTACTTTATGTTTGATTAAGTCTCAATAATTGTACATTGAGCTATTATGATTGTTGGGCTTGTATTAACAAGCTTTCCACATGCCTAGTATGTCTTTGGCAGATTATTAAAAGGTTTTGTTATATGTTATATGGGAAAAATGTCAAATTAGTAAAACTTGGTATAAAAAGGTTATCTTGGTAAATTTTTTACAAGGTTGGGGACAATTTTGAAAGTTGCAGGAGTAAGAGCAGGCTGTTAACAGGGTTATTTTATGACTTTTAGTATTAATAAGTGGGCTAATAAGTAAGATCAATGAAGGGAAATCAAACATATTCAAAAAATTGAGTTTAGAAGTTTTAGGGGCCAATTTGCAATTTCACCAGATTGAAAGACAAATTTTGCAAAAACTGAAAGTTTTGGCTACTGTTGAATGATAATGGTTAAGATACTTTTAGAGCTAATTGCTTAATCTGGGTGATGTGTCAAACTTTGCAAAATTGAACCAAATTGTATTTATTGGTTAAAAGTGGGTTGTTTTGATAGTTTTGTATAATATGTGGTGTGCTCATATTGTAAATAAAATATTAGTATGTCTTCTATAATAAAAGAATAGCCTGTAGTATTTAATTTAATTAATATGGCTTGGTTGAATGAAAATAGAAAGTTAGGGACAAAATTATGAAATGAAGAATTTTATTAAGGCAATGATCTAATTCTAAGAATTTGGAATTATAGAAGATAATCCTTAATCTTTGTGATGAAAGTGAACTTAATCAAAGGTTGCTTAGAAAAATGAAAATTTGTATGAGTTGCTTAATTGAATTATAGAGTAGCAGTATCTATGATAAATGCATATAAAGAATTAATGAACTTGTAAAAAATTCTTAATTGAATTATGTTAGCATGGAAAAAAGAATAAGAAGGTTTAAATGTTGAAATGTACCTAATTAATCGATTGTTATGGTGTATATGGGAAATGCCAAGGGATTAACATGTTGTTATTTGCAATTGTAGACATTGAAAAATATGTGGCACTTATTGTGTTGTAATTAATTGCATATGTCTTTGATACCACGTGAATAAGAGTACTACCATGGCTTGTTGGCGATTGAACAAATTCCCTTGTAGGAGTATGTGCATGAGATTGTAGAGCTAGCTAGATATTCTATTATATATTGTTCTCTATAAGATTGAAATGACATGAAATCCTATTATGATATGAGTCATGTAATTATGGCATGACATGACTTGTGTAGCCATAGTGTAATGTTGAAAAATAGCTAACATTATCTAAATGTGCAATAGTGTATTTATCCTCGCTAATGTAGAGGATACCCATAATAGATGGGCTAAGAGGTGTTGCAAATGGGTATTGTATGATTCCGTCCCCATAAGTTAGTGGTAATGATACCTCATTGGTTAAGATGTCTCGTCAATTGAGATGGTCTTGGCTAGTAATTAATATGAACTTATGTGTAAATCGATAAGATGTTATGGGGAATTTGTCATATATAATATGCCATTCCCTGGCACATGCATAATTGATCTAATGCACTATTGTCATTGCACTGACATGTCATAATAGGAAAGATAGTGCTTTTCCTTCTACACTCATCATAGATGTTTATTTACATTCCCTTAAATTCACGGTTGCTATTGATACCAAGTTGAGTGACAGGTGGATCTCCTACCTTTAGATTCAAGGATTTCATTTACCGAGCCTCGATCACTCTTTTAATTTTTAGATATGTAGGATGGATCCCCCACCACTACTACTTTTTGGAGCTCCCATGCATATTGATTATGTTTATGAAGATGTATTTATGCTTGGATCACCAGTAGTATAGAGTAAGTTTTTCTTACAATTGTTTGGGTCAATGTAAGACTTTTAGAGTGGATTTCCCATTGATTTGTTGCTTGGTACATGAACATCGAGGGTGAACTGGTTGGACAATTATGGAGTCTTGATGGGATTGTGACAAGACAATGGGCGAAGTTGTCAACCCGTAGAAAATAACTTGAATTTTGTATGGATAGACTTTTGTATTTTGTTTGGACGTTGCATTGCAATAACAATGTTAAAATGAAGAAGACACATATGTATTTTATTAAATGAATGTGATTGTTTTTTATGGGATATTGCGAATGCTTTAATGTACTTCTGCATGCCCATAATAATTAAAGAGTAATAAATGGATAAGACATGTGTTGCGTGTGATGTTTTGGGCATCATAGACCCAACCCAATCCCGTCCTTCCCAGTGTATCATTTTATGTTTATTCCTAATTATGTGCAAATTGATTTTGCTTGGCCTAATGGGGTTGAAATGTAATCCTTGATTTTATTGTGAAAGGCTAACGATATTCCTAAATTGTGCTTAAACGAATATTTCAAGCTTGAAATTTAGGAATTAGTCTTAAAATTTTGAATTGCCACGGTCTTTGAATCAAATGTCTAAAAAAGGAATCAAACCAAAGGAGGTGGGGATACTTCAATTGATGGTCAATAATTTGTCCGAAAGCTTAACAATTGATTGTTTTTATTTTAAAAAAAAATGAGAATTGAAAGTTTAAGTATGCATAGGAAGATATAATTGATGACTTTTTATGATTTTGTCAAATTTTATGAGATGTTGACCAAAATTGACTTTTTAGGTTTGACTAGAAAGTTGACCTAAAAGTCAATTTTTGACTTATTAAGAAAATGATATCTAAGTACATAAAAAATGGAATGACACTTAAAAGACAACTAGAAGACTCTTTCTGGCCAAGAAAGGAGCCGATTAGAAATCCCAATTCTTGAGTTTTTATCCTATTAGACCTATTGATGAAAATTCAAGAATCCATACAACAGGAGTCCATCATGTCCTCCAATCCTTTGAACAATATGACATAAGTGAATTCTTTTTTTTTTTTTTGGTTGAAATAGTTCATATAGAGTTTTTTTTTTTTTTTCCATTTCCTTTGGGATTCCTATTCCCTTGTCAATCTATCAAAATGGTGGATCGGGGTGGGTTTAGGTGGTTGAAATGGATCCGACCCAAAGTGATCCATTTAACCCATGTTGACCCATTTTATAAAATATATTTTTAACAATTCATACTTGGACCCAATCCGTGCCCAACCAATTTGGCTCCAATTCTATTAATTTTAATGAACGAGATGGGGCAACTGGTCTAATCATTTAGTTCTTAGCATTAGCACACCAACAATCAAGAGCTCCTTCATTGATCACACTTGCAAAACCAGTTGAAGCTTGAAGGTGTCATCTCACTGGCTCATTGTGATCTCCTTGGGCTTCTTGGCCTCTGTGCAAAGGAGCACTTTGACCAACTTTTCAGCCCCATATAACACAATGATGGGTTCCACGACCTCTTCACTACTAGTGTGCGGAGGTCAACCATTCAAAGATGGCAAATTAGTAGTTGTCACTCAGTTTCATCACATCGTCCTTAATGCCAATAACCAAGAATGCATAGTTGAGCTTGATGAGACACAAGCATGTATCTAATATGGAGGGGCTGAAAAAACAAGGCAATTGTATCTGACGCACATTGCATGGTCGCAATTAGGTGGACAATGCTAGGCTTGAAGTTCAATTGCCACTCGATGTTGACGACGATGACGTGGCAATTCGACCAAAGCTTGTGGGTGCTGTTAATTTTTTACATTAATGCGTAAGTGTATGTATGTGGGCTTTATTAGACAAAAGAACAAGACTAAGACGAGGAAAGGAAATTCTTGTTAAGTAATATTTGTGTTACGAATGTAGAGTCAATGAGATTTTCTTAGTTGGTTTGTACATCAAAGACCTAGACACCAGAGCATATTTATAGCACAACTTCACCGACTATAGCTACCTAGTATCTCTGCAAGGTGAAGAGTTTTCCTTCTCCTTGCAATGTCTACTGCCCAAATAACTTCAGCCATTTACATACCACTACTAAAGAAAGAGTGGGCGTAATACCATAAAAAACATTCAACTTAAGTTATTGTCCTAATTCTACATTTTATCTTATAAAAGACCTCCAACTTTAGATAATATTCCACTTCTACCATAAACTTCTTTTTTTTGTCCCATAAAAAACCTCCAACTATAGGTTCAGTCTCAATTTTACTATAAACTTTTTTTTATCTCATAAAAAACTCTCAACTTTAGGTTCAGTGCCAATTCTACCCCAATTTTTTTTTGTCTAAAAAAAACCCAACTTTAGTTCTAGTTTCAATTTCACTTCAATTTTTTTATCTCATGAAATATCACCAACTTTTACTTGAGTCCCAAATTTGCTCTCTATTAACCTTCTGTCCAAATTGGCCTTAGTGATTTTGCACTCGTCAATCTCTCATATGGGAATGTTCCATGTCTTAGCTCGCACTTGAGACGCTCAAACAACTCGTGCTTGGGAGTTTTTTATTTCTCGATTTTCAACGAGAAATTTTGGACGAAGGGTCAATGTGGATAGATCTGTAACTCAAGTAAAAATATGTGATTTTTTTTATAAGATTGTAAAAATTTTAGGGTAAAAGTGGGATTAGACAGTAAAGTTGGGACAAGACTTAAAGTTGGGGGTTTTTTCATAGGACAAAAAAAGGTTTATGATAAAATTGGGACTAGACCTAAAATTAGAGGTTTTTATGAGACAAAAGGTAAATTGGAACAAAAGCTAAAGTTGGAGGTTTTCTAACGTATTAGGCTGAAAGAGTTTACCAGAGACTATTCTAGAAAGCTTCAAAATGAATAATTTTTTAATATTTCTCCTTGCTCCATTTTAGCCTAGCTTTGCTGATAATATTTTTGAATCCTTAAATTCTTTTATTAAGGTGACAATAGTAGCGATGATTGGTTTTAGAGTGGTTCGATTTTCACTTTGAAATTGGGAATCGAACCGAACAAGGTTGGTTCCTTGTCTGTGAAACCAGGATTCGACTCTGTCTACCAAAGAATCGGTAGTTTCTCTTTTTTAGAAAGTTATGATTCATTCTTAATCATAGTATATTAATTCTTTTTGTAGACAATCAGATTTCTTATGTTGGAATTTGATAATCTAAGACTTATCGTTTTGTAAATTATAAATGGATTTCCTACTTAATGTGAAAACTTAGCATAGTTCCTTATCCGGTCGTGAAAAAATCACAAAGAGTTAGTTTATTTCAAGTTTTAATCTTGATTTTGGAGTTTGAGTTTGGATTTGACTAGAAATTTTACAATGCATATTGCCTCAGCCCTCAATGCAACTTTAGTTCCAGAAGAGAAAATAATTAAATAAATAAAATAAGGCACACCGATTCAGTCCATTTCTATAAAAGGAACCAAGAACCGGATTTATTCTTGTTTGCTCCAATTATTAGGAATTGGAAATCCAATCGATTCCCATAGAAATGCCCAAAATTGGCCACTCTAGTCCAGTTCGGTTCTTAAGTTGGACTGAGACCAATGCTCACCCCTAGAAAATAGGTTTTTATTTTAAGGTGAGTGTTACAAGTAATTTTACTAACACCCTTTAACCATTGATATAATCTCTATAGGCCCTTGTATGATTTACTAGCTCTTTCAATTCTCCACAATATTGTTGGGTAGTCTCATAATCTTTCATTTCAGCATTTTTGAATACCATACCTTTGTTATGCCTTGGAACAAGTGTTGTAGTATGTCCCATGCCTTTTTTGTGGTTTTTGCCCCCAATGATTCTCAATAATACTGATTTTTATGAGATTACTTGTTGGATGACATATAGAGCCCTTGCATCATTTTGCAATTGCTCTGCCAAGTTGCTAGTACCTTGTTGTAGATAGCATATCCTTTTTCCATGATATTTATAAATCTTGGACCATCAAAAAAGTAGTCATTTTAATGCTTCAATGGTCATAGTTATTTTCATCAAAAGTAGGAATATGTATCAAAGGTGAGGTGGGCGATTATAGTAGTGGGTTGATGGGACAAACGTGCCAATACCAACCAATTGAGATAATACCGCGCAAGATTTTGGTGATGATGCACGAGTGGGTGTGGAATTTACTAGGAAAAGGAATAAAGGGACAAGGAAATGAAATTTTTATTTAGTTTATATGTTATAACTGTATAGCGGGCGAGCTTTTCTTGGTCTGACATCAAAGATCTGAACACTAGAGTAGATTTATAGCCCAATTTTACCGACTTTACACACCAAATATTTCTGCCATTATGGGTTTTTTATTTGATGGGGCAAGTTAATCCATCCGTTCATGTTGGGCCAAAATCTGGCCCGTATGTGAAGGGCCCATAAGAGGAGAAGCAATAACTGTAATGTATATATACAAAAAAGGGGAATAACATTACCTGTAGTGTTTTTTAGAGAGAAATATACTTCTCCATATTTTCGTCTTTTTGAAGTAGTACACTCCCTCTCGACAAACGGAACTCCAAGGCTTCAAAGGATTCCTCTAAAACTGTGACTGTACTTAATTTGTGGCAACCAATATATGTAGAGAGAGAGGATTGCAGACTACTCTAGAAAGCTTAGATATGGATCATTTTTTAACAGGCGCATTGGACGTGGCCATTCCAGCAGAAGATGATGGAGGGGTCGTCAATAATGCAAGGATCGATGTGATTGCCATGGAAGGCGGTCTTGGGAAGAGAAAACACGTTTGCAGGCATTGAAATGTGACAGATGAGGAAGAGAAGAAGTGGAGTATGGTGAGTGGTGATTGAAGATACAAAGAGACTACGTCTACGTTTGGGCTCAGAATAGAGGTTGTGTATTGTAAGTATCAGAACAACATACCGTTTTTTGATAATTGGATGTTGTGCGCTTGTCTAGGCGTAGCCTTCAGGGTATCGATGGACACCAAATTGAAAGAGGGACGGAGAGGGTGAAGCGCGAGAGTGAGGGAGCAAGAAAGATGGGTCCGAGTAAAATTTATTTACGCCCGCTTTTAACTAGTCATTGTTTTTTACTCATTTACAAAACGGAAGTGCCTTATTTTGAACGCAATCTAGCAAAATTGAGTGGAAAACGAGTTAATGGACCATCTCGCCATCTCTATTCCCTCGAACTAATTAAGCAAATTACTTCCTTTTCAAGTAGTGTTATCGTGGCAAACATCTTTCTTCACAAATTGGGCTCTTCGTGAACTTCAATTTACGGGTGCTAATCATCTCCATGCATAATTAATTTTATCTTATTAAACTTAATAATCATTTCAACACGTTACTAGTCACAAATTGGCATATACTAATTTGAAAACCCTAAAATTAGATAATTAATATAGAGATTTACTTTATATTTGAAAAAATCAGTGGCAAAATGATTTTTTTATCAACATTAACCGATTTATGTTGTCACGTTGATCAAATTAAATACTCGTTGAACTTAATAAAAATTCAAAAGATTTGCCACCAGCTAATAGATAAATATTTCGACTATACCAGAAAATATCTAATATTATACATTGACCTTTGCTAATTTTGAATTTAATGAAAATACCAAGTAATTTGTTGGGGCATACGTCTCCCACCCTTGCTGATTTGGACCCACCGTCTGAGGTATCCCATCGCGGCCGGGACACAAACGGTAAAGTTCATTATGTAATGGAAAAACCACAGGCTACATTACAGGGCTAGTATCATTAGGTGTATAATAACGTTTTGCCAATCAAGTTACAAAATGATATGATGGATTGTAAGTGGACTTTTGAACGAGTTGCTCGTATCAGAGACAATAAAAAAACCTGCTGCTTCTTTTGTTACAAATTTTGTGCGCCGATCTTTTGTACCTTGATCAATAAAAAAGGGTTTTCCTATCGAACAACAACAGAATGTAAAGAATGTAACCTAGATGAAGTCGAATGGACCTTTTGCATCCGTACTTTCAAAAGGCGGGTATCCAAGAACATACTAATGGACCTCGTTTTTTGTTCTGGCGATCAGATTAATACTCTGTGTCGCAGCACGCGCTGATTGCTCCACTGTCCAGATCTCTCAGTACTGTCCAGATCTCTCAGTAACGTTCTGCATTGTCCAAAACCAGATTCAAGTCATATTCAATTTCTAAGTTCCGGATACTGCAATCAAAGACAACTCCTAGGCCATCTCTAAGAGCGTCAGCTTCAGCCTGAATGGTGATCGGGAAAGTCCGCTTGGATTGGACGCATGGACTGGCGATAAGGCAGGTACATGCACATTGGACTTGGAGGTAACACCACTTACGGAGTGGATCGACAGCAGGGACCGGCAATAAGGCGGGTTCGTGTGTATTGGACTTGGAGGTACAACCAATTACAGAGTGGATTGAAAGCATGCGCCAGTAATTATGATATTTGCGAAAACCCGGGACGCAAACAAAGCACTCTGCTCAATAGTGCGGCATAAACACCGTGCATCATCAAAGAACTGCACAATTTGCAAACCACATGCTATGATATGAACACTTCACCTAATTTTTCCTTACCTAACATTCTCCTAATTTTCTGCCTAAGAAAACTAACAGTCCTCAAGAAGATCCTTCTCCCAAAGCAGTAACTTTCGCTTTTGGCGAACCCACAGGGCACTACTTCCTCAAATGAAAATGGTTTTATGTTTCTTTCAAGCTTCAAATGATGAGTTGTGCTCTCCAGTTTCATACAAATTCAGCAGGAGGAAGAAAAACAAAAAGCATGGACCCAATTGGATAATCGTTTGGTCCCATGACAATGTTTCTCAAGCTTCAGGAATGACCACACTTTCTTTAGGACCTTGATAATTGTCGCATCATCAGTATATATATAGTCGACAGGAGATCCAATCCAAGGCTCAAGCGAAGGCTCAGAAAAAAAAAAAAAAGCAACGTTCACACGCTGCTAGGATTAGCCTTCTTTCTTCAGACCTAGAACATTTTTTCACTGAAATGGAATACGCGAAATTGACCCTGAAACCTCCAACTTACGGGAACCTTATTACTATCCTCAGCATTGACGGAGGCGGCATAAGGGGAGTGGTTCCAGGAGTCATCCTAGCTTTCCTGGAATCTGAGTTACAGGTCATAATGCACATGGCATGACAGTTTTTATTACTTATAAGGAATGTTTTGCATGAAACTTGGACTTGTAATTGGTTTATTGCAATTTCCGAAGTGGCAAATTGAGGATCATATTGAAACAAGATAAGAAGGAAATTGTTTCTATTACACTTCCTGACACAGCACCGCAGGCTCTTATTTGACAAAATTGAAGTTTCCTCTTCATTTTGGTCACGTTTTCTCCTTCTATGATGCAGAAGTTGGACGGTGAGGATGCAAGGATTGCGGATTACTTCGACGTCATAGCAGGAACAAGCACTGGCGCACTTCTGACAGCCATGCTGACGGCGCCAAATGAGGAAAACCGTCCCCTGTTTGCCGCCAAAGGCATCAAGTCCTTTTATTTTGACAATGGCCCCAAAATATTCCCACAAAAAAGGTGCAGGCGCTGTCGGAGATCATCTTTTTTTTCTTTTAGCCTCAAAACCGCAATCTAGTTCCATTTTCTCTTCAGTAAACATTCTTAACCGTCCTATTTTTCTGTTGCATTTCATTTCTGAAATAGCTGCTTGTTTTCCTCCATTACACAATCGGCCAAGCTTGTGTTTGGGCCAAAATATGACGGCAAGTATCTCCACAGCCTTCTGAGGGCAAAGCTTGGAAATCTTCGGCTACATCAGACTTTGACCAATGTTGTTATTCCAACCTTCGATATTAAGCAGCTTCAGCCTATTATCTTCTCCAGCTTTGAGGTCTACTTCCATTTTCTTCTGCAATAATTATGTGAAAAGTGACCCTTTATCATAGATCGAAAAGCAATTGACACTGCTTTTGAGTGTTCAGGAGAAAAGGAAGACAAGACTCAATGCTCTACTTTCTGATATCTGCATCGGTAGCTCAGCGGCGCCAACTTACTTGCCCGCACACTTCTTTCAAACCTCAGACTCCACAGGTGAACTGAGGGACTACAATCTCATCGATGGTGGTATGGCGGCTAATAATCCGGTGCGCTGAATGTCCTCAAACCTGAGCTTTTTAACTTCGTCTCAACACATTTGTCTTCTTGACATTTCTGCTGTTTTCCTCCTAATTAGACTCTTATTGCCATCAGCGAAGTGACACGAGAGATCACTAGGAAATCACCTGCTTTCAACTCCATAAATGCATCGGAATTTGGCCGGTTTCTGGTGATATCCGTGGGAACCGGTTCAGCGAAGATCGAGGAGAAGTATGAGGCCAAGTCAGTGGCCAAATGGGGTGTCTTTGGTTGGTTGATGGGAGCCAATTCAGTTCCTTTAATAGATGCATTCATGCAAGGAAGCGCCGACATGGTTGATATTCACCTTTCCGTGGTTTTCAAAGCCCTTAATTCGGAAAGTAACTATCTCAGGATTCAGGTGATCCATGATTGGCTTAAACTCCAAATATCATAATAAAAAATTAGTTCTCGTCTTCTCTTCTTTGTCTGAGTTTCATGTGGAACATTTTGGCGAGATAAGTACACTAAAAGTACCAAAAGTCGTGTACAGTGCTTACTTTAATGCCAAAAGTTTTCACCGAACTTAAGTGTTAAATCGGAGGAAAAAAAATCACTTTAGTGCTAACAGCAAGAAATTCTGACCAAATTAATTATGCGTTATTTATAATTAAAATTATAATATGACATGGCAAAAATTTTAAAAAACTCCAATCCACATGGCATGCTTGGCATTGAAGTGATCACTTTAAATAAAATTTGACATTCAAATGATCACTTTTAATAAAATATGGCACTTAATTATCACTATTTACAACTTTCAGACGATATCATTTAGGGGTTATATGCTGACTAAGCACATCGGTGAGCCATGTAGGATTGAGTAATTAATAAAATATAACCACATCAGATTTCCAGTAATTTGGACTGAAGTTGGCACTTAAATGATCGTTTTTTTTTAAGTAGCACTTAAATAATCCGAAAAAAAATTTTCGTACTAAATTGAGCGCTGTACACAAATTTTGATACTTTTAGTAAACTTAGCCCCATTTTGGTTATTACATAGAAGAAATGTTCATCCCTAGATAATCATAGTTCTAGCTGATGGTGAAGTATAACTGAGAATTTGCAGGATGACACATTGAGTGGGACAGTGTCGACAGTTGACACTTCTACAAAGGAGAATCTGAACAATCTTGTCGGAGTCGGGGAAAAATTGCTGAAGAAGCCCGTTTCCAAGGTGAACCTGGAGACTGGTAACTTGGAGGCTTCAAAGATGGAGACTAATGAACAGGCTCTGAAAAGGTAGCAGTAGAAGTTCCTCTTTCCTTATTTCAAAGCCATATATACGGTTCCCTGACCATGCCAATTTCATTTCACAAGTAGAAAATCAGCTGTAATGAAAATGTACCGCTCTTATCCATGGACAAAGTTTCTCACTCTCGCACCTTTTCTAGGTTTGCGAGGCTGCTTGTGGAAGAGAGGCGCCGTCGTCACGCCAATCATTCCCAAACTCTGTCAAATAAAGCATAGTATGAAGCTATAACTTGGATCCCAGTGTGGGAAATAAGGGGAATCCCTTCTCTATGAATAAGAACCTCGTTGGTCTGAGAGTTTGCAGTGATTTTCTGAAAGAACCAGTGATCGATCTTACTCTTATATTATCAAGGGACATGCGATTGCTTTTTCCCTGATTTCTCTCTTTTGTTTGTCTTATCTGAATCACGTTCAGATATGGTATCGGTCTCTCCTCGCTAGTTTATGACTCCTAATTGTTGGTATAATCCAACGATGATCAAGCGCAATTTCTTTTACGCCGTCAATAGACCTCATCAAAATTCCAAAAGTAAAGCTGGGCATGGTAAGTCCAAACTTGGAGATGGGATTTAGAAAAATTTGCTTTTCTTTGCCGCTCCAAAACTATCTAAAACCAAGTTGTTATACAACACAATTTAACCTATGTATCAACAATGCGTTGGATTAGACGTGTTGAAACTCAAAAATGATCAGGTCTTTTTAATCAATACGACGCCAACTTGAATAGATATAGAGCTTGGTATGATCTAGTCATCAATAAGTAATCGATTGTCAGTAAGTTATCAATAACTTATCGATGACTATGATGAATATTGAAGACCATGATGTACAGTTGTCGATATACGATGGCGATTGATCAACGATTATCACTCAATTCATTTGGCCAAGTGTCGAATACAAAGAAACTGAAGACAAAGTGAAGATGCCAGTAGAAGATGAAGATACTGATTGACAGTTAAGTCCAACGGCAACTTGGAGTTGTAATAGTTTGTCGATAAGGTTGATGTGCGATTGTGGAGCCTTAAGGAGATGCGGTTGTAATCATCATTTAAAGTATTAACTACTTATAAGCAGTTAAACTTTGTAACACACTATATAAAGCCGTGTTAAATTGTTGTAAGAGGGGACACGATCATTAACACAAACTTATGTATTTTCTCAACTTCAATTTATCAATTTCCAGTACTCACATTTACTTTCTTCCAGATTTTGCGTTTTTCGTCCTTGTTACACAAATTCAGTTCATATTCCAATCGTCACTGAACCAGATTCGATAAAAACCAAAGATCAACCTTCGGTGAAAGGAATTTCACTAATTCCTAGCAAAATAAGATGGTAAGGGAGTTTACTCATCTTCTTATGGTTCAGTTCAGGTCTTCTTGGAAAATACTCCAAGAACAAATTCCGAATGACGGGATGGAGTGCGCTCTTAAGATTGTACAAGAAGGTGGATTAGTCGAGGTGATCTCATAGTGCATCTCGGTTGTTTACTAGGTGAAATTTCCTATATGCTTATATTTGTATCAAAAAACCTTCTCTTATACAATCCAAACATGTGTAGAGAACTTTCGAGTTTTCCTTATTTAACAAGCCACAATTTTTCTAGTTCACTTACGTTTATAATCATAGGATGTCTTGAACCACTTGAATAGTCGACTAATCGCTAATGAGTGCGATGGTCTCCCATCTCACGTGGAAAGTATAATTTCAGATCACAGGGTCTGTGCTTAGAGGATTGGCCTCAAGAAAATAAACAATTGTGGCAATCAAAACTAGGCCTTAAACGAGGCGAACAAACCTACAAGTTTAGCCATCAGTGTTTTTAAAAGTTTTCAGATAACATGCACTGAAGTTTGCAATCCGGATAAACCAAATCTACAAATACTCAAGGTTCTTGTATGATAAAACAAGATTTGCTGCTCCAAACTCAACCAATTCACCGAGCAACTTTTGAAAGAAAATGACCTCAAAAGACAATAAACAAAGGCCAACAAGACAACCATCAATATGCCACATTGGGATAGATAAAAATAAGAATCCCCCAAATTATTTCTCTTCTGTCAAAACATGAAGTGATCGTCTTTTCGTGGGAGTCCCACTGGTTTATGATAAGCGAATGATTTCATCTAGTTAAATGAATTTTAAGCAATATACCTTCACACAGTATTAATAGCGTGACCTGTATTGAGATAAGAAAACAAAATGCAATCATGTTTTGTATTGACATTTGAACACGCTGTTTTATTGGGTTCTATCAATAATTATCGGACTCCATTCATGGTGGTTTATCTTTATTTTTTGCGGATAGGGGTTTATACCTTTAAATTACTTCGAACTAGTAATTTATGATAAATTTATCTTGCGATAATCTTTTGACTATAAAAAACCCCAAATATTAGTGGGAGAGTTTTTCACTGCAAATGGAGAATGACTGCCCCAGGTTTACTGGACTATTGGCCCAAAGAATCCATGCTGTGCCTAAATGTTGACAAGCATATAATCTTGACAAGCATGTACAGCAGGTTCAGCTTCATTTGATGAGACCATATACGACGTAGCATTGCTGTCTGAAGTCCAATTCTTTTCTCCATTTTGTTATAATAGGAGAATAACCATGCGATATATATCCTACTGATCGAAAATGTGATCCATTGAAAGGCTTATTATTTGGTTGTTCAAGAAACTACTCATCTCTGCATATCGGGAAGATCAAATCGTAGAGTAAGTACCTGTAACTCCAAAACGAATGAATATATATAACATTGTTGTACATCTGAATCTCCCGCAACAAATTGAAATGCGTGTACAAAACGAACGTAAATTTGTAGCATATATCACCCATCGTCATACAGTTCACAAAGGTGACGTTCTTCCTCGGCGGAGCTGCTTTTCCTTGGACAGTGTTTCCGCTAGCCTATGTTCAGTATGTAACGAGAAACAGAAAAAGAGATCAATGAATATCCAATTGATTATCGATGGAAAGATCAATTGTGTCACTTGACATTCGTTGACAAAGTGAGTTAGGTAGCCATTTAAATAATTACCTTTCGAGAGCCTCTTCATTTGTACCCTGATTTAGAGGCTCAAAGACCCCACTGTCCAAGTTCACCCTTGACAACGGTGTCTTCAACGATGCCTCTCCAACCTTGACAATATTTTCTAAGTTCTCCCTTGTGGCCGTGTCAACCGAAGTCACATCTCACCCTGCACCATTTTTTACCATGTCCTTTTCAGATTACGCTTATGGAATGCCGTACATTTATAATAATAATTTAGAAAAAGGAAAAAAAAGAAAAGTTCGCTAGTTTTCTTTCAAGGTGGTTTTTTGTTTGTCAGTATATTCCACTTTAATATACTGGTGTTGGTACAATATCTCTCTTTAATGAAAATCAGACAGTGTATTACCTGAATGCGAAGGTAATTTTCGCATTTAAGAGACTGGAATATTGTGGAGAGATGAATATCTACCATGTCTGCACTTGCTCGTGAGCCAGCCAAGCACAACCCAATTTCAAGTGGAGAGACTGGAATACTGTGGTAGAGATGAATATCTACCATTCGTGAGCCAGCCAAGCACAACCCAATTCGATGCTTTCTTGGCACTGTACTTTTTCTCCGATTTTGATGAACCAGTGCCCATGGACAGGACCGGTAACCTAGTATAGTCTGTTGGCTTCATATCAGGAACATCAAAGTCCAAGCTCGCATCACTTATTTCTTTGGTCACCTCACTTACAGCCATTAGAGCCTGTGATGCATGCATAGTAAGACAAATGGTACAAAGTATCACGGCAAGTACTTACTAGTTACTACTTAAGGAGAATGGGGATAACTAGTGGGCTCCAGTAGCTGGCTGTTTTTCCAAACATTCTGAACTTACATAGAGAGATACCCTTTATGCTATTTGGGCACTTAGTGAGGCTGATGATGATAAATTATTAATAGGACCACTTCCTTTTTACTCCAGGAGATTGATAAGGCAGATCCGGCGAATTAAAATGAGCACGATGTTCGGGGAGGCTTACTGCTGTGCTGATGCTTTTGCTAACATGGGCAAGGATTTAGAGGACAATCTTGTTGTTTTTAATGAGCCTCCTTGTCTTATGACTTTAATTCGAACTAACTTATGCAGTAAGTGAACAATGATATTATAAGAGGATATGTTGGAAGTTTGTTTGTAAAACAAATAAAGTGTGTTTTTCCTTGTCCTATATAGGAAAATTGAGAGGACATAGGCCAGCTAATAAGTGTAGGCATTATGTAATGTGTTTAAAGAAAATGTTTGCTGTGAGCTAGACCTCACAAATATCCGCGTGCGGATGTGTGATTTTGGCACACTTAGCACTTTGCATGCTTGCTCACCCATGACTTAATTAACACTAACCCCTTTATTTTTATTTTCTTTAGTACGGTTATCTTTTTAAACTTTATTAGTTCAAAGGTTATTTTTTTATTAGGTATTTTTGGAAATTATGAAAATTCAGAATTTGACTTATTAAAAAATTATTATTTTCTATTATTTTATTATTCCGAATTTTTTATGTTTGTCTTTTCAAGATAATTTTTAGAAATTATACTTTTTCAGTTTGCATCATTTCTCGAAGGGTTGCATTTGTTCATTTTGTAACTTCTTTCGAAAGAATATTTTATTCGCTTTGCAACCTTGTGCAAAGAGTCGCCTATTATATTTTTCAAACAGTATGCCCCTTATTTTGGAAATGTAATGTTTAGCTAATTTTAAGTTTGTCTTAGGTTTACCCGCCCCCCCCCCCCTCCCCCCCAAAAAAAAAGAAGGTATGTTCAAGAATACTCACTAGCTTCTACTTTAACCAACTCGGAATTGATAAAGTTCTCTACATATACTGTACACATGTTGCCTGATAATATGCTGTGCCTCATAGCGCAAAAGTTTTCTGACACAAATGAGCCTACCGGATTATTGGCCGCAACACCACCGTCGATGAGATTGAATTCCCTGACTGATCCATCGGGGTTCTTGGTTCTAAAATAGTGGGCTGGAAGGTAAGTTGGTGCAGCCGCATTTCCGATGCATGTGTCTGATACTAAAGCATCCAAGCTAGGATTCTTCTTCACCTGAATCACGCGCAACACGGTCAGATAATCAATTAAAACAGTCATAGGGCAACTCTTCCAGCTACTTTTCTTGTTTTTCACCTAATGCTACCTTTTTGGGGTTTTGCACTGTTTTTGTATAAATATTCACACGACCTGGAAGCTGGAGAAGATAGTAGGCTGCAATTCCTTGATGTCAAATGTCGTAATAATCACAATAGTCAGTGTTTGGTGCAATATGGTGTCTCCCAATTTCTCCTTAATAAGTTTGTGCAGGAGGTATGTGCATCAAAAGTGCTAAAAGTTGTGTACAATACTTACTCTAGTGCCAAAGTTTTTACCAACTCATTTAAATGTCAAATTGAAGAAAAAAAAAACGACCACTTAAGTGCTTTCGATGAGATATTCCGGTCAAATTGATTATGAGACATTTATAATTAAAATTTTAATATGATTTGTTGTGTTTATTAAAAAAATCCAGTCCATGTAGACGAATAAAACGATGTCACATAATGATCACTTTCTAAATGAGATTGGCACTAAAATGATAACTTTTTAACAACAACTCATACTGAAGTGATCATTTTTTACTAATAACCGGCACTTAAGTAATCATTTTTAATAATAAATGGCCCTCAAATGATTCATATTTACAATTTTTGGCATGATCACTTGTCAACTTGTTTATGCGACATCATTTAGATGTTATATGCTAACTAGGCACGTTGACAAGCCACGTAGGATTAAGAAATTGGCAAAATATGACCACTTTAGATTTCTGGCAACCTTGATCGGTTGGCACCTAAGTAATTGTTTTTTGAAAAAAAAATGGCACTTAAGTGACAAAAAAAAAATTGGCATCAAAGTGATCATCGTACATAACTTTTGACACTTCTAGTATACTCATTACATCTGTGCATATACTTCCCATTGTATTTCGATCCAGCCATGGCTGTGATCGTCCTCACAGGGTCGGCAATTATGCTCGGACATCTGATCCATGAAAAGAAGCTGAGATCCATGTGTTGGTCTGGTGCGATTATAGATTGGTCTCTGAATTTAATAGTAATGTGATCATGAGATGCGATATGATAAGACCTAGGCTGAGGGAGGATCTTGGGGCTGTGATCCAAATAGAAGGCTTTGATGTCCTTGCCTCCATATAGAGGGCGGTTCTTCTTGTCCGGCGCTGCCAGCATCGTGGCGATGAGGCCACCCATACTGGTTCCGGTAATGACATCGAAGTAGTCTGCTATCCTTGCATCCTCCCCATCCAGCTTCTGAATTATGCAGACCGAAAACACCTGTTTCAGTCTTTCAAGGGGCAAATGACCAAATCCTAACATAAACTTTTTCTCGGGTGCGACCAGCCAGGCGGCATTGATGGCTAGCTTGAGCATATAATTCGACCAAAAATTCGATGCTAATGCACACAATTTAAATGAACATAGTTAGCCATTAGGAGTCCAGGGGAATTCAGAAAAATTCTGTAGACAGAGAGACAAATTCTTAAGATATACCGATGCAATCAGAGATGGACATGCTTAGGATGACCTAATCCCTTGTCAAATATGCATGGTGCTATCCCAAAAAGGAAAAAAAAAAAAAAAAGAGAGGAGAAATTCCAAACAATTAAACGGTTGACATGACAAAAAATAATTATTACAAAGTGTAGCTACCTGAAGCCCGGACTCTAGGAATCCCAGAATTATCCCGGGAATAATTCCTCTAATCCCCCCACCATCAATGCTTAAAATGGTGATCAACTTCCCTTTAGCAGGAGCCTGCATTGATGATACCAAAGGATGGAGAAATGAAGAAGAAGATGAAGAAATTGAACTCTTTTGAGAGGCTCTGTGAAGAGAGATTGAAGTTTTTGGATAAAAGTGGTTAATTCTATGTATTGGATGAAAGTGGCTCTGAGAACCTGATTAATCCAGTTTCAATCCAATCCTTTGACAAATTGACCAATTTGGACTGTTTCGAAAGTATAGGCTATATTGTTTTCAGAGTTATCTCTGATTAAAATATATAATTCGTTTTGTTTTATTTGTCTCTTTGTGCTAGACATGAGAATGACTTGAACGTGACACTGAAACCACATTTCAGAATACACGCTCTTTAGGAAGGAAAGGGATAATCATAATGTTTCACAGTATATAAATAATGATAGATAGAATTATAAATATTTTCTCATAAATTTCAGAAGTTCAAGCCACATTTTAAACCGTGGCAGGAAAGCGAAAAAGAAGTTCATTTTCCTTTTGCTTAATTGCCAAACAAACAGCTAAAACTAAGCAAGGATAGAATTGCTCACCAAAAGGATCAAACAGTGGATTTGACCCAAGATTGATTGAATGATCATGTGCTTCGTTCGATTTGAGATAAAATTGCATATGGGAACCGCAATTTCTACTTAGAGTAACCCGAGTCAAACCCGCCATTGAATAGTAGGAGCCTTAGTCGATGAACATGGAAGAGACGGTAGAGATCATCAAACCAAAGGTTGTTTGCCCAACCTTATAAAGAAAATTGATTGTGATAAGATTCTTTCACCTTGGATATATGGCTCATGTATGCATTAAAGTCATAATGTTTATTTTGGCACAAAAATATTAATCACGACATTTTCAAGATTTATTTCTATATATAAACTTTTATTTACAGAATTTATATGCTCTTTATACCTTCACCTATAAAGTTTGAGTTTTAGAGTTGGAATTTTAACATGTCATCAAATTTAGGTTCTGCCCTAATTCATTTCGCATGCCCCTCGCCTCCCTAATTTATCAAGTTCCATGTGTCATTTCTAATCTGACTTGTGTGCTTTCGCATGGTCTCCCTGTAGGCTAGTTTTTCCTAAGTACGAACGTCTTCTTTATTCTTGATTTGTTTCTAATCCTTAACTCATACAATTTTCTTCCAAATAAAAAACCAAGACGATACGCAGCATTGAGGGAATGGAAGTTGCATAATCCATGGGCTCGACATTCAACTAGAGAATTTTAGGTCTGACTGATGGATTATGTATGTCAACAAGATGGCATTGAACCAGTTAATTTACTAAAAAATCACCCACGTGGTCAAATTCTATTTAAATATTAACCAAATTAAAGCCTTGGTAAATATTATAATACGCGGCAAATTTTTTTTATAAAATCCGATTTAGACAAAACTGTCTTTATTAGATGCAATCACGCGGTTCATGTATGTGTTCGGATCCACGTTATTTTATAAGCTTCTTTGCATCCACGAGGCGGCCACTCCATCCCAGCGACATAAGCAATGACGAAAATGGTAAGGTCTAGAGGGTCATTGAGACGCAAAGATTAATACCATGGAAAATCCCAAACTAGTATGTATGTGATGAATTAATTGTGAATTAATTTATTGATTATTAAATCCCAAATTAATACATTTGTGATAAATTTGCCATATGTTAGCTTTCATTAAACTAGATTAATATTACAAAAATCCATAAACTAGTTCACCTGTGACAATCGAAGGGTAAAACCCCAAACTAATACATCTATCAACTACTACATGTCATCTAACTTAAAAATTTAATAGTAAAATTTAATGGAAATTAATGTTATTACAAGTATATTAATTTGAGCTTTTTTTTATATTAAAAAAATTAGTTTTGAGTAAATTTATTATAGGTTTACCAATTTAAAGTTTTTCATGGCATCAACCCAAACACAAACAGTTGATTTCTTGAAAGGCAACTCACCAAACACGGTCATTGTTTTTGGCAAAGTAGTGAAACGCAGATTTTCAACTTAAAACAGTTAGATTCTTATAGCTTAGTTTGTGTTACAGCTTAACGTGCTAAGGTCTCAAAAAGGGAAAAAAATTATCCAATTAATCTTTAATTTACTATATAGATGCCAATTCAGTCATAAATTTTTCGATTTTGTCAATTTAGTTTCAAACCTTTGTGCAAAATCTTAATATAGTCTTTCTAGTCAATTTTCGCTGAAAATTGCTGACATAGCGGTTCAATTATCATCTGACATTTTATATGACACACCACCATGATAACAATTTTTAGAATTGACCGAAATGACAAGATTTGAATTTTGGGCAAAAACTTAGGCTTACATTGACAAAATTGAAAAGTTTATAACTAAATTGACATATATGTATAATATATTTGAGATTGACTAGATCTCCCTTCCAAGAGGATTTTAGTGAAACAAAAGCCATGAGAGAAAATGTGTAGTCCAAATTCGTACGAGGATACCATGTTCATGAGCAGTTTGCGGTAGGGTCATAGTCAAACGGTCTTCGAAGGGTTAGGATCCTATGTATTTATTGGATAAATTTACATTCTAAATTTCACCAGGTTTGAATAAGTGATAAATAAAGAGGGTTAGATAAACTCACATCACAAAAACTGTCACAATTCTATTGAATTATCCCAATACTTTATGACAAGTTTCTCGCATACCCATTTAACGAATTTTAAGCTTTGTTTATTTTATAGAAAAAATTATTTAAAATTTTTTTTCCTAAAAACGATCGA
The DNA here is from genome assembly GCA_019915185.1 of Eucalyptus camaldulensis. Taxonomy (NCBI): domain Eukaryota; kingdom Viridiplantae; phylum Streptophyta; class Magnoliopsida; order Myrtales; family Myrtaceae; genus Eucalyptus; species Eucalyptus camaldulensis. The sequence continues at coordinate 27,192,153 of JAHSVA010000006.1, forward strand.
TTGTATCGCTTAAAAAAATGAATGAACAAAAATAATTTTCGTTGTCCACAAAAATATTCATACATAAATAACTTTCAATAATAAAAATGTTTTCGATGAATTAATAATTTCAAGCAATTAGAACTGATCATTTTCAGAAAATGTGTTCCAAATGATACATATATTACCAACCAAACAAATGGAGCCAATGACAATCTTTCTGTCTACTCGCTACCACCAATGAGACAATAGTTATCACATATTTGTGGTCACACGACATGGAGGACCTTCAATCTGTAATGAGTCGGTTTTCCCTGATTTGAGAGCTTTTCTTTAATGAATTGATGGCATTGGATCGCTTACAAATAATTTAGAGGCCTTCTCGAGCTAATTGAAAGTGCAAGAACAGTATTACATACTAGACAAAAGTTTAGGAACTTAATCATACAAATTGAAAGCTACGGATAACATTGCATCAGACAAAAGTTAAGAGACTAGCACTGTTATTATTTCAAAAAAATTCTTCATTAATATTGTTGGATATTTTTTCGGAATCAAGGTCCAACTTTATCAGGCCCTAATAAACTTTTCTAGCGCGCAAATCTTCTTAAGAATTACTTAATTAGTCACAAACATATTGTACAATTGTTAATTTGATCATAAACTTTTCAATTTAATCAATTTAGACTTAAATCTTTGCTTAAATTTTAATATAATTTTTTCAGTAAGTTGCCACCAAAAATCACTAACATAATGGTCCAATCATTGAATCAGCCCTCTTATGTGGTGTAACCGATGATCTAACATGCACAACTCTACACTAATAGAAGCAACGTCGCTCTGCATACTTATCTATTTTCTTTCATTTTTTTTTTATATTTTATTTTCTTTCCTTTTCTGTGTTTTCTATTCATCATCTTCCTCGGAGAGCTCTTGTTCATCGTCGTCCACTGCAGTTCAAGCTTGTTTAGAGGTTACCAACGACAAACAGCGGAGGACGCAAGGATCGCCGATTACTTCGATGTTGTAGCAGGAACAAGCACCAGCGGACTTTTGACTGCCATGCTGACGGCAACAAAGGACAAAAACCGCGCCGCCAAGGACATCAAATCCTTTTCTTTCGATAATAGCCCCAAAATATTCCCGCAAATAAGGTGCCCGTGCTGTCGGAGATCATCTGTTTAAAGTTTAACCTTAAATTCGCAATCTAGTTCCTCCTTTCTCTCTTCATTAAACATTCCTAACTGTCCTATTTTTCCGTTGCATTTCATTTCTGTAAATAGCTGCTTGTTTTCCTCCATTACGCAATCGGCAAAGCTTGTGTTTGAGCCAAAAAATGACGGCAAGTATCTGCACGCAATCTGAATTTGGCCATTTTCTGGGGATATCCGTGGGAACTGGACCGGGGAAGGTTGAGGAGAATTATGAGGCCAAGTCTATGGCCAAATGGGGAGTCTTTTGTCGGTTGATGGGAGCCAATTCGGTTCCTTTAGTGGATGTGTTCGTGCAAGGAAGCGCCGACATGGTTGATTTTCACCTTTCCATGGTTTTCAAAGCACTTAATTGTGAAAGTAACTATCTCAGGATTCAGGTGATTCATGATAGGCTTAAACTCCAAATCTCACATTACGGAAAAGTAGCTCTTGCTCTTCTCTTCTTTGTCTGAGTTTCCTGTGGAACATCTAGGCTATTGATTTGGAGAAATGTCCATCCCTTGATAAAAATAGTTCTAGCTGCTGGCGAAGTATAACTGAGGGTTTGCAGGATGATACATTGAGATGGACAATATCGACAATTGACACTTCTATGAAGGAGAATCTGAACAAACCTGTCAATGTCGGCAAGGAATTGCTGAAGAAGCCGGTTACAAAGGTGAACCTGGGGACTGGCAACTTGGAGCCTTCAAAGCTGGAGACTAATGAACAGGCTCTGAGAAGGTACCAGTAGAAATTCCTTTTTCATAACTTAGAGCCATTTATGGTTCTCTGACCATTCCAATTTCATTTCACAAGTAGAAAATCTAGTATAATGATAATGTACTCCTCTTATAGATGGACTAGGTTCGCAAAGATACTTGTGGAAGAGAGGCGCCATTGTCACGCCAAACAATCCAAAACTCTGTCAAGCAAAGCATAGCATAAAGTTATAACATGGATCCTTCATCGTATAGAACGTCGTGCAGTCATCTCTGTATGGTACTTACGGTGTGTTCAGTGAAAGCAGGGAAATCCCTGCTCTATCAATAAGAACCCGGTTGGTCTGAAAGAATTTATAGTGATTTTCTGAAAGAACAGTGATTGATCTTACTCTTTTATTATTCGGAGTCAGCAATTGCCTTTTCTCTGATTACCCTCCTTTTTTTTTTTTTTTTTCCTGAATCACATTTAGATAAGGTATTGTTCTTCTCTTGCTAGTTGTTATGACTCCTAATTGTTGGCAGCACCCAACGATGACCGCCTAAAATAGACCTAATAGAAAATGTCTTCAGATCGTACAAGAAGGTGGATTAGTCAAGATGATCTCGCCATGCATCTCGGTTGTGTAGTCAAATGTGAATCAATAAATCATTGCTCAGGCAAATTCAAGTTAGGTGAGAGAACTTCCGATTGTTCCCCCAATTTTTTTTTTTAATGAAAAGGCCACAATTTTTTTAGTTAGTTTCTTTTATAACAATTGGGTGTCTTGCTGAGCATTCATTTTCCCTAACGAGTTTGATGGTCCCCCGTCTTACGCGCGAAGTATAATTTTCGGATCATGGAATCTGTGCTCAGAGGATTGGCCTAAAGACAATACACAATTGTGGCGATCAAAATGAGGTCTTAAACGAGGCAAACGTACTTCCTAATTGAGCGATCATTGTTGTTAATTTTCGGGTAACATACGCTGAAGTTTGCTGTCTGAATGAACTAAATCTACAAATACTCAAGGTTCTTGTAGAATAAAACAAGATTTGCTGCTACAATAAACTAAGGCCAACAACCATAAAAGATACCACATTGGATAGATAAAAATAAAATGCCCCATATGATTTCTCTTTTGTCAGAACAACTGTCAAGTTCCAGATGGATGCATGCCCCGGTTGCTTCTCGCCAAAACATGAAGTGAGTGTTTTTTCGCGGGAGTCCCACTAGTTCTTGATAAACGATTGATTTCATCTAGTCAATTGAGTTTTAAGCAATATATCTTCACACAATATTAATAGTGAGACGTTTTTATCAACTTTTGAAAACACTGTTTTATAGAGTCCCTCCTATGTCACTATCAATAATTGTCGGACTCCATTTTTGGTGGGTTGTTTCTTTATAGGGGAGTGAGGGGCGACCATCTTCTCCGCTTGATTAGCCCAATTTGACCTTGACTCTTAGCAGAATGTTGGTCCTCACCTTCGGTTCAATGCTTTTGTTGAGTCTCAATCCTTAGATTCTCGCTGAAGTTGAGGGTTTTACTATCAACGGGAGAGTTTGTGGCGGCAAATGAAGAGTGACTCCCCAAAATCTAGTCGACTATTGGCCGAAAGAATCCATGCAGTGCCTAGATGTGGACTTGGAAAACCCTAGGGACGATATCAATGGATACGCACAAGTGAATAATCTTGACAAGCATATATAGCAGGTCCAGTTTCATCTGATGAGACCATCTGTGATATACGTTTACTGCCAACTATTACGACGTAGGATTACGGTCTGAAGTCGATTTTTTTCTCCATATTGTTATAATAGGAGAGTTACTATGCGGTATACACGCTATTGATAAAAAAAAAAAATTCATTGAAAGGCTTATTATTTGATTGGTCAAGAAACTACATGTCTTTGCATATCGGAAAGAGCAAACTGAAGGGTAAGTCCCTATAACTTAAAAAAGAACGAACACATAACATTGTCGGGCATCTGAATCTCCCGCAACAAATTGCACCGCTGTGTACATAATGAATGTAAATTTGTAGCATATATATCCCGTCATCATATAGTTCATGGAGCCGACGATTTTCCTCGGCGGAGCTGCTTCTCCATGGACAGTGTTTCCGCTAGCCTATGTTCAGAAAGTAACAAGAAACAGATAAAGAGATCAACGAACATGTAATTGTCTTTTGTTGGAAAAATCGATTGTTCACTCGGAATTCATTAATAAATTAAATTAGGTAGCCATTTAAACAAATACCTTTTGAGAGCCAATTCATTTGTACCCTGATTCAAAGGCTCGGAGACCCCAGTGTCCAAGTTGACCTTTGACACTGGTTTCTTCAACAATGCCTCTCCAACCTTCACAATATTCTCCAAGTTCTCCCTTGTGGCCTTGTCAACCGATGCCACATCTCCCGTCAATGTATCATCCTGCACCATTTTTTACCATGTCCTTTTCAGATTACACTTACTGAATGTTGTATTTTTATAATAAAATAAAAGTCCGTAGATTTCTTTGAAGGTGGGTTTTTTTTTTTTTTTTGTCAGAATAATGTTCCAATTTGGTATACTGGTGTTGGTATAATATCGCTCTTTAATGATAGTCAGACAGTGTATATCACCTGAATGCGGAGGTAATGTTCGCATTTAAGAGACTGGAATACAGTGGAGAGATGAATATCCACCATGTCTGCACTTGCTTGTGTGTAGACATCAACTAACGGAGTCGAACCACCATTCGTGAGCCAGCCGAGCACACCCCATTTCGATGCTTTCTTGGCACTGTACTTTTTCTCTGATTTTGATGAACCTGTGCCCAGCGACAGGACCAGGAACCTAGTATAGTCTGTTGGCTTCATATCAGGAACATCAAAGTCGTTCGCATTGCTTATTTCTTTGGTCACCTCACTTACAGCCACTAGAGCCTGTGATAAATGAATTATATGAAAAACGGTACAAATTATCACGGCAAGCTGTTCTAATTCTGGGAAAATCAGAATGAATTACGATGTCTGCATTGCTTCTAATACTGCTTTTTATGCATAGATTCATTTCTTTTCCTCCTTCGCCCGAGTCTTACTTCTCAAGGAGAATGGGGATAACTAGTGGGCTCCAGTAGCGGGCTGTTTTTTCACGCTTTCCGAACTTACAGACAGAGATGCCCTCAATGTTATTTGGGAAATTAGAAAGGTTGATAATGATAATTTCTCACTAGGAACACTTCTTTTTTACCGCATGAGATTGATGGGGCAGATCTAGCGAATCAAAACGAGCACGCTGTTTAGGGAGGCTAACTGCTTTTGCGAACATGAGCAAGAATTTAGGAGGACAATTTTGTTATTCTTGATGAGACTCCTTGTCTTATGACTTCAATTCAAATTTTGGTAATAACTTATGCAGTACATGAACAATGATACTATTGGAGAGTATGCCCCTATTTTAGATAACTAATGTTAAGCTAATTTTAAGGAAGTCTTAGGTTTCCCTAAAAAATTGGTAGGTTCAAGAATACTCGCTAGGTTCTACTTTAACCAGTTCGAAATTGATAAAGCTCTCTACATATATTGTACACAGATTTCCTGACGATATGCTGTGCCTTATAGTGCCAAAGTTTTCTGATACAAATGAGCCTACCGGATTATTTGCCGCAACACCACCATCAATGAGATTGAATTGTCTGACTGATCCATTAGGGTTCTCGGTTCTGAAATAGTGGGCTGGAAGGTAAGTTGGTGCAGCCGAAGTTCCGATGCATATGTCTGAGACTAAAGCATCCAAGCTAGGATTCTTATTCACCTGAAACTCACAGCACAGTCAGATAATTAACTAAAATAGCCATAGGGCAACTCATCTAGCTACTCTTATTGTTTTTCACTTAATGCTACTTTTTTGGGGTTTATAAGGTTTTTGTATTAATATTGACCCAACCTGGAAGCTGGAGAAGATAGTAGGCTGCAATTGCTTGACATCAAATGTTGGAATGATCACATTAGTCAGTGTTTGGTGCAATCTGGTGTCTCCCAATTTCTCCTTAATAAGTCTGTGCAGATACTTCCCGCTGTATTGTGGTCCGACCATGGCTTTGATTGTCCTCATAGCATTGGCAATTATGCTCGGACATCTGATCCATGAAAGAAGCTGAGAGTCATATGTTGGTCAAATACAATGATAGATTGGTCTCTAAATTTATTAGTAATCTGATCTCTAGGAGCTATGTGATTGTATATATTTGCTAGTGAATTATTAAGACCTGGGCTGAGGGAAGATCTTAGGGCTGTGTTCCAAATAGAAGGCCTTGATGTCCTTGCCGCCGTATAGAGGGCGGTTCTTCTTGTCTGGCGCTGCCAGCATTGCAGCAATGAGGCCACCAGTGCTGGTTCCGGAAATGACATCAAAGTAGTCTGCTATTCTTGCGTCCTCTCCATCCAGCTTCTGCATTATGCCATAGCCAGAAAGCTTGTTTCAGTCTTTCACGGGGTAAATAACCTGATCCTAACATAACCAACTTGGCAATTTTTTTCTTGGACTCGACGGGTTAGGCAGCATCCGCAGCTAGCTTGAGCATATTATTCGACTCAAAGTTCAACCATGATGCGTACAATTAAATGCACATAGTTAGCTAGTAAGAACAGATGCATTCAGAGATGCACATGTTTAGGATGACCGAGTCCCTTGTCAAAGATGCATGGTGCTATCCCAAAAGAAAAATGAAAAATTGCATATGCTCAAATCAATGACATGACAAAAGATTATTGCAACAGAGTGTAGCTACCTGAAGCTCGGACTCTAAGAAACCCAGTATTATACCAGGAATAATTCCTCTAATCCCACCACCATCAATGCTTAGAATGGTGACCAGATTCCCACTAGCAGGAGGCTGCATTGATGATACCAAAAGATGTAGAAATGAAGAAGAAGAAGAAGAAGAAATTGAACTCTTGCCAGAGGCTTTGTGAAGAGAGACTGAATTTTTGGATGAAGTGGTTAATTCTGCGTGCTGAGCAGTATATTTATAGATAACATGATTAATCCTGTTTCAATTCAACCCTTTTGACAATTTGACCGATTTTGGGGTGTTTACCAAGTATATGTTGTGTTGGTCTCTCATTATAATATTTTCTGTTGCCTAACGTGGTTGTTGTTGTCGTCTTTCTCTGTTTGATATGGGATTGACTTGGACCGCTAATCCTTTTCGTAGAAACCACATTTCAGAATACACATCCTTTAGGCATGGAAGAGATGAAACATTAATCCTTGTTAAAAGAAGATAGGAAAGACTAATCGTCGAAGGTATATTGGCCACGTCGCAGCCATATCTCTTACAAAATAGATAAAGTGGCTCTCCAAAACCATGCTTATACTTAGAGCTCCAATTAGGCGGATAGTCGTAACATGCTATTACTTGTATTGGTTGATTTTTACTTTTTGCTTTTTGCATAATAAAAATATTGCGGTTTGCGCACTTTGACTTTTTTTTCCCAATTCGAGAGACTTAAATTCCACATAATATAAATGATGAAACTTAAAATTACATATACTAATTTTCATGATTTTTAGAAATTTAGATAATATTTTAAATTTTGACGGCAGAGCCAAAAAAAAAATTGCCTTTTTTTCCTTTTGCATAGTGCGGAATGAGCAGGCTAAAACTAAGCGGGCAGAAGATTGCACTCTCGGGTGGGGCAATATTATCCAATTTAAAAAGTGGATTTGACCCGAGATAGATTAAATGATCGAGTGCTTCATTTGATTTGCGGGACCTTAGTATATAAGAATCACAATTTCTTCTTAAAATAACCTGAGTCAAACCCACCCTTCAATAGATGATGTATTCAACTGATGGACAAGAAAGAGATTAAAAAAAGGCTATGAACTGAAGGTTATTTACCCTACCTTATAAAGAGATGGTTTTCAACTTCAATGGGTGATAAAATTCTGTTGTAATTATATTGGATATATGCCTCATCATGTGCGCATTAAAGCCAAAGTGTTGATTTTGGCACAAAAATATAAATCACAGCATTTTCAAGATAATTTGTGCAAATCAAACTTTTATAACACAAGCCTTAACTGTAGTAAATCTAAATTACTGTCGTTTTTCTTGGCCGTATGAAATGATAGTCTGATAGTGATAGAACTCATGTGATAAAAAGGGAAGATGCCCTTTTTTTTTTGTCTTTTTTTATAGTGGAAAGGAAATGGCAATGATATATTAACCTTGAGTCCCGTCCCAGATTGAACCGGCCCGATTGCTCACATCCAGGTCTAATCGAAGGGCAATTCTTCCTAAATACAAACTCCTCCTTTATTCTCAACATGTTTCTAATCCGTAATCTATAATATTACTTATGTTTCCCATCCATGGGGTTGACATTCAACTAGAGAATTGTAGGTCTGACTGATGGAGAGTGCAAGGTCAACATGCATGGGAGCAACGTCCCGTTGAATGGGCTGATGGATTAACAAATCAACCCACGAGGTCAAACTCTATTAAGTATTATAACCAAATCAATTGGCTTGATACACGAGTGTTTAATATCCATATAAAGTTCGATTCACACGGACTGTCTTTATACAGAGTCGCATGCGAAATAAAATAAATAATCCGATAAAATAAAGGTGAAAATGTGTTGGTTGAGCTTCTTCGCATTCGTCCGGCGGCCACTCTCCTTCCTATAGCATCATAAGCAATGACGAGACGAAGCTCCAGAAGGTCATTGAAATACGAACTTCGGATTTCTCGAAAGGCGACTCACCGAATATGGTTGTCGTGTTTATGGAAGAAGCAAAACGCAAGCTTTCAAGCCAGAAAGGGTTGAAATTTTGTGGCTGACTGCGTCTAGAGCTCGACGATTTAGGGACACTTCTTTGATAACATATTTATCCACCGGCATTTTACGAAAACCGGAAGAGAGGAGAGAAAATGTGGGGTTCAAATTGATATTAGGAGAACAAGCTCATGAGTAATTTTCAGGAGGGTGAGACAGTATGTAAAGGGTAAATTTTGGGATAAAAGTCACCAAAAATCTTAAACTATGCTCATTGTGATATATTTATCTTGAACTTGTGCTCATATGACATATTTACTCTAATTTTTTTTTGTGACAAAAAAAAACTCCAAACTTTTATTCATGTAATACGTTTATTCCAAACTTATTATTTATGACACAAAAATTGCTAACATAGACCTATGCTACATATTTATCCTCCATCAAGATTTTTTTTCCCCTTTTTTCTTCTTTTTCACTTCCTCCTTCATCTTCACCGACACCCTCGTGGCAGCTACCATGCTTATTGTTGCCATTGCCACCGCCCTCACTATCGCCAAACCAAGGAGGAAAATGAAGGAGGAAGTTAAAAAAGAATAAAGAAAAACAAAACAAAAAACAAAAACATATGATGAGTAAACATATTTTTGCCACATGAATGTTACTTTAAAGTTGTTCACTTTCTGGCGTTCATGCAAGCAACCACATAAGATTTTTGGTAGCATTCATAAATGAAATTTTGATAAAGAGTAAATGTACCGCATGAGTATAAGTTTGGGATAATTAGGTTACACTAATATAAGTTTGAAAGTTTTGGTGTCAAAGGAAAAATGATTGAGATAAATGTGTGACACGTGGCTATAAGTTTAGGGTTTACGGGGTCACAAAAAATTTTTAGGGTGAAAGTGTCATAGTGGGCATAATTTAGCATTTTTATGACTTTTTTTCCTAAATTCTATTTCAATAGAGGGTTGCATTAATTCATGTTGCAAAAGCTTACAAGGTTTTATCAAGTTGTCCTAATATTTTGTAAAAAAGAAAAAAAAAATCGCACTTGGTTTTTTTCTTGATTTGTAAAGTTTTTCTTTTATGAATTGAAGGCATTGAAGAATTTTACAATAATTCAAGGCCTTAACCAAATAATTGAAAATTCATAAACGATATTGCACATTGAACAAAAGTTTATAATCTAATCACAAAAATTGAAAGCCAAGGATGATATTAGATATCATACAAAAGATAGGAGACAAACATAGTCATTGTTCAACAAGAAAATGATTTGTCAATATAGTTGGATTTTTTCGAGATCGAGGTCCAAAATTTTTGTGGACCCGAATGAACTTTCCTTGCACGCAAATCTTGTTTCAAGATTTTTTTAACCCTTCTAGAAAGATGAAATGTAACCAACTGTTCCTCTTCTGTTTTGCTCGAAATTTAAAACCGTCCCCGTACTTACTTTTTGTTTGTTCAAAACTGTCCATATACTTCTTCTTTTTATAAAAATCCCATGTTAATCCATTATTTTATTTTATTTTACCAATCAAGTTTTACTGACGAGACCCTTGAATTGCTGAAATGGACGAGGGAGCACATGAGCGTTGCTCAAATTATTATGTGGCCCAACATCAAACAACCTAAAAACAAAAAGAGAATAAATTGAGTGAGAGAGAGAGAGAGGATGTACCATTCGGGAAATGGTGCAAGGTTTGCAGGTGTGATTGTGACGTAACCGGGTACGTATTGGGATTGAGACGAATAAGAGGCCAAGAAAATTTGATGGGGTTGATGAGTCTTTCTGAGCGGGGGTTGATGGGGTTTGACTCGAGTGCGCGTTTGTAACGGAGTTGATGAGAATCTGAATTGATATTTGTCCCTTGCGGCTGGGATTTTGCTCTAAGCTTGATGGCGTGGCCGCCAAAGCTCGAGGCTGTACGGCCAGATATGGAGCTTACCAAATCTCAGACTTACGGTCTCGAGCTCGACTTGTGGTGGCATGGCCAAGGCCGGGAGGTTTGAAGCTTGTAGTTCTCGAGCTTGCAGCTACCATGGTTGCAAGATCCAGGACTTGCAACATTGGAGCTGTTGGGTCACTCCCAATCAAATAGGCCAACGTAATTGTGTATATCTGTAATATGTAATGGAATATGTGTAGTGAGTATGCAAAAGTGAGAGAAAAAAAAAAGGAGGTGGAAAGAAAACCAAGAGAAATCGGGAGATAAATCGATATGATTTTTCACATCCAAAAAATCAAGAGAAATTGGGAAACAAATCAAAGTGATCTTCCTGCATATAGAAAATCACAAGAAATTAAGATAAAAATCAACATGATTTTCATATCATGCAATTTCAATTGGGATTGCATTTGCTCCTATAAATAAAAGTTCTCATCAATGGAGAAGAATATACGAAAAAACAAGAATATCAGTGCAACGTAGCAGAGCCGAAAAAAACAATTTCTTCCAAGAGAGTTATCTTTGAGTGAGTTATCTAACTCATGAGAGATTCTGATTTACAAATTAAAGAAGTGAGAGGTCCACCTTAAGGTGAAGTTGTATTATATTATTTATCATAGTAGAAGTTTGAAGTGGACTACAATCCCGTGGTTTTTTCCTTCACCTTGGAGGGTTTTTCACGTTAAAATTCTGGCGTGATTTACTATTCATCTTTCCCGCTTTCATCCGATATTTTATCCTATTTAATTTTCACCAAAAAAAAAAAGAGTGGGAAAATTATTTAGGCATTCTCTACAAATATTGTTCTTTTTCCTAACAAGTGGTATCAAAGTGAAATTGCTTTGTATGGTACTTTTTCTATGTAGAATTAAATTGAGGAGAATTCTAGCAACAATGATAAAATTGACCACATTCAATTTTATGACTTGTAAACCAAAGATCGAGGATCTATAATACAATAAAGACCTTTGGAGGCTTCGTGACACCGATGGAGGTACTGGCACCAACATCCAAGGCGTCAGATTTGGCAGTGGAAGGCGAATCAGCGTCGTCTTCTAGTGGTAAACCAACAATCATGTTCGAAAGCGAATAGATGGTGCTCAATTGAAAGTGTACCGCTCAAATCCAGCAATTGATCGACAAAAGTAATTTTCAAAACTTTGCTAATGAACATGATGCATGTGTTATTTGGCAAAAATTAGAGAAAATGTATAGTAGACCAATCTATGAAGATGACATTAGATGATGAGTTGCAGATTTTACTACTACTTAGCTCTTTGCCGAATAGCTAGGACACACTTGTTGTGTGGGTCAACAACTTGGCTCCTAACAACAAGCTTACCATGGACATGGTAAAAGCCACAATATTGAATGAAGAATCTCAGCAAAAAGAGAGCAAAGTCAACCCTAAGTTCAAGGCTCTTGTCATTAGCTGACAAGAAAATCAAGAACGGAGAGGGATAAGCAAAAGCCAAAGCTTCCTAAATCAACAATGAGGAAGGTCCCCATCCAACTTCAGACGAGATGAGACAAGAAGTGCCATCATTGTGGTAAATTGGGACACCTCAACCAAGAATGTAGAAAGCTAAAGGTAGATAAATCAAAGAGCCATAACATTAACAAAGCTGATGAGAACCAAACGAATTGACACTACAAATATTGCAGACAAGGTAATCATTATTCAAAGTAATGATTCTATTAATCTTGCATCCCAAGATTTGAGATAGGTAGTTGACCCGGCACATCCTACTATGTTATGGCTCGTCAAGATCTTTTCACATCTTACATCACCAGCAACTTTGGCTTTGTAAAGCTGCGAAATGACTCCAAAATTACTAGTGTGAGTAATATTTATTTGGAGCTTGATGTTAGATGTAGGCTACTACTCAAAGATGTGAGACATGTTCCGAACATACATCTTAATTAGCCGACAAGCTTGATAACAAAGGCTACAACAATTTCTTTAGTAATGGGAAAAGAAGTCACCACCAAGTTATGACATAAACGACATGGACACATGAGTGAGAAAGGGCTCAAGATTCTCACTGGAAAGCAACTCCTACTTGGAATGAAACATACATCGTTAAATACTTGTGTCGACTACATTATGGGAAAATAACATTGAGTAGCATTTCCTAATTCCCCACCATCTAGAGAAGCTTAAATTTTAGATTTGATACATACCGATGTATGCACAATGCAAACTAGAACACTTGGAGATGCACTTTATTTTGTAACATTTATTGATGACTGCTCTAGAAAGATGCGAGCATTTGCCTTGAAAACTAAAGATCAAGTGCAGGAAATCTTCAAGCAATTTCATATGAAGGTTGAAAGAGATATAGGCAGGCAATTAAAGTGTATACACTCAAACAACAATGGCAAATACCAAGGACCTTTTGAGGATTATTGTAAAAATTTCGAGATCAAACTAGAAAGAGCCATACCAAAAACACCTCAAAACAACGGTGTCGCGAAGCGAATAAATAGAACCATCTATAAAACAATTAGGTGCATGCCCTCCAAAGCAAAGCTGCCAAACCATTTTTGGGGTGAGGCAATAAGGATGGCAATTGACTTAATCAACCTATCACCTTCAACTCTACTTGATGGTGATGTACGATAAAGTGTCTAGACCGATAAAGATGCTTCTTACGGCCACTTGAAGGTGTTCGGCTGTAAAGCATTTGTTCACATTCCTAGGGATGAGAGATCAAAACTTGCTAGGAAATCAAGGCAATGTGGCTTTTTAGGCTATGCTCATGAAGAATTCGGCTACAAACTCTAGGATCCTATTAACCGAAAATAGTCAAAAGTGGGGATGTGGTATTTCTTGAAGATCAGACAATCAAGAACGTCGAGAAGCACGAGAAATCTCAATCAACAGAAGAATACCCTGTTGATCTTGGCCCGAACGCTCCTCACATTAGTTCCAATCAACCCGTGAATGGCAATCTAGTTATAGATATTCTCCCAAGGAGTATGTGATGCTTATGGGCAGGGTAGAACTTGAGAACTACCAAAAAGCTGTTTTCCATGAGCACAAAGAGGAGTGGTTAAAAGCTATGCAAGAGGAGATGGGATCCTCAGATGAAAACCAATTTATGATTTAGTCAAATTGTAACAAGGAAGGAGAGCTCTAAAAAAATAAGTGGGTGTTTAGACTAAAAACTAAAAAAAGTAACTCAAAACCATGATATAAATCAAGGTTGGTTGTAAAGAAATTTGCTCAGAAGAAAGATATCACATTCCACAAAATATTTTCACCTATGGTTAAAATGTCCTCTATCCAAGTTGTCATTGGCTTGGCATCAAGCTTGACCACTATGTTTTTACATGAAGATCTAAACAAAGAGATTTGCATGGATCAACCGGAATGTTTCAAAATCATAGCAATAAGAACCTTGGGTGTAGACTGGGAAATAGTCATTATGGGCTTAAGTAGGCACCAAGACAATGGTATAGAAAGTTCAATTCGTTCATGGAAGAAAATGAGTTCAACAAAACCACCGTTGATCACTACGTATCTGTCAAGAAATTTACTGATGATAATTTCCTCATTCTTTTACTTTATGTTGATGATATGCTAATTGTTGGCCAAGATAAAAGCAAGATAAACAAACTTAAAGAAGAAAGTAAGTAAGTCCTTTGCAATGAAGGATTTGGGACACACAAAACAAATTTTTAGGATGGAAATATTCCGAGACAAGCAGAATTGTAAACTTTTATTATCTAAAGAACAATATGTTAATAAAGTTCTTTAAAGATTCAACATCAATAAATACAAAACAGTTTATTCTCCACTTGCAGATCACTTCAAACTCAATTTGGAGCAGTGCCCAAAAAGTGAGACAAAAAAGAAGAAAATGGAAAAGGTTCCTTATGTATCAGCAAATGGCAATCTAATGTACGCGATGGTATGCACGAGGCCTAACATCACCTAGGCAATTGATGTGGTAAACAGTTTCCTATACAATCCTAGTAAGGAACATTGGACAATCATCAAATGGATATTCGGGTATCTTTGAGGTACTTCTAATAATTGTATATGTTTTGGTGATGGTAAAACTGTGTTAGAAGGTTTTTCAGATGTTAGACATGGCAAGGGATATGGACTCAAGAAAGTCTACACCGAGGTACTTAATGACTTTTAGGGGGGGAGCAATTTCATGATAATCTCGACTATAAAAGTGTGTTGCCCTATCTACTATCGAAGCAGAGTATATTGCAATAATAGAAGTATGCAAAGAACTCTTGTGGATGAAGAAGTTTCACAAGAATTGAGCCACAACCAAACAAGTATATCTTGTACTCGGATAGTCAAAATGCAATACACCTCAGCAAAAATGCAACTTTCCACTCCAGTTTCAAACACACTGATATCATATATTATAGGATATGTGATGCGTTGAAAGAAAAAGCCTTACAACTAAAGAAAATATACACTGACAACAACGGCTCAAATATGATGGCAAAATCTCTATCTATAGTGAAGATGCAAGCTTGTCGAATTTTTGCAAGTTTGACACCCTCTCCAAATTGCTTGTGAGGGGGAGATTTATTGAGTAGGTCACTCTTAATTGAAGAGGCCAATGTGATTGTGTATATCTGTAGTAGAATATGTGTAGTAGTGAGTGTGTAAAAGTAAAACGTTAAAAAAAAAAAATATATATATATATATATAGGAGTAAAGAAAATCAAGAGAGTTCAGGAGATAAAATTTCTAATGGAAAATGAAGTTATTCATTCTCGGCAAGTTTCGAGATCCGGGACTTGCAACTGTGAAACTTAGGGCAAGGGTGGCTTGAGCTTTGAGCTCATGGCTATAGGCATGATTGATGAATATGAGTGGCTACTTACAAATCATAATTTTACATTATTGCAAGCTGCATCTGCAGTTTGTGTGTGTGTGTGTGTGAGAGAGAGAGAGAGAGGGAGAGAGAGAAGATTAAAGGTGTATTTGTTTTGTGAAAAAAGAATAATTTTTACATTGTTGCAAGCTGCATCTGCAGTTTGTGTGTGTGTATGTGTGTGTGTGTGTGTGTGTGTGTGAGAGAGAGAGAGAGAGAGAGAGAGAGAGAGAGAGAGAGAGAGAGAGAGAGAGAGAGAGAGAGAGAGAGAGAGAGAGAGAGAGAGAGAGAGAGAGAGAGAGAGAGAGAGAGAGAGAGAGAGAGAGAGAGAGAGAGGATTAAAGGTATATTTGTTTTGTGAACAAAGAATAATTTGAAATGCATTTTCTTAAATTAAAAAAAAAAATTTGTGTAGTTTGAAATGATTAGTCAGTAAAAAATATCCTCATGATCAAAAACAATATATATCTAAACATTTTTGTTTTTCATTCATGTGAATGATACAAGTGATGATTTTTCTTGAAAAATATTTTTTAAATTATTAATTTTTTGCGAGATAAAATAAAGCCTAAATTTAGCAATTATTCAATGGTGTCATTGCCATGCTTGTCAGTGATTTTTTAGTAGAAAGAGAGTAGGACAGATTTGATTAAACAAAAGTAGATAGACACTAGGGACATATTTCCTCTAGAAAAGGGTAATTTAAATTTTTCCTAATTTGGCTATTTCTTTTTCTTTTTTTTTTGCGCCTTTTTAATGTGCAAAACTTAGAATTAATTTTTCTAATGGAAAGTGAAGTTATTCATTCTCGGGAGGTTGCACATGGCATGTTGATATGTCTAAGATCTTGGCAAAAGATGGTTCAATTTGCCGAAATTTTTCTTTTTGAAAGTAGTCTAGATTCCATGCATAGACAATGTAAGTGTCCTATAATTCTTGGCATGTGCATAAATCTAATAAGTAGAGTAAAAATATTTTTCTTTTTCTTCTATGATTGAGACAATAAGAATGTTCTAACGCACTTGTTGAGCAAAACCTGCTATATTTTTACCATGACAAAATATTAAAATCTTACTATTATGTGTATTTAAGCATGCAAAACTTATGTATATACACATCATATGGAAATAACCTCAACGAGACATCTAGAACATCGTAAGGCTTTGGCTCAGTAGAAGGAAAACAAGCTATTCAACAGGAAATGTATCTAAGGACCTTGGTCAAAGCATGGATGTGGGTGAACAATTTATGGAGCATGAGAATTTCCATTTGTTTGGAAGACCATATGGCAAAAATCATGAAAAGTCTAGAATGACCATTTTGCAAAAGCAGCAAACAATGTAGATAGATGGCTTCACATATGAGCTTCTATGGTCTTACTAGAACCTTCTAAATTTGAATTACACTATAATGGTGTTTCACAATTATCTTCAAATGGTGAAATCCGCCCAAAGCAACTGGAGTAAAATAAAGCATTGTTTGTGAAAATAGAAAACATGTCAGGTAAAGTGCAGAAGCCAAGTGTACAATGCTCGGCAAATAATGATGGGATTTATTATATTTTATACAACACTCAGTAGATATTATATAAATATTCACTCAATTACAATCTTTGCAAAACCCAATCACAATCTTCTCACTTCTCTCATTCTTCCCAAGATCATCACTTTCTCAGACCTTGTTGTTTTACTTATCTTTCCTCTATGCCGGAGCAATGTTCCTAGTATTTCTCGACAAGGTGAATGTGATACTCTAGATTTTCCGACCCTAAAATTAGGAATGGATTAACATGAGCTTGGAATTTTGAAAGTTGGGCAGAGCAACTAGCCCAGTGGACTGTGTGAGGGCCGCAAGCGTCGGCTTGATGGGCCAAGTGATGGGCCACGAGTTGGGCCAACATGGAAGAGCCGTGATTTGGGCCTAGTGGGCGGTGAATTGGGCCCGGTGGATCGAGGGTGTGTACGTGAGGTCTGGCTTGAGTAGAAAAGACTCTACTTCAATGGGGTGAGAATTTTAGATTAGTCATGCATGAATTTGATTTAGGAACTTGCTAAATTATGCATGATCATGATCCCTTGTAAATTTTTTTTAACATTCTCCTTGTGATTCCTCTTAATTTTCGGTCGTAGACCAAATTTTGCGACGTCAATGTGCCATTGAGACTAAGGAAAGCAAATAGGACCTTGCATTTCTTGTAAGGCCGTGATTTGTAGGGACAGGGATGGAGAAAAGTGAAAATATTAGAAGTTAATGATTTAGTCAAACAAAGATTAGGACTTAACCCAAATTCACCCCTCTCCTCCCCTCGGTGGACGGCAAGTGTGATGCATGAAGATATTTCATGCAAGAAACAACCCCTCCTATCTTTTCAAGGTTTCCCTCGGTTGCCGAAAATTTCCCTGGGATCACAAAATTATCATTGGCCTTTGGCATCATGAGTTGCATAGGAACTCATGAAAATCTAAGGAGCACCCTCAAGGTACTTGTCATTTCCCTCTGCTCTCACCCCTTCTCCAACCTGCACTCTCTCTCTCTCTCTCTCTCTCTCTCTCTCTCTCTCTCTCTCTCTCTCTCTCATTTCTTTCTCTTCTTCCTCCTCAGTTGAGCTGAGTAGCATCCCTCTTTTCCTTTAAGATTTCTCTCGGTTCTAGGCTCTCTCTCTCTCTCTCTCTCATTTCTTTCTCTTCTCCCTCCTCGGTTCATCTGAATAGCATTCCTCTTTTCCTCTAAGATTTCTCTCGATTCTGGGCTCTAGAAGTGCACCACCTCGCAAACACAATAAGAAAGGAAGTCGAACAACCACCGGGTAAGGAAATGGTAGGGTACTAAGCTAGGATTATTCGCGGGTTACTGAGCGAGGTGCAGATCGTGCGGGTTTGGGGGAAATCCTCTCTCTGTTAACTCTGTTACGGGTTTATTCTACCTAGTTATGGAGTCAGACAGGCATTTTATGGCTTGCATGTGAAGTTCGTGGCTAGTATAGGAAGTATAGGCATAGGAGAAAAGTTGTGGTTCGCCATTTGCTTGGTAGAAGATCGGGTGTGTCGTGAAATGGGGTTGCATGTCGATTCTTGAAAGCTGTTAGCTTGCTCGTGGATTAGGATGTTTCGTTCAATGTTTGAGATAAATTTCTGATGATCGGTGCTTGCGTAGGTGTTTTGTATGTGTGTTTGAGATTTGAATGACGCTTGCATGAGGCTAGAGGAGTGGAAGAGGCTGAGTTTGTGGAAATCCTATGGCTACTAGTGATCTATCCAAAATCGGGGCTTATCGAGTCACTGGTTTGTTTATTTTGTGCCATCATAAACTTTCCTCCTCGAAAGTTAATCTAAAGATTTTGAGCTATGACATAGAATTTTCGTGAAATTTTCTGAATTAGTATATGCAGTAAAAGCGTGATCTCTTTCTGTGGCGGTGTTCTGCATATATGTGCAAACTGGGGGATGTTAGTGTGTTCTTCGATTTTTCTGTCATTTTTGGATAGATTCAGGTCATGCTCTCTTCATGAAAGTCGTAGAGTTTATCCTCGGGCATAACATACTAAAATTTGGTGACAATTGGTTGAGTTTTGAGTATTGAAATGCCTTTTCTTCGGTGTGTGGCAGTTCTAGAAAAATTTTACAGGTTTATAGATTAAATTGGCGACTTTCTGCTTTATGTACAATGAGAAATAGGTCTGGCGTCCTTCATGGAAAACGTTTATCAATATCTTTTCTATAAAATGTTGAAATTGTGTAATTTTTCGAAGTGATTTTCTATTGTTTTGACTCCAATGTTCCAAACTGCACAAATCTGTCCACTTTCTGCTTTAATCCGATTTTTGCAAATATTTATAGAAGATTTTCCTGAACTTTTTGACAACACTTTGGTATTCGTACAGCCTTTTTATACATTGTCACTTGATATATTTCTGTTTTACATGTGATGAAGTGTCAATGAATTGTGGATGATCGAGTATTTTCTGTGATGGATGGAGTACATTATGAAGTCATGTACGTGTCCACTTGCGGGTTGGTTTACCGAGTGTTTGAGGGTACTAAATTGATGAGCATGCTGCTGTCACAACTAGTCTAAGATGTGGATGTGTGAATTGTATGAAATAAACTAAGTATAAAAGGTTTCCATTGACTTTGCGATACCAGTGATGCCCCTAGGAGTGGGATGTCCATGTTGTGTGATCATAGATATCTCGGCTTATGATACCGAGATTTCTCGGAGTGAGATATGTTTATTATGGGACTGGGATGCCTCAGCTGTGTGATACCGAAATGCCTCAAAATGGGATGCCCATGGTGGAAATTCCACAGAAGTCTAGACAAGTGAACTAGAAATAACTCGATTAGAATGGCTAGTGATTCGGTGAAAATTCGATTTAAGGGTGGATACTGAAACATATGATGAATTAAATACATTTGGCATGTGAGTTCGTGTGTGGTTTGCATCTTATGTTGGCTTGGAGAGTTCGTGTTTATTTTTGTGCTTTGTTTGGGGTGTGTACAAATGTGATAATGTGTGATAACGGAGTGAATTATGTGATCGTATGTTCTAGTCCTTGTATGCTGTCCTTGTATGCTGTTTCATTGTTGGATCATGCATTTTCTTATTAACTAATGGATTGCCTAGTTTAGAGCCCTATTATTTTTTTACTGGGCATTGCTCATTCCTTTACCTTTTTCAAATCATTAGAATGGATGTCCCTCCTATTGCACGGTACAGGGTCATCGCTCACCTTGATGTTTCATTCCATGATGTCTTCAACCCCGATATTGACCCGACCTACACCCGATATGAAGCCACCTTGTGGATGGATGATGGGCATACTGATTGGATACCTATGCGATTCGTGGCATGGTTCATTAATCACAAGGGAGAATTGTTTGGGCCTCTTCGTTTCGGAGTTGATGGTGCTTGTGCAAGCGCGGGTGCTTAGAGCACTTAGGATGTGTAGGAGCTGGTTTTTTGTTGGGAGACATGGGATAGTTCGCCGGATAGAGAAGCTAGGTTCCTTTTGACTGTCTTCCTAGTCTTTTGATGCATACACTTTTGGTTTACAACGTGTAAATATTCTATATGTATGTGTCATACAATATAAACTTCTCATGTCAATGTAAATAAGACAGGACGTGAGATGAAAGTAATGAAATGGTGCTACTTTTATAAAGAATTGTGTTTGTTTGAATAAGATTAAGATAGGAGAAATGTGATGATGTGACTATGCCTTAGAAGATTCCATTTTCTTCTAATATTCATGTTATACATATTATTCATTAAGAGTGGAATACCTATCATGCATTTGCTGTTTAAACCTGGTCCTGTTAATATACTATCATTTAGTTTCTCTTGCGATTAGGAAAGCCAAGCTACTAGGGCGTCAAAGCAAACATTGCAAAGGTCACTGACCGTGACAAAGAAGAGACCATGACTAATACGAGGATGAGGCCCAACCTCAAGTAACCTCGGCTGACGTTAAGCACGAGCCTCAAACTCAATCAACCCTAGCTCTAGGGTTTTGAGGCCAGCAACCTAGGATCCAAGGTCACTAGCCCCAGATCCCAAGACTAGAGTGCTGGACCACAAACTAGATAGAGAGAGAGAGAGAGAGATAGAGGGATATGATGGTTATTCGACGCTCCAACATTGAACCATGATAGAGTTTAAGGGTTGGCCTTTAATTGTGAAGTCCACTTATGATAAAACTGCTATTGATGGGTAATGGTGATTGATGCACTCCCACTCATTCTCTCATATGTCTATGGATCTTTGACGATTTCATTTAGCAGAAGCGAAAAAAGGCCTTCCTTTCCTACATTTTTCTTTTCTTGTCATTTTTATACTTATTATCCTATCTTGCTTAATCCTACCTCGTTGGTAAGATTATTATATCCCGATTATATCCGAAGAAATTCAAAATTCAAGTAACCCAAATGCCAAATGCTAGACACGATAATTTTATATCCTTTCTAGAATTATATCTAGTCTATTAATCGTAGCCTAAATGGATATTTGGAAGCTTGTAAGTCTTCATAAATAGATCAAAGTGATTGGTGAAGTTGGCGAGGCTCGTGAACTCTCTCTCTCTATATATATTTGAATTTCTTTACTTTCCTTTGTACAAATAGAGTGATTTCTGATTGTAAATCCTTTGCGCTCAGAGTTGATATTTGTAACTTTTAAAGAGAGTGATATATAGAGTTGTGAAAATTGGTCGAGTTCGTACAGGCAACTCCTGAAACTTCAAGTAGAAGGAACATCTTAACATAAAACGATAACATTTCAAAAATTACGTAATGATGTCTAGCCTTATTGAAACTGTTAGAGAGTTGAGAAAGCCGGCGGAATCGACAAATTAGAAGGCCGAGCCACCATAAGCCGATTTGCATCTCTTATCGTTGACCTCTATCAATTTCTATTTAATAGAAAATGAATACCTAAATTTGATCACGCAATGCGTGAGTTGGAGAAGACATGGAGCAAAATGCGTAGAAAAGAATGGAAGATTATTTTAATGGAATGGACGCGTGGAAGCGGATGGACTGGAGGAGGAGACGGCAGTTTCTGAAGTCACCGTTGGCCTCTTAGGAGCAAGCATTGACTTCGGGAGTGCGAGAAGTAAAGGATGAAGATCCTGTTGACCGGCGCCACCGGTTTCCTCGGCGGGAAGCTGTGCGCCGCTCTCCTGGCCGACGGCCACTCCGTCCGCGCCCTCGTGCGCCCCACCAGCGACCTCTCCTCCCTCCCCCGCCCCGCCGCTCACGGTGGCTCCCTCGACCTCGCGTACGGCGACGTCACCGACGCCCGCTCCGTCCTCGACGCCGCCGCCGGCTGCCACGCCATCTTCCACGCCGCCGCCGTCGTCGAGCCCTGGCTCCCCGATCCTTCCAAGTTCATCTCGGTGAGCAGACGGATCTCGAAACCGGCGAAACCCGCCGCCGCTTGGGTTCCGCGAGTTCTCGTTCGAATGAAGTGGGTTTGTGGGATTTTGGCAGGTCAACGTGGGAGGCTTGAAGAACGTGCTGCAAGCGGCGAGAGAGACGAAGTCCGTCGAGAAGATCGTGTACACGTCGTCGTTCTTCGCGCTCGGACCGACGGACGGGCACGTCGCCGACGAGAGTCAGGTATTGCTTCCTCCTCGATTCGATGGGATTCTGCGATCTGGGTTTTCAGGAAGTGCCCATTTTTTTCGTAACCCAATTGGCGATTTGCTAGCATCAGAGCTCGTGTTTGCGATCGCAGGTCCATCACGAGCAGTTCTTCTGTACGGAGTACGAGAAATCGAAGCTCGCCGCAGATCATGTCGCCCGGCGAGCGGCATCTGAGGGGTTGCCGATAGTGATGGTTTATCCAGGAGTCATTTACGGCACCGGCAAGGTCACGACTGGCAATATCGTCGCACAAATGGTAGAGTGAAACCTCTTTGGCCTGATCTCTGTCATGTGGAGAGTTAAATTGACAGTGCTAATTGATTTTGGTCCATAGTATTGATGATGATAAATGGAGTATTTTGTCGACGTTTTAGGTCCAGGAGCTGGTTAGCCATCGGTCTTCGAATTCAGTAGCTGAATTGACCAGATGCCACTGTGTGATTATGGTTTGTTTTGGGGAAGAGAATTTAGTTCTTGGTAGGCTTTATAGTTAGTCTGATATAGGTTCTTAAGCCAATGATGTTAATCTGGTCTTCTTACTCCGTTGCCATCTCTAATGTGTATGAATCTACAGTGTGTTGCGAAACGGTTCTTCCTTTCCACTTTACCTCCTGATTATGGTTTTTATGACTAGAGCTCACCCAATACGACATCAATGATTTGAGTGCTGAAATAAGGTTTAGATAATTATTTGTCCCGATCAATATTTGATTCACTGTGTTCCCCTGTTCAGTTGATTGAACGCTTCAGTGGGAGGCTCCCTGGTTACATGGGTTATGGTAGTGATAAGTTTTCTTTTAGTCATGTCGAAGATGTTGTGCAAGGGCACATTGCAGCAATGCACCGAGGTCGAGCTGGTGAAAGATATCTACTCACAGGAGAAAACGCTTCATTCATGCATGTTTTTGACATGGCTGCCGTTATAACTGGAACGAAGAGGCCAAGTTTTCATATCCCGTTATTGATGGTTGACATGTATGGATGGGTGTCAGTTTTCTTCTCCAGGATTACAGGAAAGCTTCCACTAGTTAGCCCTCCGGTAAGCTTCATCACTTCTACTGGATCTGCTCAAACTGAAGTCCTCACTTTGTCTGGTTGTGTGTGACCTTTCCGGGTCTTTCTTGTTGAGGGTGTTAAGAGTATTGCATTATAGAAACCTAGGCATTCTAAGAGCTTTTGTAAAATCTGTTAACAGACTATCTAGGGCAATCTTATAACCTCTGTGAGAACCAAACTAACTACTTTGTTTTTGGGTTCTACTTAATAAGAAATTATTAAACTCTCAAGCAAGCAATGTTATTTGCTTTTCCAGGTTACCTAATGAACAACTCTTATTGAGGATTGAGTGTATATAGCATTGCTCATCGCATTAAGTCTCTTGGTCATGTTTAACATTCCCGCTTGATTCGTTGCGGGATAGTTCCAAGTAGCGGATTCTAGCATCGTCTCTGTTTTGTTGATGTTCTGCTGTGGTGTTTGGCTGGGTAAGCCACAATGCTTTGTAGATCAATTTCACAAATCAGTCTTGTATAGCATATATCTGGCATTATTCTTTATGAAGTTGTTGAAAAGTACATATGCTTTTGCAGACTGTTCAAGTGTTAAGACATCAGTGGGCATATTCTTGCGACAAGGCCAAAGTTGAGCTTGATTACAAGCCCAGAAGCCTGAGAGAAGGGCTTGAGGAGATGATTCCTTGGTTGAAGAACTTGGGTAAAATAAAATACTGAAAAACACGGGACTTTCGTGAATAGAATAATGAAGCTGCTCTCCATTGTTGTGGCTGGTTGAGATGACAGATACTTGAAGGCTTCTTATGCAGCCTTCCTGAGTCTACCATAATCTTTGCCTCTTAGATGATAACAAGCGCTTACCAAACATGCACGTACAATTGAAGAGGTTAGGAAATACATTCTGGTCCATGTATTTGCAAGAAAGAGATGTTTCATGGATAGCGAAACTCAGTCTTAAGAAATACATCATGTCCCGGTTAACAGCCACTGAGTATGAGGTGGGAAAAGATGGTTCATTGGCATGTTATTCTTGTGATCTCATAGCTGAGCCACTGGGGTTCACGCTTCATGCGGAGGATGTGCATTTTCCAGCAGCAAGAAGATGCTTTTCGTATCATGTAAGGCTGTGTTTTAGTATTCTGATGATATGAGACAATCTTGGACTCTGACTTCGTCGTAAAGAATGCTTGTTGTTTTGTTGGAACCAATGAACTTAGTATGAGATGAGATAGCTACCATGAGTTCTGTTGATCGATGCACAAACTTAAAAATGTTATAGACATAGACTCCCCAAATTTGTGTACTTCCTCCCTGACCTTGATGAAGACAAAGCAGTCCCGGGAGACAAATCTTTTATCGTTGACTGGTGTGATCCATTTCAATTCATCGGAACCCAATCAATCCGGAGCCAAAAACCATGCCTCACAATAAGGATCGCAACAATTCATAATGCTCTGCCGTCCCGGCGCACGCTTTGGGCTGGCAACGCCCTAGCATTTTCGGCTGATATATGGGTTGACACTGCAGTACTTAGGGGTGTGCATGGTCCGGGCGGGCGGTTCTCGACCTAGAACCGGGAACCGCCCGCTAAGAACCGGTTCCGAAAAATTGGAACCGGGATCCACCCGTTTGTTGCATGGATCCTCCCAGGAACCGGACCGCCAGTCCGGTCCGGTTCCTGGGTGGATCCATGGAGCCGATCTTGACGCGAAACAATTTTTTTGATTTTCAACATAAAACGACTACGTGACATCAAAACAAGCCAAAAAAAGAAAAACCAAATTTAAGTACGTGGAACAAAAATTCATTTGTTGCAACTATAAATGTAACCAATAAAGAAATGGATGTACGTAAGTTGATATAGAGACAAAGAGAGTAGTAAGTGTTTAAGAAAAATGGGTCTCTCTTAAAGCTATGAACTGGACATATCCCTCATTAGGTTCGGCAAAATATCACAAGTCGCACAAACAAATCAAAGGAGGTGAAACAAGGCACCATCCAAACATAGGAAAACAAAGGAAGTGCAACTAAACAAGACTTTATTGAATACATCACCTTCATCATTATATTAATAAATAAACTAAACAACGAAAAAGCATAGGAATTCCCCAATATTTAGCTTTGTATTCATCCTGCAGCAAAAACAATTGCCACAAAACAATTACTTTGTATTCAATTTTAGTATTTTTTTTAATATTAAAAGGGAACCGGTCCGGTCCGGGTGGGCGGATCCGCCCGTGGAACCGGGAACCGGACCGGTTCCCACCGGTTCTCAAAAATTGGAACCGGGAACCGGACCGATTCCCTCAAGAACCGCCGGTTCCGGGTGGTCCGGGCGGTTCCCGGGTATTTTGCACACCCCTAGCAGTACTTGGCGTCGCCGACCACTTAAAAATGGCTTTGTACGTTCAAAAGCTTACAAGAAAGAATAAATTTTGTAGGGAAAATATTCAATATTAATCAAATTCTAGACACTAAACGTGATCCATGCCCCTCAATCTTTACTAATTCACCAAGTTACGAAATTTAGGATGGGCATCGGCCGAGGCAAAACTAGTCATGCGCAAGTATTTAGCGAGGCATTTCAAATAACTTAATTGTTGGGTCATATTCTCAAGACTTTACGAGTGATGAGTGTGGGGTTTGAGGCTATGCAGTTAAACCAAGAATTGACCACAATGCAAATCGATTTTTTTTCCTTTTCTTAGAAAAAAAAAATTATTTAGTCCAATTGAGAAAATTATAAACTAAGCAGGACTAAGGTCGATATAAAATCGAGCCAAATCAAACTAAACCGCTGTTTGTTTTGCGGAAAACAATTGATTTGAAAAACATTTTCCTAAAAATGGTAGTTTGTATTGTTTAAAATAATTAGGTAAATGAAATTTTTTTATTATCAACAAAAAATTATATCCAAACATTTTCATAAACGATGAAAATATATTTTATTTATTTCTTTTTGTGGGTGAAATTTAATCAATCATTTTTAGAAAAATATTTTCTAAATCATCAATTTTTTACGAAATGATCACACTCCAAGTTATTCAATTGGAAATAAAAAAAATCAAACCCAATTTTCTCTCACCATCTTTAGAAATAGATTTATAAAGATTTTAAGAATTTATCAGATGCATTAAATCTCAACTTACAAGATCTATTTCAGAATAACAAAACTCAATTTAACCTCTTTTTTCTTAAAAAGGGATAAAAAAATAAGGAAAAAAAAATAAGCCTGGAGCCATTTTTTCCCCGCTTCCCGCCTCTATATATATGATTCCCTCCGATTTCCGATCGTTTCCAAAATCCACAAAAATTTGAAGTCTCTGCTTCTGCGCAGACGCACCGAACTCCATCGCCGATCGTCCCGCTCCATCGTCGTCGAAGATGCTTTCATCTCTCAAGTGAGTTTCCCGAGCTCCGCTAGATTCTCATCCATGTCCTCTTCGCGATTCTCAGTTTCGGCTCTTGTTCTCTCGTTGATGTTCAGAGCCGAAGAGCAGAGCCTGCTGCCGATCGTGGAACGAGAAGACGTCGGCGACGAAGAAGACCTGTTCCAAACGATCGACAAACGTAAGTTAGGCCAAAACGGAGTGTAGCGTAGGCGACCGCTCTCTGTTCATGTCATCGCTTTCGCGATGAGTTTCGGTGGTGCGTCGTGTTTAGGCTCGCGAGGCGAAGATTCTGTGATTTTCCGATCGCCGAGGCGATTATTGATTTGGCTGATTCGTTGCATTCTGAGATGATTTGTGGTGATTTTCTCGTTGTGGAAAGTCGACTCGGTCTCTGTTCTGAAGTTAAAATAGGATGCAAATGGTTCGATGGAGCTAAATCTCTGTGGATGTCGATATTAAGTGGCTCTTAATGCTGCTGAGCAGATGAGCTCGATTTCAGTTTGATCGCTCAGCTTAGCTCGATTTTCCTGGAGCATCACGGTGAATCCATTAGTGTTTTTACCTCTCAACCTTTCTCTGGAACTCGTCCATAGTTTTTTGTCTTCTGATCATACAAGAGCAATTCAGCCTTCGTTATTTTCATTTCATTGATACGAACGTTGTATGCCTCATTTTCCATGTATTTGTGACATAGCCGAATTAATAACGAATATCCAAAGCTAAATTCGTCAATAATCACTGTTGGAACGCTAGATTGTCTCGGATCATCTAGGAAATGCTTTTGTCCTGATATTTTACATTCAGTGAGTTGTTTTAATTTTCTTTCTCTGAAATGTTCTCAATTTTTTTGTTTTTTTGCAGTTATTTCTCAGGGAATAAATGCTGGAGATGTGAAAAAGCTCCAGGATGCAGGAATCTACACTTGCAATGGCTTGATGATGCATACAAAAAAGGTATATCTGATCTTCAGTCCTGAGAATTAAGTTGAGGTACCTCTTCTTATTTGGCTTAGGTGATTTCCTCTTTCTTTGTTTTGTTTGTAGCACTTAACTGGAATAAAAGGATTATCTGAGGCAAAAGTTGACAAGATATGCGAAGCAGCTGAAAAGATAGTGGTTAGAGCTTTTATTATTCTTATCCTGAGATGGTGGCTCCAATCAATTTGAACTTCTAGAAGCATCCCACATTGACTTCCCCTCGTTTCATCAGAATTTTGGCTATATTACTGGAAGTGATGCTCTGCTCAAAGTAAGTTATTAATTCTCCAAACTTCGAGCTAAAATGGTCCGGAATACTTCAATGAGTCATTGACCCTTGAAATAAAAGCTTGCAAATTAGCATATGTGTTGCTCAAAGTACCTTTCATGTTTTTATTTCCAGAGAAAGTCGGTTGTTCGCATCACAACTGGAAGCCAAGCCCTCGATGAGCTTTTAGGCGGTAATAGACTTTCTTTTGCAGACTGCGTGTCTTATTCTTCATGCATTTCAATTTTCAACAGAAACAATTTTCACTGGTTTGGCAATGTTAAACAGGTGGTATTGAAACTCTGGCTATTACAGAAGCATTTGGTGAATTTCGGTGAAAAGCACAGTCCAGAAACATTGCCTTTGATGTACTTTTAGTTGCTTTTGTTGGTTGGCTTTCTCAGAAAATGCTGCTAACGTCACCTCAGGTCTGGGAAAACACAGCTTGCACATACCCTGTGCGTTACTACTCAGGTTGGTCTGAATTGGGTATCAGGTTTCTATCGTTAACTTCTGTTGCAATTTTTGTTTAGATGAACAATGCCAAATAGTAACATAATGATTGAATTTCTACATAGAATTCAGATGTGGGTGATCTTGGCATCAGAATGTGTGTATTAGGTGATTCTGTAAGTATGGCATTGTCATTTTCTGTAATCTCCAGCCAGTATACTGGAGTACATATACAGTGGCTCAAACCAAGTAGGAAAAAGGCCAGAAGAGTTTGTACTATGTCATAAACGAGTAAAAGCCTTAATTATTGTGGGACTCGGACTCAGGTTGATCATTAGTCGAATGCGATGCTTGAAGATACTCTACTTTATTGGCAAATCCTACAACAGTATTAACCCTGTTTTCAATCATTCTTTATCAATGATTTGTGGATTCCGTGTTCATAAAAAAATTTCAGCTGCCAACTCACATGAGAGGAGGAAATGGCAAGGTAGCTTATATCGACACAGAAGGAACCTTGTATCCTATTATAATCTGTCTATTTTTCTTGACCTCTACTAAGTTGCTTGTGTTTCATAATCGTCTCATGTCCATGTAAGTGCATGTGCACTTTCTTAACTTAGTACTCCTGCAGTCGCCCTGATCGAATCATACCAATTGCTGAGAGATTTGGCATGGATCCTGGTGCAGTCCTAGATAATGTAAGCTTAGCTTTTTATCCTGGTGGTGGCAACTCTTCCTTCTTTTGCATCAAGTGTACTTGCTATAACCTAGTCTTTCGATCAATTTCAGATCATTTATGCCCGTGCCTATACTTATGAGCATCAGTACAACTTGCTTCTTGGTTTGGCTGCCAAAATGTCTGAAGAGCCATTTAGGTTACTGGTAAGACACTAGTTGAGAATCAAAATTTTCTAAGGTGTGGATGCTTTACCTTAGGAGAGTGCGATTTTCAGATCGTGGATTCAGTGATCGCTCTCTTCCGAGTGGATTTTACTGGAAGAGGAGAACTTGCAGAGCGCCAGGTTGATCTTGCAACCATCAAATCATGCGAGTTTTTATTCTTTGGCTCATCTGATTTGACACTAATAGATTTGAAATTGCAGCAAAAATTGGCACAAATGCTCTCACGTATAATTAAGATAGCTGAGGAATTTAATGTCGCAGTCTACATGACCAACCAAGGTATCGCATCACATCCCATATACCACATAGTCATGCTACCATTAAAAGATCTTATTTTTCCCTTTGCTCAAAGATAGCAATATGGGGACTGCACTAAGCTCATACTAATTTGTGAAATCTCAAGAACCACCTATTTAGTGTTAACCAGTGATACATAGAGTAGCTGCAGTCCATTAGTTAGGAAAAAAGATGATTTTTTGACGACTTTGTCTTTGATTTATTTGTTCCAGTCATAGCTGATCCAGGTGGTGGCGTATTCATATCAGACCCAAAGAAACCAGCAGGTGGGCATGTTCTGGCTCATGCAGCCACAATTAGGTTGATGTTTAGGAAAGGCAAAGGTGAGCAGCGCGTTTGCAAGATGTTTGATGCCCCCAACCTCCCCGAAGCAGAGGCTATATCCTTTTTGCGCTGGATCTTTGTCTAGCCATACACTTTAAAATTGAAATTTACCTGAATATACTGCAGAGACTAAGTCAAACATGGAGAAATCCATATCAAAATCGGAGAGAAAGTCAATAATCTAAATAAGGACTAGGTGGAGACCTCATTTAAGCATGATGTTACAATATACTTGATGTTGCATGGAGATCCATGAACACGTTGAATATATATATATATCGTGTAAAGGCATTAAACAAAAAAAGTGGATGGCGAGAATTCTTCTAAGGACTGGTTTGATTAGGTGTGCAGCCTGTGCTACGTATACGGTGCACATCTCATCATGTCAATAAGAGAAGACTGATTTGTTCCGTAGTGTTAAACTTGACAAACACACGTTTTTCAGATAACACCAGGAGGGATAGCTGATGCAAAGGACTAGAGAGGTCTCTACAACAAGGGCAATAAGGCCAGGCAAAGTGCCTTTTTTGTTTCTGCAATTTGATATTAGTAAGCGTATCGACAGCTTCCTCTATCTTCCTTCACATTAAGTTTGTATTGGCATGTGTTAACAGCTCAAAAATTGCACGATTGACTGCTGCTTTAGCCTCAATTTCTAACATGCTATCACTGTCTGTTATCAAAGTTACCCTTTTGTGTTAAGTCGATTTCCATATCTGAACCAGCATGCTCCAAGTTTTTTTGGTCCACGTCTTTCAACAATATCGTCCCGGTCTAGTTTACTACAAGAGATAACAGTAACACAAAAGACATCTAAGCGAAAGAACGTAACATTGAATCAACTCTGCGTGATGGCTAAATGAAATGCCAGAAAAATATTATTGCACATAGCATCATCAGCTTTCGTAAAGGCTTGGTTTCAGAAATTTATGTGAAAAATCTCCATGACGAAGATCAGCTTGTATTAAGCATCAAATTGAGGAATCAGAGTCGAATTTGATGCCTTCAAAACTAAAAACTTACCCAAGCCCTAGAAAATTCACTATAGACGGAAGATTGAATGGGGCAGTTAGCGAATGAAGTGAAGGTGGATCAATTTTACTTCATTGGATCCAATTGCCCTCAATGTATATGAGAGGGATTTCTTGGACGAGGGGCCAATAGTGGTCAGTGAGTATTGAGCATCAATTTTTTAGAATCTTGCATCCATGTATGTTCAATTGTTGGAGGGAAGGAGGCCATCATTTGGCAAGTACCCCAACTTCGAAGATATAGAATTATACAGAAAAATTCAAAAACAAAATGCCACTAAACTTCACAGAGATTTGTATATTTTAACTTATTAATGAATAATATTCGACTGAAAAGCAGTTAATTCAAATTTTTCGTGCAAAAAAATAAAATAAAAAAGTTTGGCTCCATATTTCATCAATGAATTCCAACACCCCCACCCCATCCTGGCTCCATCGGTATTCCCTTAAGGTGGGAATTAATCTGAAACCCCCATTAATCTTGACGAAGATGGATTACTACAAGGCCAAATGCACTGTCCCAGACAGTATCCGCAACTAATTACCGCAACCTAAATCAATGAATGAAGAATTTTCGAATGTGAGTTCGTATCAATAAGACACAACTTTTGTCAGCATGCAATCACAACATTCCAAGGGAAAAGACTTGAAGAAAGACGTACAATTTACTTCCACTGGTTCAGACGAGAGATGAACAGCATACTTCGACATCTATAAATTTATACAATAACAATTGCAACATCTCAAGTCAAAACCGCAGCACAAACTTCCCAGAGGCAACTAAGGGCACGTTTAACGTTTATGTTCCGGGAAACAATTTTTGATGAGAAATAGCTTCTTTTTTTTTTTTAATTTCGGGAAACAATTTCTGAGTATAATAACGCATTTAGTAACTGTAAAATATGTCTATTCCAGGATTAGAAATGTGTTTAGTAAATTTGTATAATTTGTTATTTCTTTTAATTTTTAAATATTTTTATTGTATTTTTTCTTTTTTTTTTTCTTTTTTTTTCTTTTTCCTCTTCCTCCTTTATGTGGTCAGTCGCCGGCCGGCGGCGGTTGGCGACCGGCTGGACGAGGTCCAACAAGCTTGCCAGAGCCTCACTAGGCCATCACGAGGCTTGGCCTTGCCAGTGGCTGGGCGAGCTCGTCCTCACCAAATTTGGTGAGCTCAAGCTCGCCTAGCCAAGGCAAGACTCGGCATTGTCAAGGCCTGGTGACACTTCAGCGAGGTCGCCAGCCTTCGTCGGTTGGTCGCCGACCATGGTCGAGGCTGGTGTCTAGCCAAAAGGAAGAAGAATGAAAGAAAAGAGAAAAAGAAAAAAGAAGAGAGAAAAATTGATTCTCAAAATTATTCTCAAGAATAAAAAGCTACTTTTTTCTACTTTTTGTTTCTGTTCTAAATCTATTCTCAGGAATAAAAGTTTTACTAAACACGTTTCTGTTTTTTTTTTTTTTTCCTAAGGCTCTGTTTAGTTAACGTTTCTATTTCTCATAATTTCTGTTCTTTTGTTCCTCGAAATTGAAAAGGAATAAAAATCCATTTAGTGGCATCAATTAGTTTTTTTATTTTTCGGAATAGAAAAATGGCTAAGGAATAGATTTGAAAAAATAAACAAATAAAATAACTTATTGTTCCCAAGAAAAATTTTTAAACATAAATTATTTTATATTTTCTTCTTCCTCGCCGCTTGCCACTCCCCCCCCCCCCAAGCACCGGGGCAGTGGTGACAAGCAGCAAGCAAGAATAAGAAAGTAAAAAACTTAAAAAATTAAAAGAAATTTTGCATTACAAAAATAAAATAAAATTATGGACCGTATTAAGGCATTCATGTTCTTTTTCTATTCTGAGTATAAGTTTTACCAAACAGACCCTAAAGCAACTATGAAAATTTCTCGTCGAAAGAGCTACACCGGGGTTTGTGTGCACTATGCCATGTCGAAATAATATGTACCAAGTGCATCCCGTGTCGAGACAAAGAACAGAAAAATGCCCAGCCTAGAGTACCAAAGCTAAAGGACCCTGAAATGATCCCTAAAAACCACACTAAAGCCCCAACCAACTTAGCTTCTTAGCTTCTTTACACCTCAGAAGCGAGTACTTACTTAAAAGGCCATATTTCTCCTCCTGACAGTCCCCAGACACTCAATCTTTACTAATTCACAGAACTGCAAGGACACATTGCACATAACTCCATACCAATCAGCACAAAAAGAAAAACTCGAAAAACTAACCATACGAAAGACAACACAGACAACGTACCTTATCGAGAAATGACAAACGGAGAGCTCGGTCAAGCACTCGAGCCGCACGATCTCGCTGAGCGAAGGAAACACCGAAGGCCGGCGGAGAGCCTTACTCGGTTCGAGCTCTTTCGGCCCCTCTAACTTATGCAATGCCAGCCCATTAGCCCGGGAGGCTTAGGGTACGTTTGTTTGCGTTTCTGTTTAAAAATTGTTCCAGGAAACAGAAATAGAAAAAAGTATTTCTGTTCCGGGGAATAATTTTTAA
Source organism: Eucalyptus camaldulensis (assembly GCA_019915185.1). Lineage (NCBI taxonomy): Eukaryota > Viridiplantae > Streptophyta > Magnoliopsida > Myrtales > Myrtaceae > Eucalyptus > Eucalyptus camaldulensis. The sequence goes on from JAHSVA010000006.1 coordinate 27,225,917, forward strand.
ACAAAAAAACACGTTTGGTAAATTTGTTCCGGGAATAAAAAATAAATGGAAACACGTTTGGTAAATTTGTATAATTTTTTTTATTTCTTTTATTTTTTCTATTTTTTCTTTTTTCTTCTTTTGGCCGGTCGCCGGCCATGGCCGAGGCCGGCGACTAGCGAAAGAAAAAAGAAGAAGAAAATAAAAAAGTGTTTCTAAGTTTTGTTTTAGAAATAAGAAACAACTTTTTGTTGTTTCTTATTTCTATTTCCTTTTTGTTTCTGGGAACAAAAAAACAAAAAAGGAACAGAAACGCACCCAAGTGCGTTTCTGTTCCTTTTTTGTTCCTAGGAACAAAAAAACAGAAAAAGTGTTTAAAAACCAAAAAAAAAAAAAAGAAATACAAACAAACATGCCCTATATCTTCACTTGCAAGCAGTAGGCACTCCAACCCCCACCAAATATCCCAACTCATTCGGAAACAAATGCAGCTCCGTTTGGGTTATTCGATGCCAAAAAAAAAAAAAAACTAATTTCCTCTCGCTCTTAAAGACATGGATCTCATAAGTTCATAAACTCGATTAAACCTCTATCTCTTTTTAAAGAAAAAGAGTAGGAAAAATAAACTCAATCGTATGGCGAATTCAAATCATTATTCAACTTGAATTAATCCGGTCAAATCAATCCCGCTTCTCGTGTTCTTTATATATATATACAGGCTCCAATTTTCATCTGCAAAAAAATTAATGGCTTCTCCTTCATAGAGCAAACCAACCTGCAATCACACTAACACAGAGAAATTCATGACCAATTCTTACAAATAATAAATTCTAAAACTTTCAAAAAGTGCAATCAAGTCCTAAAATTTAGTAGTACTCTATATTTATTGAGTTAGATAGAGTTTGTTTAACGGATCCAGTGATTGGCCATCAATTAATTTGCTTGACAGATTTGTTCTTGTGAAACGAGTGTACATTTAACCTTATTGGTGCTCCATTAATTCTTATTATTTTCCAGATTTGGTTTTGTTCTACAATAGTTTGGGCTTTGGCCGTTTGTAGATTTGTTTTGCTATAAAGTTTGTACTTTTCATGTATCATTCGGAGTATCGAACACAAATTTCTTTCAATCAATAAAAAAGTTAGACGGAGTTAATGGAAAAATTTGATTGTACTACTTTGACAAGTTTTATGACTTGATTACATTTTGTTTTAAAAAATTTACAACTTAATTGCACTTTTGTAATAAGTTTTAAGACCCGATTGCGTTTTTTGAAAATATTAAAATTCAATTATACTTTCATGATAAGTTTTAAAATTTTCAGTACATTTATCCCAAATACTTATTAATCATGATAATTTAGAATAGCTAACCTTTGTAAGCTCAATCTGATTGCAGACTTTACTACAAGGCCAAAAGATAGAGATTATGCTTATCTCTTACCACCCTCCTCATCATCTAGTGTCATGCTTACTAGTCACGAACCGATAATTGTACTCTCTAACAAGCCACGTCAGCTTCAAAAATTAATAAAAAAGTGTCACGTCAAATCTTCGGTCAACCAGATCGGCATTGGTATTGAAATGATCATTTTTCAAACTTTTGACACTAAAGTGAGCGTTGTACACAATTTGTCACTTTTAATGTACTTAGCCGATTTTTGCTAAGAGCCGATTAGTAATAATGTATTATTGTTGCCGAAGCAAGTGAATCAAATCATTGAAAAGTACATGACATGACAATTTAGTTAATGGAAGTACTAAATTAATCCGAATTTGAGGATTTTAGGTACTTGATTGAACTAAAAGAAAAAAAAAAAGTTTAGATACTTGATTGGATATTAAGTGAAAATTCAGGTACTCACGATTTTACCCCTCGATTCCTTTCTTAATTTTTGCTTCAAGATCGTGTTCCATTTCGTAGGACGCGTCAACATGTTTGGCTTGTTATTTGCACTTGCTATTAGTAACGGATTTCAACCTTCTCATTACAAAATTAATCAATTTCGCTAACTGATAAAATTAACCCTCATCTTTTCCTATGTTTTCACAGAAGTACAGGTGCAACAAGCTTAATTAAATTAGTCTTAGGAGCCCCATATGTGGTGATGCTGCTGTTGTACTTTAACTAGTTAGCTAGTACGTTCATGATGGGGTGCGATTGGACCGCACCTTTGGACTTGATACGGTACGATGGAATGACACCATTTGTAGGGGTGTCACGGAGACGTATATAAGCCTCCCAAACACAACCGTTGGAATGGTTGACAATTCATTCGCACCATATTTTCTCTCCATTTCCATCAAAGAAGATCAAGGCGTTCCATTTCATCTTTGCAAGAACAATCAGCATTTACGTCGTGGGAATTGGGTGTTTCCCTCGTGATTGCATCCAGACTAACGTGAGGTAGTGTTGTTCGTGATTTTGTCGGCAATTCAATGTTCGTTCCGAGGCTATTTTCTGTTTGCGCATCGGAATTAGGTAAATCGTCTTCCGCCGACTCGAATTCCAACATTGGTATCAGAACTCGATCGTGATTTCTGCCTTGTTTTTTATCGAGTTTTCTCATTTACCATTTGATAGGAAAAAGAAAAATAGCATTGCTCTCATCACGTTGCTGAGCTATATGCAAGATGATCTCATGTGTGAGTTTGAAAGTTAAGACAAAGCTCAAGCTATGTGGGTTGCCTTGAAGGATAAGTTTGGGGGTACATCTGCCACTAAGCTGAGGAAACTCACCATCAAGTTTGACACATTCCGAAAGTGCCCATATGTAACGATGAGGCAGCATCTTCGGGAGATGTCAAACATGATCCGTGAGCTGAAGTCGGCAGGTCACTCCCTTACTGATGAACAACAAGTTCAGGCTGTTATAAGGTCTCTTCCTGATAATTGGGAGCATATGAAGATCAATATGACCCATAATGAGAACATCGTCACTTTTGATGATATTGCGTGTCATTTGGAATTAGAGGATGAGTGCCTAGAGGCTGCGAGATCCTCTACCCATGCTTATGTTGCTGAATCGAGTTCGCGCAAGGCTTCGGGCTTCAAGCGCAAGAGGAATCTTCAGTTTAACAACAAAGGGAAGATGACTGATCAAGGACCCAAGAGGGCTAAGACCTTCCGACGCAAGAAGCGTGGTGGGAAGAATGACAAGGCCAAGATGGAGTGCCACAATTGTGGCAAGCTGGGTCACTTTGCTCGTGAATGTACTGAGCCGAAAAATGTATCCTATTACTCCATTACTTTGAGTAATGCTTTTGTTTCTAGTACTGTAATGCTTGCTAAATCTCATCATATGTGGACTGTAGACTCAGGAGCAATAGACCATGTAGCTAGAGACCGAGAAGCATTTGTGGAGTATCGTCAGATACCGCCTGGAAGAAGATGGATATATGTTGGGAATAACTCAAGAGTTGAAGTGAAGGATATCAGCACATGTAAATTAATCTCACGTGGTGGTCGAAACCTATTCCTGCATGATGTCCTTTATGCTCTAAATATTCGATGAAACTTGGTCTCTGTAGTTGTTCTTCTTAGCTTAGGTTATGTATTGAATTTCCATGGTGATTGTGTTGAAATTTTGTATGGAACAGTTTATTATGGTTCAGGTCATGTATAGAATGGTTTTATGGTGTTAGACATTAACTATGATCAGTACAATGTTAATGTTGATAGTTGTTTTTCTTTAATTGCGTCTTCTAACAATGTTGAGATTGATGCATGGCATGCTAGATTAGGTCACATTGGATTGCAAAGAATGCAAAGATTAGCTAGAGAATGCCTTTTAGGGTCACTCACTAATGTTAGTCTATCCATATGTGAACATTGTCTGGCGGGAAAAACAACTAGAAAACCATTCGGTAAAGGGACTAGAGCTGAATTTCCATTGCATCTCATACATTCTGACATTTGTGGTCCTTTGAATGTGAGGGCGAGGCATGGAGCCTCATATTTCATCACTTTCATAGATGACTTCACACGTTTCGGTTATGTCTTTCTGATCTCCCATAAGTCAGAAGCATTGGACTGTTTTAAATGATATATAGCGATGGTAGAGAATCAGTTGAACAAAACAATAAAGGCATTGAGAACCGATCGTGGATGTGAGTATCTATCAGAGCAATTCAAGGCTCTTTGTGATGAAAAGGGAATTGTAAGACAATTGACTATTTCCGGTACTCCACAACAAAATGGGGTAGCTGAGAGAAGGAATAGAACCCTATTGGAAATGGTTAGGTCTATGATGGCGCAAGCAAATTTACCTATCTCCTATTGGGGAGATGCGTTATTGACTGCTACCTATATACTTAACCGTGTGCCCTCAAAATCGATCACTTCCACCTCTTATGAATTATGGACTGGTAAGAAACCAGACTTGAGTAGTTTACGTCTATGAGGATGTGCAGCTTATGTTCATGAAACTTCCCATAAACATGGAAAATTAGGTCCTAGAGGGAAGAAATGTATCTTTATAAGATATTCCAAACACTCCAAATGGTACGTGTTCATAGGTGAACAAGCTGATGGAAGTGTGACCGAAATGGAGTCACGAGATGTCATGCTCTTGGAGAACAATTTTCCTAATAGAGGTGAGATTGATAAGGACTTTCAATTATATGAGATGGAAGATCCTGATAACACACCCACTGATGTTGTAGAGGGAAATGGAGATTTACCTCAACATACAAGACCTAGTGGAAGTGTTGCATCGCCTGATGAATTGAATTCAAGAGAAATTCAATTGCGTAAAAGTAATTGTAAAAGTATTCCCCGTCGTTGTTTTGAGATTGAAGGGGAAGCATTTATGATTGCTCAAAAGGACGATGCCGAGCCTAAGACTGTTCAAGAGGCTCTCTCATCCTCTGACAATGAAGAATAGAGAAAAGTTTTGGAAGATGAGATGGAGTTAATGAGGGCAAACCATGTCTGGGACTTGGTTAATCTATCACCCAATCATAAGGCCATTGGAAACAAATTGGTCTTCAAGATTAAGCGTAGGGCGGATGGATCCATTGAAAAGTATAAGGCTCGCCTTATGGCAAAAGGTTATACTCAACAAGAAGGTATAAACTATGAGGAAACTTTTTCACCAGTTGTAAGGTTTGCCTCAATACGCCTTATTCTAGCCATCGTTGCACATTTGGACATTGAATTACATCAAATGGATGTAAAGACGGCATTTCTCAATGGAGAATTAGATGAAGAAATCTATATGAAACAACCAATAGGTTTCATAGCTAAAGGTCAAAAGCATAAAGTTTGCAAGATTCATCGCTCAATATATGGCCTTAAGCAATCATCTAAACAGTGGTATCTTCGTTTTCATCGAGCAATAATAACTTTTGGTTTCACGATGATCGAAGAAGATCATTGTGTATATGTTAAGCGGTCCAAAGATAAATTTGTGATTTTATCACTTTATGTGGACGATATTTTGTTGGCTGGAAATAACAAGGTTTTGGTTATCACCATAAAAGAATGGTTGTCCTTCAATTTTGAGATGAAGGACATGGGAGAAGCTACTTATATATTAGGAGATAAGATCGAAAGAGATCGATTGAAGAAACTCCTTACTTTATCACAAGAGTCTTATATTATGAAGATTCTTGAGCGTTTCAATATGCAACATTGTAATCCCATTGATTCCCCTGTCATGCAAGGTGAAGGCCTAAGTACTGAAATGTGTCCTAAGACTCCAGAAGAAATTAAAATGATGAAAACTGTTCCTTACACTAGTGCGGTCGGAAGTTTGATGTATGCTATGATGTGTACTCGATCCGACATATGCTATGTCGTGAGATTGGTGAGCCGATATCAATTAAATCCCGGTCAAGCACATTGGAAAGCAGTGAAGAGGATCTTGAGATATTTGAAGGGCACCATAGACTATCGACTTTGTTACCAAGGGAATGATTTACACCTATTAGGTTATTTAGATGCCGATTGGGGTGGAGACCTAGATGAGCGTAAATCGACTTCTGGATATGCGTTCTTGCTCAATGGATGTGCAATTTCTTGGAATAGCAAGAAACAAACATGCACGGCCTTGTCTACGATGGAGGCAGGATTAATTGCATGTTCTGCCGCAGTGCAAGAAGCAGTATGGCTAAAACATTTCTTTGAAAATTTAGCCATTGTCACTGAAGTTCCAAGACTGGTGACGGTTTATTGCGATAGTCAAGCAGCCATTGCCTATGTGAAAGATCCCAAGTATCATGGAAGGACAAAGCACATTGACATAAAGAATAACTTCATCAGAGATATTATAGCGCAAAAAGAAGTGATCCTGCAATACATTTCAACCAATAGAATGGTTGTTGATCTATTTACGAAGGCTATTCCTAGAGACATATTCTTGACCCATAGGATGTCACTAGAATTGCGTAGAATGTGATATCTGCTATTGTAGAGGATCATTGGTTTATGTATTTGTGGACAGATGTATTGTACTTGTTTATTTATTAGTGATTTGATATTTTATCAATAAGTACAAATCCACTATGAGACTAGCACAAACACATATATTATTGAAAAGTATGTCGGCATGCAATGATTGGCTCACTCACACGAGCAATCGCTTCAAGTGCTGTAGTTAGCATGTTGAGATGAGACGTTATGTACAAATAAATGCTGAAGAACAAGTTTGGTACATAAAATATGTCGCCTTGATTGGAGTCAATATGAGGTCTATGATTGGTTTATAACAAGACCGAACATGATAGTCCCACAATCATGTATGCCGTAAGATGCCGGATGTGAGTACTTAATTGGGCACTATAGAAAGCGAGCTGATATAGCACTCGGGCTAAACATGAGTACATGAAAAGCACATGACTATGTTTAGGCTATGATCTGTATGGTGGATACATTTGATGATTGACATATGCTCTTATAGAAAGAGTAATCCACTATAGCATGTAATTCATACTACATGTGCATTGTACAACTGGTAAGGAAATGTGAGTAAAATTATCCATATTTACTCATCGTGTGAGCCTTTGAGGTAATTTATAATTTACCTCAACTTTGTACCCTATGTTACTTCTGACTATGTTCTCGAAGTAAAAGATCAATGTTGCTACTTTAGCATGTTACGGGCAGTCGTGAATAGATATGGCCTATGGGACATGTCTAGGAAAGCAGTTGTTCTGAAATTGAGAGAGACATGAGTGCGAAGGAAGACTATTTTTGTTTTACATCTATCGCATGTATTTACTAGTCGACCAATTATATCGCCCTATGTGGTTGCAGATGTAATTGTAAATACATGGTGTTTTGAGAATAGTCAAGTATAGCCTTTAAGGGATAGGTATACTTGGATTGATGTAACAAAGTATGTCTGGGGCACTATGAGACATTGATTGTTTATTTCTATTCAGGGTTGTAGCCATTATGTTATCCCTAACAGGTGCATAATTTGAGCTCCCAAGTGCAGGTGTACTCACTGGTCGCACGGCTTATTTGCCAGTATGAATTGTTTTGTAAAGTTGATGAATGTTGAATGCCTTATATTATTGATAGAGAGCTATCAAGCCCATCATGTCCGAGTGGGAGATGTTGTACTTTAGCTAGTTAGCTAGTACGTCCATGATGGGGTGCAGTTGGACCGCACCTTTTGGACTTGATACGGTACGATGGAAGGACACCATTTGTAGGGGTGTCATGGAGACGTATATAAGCCTCCCGAACACAACCGTTGGAATGGTTGGCAATTCATTTGCACCATATTTTCTCTCCATTTCCATCAAAGAAGATCAAGGCATTCCATTTCATCTTTGCAAGAACAATTGGCATTTACGCCGTGGAAATCAGATGTTTTCCTTGTGATTGCATCCAGACTAACGTGAGGTAGTGTTGTTCGTGATTTCATCGGCAATTCAACGTTCGTTCCGAGGCTATTTTCTGTTTGCGCATCGGAATCAGGTAAGTTGTCTTCCACCGACTTGAATTCCAACATTGCTAATACACAAATGGAGAAGGAAACGTTTAGCACTTGATGAAAACATCGAGTAGTTTTTGCAATCTAACAACTTTTTGTTTATAAGATACTCTCATTCTGATATCAAAAAGACCACGAGCGGCCTAAAAGAGAAATTGCCCGAGGGTGGATATGATATTGTGTATAAAGGGAAGCTATAGAGCAACTAAGAAGTGGCAGCAAAGATATTGAAAAAAAGAAAAGCAAATGGGCAAGATTTCACCAGTGAAATGGCTACTATCGGAAGGATTTACCATGTCAATGTGATTCTTCTTATTGGTTTTTGCTTTGAGGGCTCAAAACATGCTCTCATATGCAACTTCATGTGAAACGGGTCCTTGGACAAACACATCATCTAGCGAGGAGAAGAAACTCCTCTCAATTGCAAGGAAGCGTATGAGATCACATACAAAGTGGCCAGAGCGATGACATGCACATCAATCATAATAATATTCTTCTTGACAAGAGTATCACTCATAAAGTATCGAGCTTGAGGTTTGCAAAATTGCACCTGATTTAGCACTGCGATTTTTGGTTACTCTAGAGCAAGTCTATGGGAACCTCAGGGCGTCTCTCATGAAGCTGATGTCTTCAGTTTTGGCAAATTATTGATGGAAATGGTCAATGGAAGTAAGAATCATACTGAGGGCACTCAGCCAGATTTAATTTCCGTCCTGATTTACCATGATCTAAGTGTAGCAAAGGATATTCGACTCAAAGAAGTCAACGAAGAAAATAATGGATGTTAAAGAAGATATAACAGTTGCTCTTTGATGCATTCAAATGTGTCCTAGTCATCATCCTTCGATGCACAAGCTATTGGGAATGTTGGAATGAAAAGTAGATAATCCACAATTGCCTCCAACCCACTCTTTTGTCCAACATAAGTGTCGACTACTAGGGATTATGTTGGAACCGAGACCAACGGACACATGGACACGATATCACCTTCATGAAGTCCTGCAATAATTTATCAGGACTACAGCTTGAGTGTAGCAATATTATTAGACAAACATAGGAGATATACAATTGCACAAACACTTTATAAAAAAAAAAAATCAATGGTTTTTACAACATATTATTGTTAGGTGTTAACAGATGTCTCGGGGCAATTTTTAACAAAATTCTTTCGGAATACTATAATTAGTCATAGATATTGCGGACGACGGCACAAAGTTTTTATACATATTTATTATCTAAATAAAGTGGGTTATATTATGTTGACAACTCGTCAGGTTTGCATTTGTTGCTTTAATATTTATTTTTCCATGTAAAGCCCATCTTTTAAATTTCGTTTTCACCATTCTTTTTTTGTTTATGAATGACTGAGATAAGTCTAGATCATTATATTTGTATTTCGCTATTGATTTTTATCATATGCCCGACCGATCAGTTTATTGTCTCTACGCATTTATGTCTATGCACGTAAATAGTTGGACCAAAATAGTCTACCTATATAAATTCTTTCCCAATAAATCCCACCCTCAAATAAAACACAAGGTTAAACACAAAATGGTAGTAAATATATGCTATTATGGTTAAATTTCAATGTATTGTTCTATTTGATTTAGTAATTTATATTGATTTTCCCTAGTTAATCCCACAATGATAAGAAATACCTGTAGTTACAGTTATGGGGATTAGATCTTAGCTTGAAATTCTTCCTTTGGATGTCGCATATGCTAATCTATTTGATGAAATTTTATTTCCAATTCTAATAAAATAAACCGTTCCTTTTTTCTTTAAATTTTAAATTAATATTATCATCTATTTTAAGATTGATGATGTTCTCATGTGAAATATCATAAACATCTTCTTGAAACATATTGTTACAATATACCTTATTGCTTGAAAATTATACTACTTAGACATAAAATGAAATATATACGTACTCAATGCATGTTTGACACTAATAATCTCTAATTTTGGCTCAATGTACAATGTCATTTTTGAAGTTTTAATTTGTTTAATATAGCCCTTGAATTACTCCTGAATTTTAAATCCATTTCCTAAATCAACAAATAAAGAAGGGAGGTGCTATTTGTGCCCCCTTAATGACTATATCCTCTCACATTTAAACTGAAAAAACAAAACCGTCGTCAATCTTTCAATTATACTTTTAGGAAATGGCCCTACTCCTTCTTTTTTCTATTTATTTAATTTTTTTAGGATAGTTATCATAATTAAGCATTTCACAATTTTTTTATTGTATTAAAGAGAAGTGAGTTCTCATATATTTCTATAACACTTTCCATGCTCCATGTAAAGTTATATTAATAATAATAAGGAAAAAAGACATTCTTTCGTATGGTATAAAACAGAAAGTCTCTTCTTTATCATTGATCTTATAACAACCTCTCTATTTTTTCTCCCTCTCATATCAAAAGCTCATTTTCTTGGTCAAAAAATTTATAGTTTTTCCTTACTATATTGGCTAGATATTTTTATACGAAGCACGTAATACATTATAGGAATATCTAAGAATACATTAAAACATTATGCACAATGAGATATCTTGATATTTTCTTTATAAATAGTTATAGATGACATAAATGTCAATCCAAAATAATGAAATTTCATTTACATTTCAAAAAAAAAATTCTTACTTTATGCAATGTTTTGATTTACTTAAATTTCATCTACTTAACTTAACAATTTATCCATAAATTTAGTCAACAACATAGAAAAGAATTATTTTTTTGGAAATTTCAGTTTTCAACAGAACAAATTTTTTATGAAAGTAATATTTTACAATAAAAAAAAGACATCACGCCTTCAATATATAGGGAAAATCTACAATAGACCATACTAAACACATAAAATTCTTCACCAATGATCTACATGGATAAGGAAAGCAAATAAATTTGGGACTACCAATTTAGACTGCAATTAAATGTAGAAACTAATTTTGTCTTTTTGGTGAAGATTGGGTGGATTTAATCATATATGAGATGGAAATAGCATCGCTTACGAAAGAGTGTGGTATCTTTTTATAATTTTTTTACCTTTTTGGTCTTTATAGATATTACAATAATTTCATATGTTTTTTTTTACTCTCATTACAATAAAAGAAAATCCTTATTTAGAGCTATATGGTACTACTCTAAATGGGATTCTATACTTACTACTATAGAGACCATAAGCTACAATATACTTAAATAGAAATATCATAATATTTATAAAGATAAAAGAGGTAAGAAGGCAATGAAAGGATTGCATGTTTTTGTTGATGGGAAAAAGTCACAAAAAATCACAAACTTTACTTAGAGTGACAAATTTACTCAAAACTATTTTTTGCGATATTATAAACACCAAACTTTGCTTACCGTGATACATTTACCCCAAATTTATTATTGTGATACCAAAAATCCTAAACTTTTACATGTATAACACATTTATACAAAGAATGTAATCCGTGACTAAATGTGTCACATAGGTAAAAATATGGGATTTTTTGTTGTCAATGAAAAATTTTGGGATTTTTTGTGTCACCAAAAATAAGTTTGAGGTAAATATATTATACTGTAAAAGTCTAAAGTAAATGTATGATATGTATATAAGTTTGGGATTTTTGTGTCACCAAAAAAAAAGTTTGAGTTAAATATGTCGCAATGGGAAAAATTTGTGTTTTCTGATGGCTTTTTTACCTTTCGTTGATTTAGATAACTGATTGAAATTAAAAAGTATATTGAGATGGGGCTAATGTGATTATGAGAATTTGTGAATAAAATCAAAGGATGACATTAAACATGTAAAGATATATGAAAAATCAGATAAAACAAATTGAAAGTTAAGGGCCCAGGTGTAAATATTTGAGAATAGTTCAAATTTAGAGATTGTTATTGTCAATTTTTTTTCTTAATTTTGAATGAGCACTAAATGCAACCCAAAAAAAGAAGGGGAAACAGAGAGAAGTTACTCCGACAACGTTGGATTTTATTTTAGTCCTGACCGAAGGGCAGGAAGGATTGAGTGCCCACCCAACGGTCGACTGGCTCGACTCTCGATTTCTGCACTCCGCCCTCATCACATCAAAATCCTTTCCCTTCTCTTCTTTCGCCTTCTGCTTCTTCTTTGTTTCGCATCCTCAGAATCATATCTCGCTGAACCGAGAAAAAAGGAAGGAAAAATGGTGGCTGCCAAGCCGAAGGAATCCTACGAGGAGTGCCGCCGCAAGAGGCTGGAGGAGAACAAGAAGCGGATGGAGGCTCTCAATCTCCCTCAGCTCTCTCAGTCCCTCCGCAGCTCCTCCTCCTCTCCCAATTCTACCCCTGTAAGCTCCTCATCCTCTCTCTCTCTCTCTCTCTCTCTCTCTCTCTCTCTCTCTCTCTCTCTCTCTCTGCTACTTATGTTCTGTTTTGGGTCACCCTTGTCAGATGAAGCAGTCGAAGCCACGCACGGTAGAGAAGCGGGTGGTGGTGGTGCGGAGGTCCAGTCGCGTCGCCAACATGCCCGCTCCCGTTTACAGAGAGGTCACTCTACTAGACCCTTCTTCTTTTGCGGAACTCTTGTTTCTTCATCAGGTTTCGGGACATTGCAAAGAAAAAGAATGAATTCGAGTCAGATGCTTGTCTAGGCTCGACCCTTTTCTTAGTTTTGCATTTTTTTTCATGGAAGAAAGTCACTCGATCGTATCGGGCTTAGTAAGGATGGCCTGGTGCGGTTTTTAGCCGGTTCTGATCATAAAGTTTCGAACTTTGTTCTTGGGTTCAGGTGGTGATTGATCGGGTGGCAGTGCCCAGAAGGTATTTTGTCATTTCCTTCATTTTTATGCTCATACTTTTGCGAAATGATTTCCAAGATAGTAAAAAGTCCGCATATTTCGCTATTGAAATTACCAAATTGTTTATGAAAATCGATAGGATTTTTAAGAGGAGGGATCCGCTCAACCTGGTGTATGCCTCTGCTGAGGCCAGGGAATACGCACTAGAGAAGGCAGAGCAACTGCAGTCCACTCTAGAACCTCAGTATCCCACCTTAGTCAAATCCATGCTCCCATCTCATGTCTCTGGTGGTTTTTGGCTGGTAACAAAGTTTAATTCGTTTGCCACCTTGATGTTGTTTGACTTGGATTCCCTTTGCTCGATTTTGTCCCGAACTGCAGAATCTGTCACGTCGCGTCCCGGAATTGAGGAATTTTGCGACATTAACCGGCAATTTGGTTTTCTCTTTTCTCAAGTCATTTTATTTGCAGGGCCTTTCTGTCCAATTTTGCAAGTCAAGCCTTCCTAAGAATGACGGGGTCATCACGTTGGTCGACGAAGATGGTGAAGAATTCCCTACGATATATTTGGCACGGAAGACAGGACTCAGCGGAGGATGGAAAGGGTTCTCTGTAGCTCATGAGCTAACTGATGGAGATGCTGTAGTTTTCCAGTTAATTAAACCCACCACGATGAAGGTAGTAATGATGAGACTGCATATGAGACTTGAAATTCATTTTCTTGCTTCCTACCATTTTGTCATAGTCAAGCTAATAAATTGATTCATTAAGAAGGCACTATAATAAAGCTTACCTTTGTATGTATATCTAAGTGTACTCCCAAGTTTTGCTAAGAAATTGATAGATTATAGAATGGATTGTCCGGGTGTCTTTAATAGATTGTAGAATTCATAAAGACTTAACAAGATCATGGATGTAGATTCAAGGGGAGATGTGTCTTTGGCATTCCATAGTACAAACAGCCATCACCATATCCTGTTATAAACACAAAGTTAACCGTGAGTAGCATGTGTTTCATTTGGCTGCCATGTAATTGAAGGGCCATCTACATTCTCATTTTCAGGTTTACATCATACGAGTGAATGGCTTTGACAAGAGTGAGGAGCCCTAAGTAGATTAGTAACATGGTCGCTCTGCAGTCACATTTTGGACATATAATGGTAAGTAGCGAATTTACTACTTGCCTATAGAGTAAATTAGTATTGTGCTTGTAGTCATTCTTTGGATGTTTCTCTGAAGTTGAGTGTTCTATCTCCAGTCGTCACTCACAAATAGACAGCTCTTCTTTTGATTATGTTTTAGCATCTCCAAACTAGACTTCACTCATGTGCGTTCACTTTCTTTTGCAAAGAAAAAAAATCTCCTTTCAGACAAGCAGAAGCAGTTTCTAAAGCAAAAGCAAAGCCTTCTACAGTGTTTTGAACCTCAAAGTGCTGAGTTGTTTCAAACACGAGAGTTCATTTCAAATTTCACTGAAGTTCCTCCATAAAGCCTCCTACAGTGTTTTAAACATGAAATGCTGAGTTCCTTCAAGCATGAGAATTTATTTCATTGAAGTTTCTCCATAAACTATGTTTGGTATCTGGGATAGCGATGGTAATGATGGATGGTTCTTGTGTCTGAACTTACTCAACTTGTGAGCTTTTTCTAATGCTTTTACTTGTTTAGATCATAAAGACAATCTGATCATTTTTGGTCTATGATTACCAACTAAAGATTTTACCTGAGACAAGGCCCCATGATACTAGATTGTCCCCACCTTTGCTGGAAATCTAGTAAAACCCAACCCCCCAAAACAAAAAAAGAAAATGTTGTTGTGAGTACGGGCTCTGTGTTACAACGGAGTTTAGCCACAGCTGCTTAGAACTTCAATTGATGTTCTTTTTTAAATCTGAAATCTTGCTCCTAGACTGAACTTGTTGCATTTGAATGGCTTTCTTCTGGGCAATGTTCTTAATGTTAGCCTGACTTCGACACTCATATCAATTTCCTACACTTGATCAAACTTTTGACCTGCCTACAAAAGTTTCATTTTTACCAAAAAAAAAAAAAAAAAAGAAGAAGAAGAAGAAGAAAGAAATATTCTCTCGCTGTCAATGTGTTTCTCTGATGCAGGTTGCACGGTGCATAGAAAGGTCATCCTGGGCTATGAGATTTTGCCGTTGGGTTGGTCCTGATTTGGTCACAGGAAGCGAAATGTAACTTGATCTAGAGATAGATACCGATCGATTAAATTAGCTAGTGAATTTGTGGTGCTGTAGGTCTGTTTTTGGCTTGTAAATGATCATGCTATTGCTCTGCTGTAGGTCTATAGTTCCACAGTTCAGCAAGAGACACTGTCCAAGAAAATTCAATTGCAATTCCCAGGAACAGTTGAACCACTCAATGCAACAGCAATTCCGCATCTTCCTCTGTTTTTCAGTGATTGATTTTTACGTTCATTGCAATTGTCAGCTTCAAATTGGCCTCCATCTAAAGTTGCTACCTCAAGGAACTAGTCAGATTCGCAGGCGCCGTATCTCGATGCCAGTTTGCCCGACATTCTAGATCTCCCCAGAACTGTAATGCCTTTACTAGATTCATGCAGAAATGCCAATAGGAAAACCCTTTTGTCTATATTTCTCGAGAGTCTGAACACGCAACAGACAAACCTGGGGTTTGACCGCTGTGTGTTCTTGCTTGCTCGTGCCTGAGAATGCGGTGAGTTTGTGGGGTTGGGGAGGAACACAGGCTGTTTTGAAAGCTCCACTTAGCTTTGTCAAATCGCAAAGCTCCGGCTCACTTTTCCAGCTAAGGTCGAAGATCGGGCGGCGCAATCTGAATGCGACGAACGAGACAGCAATGTCCGTGCAATGTCCCTCACGTCACCCGAAAACTGGAAATGTGAAAAGGGGAAAGGCGAAGGAGTGGAGCAAAAGAACAGGAGATGAACTAAGACATTCCTGGCAGTGGGCGAGGATTTGGTCTCGTCTTACCTGGCGCTCCCGGGTGGGGTCCACACGGGATCCCAGCGTGGACTTCGTCTTATAATCGCCTCCAGAAAGAATATCCACTCTCACGCGCCCTGCGAAACACGATTTATACAAATATAATAGGACTAGCGCATCCAAAATTAAAAATTTGCTGCGAAAACATAATTAAATCATAAAGTTTTAAAATATATATATACTTAAATCTTAAAACTTTCAAAAGGTTCAATCAAGTCCTAAAATTTATCAAATTATAACCAATTTCGTTGATTGTGCTTTTTGAAATTTTTTTTTAACTCAATCGCATATTTTTTTACAAGTTTTTAACACTTGATTAAATTTGTTTTTCAAAATTTTAGGATTTTAATTATACTTTTAAGATAATTTTTAGGATTTTTAATGTACTCCAAATACAACATATATCTTGTTTTATAAGTCTGAAAGTTTATTTTTAATTTTAAGCTGTGTCGTGAACATTTTAGTCACGTAATTTAGTAATAGTACGTTAATGGCAAGAAACATTATGATAATACCATGTCATGTAAGACATGTTTTCACATAAAATTCGATAGTATCACACGGAATTCATGGAAACGGACATGCCAACGTGTGGTCCCTTCGATTGCTTGTTTCATAGTGAGAAGTAGCAATTACTTGGTGGAGTCACACTTGACACTAAAAAATGAGTAGTTCCTTACAAACCCCTTGTCGCAACGTGAATGGCCCTTTGTCTAATTGGACTGGATCAAAGAGGTGGACTAAGTCTAGTATGTCAAAACTCATTTAAGACGCGTCCAGACACAGATAAAATTTTCAATGTTTTACAAGTTATTAGTCAAATATTATGTGTACACGTAAAGTCGAAATAAACATGGGGCATGTTATTCTTTTGATTTTTTTTATTATATTGTGGGAAGTAGAAAATCTAAAAAGCATGAGATCTCAAGTTTAATTCCTACTTGATATAAGTTTAGGGTTAAATTTTCCATCGAGAAGTAATTCTTCATGAATCCTCTAGTCACGAGCATGGGCAACTTGTATTTGATTGGGCTGAGAAGGCAAACTTAATCCAATACGCCTACGATGACATTCAATCGTCACAATAACAGCAAAAATCTTCAATTATAGACATCAATATTCCTCTGTTTAACTGTTACTTAAATTAAATATGATAATCGCACAATGCGTATTTTATAATTTGTTAAATTCACACCCGATTTCCCCTACATCTTTCGAGAAATAAGAAGATAAGAATCCGCTCCTACCTAATATCCTATGATTCCATCTCGCAGCTCTAAACATGACTTCGTCTGTCTCGCTTAAGGTCTGAACCGGAATCGCGGAAAGGCCACCTGTCTGATAATATCTATCCACGCCGCCACGGCGGCTTCTTCCTTCGTGGTGCGCACGCGCGGGGGGATGGTCGTGGGCCAGGGAATGCGATTCGGCGTGGGGGTACGGTCCTTGCGCTGGTCTGATTGGCGCCGGTGATTTCGGGGGAGTGGGTTGACGCGAGGAGCGGAGCGGGGGGTTGGAGTGGGGCGAGGGGGTCGAGGGGGATTAGTTAAAGTCAAGAGGAGGACCGGGTCATGTGGGGCCCTCCGACGTGCGATGTCGAAAGCCCCCTCGTCATCCGATATTTCTATCGTTCTTTTTCCACCTTAGTAAATGCCCTATTCTTTCGTCTCCTCAAAAGATGGGATGAATTAGGAGTCAATGGTTCCAAATTTCGTAGGTTTCGTCCGGGTTCCTCCTAGAATATGAAATGTACCTATCGAAATTCGAAACTTATTATACATACTTAGGATCCTAAAACATATTATGTCACAAGTTTCAAAATTGATTTTAGGATTAACCATATTCCATCCATACTTTTAATTGAACAAATAATGGTGAATCATCATCTCTAATAATTATCGTATGTTACAATCCACTAATCATGACTTAAGTCTCAATCATGATTATCATCGGAAATAAGAGTTTAGATCGATGATTTCAGATTACACGTTTATCATTGGACGTCATGGAATACCACAATATCGCATGAAATCATAAAACAACAAAAACACAAAGACTAGTTCAAGATTCCCAATTCCCAATTTTTGAAATATGAAATCTAGCATATATATTGTAGAACTAGGAACCGTATCTATTCACACTAATCTGTTTTTTAGATTTTCGATTCTATCCTGAAACCATGCTCACCCTTGATTGAGAATTTGCACCTTGCGTTTCGTGAGATCTCCGAGTTCGATCCCTATTCCAACCTCGTTCTCTTTGGAGAGACCATGACGACTTGCTTGAACGGACAAGTCGAGTGCGAGGTCAAGACCATCTTATCCCCAAGTTTATCTATTTCCACGCGTACCCAATTTTACGCTATCTTGGCGCTGCTTGTCGACGATATAAAAACATTTGCCGGAGGCCTGCCGAGCATGTCGAGTTCTTCAAAAACGTACAAGCCGACGCATGCGAAAGAAAACTATAGCGTGAATCTTGCTTTTAGATTGAAAGAGACATTAGTGTGACTTGCAAGAAATTGATTCTGAATAAGTAATTGCTAGCTCGCTGGAACGTTAAATAAAATATGACAATTTTTATCAAGTCCATTAAGAGTGAAGAGAAGATACAAAATTGTACACAATCGCTCTTGGTTGCTCGATCTTTTGAAGAGCCACATGTATTCTCGACAGCTCTAGAGAGTGTGAAATGGGGGCGAGGCCAATGAGTTTGGATGGAGATTTTCGCTTGTTACTTGAATTAAATCCGCCGTTGACTTTGGTCGATAAAAATCACTTCTTTTTCACGAGCAACGTCATTGAAAAAAAAAAAAAAGAAAAAAAAAACAAGTACGATTCACTTAGTCAATTGGCATGAGGTGTGGCCTTGATGTACACTCCCGTGGAAAAATCCTCTTGTCAAATCACCAATCAGATGCAACAATAAGCCATTGAACATTCAAACGAACTAGTACAACCACCATGCTGGTTATTTATGAAGAGGTTATTTGTCGCCCACGAAATCGCGACTTCGTTTTATGTCGCGATTCAACCGTTGAGCAGCCATGCTACGTTGTATGGTTGGATCCCACCTTATATGAAGAAACTTCCTAACAACTAGGATCTCGAACTTTCGAGTCATTGATGGTATAAGGTAGTCATGGCTTAAATCGATTATAGCGAGAGTGAAACCCTTATGCTAACATTCAAGAGGGAATTGCTATCACTAGTCGCTCCTCCCACGCTTTCATCCATTGCCTAAGGTGTACAACTAAGTTCTAACCAACACAATAAATATAGTCATGAAACTTAGGTCATCGGTCACAACACATGAAAACAATCTCATAGCTTAATCGACATGATGCACTATTTTTGGTGTTGAAACTCAGTCTAATTTCATTTTAAGAATATTCACAAGATTCTTCAGCTGTTACTCACTCATGCAAAAAAAAAAAAAATTGTTATTGGATATGATGTCTTTGTTAGCATGATACAGCAAGAAAACAAAATGGGTTTTCGAGAACCGGCAATTTTATTATAATCATTGTCATTGTTATGAATATTTAATATTATTACCATGATTTAAGAATTGCTTGTCCAATTCGGTTTATACAAGGAGGAGGGGGGGAGGGTCGTGATTGACTGAGCTCGCTCTGTCGTCGTGCGCAGCGCACTTGGCCCTTCTTCGATTAACCGGCGCCAGCCTGTGATTTTAAAAAAAGAAATAGATTATTTACATAATAATGAAAAGTATTTTTATTTTATTTATTTTCTTTATGTCCCACTAAGGCTAAACAACCCAATCACAGCTATTCCTTGATTGGGTGATTGGGAGTCGGCCTTCTCGAGATGTGGCGTGGTGGGGTCCACTCCGTAGCGTGGCCCACTTTGCTTGATTGACTCCTCTCCTCTCTCTCTCTTGTTTTTTTTTTTTTTTTTGGTAGGCACATGACAGGCGCGCATTGAGTGCATTAACTTGCAACGTCATGATTAGGTTCTCGGGGAATCATGGTGTAATCATACGCTTCATCTTCTTCTCATATGCTTTATGTTCAATTGTACATACATACATTTATATACATACATATGATATAAGAAATATAAATTTACCCATTTTACTTTAACTTTCAACTTACCTAATCTCAAACTTTTACTCTACTTTTTTATAGAATATGAAAGTCGAATTTCATATTTTGAAACTATATACCCTCAACCTTAATTTCTTGACAAGGTAGAGAATCAAACTTTCCTTCTTCTCCTAGAAGAAACCTCCAATATGTAAGTCGAATTAATCATGTTATAATTGAATTTGATAATGTTGTCTCCATGAATATTGGATAGATTGACCTACTTATCGATGAACAACAAATGTGATTTTGTTTATGTTGACCTTTTCTAACTTGTTCACAGTGTGCTTCATATGTGTTGATGGAATATCTTCACACGATAATCATTTAAACGTGACACTGTGTTTCAAAAGAAAGAATGGCATCGTGGCCCCTAGCTGACGATCAATAAGGACTTGTCCAATTGCCATGGGTCATGGATTGAGGACAGGGACTCCCTCTCACTTGCCCCACCTTGTGTATTCGTTATAATTATTAATTTCGACAGTGCTCTTATTGTTAATATCATTAGACTACTTTATTTTAGAAATGTTTTTAAAACTAAATTTAATGATAAATTTAAGTAAAATTTTATTGAAAAAGATTTTTTTATATATATATATCTTATGTCATTTCTATATTAATATCACTATATCATCAGTTTATTAGATCTTTTGTTGTTGTACAAAATATTGTGCTATATTATCTTCTTCTTTTTTTAAAAAAAAAAATTGGTGGCACAAAATAGGGGCAGGACCGGGAACACCGATCCTCGCACAGCCCCCATTGCATTACTTATCCTAATTGGACGTCTGCCTTAGCACTTTTTAAATTTTATTCAAAATTTCCGTTTCTTAAAAATGTTATTCCATGTGATTCGAACATATATATAGGATTTGGAATCTCAAAATTTTGACGCCATTAATAAAACATATCTATTTAGATATTTGACATGAATGTGATATAACACATTAAAAAGAACGAATCACCAACCCTAAATATTATCTTCTGCATATGTTACCATTATTTGGTTAATCTCTTTAATCAATGAGAATATATAATAATAAAGGTCATATAAATATTGACTTTTATGGTGAGCAATTATTTTGATTTTCCGTAATCATCTTTCGAAGATTTGATTGATTATATGTAATCATCTTTTGAAGATTTGATTGATCATCTACATGCATAGGATTAAACTTTAAATTGTTATATTTGAGCTTATGCCAGATAAGTACTGATTTACACAATCTCGTATGTTAAAGTCAAATCATCTTCGAAACACATGAATTAAAATTTTCGTAGATAGTTGGACATATAGCCTGCGTAAAGTATTATTGACATGGATCATTCTTAAATAAATGCTAAGTAGAGTGTTGTGTGCACGGATCATCTCAATTTTGCTTTCAAAATTAAGCACATAAATAACACTTGCCCAATGTGATCATCTCAAGACAAAACTTTTATCCGGATTACATACAAAATCGACATCCTTATTTTTCTTTTGCTCGACAAATAAACACTAATATTCATAATGGGAAGTAACTACTTAGGTACGGGCAACAAAAAGCTAAAAAGGTTTCATTGAGTATACATAAAAAGGGCATCATAAATTTCTCAATTAGTCCCATGAAAATAAAAAAGGAACCAAAAATATTGCGGGCTCACGAGAGTTACCGTGAAGCCGCAATCACGCACGCATTTCCCCCGCGCCCCCCCAACTCCCATTCCTCCCACACGAGGGAACGGGGAAGCAGCTCAGCTCCGCTCTGGCTCCCGAAAGGGACAAAAAAAAACAAAAAAGAAAACGGCTTGCGGAACGGCGGGCTGAAAACGACGGCGTTTCGACCGAAAACCCACCCCCACCGGGCCCCCCGGGGCCACGTCATCGGGACCCCGCCTCGTGAAAGACATAATGAGTGTAAAAACGACCGCCGGGGACAGCAGCTTCCATTGCGCTTCGTTTGCAAATCCACCCCCCCCCCTCTCCCTCTCTCTCTCTCTCTCTCTCTCTCTCTAAAAACGACGGAATATTTGCAGCTCGCCGGGATCCCCGTTTCTCGATCGCAGCGACGACCGACCCCGCCTCGCGATCGCCGCCTCCCTCGTCGCCCGCGCTCAATCGCCGCCGAGTAAATGCTTCGTTTCTCCCTCCCTCCCTCCCTCTCTCTTTATGTTCTTCTTCGTTTCTTCCGTACGCGGTTTTTGATCTTTGGTTTCCTCGCCGCCGTCCTCCGCCATTGGCCGGTATTCGTCCCGGCTCGGCGCTGCCGCCGCAGCCGCCGCTGCTCTCGTTCGCCTCCCGCGGCGTCCGGCTTAATCCCGGTCCTTCGCGTGCATTGACTTCGATTTTAACGTCCGCGGGGGGGTGGTTCGTTTTCGTTTTCTTCTTCCTCCTTTCGTTCGCGTAATATCTTTGTTGTTTACTCGTGGGAATGGTTAATGTGGTGTTGTGCTGATCGTCATTGCTGTGGTTTCTTTCGATCGTCGAATTGGGAGGTCCGTGTGCGGTCTGTTGGCATTGGTAGTTTGAGATCTCGGAACGGCATTCTCGGCAATGCTGGGGTTCTTTCATCAATCCGATAGATCGCAGCTTGTTCCGCGAGAAGTTGCGCGCGCCAGCCGTTTGATCGGTTTGTGCTGCTGTTGGTTTTGCAGGAGCTGTTTCGGACGGAGGAGTATAGCGAAATTGAGGAGCCGGTGGATGTTTGAGACTTTGGACGAGGAACGAGACAATGTCCACTAGGAGTGAACATCAGACTGTGCCGCTTTCAGTGCTGCTCAAGCGTGAATTGGCGAACGAAAAGATCGATAGGCCGGAGATTGTACACGGACAGGCTAGCCAGAGCAAGAAAGGGGAGGACTACACGCTACTCAAGACCGAGTGCCAAAGAATTGTTGGAGACGGGGTCACTACTTATTCTGTTTTCGCCGTATGTGTTTCTTTATCATCCGGTACATTATTCTGATGCTTGCGTTTGCATATTGATTCTTTCATTTAGCCTGTGCGGGTGATCTGGGGTACTATATTGTTTCTTTTCTTTTTATAGGTAAAAATCTGCTGAGTTAGTCATTATTCTTTTAAAATGTGCATGAATCTGATAATAGAAGCAGTAATGAGTAGAAGATAAGCAATTAGGACCAAAGGGGTGTCTATTGGAAGATGAAACTTTGTCCTCGCCCACAGTCCTGCTTGATGGCCAACTGAATTTGGTATAAGCCCTATTCAGGTGTTGTCGAAATTTCTCTTTTAGCTTGCTTCATATGTGAGTTCATTTTTAGGTAACCACTATGAATGATAACTGAACTGAACTTCCAGAGGGGAATCCAATTTCTGTGATGTTCTAGTCCATGATTGCTTCATTTTTTCCACACACTCTTTATTTTCTTAGGCAGATAAGACCTGAAAGCCATGGAACTACTTTTTCTTTTAAAACTTTTCATCTTGGCTGATATCTTTTTATTACGTATTCTTTTGTTTTGGAAATGGTATACGGGTTCCATATAGATTCCTGGATTCTTCTTTTATTTGTTGAAACCTGTGAATAACCAATGTTCAACAGCTGCTCTAGATGAACAACCATCAAGTTGCTGATTATATCCTTCCGGCTTCTCATTTTGCAGCTATTTGATGGACATAATGGGTCTGCAGCTGCTGTCTATTCAAAGGAAAATCTCCTCAATAATGTTTTAGCAGCGATGCCATCAGATCTTAACAGAGATGAGTGGGTAACTGCACTGCCGAGAGCCCTTGTGGCAGGCTTTGTCAAGACAGATAAAGACTTCCAAGAGAAAGGTAGGAGTTTCTTCCAATAGTAAATCTAAGTGTTCAACAGTTTGCAGAGTTAAGGCCCGATTTGCAATTATAGTCTAATTTATCCGTGACAAAATTTCATCTTATGGTTAGTAGGTATTCTAGGGTTTTGCTGAGGTGATATATTCACGATGCGGATATGTTCATGTTATCACTGTTTGGACATGCACAGTGCTGTTTTATATTTGTTTTTTTGTTCGAGAGATACAATGAGATAGGTTTTTTACTTTTTGTCCTTAAATTGCAGCGCAAACTTCAGGAACTACTGTCACCTTTTTAATAATTGAAGGGTGGGTTATAACCGTTGCCTCTGTTGGTGATTCTCGTTGTATACTTGAATCTGCTGAAGGAACTATCTACCATTTGTCAGAAGACCATCGGCTTGAGTGCAACGAAGAGGAGTATGTGTAAATGGAACTTCAAATTTTTAACTGTCATTCATGCTGCTGGAATAACTTATCTATCCTTGCTCAACCCCTGCCTTTTTTTTTCTTATATTTAATTTTAATGTTGATGGTATCTTAGGAGGATTCGCATTACTGCAAGTGGAGGTGAAGTGGGTCGGCTTAACACTGGAGGTGGTGCCGAGGTAAGGTCCCTTAAGTCTTTGTCATTCTTTATTGTGATTGTGCAATTACGAGAAGCAGTAAACTGAATGCAAGTGTGTCTTTGCATATGTCTTACTAATATGAAGGTATCCCACTGATTGAAACTGCAACTATGAAACAGCTAAATTGGTGTGAATAGAGAAATCATGCAGATCTGGGTTTTCCTTACTGAATACTAGCATGCATCACTTTCAAGGACTCTCTGTTGTTGATTTGACTAACCTCTTGTACTTCTTCTGTAGATTGGTCCTTTGAGGTGTTGGCCTGGTGGATTGTGTCTTTCCCGATCCATAGGAGATATGGATGTGGGCGAGTACATTGTTCCTGTTCCTTATGTAAAGCAAGTGAAGGTTTGTTTGTTCGTTCTTTTTTTTTTTTTTTTACCTTTTCAGTTTAAGATGTTCTACTACTCTGGCTGTGTGCTCAAATTTTAGCTTTTATATAGAATTCTGAGGATTTTCTGCATAAGAATTCTTCATTTGGTGCTGGTATTGTTGATACTGCTAAATTTCCTTTCTTATATAAATAGTAACATGTTTTCAATGCATATGTGGTTGAATTGACTCCACATTGTTGGATCATCAGACGTATCTGCTGGGAAGGTGGGTGACTCATTCATAGAAGACTTGAGTTAAAGGAATGCTCTCTTGGAGGATTTAACTTAGCCGTGTGAAAGAGATCTAACTCGTGTTTCATCTATATAAAGCAAACAGTCATTCTATAATTTTTTTTAGTCCGATTAAAAAACAAAAGATGAGCTAAGACCAAATGTAACAGATTTGTGAAACCACTACTTAAGGCCCCAGCAAACCCTACTGTTGACGACATTTAACTATTAGGCTGTCTATGAGTATAATGTACTCTGTGGATTGGTTGGCTTTGCCACCGTTTCATCATGCTTATAATCATTGGGTTTGAGAACACTTTCATCTCTTTGGTTTTTCTTTTTGGCCCAAAAGACAATATTACCTCATTTTTAGGGAAAGGCATTTCACTGAGTTTTGCTCATGATAGACTATTGTTTTTAGTGGCCTATTAATCATGATGCCATCATTATTGCCTATTGGCATCACCTTTTCTTCTTTATAATTCTCTTGATTTCTTGTTTCTTGGGGTGTTCATTTTCAATCTGTCCTCCTTCCCCTGTACTTCCAGTAAACTGTACCATAAAGCATGCTTAGCCTTCTAATTGACCATTATAAAGTTTGTGCCATGCATTTCCTATGATGGTTTTTCATTTTCCTACTGTTTAAATGATATTTGCAGCTTTCTACTGCCGGAGGCAGGATAATTATTTCCAGCGACGGTGTTTGGGATGCTTTAAGTGCAGAGCAAGCACTTGATTGTTGTCGTGGGATGCTGCCAGATGCTGCCGCTGCACAGATTGTCAAAGTATGATTACAGTCCAATTTACACCAAAAGATTTCTTTGTTTATTCTTGTTAGGATTGATAAGTGCTATGTGCCTATTGAGCAATGCTAAGTGCTATGGGCCTACTAAAATGACGTTTATCAGCTGATGGTTCCAGTTTCTACTGAACCCACATTCCAAGGAAAACGTAACTTTTAGTTATCCATACTGCCAAATGATAGTCAGAGGTCAGAATCTGCAACAAGTTTACACACTGCATGCAAAACCTTTGCATTGATGTAACTTAAACATGAGAAGATCCGGTGTAACTAACATATAGTGTCTGAAACTGCTTCACCGTAATGTACTTCTGGTTTAGTGGCAGCATGGTCTGGATAAATGATTACAAGTGTGAATGCAGTCCATACATACTGCATTATGTACTGTACTGCATTATGTACTCACAAGAGTTCCTTGTTGTACCCTCTCCATGAACATAAACAAATTCTATTTTCTATTATGGAAGCTAATGTCAGATGCACAAGATACTCTTGTTTTATCTGATTCTTGTGATTGTTTTTATCCCAGGCCAGTGACTATTTTGCTCAAGTAAAACTATTGTACAATATATATCACCTTTTCATTTTTGTTTTGATTCCTCAATGGGCTCTCTACTTTTTATCAAATTTTAGGGATTAGGGTCAATTGCAAATACTACCTTGACATCTGGTGTTAGTTACAGTGTTGTCACAACTTTTTAAATTTTTCCATGGTAAATGTTACGCGACAAGGCTTCTATGTTTGAAACGGGAAGCCTTCAGATGCTCCAGTGAGGAGATGTGGGTATGAGATGAAGACTCCAGTTAAATGGAAGAGGGAAGATGTAGGAAGGAGATTATAAGAAAAGATGTGGACCACTTAGATCTTATGGGAGTCTTGACACAAAGTGCTATGGCATTGGAAGAATTTATATGTCTAACCCTACTTAATAGGATAACATTTAATTTGTTTGTGGTAAATATTGTGTGGTGAAATTGTATCTGGTACGTGACGTAGCCTGATGTACTTTAAGATTAGATGTAAACTCACGGCCTCTTTTATTACAGGAAGCTTTACATGAAAAAGGACTTCGAGATGATACAACATGCATTGTTATTGATATATTACCGCAAGATAAACCAATGGCTCCTTTGCCACCACCAAAGAAGCCAGGAAAAGGAGTATTCAAGTCAATGTTTCGTAAAAAGTCATCCGAATCATCTTCTCAGATTGATCAAGAATATATTGAGCCAGATGTAGTGGAGGAGTTATTTGAGGACGGATCCGCAATGCTCTCAGAAAGGTCTACATCTTAACCTCCACTTTCAGTCACAACAATAGACCTTTTTTGACAGTAATTTGGTGGACCACTCTTGTATGCCTAACTGTGATTGCATGACGTATCAATGTTTCTTGGACTGAGAAATGCTTGTAAAATGCAGGCTCGATACAAAATACCCCCTATGCAACATGTTTAAGCTGTTCATGTGTGCTGTATGTCAAGTAGAACTAAAGCCGGGAGAGGGTATATCCATACATGCCGGTTCATCAAATCCAGGAAAACTGAGACCATGGGATGGACCTTTTCTTTGCTTGAGTTGCCAAGAGAAAAAAGAAGCCATGGAAGGGAGAAGACCATTTGGAGGTACTGTCTCCTTTGCCCTTCTAGCACCAATTTTACTTTTCTGAGAAATTGTTTGATAGCATTAATTAATCCCTTTTCATCACGTTTGGTTTGAACTTGCTTTCAGATGGGTCATCCAGACATAGTAGCGGGAGTGATTAGTGAGCCCCTTTGACTATGTGAGTGACTGACAGATGTCCAAAAGTATATGCTAAATGGGAGACAGGCTAACTTCCTTCGGTATCATTTTGAGCGGTCGCCTGGTGCATTTTGAATATTACTTTTGAGCTCATTGGGAGCTCAATGTAAGGTTCCAAGGACCAAATCAGAAGATTCAAGAGCGTTGATAGTTTCTTGAATATCCAGTTTCTGACTTCAAAGCTAAGAGACGAATGATACCAGCCTCTTTGCAGGTATGTGGACGGCTGTCATAAGTTTGGCTGTCCTAATGATATGCCAGAGGTAATTAACTTTTTGATTTTGAATTCATTCCGCTGTACACCGTTTCTTCCAATTGTAGAGCTAACATTCAAGTTTACCCAATTTCCACTGTAATATCAACGTAAAGGGTGCTTGATGAGGGTTCATACGCCCAATCGGCTTCCTGAATGATTGTTGCTTTGTTCTTCCTTTTTGAAAAGTAGGGAAGTCAGTTTGTGGAATAGATATGGGGAATTGATGATTCCCAGCAAGAGGCGCATCTGTATGTACTCTGTTGGGTAGTGACATTTTTTCATTGAATAGGAATCAGGCTGTTGAAGCTCTCTCTCGTCCATTCTACTAATACTGCTTCCGTTGCTTGGTCAGTTAGTCTAGAGCTTGAGGTTATGGGCATCTAAGTTCATGAAATTTGTTTATGCGTTGTTCAATCAAATCTGATGAACTCAATACCATCAAAGCACTTTCATCATCTGTTATTTTCCCCCTTTTACTGTCCTATCTTGATGTAATATAGTTTAGAGCATTTATCGAACACTACTAGTAATGCTGTACGTCATGTAGCATATGTATCATCTGCGTGTCCGATAACGGAGAGTGAGTGACATTTCCACTGACAATAATCAGGAAGGCTCAATATCGAGTAACATTTACATATGCTATTCGCTAGTTCGGACTAGGATTTATTGGCAATATATACACTTCAAAAGATTGATCATGGCCGGAAAATCTTTTTTTCCCTTTCTGATGTGAAACGGGATTAATAAACCCCTGAAGTAGCTCGCGAAACATCGACAATCAACGACTAAATCTGCAGTCTTGGCAGCAGGCTCTCTTTCGATTGCCACAAACCATGCTATGATGTATCTTGAAATCATTAATACTGTTTTGTTGCTTCTGATTGAGGGATTTATCTCCTAAAAAGATGTGAAGTATCTATCACCCACGACCAACTATAATCTATCAGATCACCCTCCCCTGTATGTTACGTAGGCTTTCTTTTTGCGTTCCCTCCTGCAAATGGCGTTTCGGAAGAACATCACCACCTAAAAAAGTTTGATATGATGTGTTTGGGGGAAATCCTGTTATGGTTGCTTTAGCCTCTGTTCCCATTAGGTTTCAAAGCTAGAATGACTTGAATGGCTCACTGAAGTTGGAAAAAGGATGAACAAGTTCACCATCTTTCCACGGCACTATGCCTCCATGATTGAGTAACGTTGACCCTATCAGACTTAGGGAACAAAAGTTTCCTCTGTGCTTTCGATGCGGTGCCATTATACACGTGCACGGCGGGGTCCACCATCTGACCTAACACCAAGATTTCCCCGTCTCTTATGCACTTCAAAGTCCAAGCAAATCCAAATGTTTCTTGTTTTTTTCTCACAGGAGTAGACTGCGACCCGGATCTGTTCCATACCCTTCACGGCATACTCCCGTTTCTCCCTTCCTGTTGATGTGTAGACTTTCTGGGTATGAACGCGGCTGCCACAGCTTATGTTGCCCTTTTGTAAGCAGGTCGTCACGATTCGGGACCGGCCCTCCTCTCCAAGGATAAGGATGGAACCTTTTTGACGAATCGCGGATGATTTTTGCCTGAGTGGGAGGATTTCAGCTCAGTTAAAAGGTCCATTTTGAGTTTTGGAAAAAATTCCTTTGCTGTAGACCATGGACCCTCTCGCATTATGGCTCTCGTTGACAAACACGGGGCTCGCA
The DNA here is from genome assembly GCA_019915185.1 of Eucalyptus camaldulensis. Lineage (NCBI taxonomy): Eukaryota > Viridiplantae > Streptophyta > Magnoliopsida > Myrtales > Myrtaceae > Eucalyptus > Eucalyptus camaldulensis. The sequence goes on from JAHSVA010000006.1 coordinate 27,255,263, forward strand.
CAGTGCGCGAAAACGGCCTTTTCTCATCGGCATGATTGCGATCCTCATGTGGGAAATTCACAGAAGCAGCAACAGGGAGGGGTGCGTCTCTGTTCTTCGCTTGCGTTTTTTTTGTCAAAGATTCCTCTCGAAACGTGTGCTGCTGCACCTGCACCACGTCCCTGTCCCTGTGGCCGTGACATTCTCGCAAATTGGCTCGTGCGAAAAGACACATACCCGACGATGCACTACCCGAGTCGCCTTTTCAAGTCAATTTTGGATCTTTTGCCGATCTCAGTTTCCGAAAATCAGTACCAATCCAGCTTTAAGGTTTCAGGACCCACCTTCATCTAAATCGTGCAACTTTGAACAACGTCCTTCCAATCTTAAAGTGCTTGCTACTGACATAAATGGTACAATAATAAAGCTCGTTACGTGTTGCGTTCTTGCTCTTTTTTGTTTTAAAGTAATTCGTTCTATGATTGTGTTCAAAAGGGTTTCTTTCTCTCTTAGTTGCTTGGCTAGAGGACGAGTCACTTATTTAGTTCCGTCTTATGCTCTTCTCCATCCTAATATATCCATAGAGACCCCCCGCAAGAATCTCTGGTAGAGTGTGTTGAAGTTATGGAAACCTATGAACAGCAATACCTGAAAGCAAGAAAAGGGAGACCACTATCACAACAACACTCGTCAACCTCTGCTGCTATGTTCTCGTCGTTGTCAGCGCCTTCCTCGCCGTCATCATCTCCTGAGTTCTCCTTTGCGGTCTCTCGAAACCCTTCCTCGACCATGGTCCCCAGTGAAGCCTCGGCGGCAGTCGACTTATCGCCTGCAGATGACATTTTCTTCCATGGCCACTTGCTTCCTCTTCATCTCCTCTCTCCACTTACCTCGCCGCCATGTCCCACGAGCCCTTTCAGCCATTCGTTTTACCCCCTTACGGAGCTGGATGGTCGGAGCATCATCGGAGGTAGTAATGCTTCCAGCGGCAGCAGCGAGAGCACGGTCAACGGAGAGAAAACTCATTGGACCAAGGTGAAAGGCGTGATGCAGAGGAGGAAGAAATTCTTTCCCTTCTTTTTATTCGAATCGTCGAGGTCGACAAAAGAACATAAATCCAGAGAAGATAGAGATAGCAAGGAGAAGATAAAGAGATGGTTGAAGCTTGATCATCTCAGAAAGGCTTGGAAGAGGTATTCCAGGATGACCGATTCGCCATTCTTGGGAGAAAGCAAAGAAGATATTGGATTCGATCCGGAGCCCAAGACGTTTTCAGGGAGTTCGAGCTTTACAAATAAGCAAGCAAGTTTCTCCGTCCCGGTATCGATGATGGCCTCCCCAGATAATTATGGTCTTCGCCTGGTTGCGAAGACGGAAACTGATCGTAGCACCATGGAAGAGTTGCAGGCGGCGATTCAAGCTGCGATTGCTCATTGCAAAAGTTCCATGGCTCTGGAAGAAAAGCACAATACCTGATACAGCGCTTGGAGATGTCGAAAGTCGCGGTGTAAAGCTCCACTAATTCCATCTCCTCGGTCTTGTTAGAAGCAGGCCATGCATGTTCAAATTCGGAGATTCGCAAGGGATTACTTCCCCCTCGTGTTTTGGTTTTAAACAGGTCATGTCTTATATTTGTGAATCTTGAGGTGACAAGTTATGTCAGCACATTAGATCTGTTAATGCCTCGGCGTTGTGGATCCTATGTTGCACTAGTTTTAATCCATTTTCATACGATGTAAATCAACCGAGTTAGAGATTCAAGATTCCTGTTGGGAGTTTGGTTATTCTGGGCGTTCAATACAGTGTTAAATAGTTTCATTGGATTTAGAATTCCATGAAAGTACCTTGATATAGGCATCGTACAATAGAATTTATATTTGAACCTCTTTGCCATTGTACCTCTATAAGACATGTACTCCGTTTGTCTGTTCAAAACTGGAAAATCAACCATTTGAAAAAGATTTTCCTAAATATGATTGTTTATACAAGCATATATTTAGGCAAAAGTTGGAGGTGAAGTGACCGGGTTCAAAACCCAAGCAAGCATCGACGTATCCTCTTATGTTATACTTGATGTGAGAATGAGATCATAGTGCTCCTTCTTTCAGAACACCTTGATTGTATTCCTCCCATTTGAAACAATTTTAATGCAGTCAATGTAAGGAATTCTCCTTAGGGACTAGATTGAAAAGATTTAAGAAAGTTGGGACAATTGTAGAATTTCTTTTTTCTTATGAAGGACAAATTGAGAAAAAACGACCTCAAGGACTAACCAGGAAATTCTGACGGAATATTCCTAGTTTTAACACCCCAGTCATGAGCTAGATCTATCCCAAGGGGAGAAGCTTGAGAGTTCTTACCCTTAAATCAATTATGATAAAAACAATTATGCAAGTATTAACAGAATAATGAACTTTCATTTGATGTTTTATTGTTACAAGTTTAAGAATTTCATGACTTTTATTTACTTGTCCATGTTAAATTATTTTAAAATATTTGTATAATGCTTTAATGATAAATGCTTTCCTTTTACTTTAATTGTAATTTAGTAAATTAGTTTATTATTACGAGTAATACTTTGTAGTAATTTGTAGTTGAGTATGTTACTTACATCTAGAAGTCATATCGAACAAAGCCATCTATCATATTGTCCTGTCCCATGCCTTACCAAATTTCCAATGGGTAGTTTTCCGCATACAAACTTTGCTCTGTTTTGAATGGGATCTCCGCAAGTAGATCTAGTTACAAGTTTGGTGGCTTGCAAGCCCATTCTAGCCCAAGCCCAATTGAGCCTAAAGGACTTTAACACCTTTTGGATGGGCCTGGGTAAATGCATTTAGTGAGAAACTCGATTCGCCCTAATTGGGCCCAAGCCATGCTTGATCCACCCTAAAGATTCGTACGTAAAACTTTAAGATGGGCGAGCTTGGACAAACCTTTAGGGTAGACCCGGCTCGGGCCTTTCGAACTTGCCCAATGATCACCTTTCTCTGCGTGCATGAATTCCTTTGTCCATCCCCAGACATTATCCTTAATACCTTATTTAGGAAGGATGACATCATCCATTTTGTATGCGCCTCGTTATGCTATCTTATTCCGAAATCATCAAATTAAATAATTAAAGCTTATTTATGAATTTCCAATTGGAATATCAATAATTAAGATTTATTAAGATGGCATTATAGATATCAATCAAGTAGAGGACCTATGCTCCTGATTTGATAAGCAATGGTATTATTGTGAGTTTTGCACAAGACATTTGTGATGCAATATTCGGATTGAGTGATAACCATTGCTCGTTTTGCATGAATCCGTTGTCTTGGACGCCTCGGGATTCGTGTCCAATTTGATACCAATACAGACGCATCAAATCCGACATGGCTGAACTTTGAAGGAGGAGGAGAGGAGAGGAGAGGGGGAGCTCAAGATGATGCTGGCCTACTTCTTCGCACGTTCCTCTCATCACACAACAACCTCCCGGTCAACCTAATAAAAACCTACACGAACGAAAAGCGGGACCTTTGCCAAATCGCATCGCTCGCCGCTCCATTTTCAAATTTCGAAACTCCCGCTCTCCTCACATTCCCCTGTCCCTTTCTCTCTCTCTCTCTCTCTCTCTCTCTTGATCTCTCGGCAAGCACTCGCGCTAGCACCAAGCTCATCCCTTTCTTCGTCCAATCGCCGCAAGAATCAGATACCCGAAATGGGTGCCGCTCAAAGCCGCGAAGATCTCGACCTCTCCGACTGCGAGTCCGAAGACGCCCGGAGCCGGCAAGAATCCGACCAGGAAGACGACGCCTACGAGGACGCGAGGGGGCAGTCCTCCGGGGAGCGCGCGAAATCCCCGGCTTCGCTCGACGACGTCGAGGCCCGGCTCAGGGCCCTCAAGCTCAAGTACTCGTCCCCGTCCTCGGAGAGGAAGACCCATCTCCAGAACGCCGTGAAGCTCTACCTCCACATCGGCGGCAACACCCCGAAGGCCAAATGGGTAGTCTCCGAAAAGCTCACTTGTTACAGGTTCGTGAAAACTAGCCGCGAGGGGGAGAGCGACGGCGAGGAGGAGGAGGAGGAGGAGGAGGAGGAAGAGGGTTGGTGGGTTTTGAAAATTGGTTCTAAGGTCAGAGCAAGAGTCGGCGCCGGAATGCAATTGAGGTATTTCGGAGAGCAGCGGCGGGTCGATTTTGTCGCGGGGGGTCTTTGGGCGGTGAAGTTCCTTAGCAATGAGGATTATAGGGCTTTCGGGGGTCGGTATCAGGATTGTCTGTTTGAGAATACTTATGGTTACGAGGCGACCGAACAGAACAGGATCAAGGTGTACGGGAAGGATTTCATGGGCTGGGCTAAGCCTGAAGCTGCGGATGATTCGATGTGGGAAGATGCAGAGGATAGTCTGAGCCCGGGGTCGGTGACTCCACTTCGGCCAAGTCAGGATCTGCTGGAGGAATTCGAGGAGGCTGCAACTGGGGGGATACAGAGCTTGGCATTAGGGGCTCTAGACAATAGCTTTCTGGTGGGCGATTCGGGTATTCAGGTGGTTAAGAATTTCAGCCACGGAATCCATGGAAAAGGTGTATTTGTCAATTTCGATAGTGGTAGTAGTCATAGGAATGGATTAAGTACGACCTATTCCACGCCAAAGAAAGCTCTTCTAATGAAGGCTGAGACTAATATGCTTTTGATGAGTCCAATTAATGAAGGGAAGCCCCATGGTAGAGGCATACATCAGCTCGATATCGAGACCGGGAAGATTGTTTCAGAGTGGAAGTTTGAGAAGGATGGTGCTGATATTGCCATGAGGGATATTGTAAATGATAGTAAGGGCGCTCAGTTAGATCCCACAGGGTCAACATTCTTGGGTCTTGATGATAACAGGCTTTGTAGGTGGGACATGCGAGATCGGAAAGGTTTGGTTCAGAATCTTGCTGATGCAAATACTCCCGTTTTGAACTGGACACAAGGGCATCAGTTCTCCAGAGGAACAAACTTTCAATGCTTTGCCACTACTGGTGATGGTTCCATTGCTGTCGGCTCTCTTGATGGGAAGATCAGGTTGTACTCAACCAATTCAATGAGACAGGCAAAGACTGCTTTCCCTGGCCTTGGCTCGCCTATTACTCACGTGGATGTGACTTTTGATGGAAAGTGGATTTTGGGCACAACTGATACATATCTGATTCTTATATGCACCCTCTTCACTGACAAGGATGGAAAAACAAAGACTGGTTTTAATGGTCGAATGGGAAATAGAATCTCTGCTCCACGATTGTTGAAGCTGACTCCTTTGGATTCTCATTTAGCTGGAGTTGATAATAAGTTCCGTGGTGGTCAGTTTTCATGGGTATGTTTCCACCAATTAATTTGCATATAAGCTGCTAATCTGTCATGTTGGCATCCTATACATTCTATTTATGCATTACATCTTACAAAAAAGGAAAAAAAAGAAAAAAAAAACAGTTAAGTTGTTGCAATCTTTGATTGATGATTTGTGGATCAATGTTGTGCCAGTTCCTAGGACTCATGTTATGCTGTTTAGTGCTTCAATGGTTATAATATATGCGTCTATTTTTTGAGTGTTTAATTTTGATGCCGGTACATGTGGACGTGTTAGATGCTTACAGTCGTGTAATTTGGGTTGGACTTTTGATGTTTGAGTTCATACTGTTTTATGCTCAGGTTCTTACTCACAGTGGTATCATGATTGTCCTATTTGAGCCACATTTTAAAAATCTAGCTGTCTGTCTGTTGTGATCAGGTCTGGTGAATGCAGATGGGTCTACTTGAATTTTCTAACTTATGCATCTTCATGAGATGGGTTAATTAAGACAGTTTCATTGAACCTTGTGGTTGTTTGTTTAGAAATTCTGTTAGTGCTTAACCGGAAGAATCGGAGGTTTAGTATTGACGGGAGATATGACCACTCTAGTAAATTCTCACATCTGGCACATCTTAAAAGTCTTCTAAGATTGAAGAAGAAGATCTCATATTCATCTCCTGAAGTACAGGCATTATGCTTTGAGATTTTCTCCTGTTAAAGATTTTCTAGAAGATTCGATGCTAGATTTATATTGGTCATGGATATTCTGTGAATGGATATGTTATATTGAAGGGTTGCCATTAGAATGCCGGGAGATGACAATGATAATCTCTATGAAGGAATCAGTACCTTGGGCTTCCCGTTTCACTTGTAAAATATTGACTGGTTTGGCTGCAGCCACTGAATCCTTACCATTGCTTCCTATGGTATCGGTGTTTTTAATGGAAGGCTACATTAAGAAGCCTTTAAGTTGATATTCTTCAAAATAACGAATTTTTTCATGATATTCATGGTTCAACCAAAAAGCATCTTTGCTTCTGCTCATTCATCAGATAAATGATAAAGTGCGATCCGATCGCCAAGTTTTAAACTGATGTTTCCGAGTTGGATATGTTAGTTGATATGTTAGTTTTCATTCTCTTAAAACCTTTCAGGCTGTTACTTGTACATTATCAAGTCATACAGAATGCACAATCTTGTTTTTCTTAGAAATGTTTTGGATACTACAAAGCTCTGCATTTTCTCCAATTCTTTTTTTTGGCTCCAATCTCAGTGAGTGATTCGCTAATTGGTAATGCCTACAAAAGGACCGATTGTTCTAACCATAACGTTTTATATAAAAAAATGGCCAGGTCACAGAGAATGGGAAGCAGGAGCGTCATCTGGTTGCCACCGTGGGGAAATTTAGTGTGATATGGAACTTCCAACAGGTGAAAAATGGCTCTCACGAGTGTTATCGTAACCAAGAAGGCCTGAAGAGCTGCTATTGCTATAAAATAGTCCCTAAAGATGAGTCCATAGTGGACAGTCGTTTTATGCATGACAAGTTTGCAGTCACAGACTCTCCCGAGGCTCCCCTGGTCATTGCAACTCCGCTAAAAGTCAGCTCATTTAGCATATCCAGTCGTCGGTGACAAGGCAAGGCATTGACTCTTGCCTATTCTCTTTAATTTCTTTTCAACTTTTTGTCTCTAGGTTTTAGAATCTAGCACGTTATGTGGTTCAGTATGTGATTTGCTGAAAGTTCTTTTACATCAATGTGTTGTACGCCATATACTGTACCTGGTTGACTGCAACAATATATCATTGTGGAAGTCATGGCAGTACTGCACTTCGTTAAGTGTTAGTGGTGGGACGAAAGATGATAAGGAACTGCTATCTCCCTAGCACAAGTTCTCTTAATGTTACTTGTGGCTGCCTCTTTTAGTTGTTTTATCATCTTTCTGTCCCCTTCTCAAAGGTTTCTGGACAATAATGAGTTGTGCTAGCAATTACCTTGCAGTAAGAAATTGATGAACAACCCTGTTTGGCATTGTTTTATCTTCAGCGTTCCTAGAGGTTTGTGTTTTTGCAAGAGATCTACTTGATGAAAGTCCTCTCTAAACATAAACAAACGGAACCCTACCCATCATATGAGTAATCCCTACCTGAATCTAGACTATGAATCGATTTGAGTTTGTCTCCAGTGAGAAGATCCAGAAAGTATAAGTTCCAAAGTGCCAAAGCCATTGCCAGATTCATTCTAGTAATGCGAGCCAATTTTTTTTATTATTATTTTATTTTATGCCCTGTTGAGGCAAGCAATGTGAACGAGATATGACCAATTTGATTCGACAGGCTAATACTCCTGAGAAACTGATTCCAGCAATTCACAACTTCAAGTGGTGCCGAATCACAATATAGACAGGACTAAATCTGTCGTATGTAACACTTTTGCCAACCAGATATCAGATATAATCTGATTGCTTATTACAACACAACCACCTGTTGCAATTAAGTCCTGTGGAGGCCAAGGTATATCTATTAACTGTATAGTATGTAGTTGACATCTACATTCAAGAGGTCTCCCAAGTAAAGTTGCCCGTGTGAACTGAAAGTCACAAAAAGAAAAAATGTACCGGAGTATTATGATGACTTGGATGAGTGTGCCTTTCTTCTGCCCAAAAACAATAGTAATCGTGGAAAGAGCGATCTCTTCTTTTTCTTGACAGCCTTTACTTCGGGGGAGGATTCAGGTTCCGTACTACTCCCGTGCACATAAGGTGATGGACTTGACATATAGTTGGCGTGAACAGCTGGTTTGGGTATCCTTATAAAGTTACAGGACTCCCTCATCTCTTCGAAACCGTTCATTGTGGTTGATAGTCCTTGATTTGGTTCACTTCCCTTGCGTCGATTTTCATGTTCAGCCCTCCACTTCCTCAGTTCCTGTTCTATGCTCAACTTTCCTTCCTGGGCCTTCTCGGCCTTGTCCATGGCGTCTCGTAACACTTCCTTCCTCTTAGTCTTCTCGTCGTTGACTTCTTCCAACATCTCCAAGCTTTGCATTTCCGACTCCTTGGCCACCTCAATTTGTGAAATAGCAGCTGCCACTCTCATGTTTGCTAGCTCCTCTGCTTCGTGCGCCCGTCTGCTGAGTTCGTAATACTCCTCGAGAGAAACTGTTATTCTCGGGGATTCATCCACACCATCACTGCTCTGAGCGAATTCGCTCTCTTGCAACGCTTTAATGGCAGATATTGCCAATTTCTCTGAAGCTTTGGCAGCCTCAATCTCTTTTAGAACAGCTTGTAATCGGCTTTCTGTTGTTGCTGCCCCAGCTTTTGCTAGCTCTGCATCTTCCTTGGCCTTGTTCATCTCTTCATGAGCCAGCTGAGCGAGCCCCTTGGCCTGATCAGCCTCTTGTGCTGCTTTCTGTAATTGTTTGGGAAGCTCCACCATCTTCTCTCGGGCTTCCTCCTCTTTTTCCTTGAGTTTAGATATTTCCGACCTGGTTCGGTCGACCTCTGCCTTGAGGGATGCAACAGCCACTGCTGCCATTTCTTCTCTCAGTCTAATGTTCGCAAGATCTGATTTTTCTCTTTCAATCTCTGATTCCAATGCCGCAGCAGCAACCTTCAAACATTTCACTTCTGCAGTAGCTTTCTCCATGTTTAACTTCACCTCCTGAAGTTCTTTCTCTGCAGAAGCAACCGTAGCTTGCCAATTGGCATGAGTTCCATTCTCCCCCTCTGCCAAATCTCCTTTTGCCTCTGCTTCCCATTCTTGCTTCAATTTTGACTCCATGTACACTGCCAGTTCAGCTTTCAAATCCAGGAGAAAGGCCGAAGCAACGTCTAGCTTTGACTTAAGACCTTCAGCTGTCTGAACTTGATGGCTCAGATTCTGGAGTTCTTGTTCTGCCTCTTTTAGTCCTCTCTCCCAACTAAGACAATCTTGTTCTTTGACCATTGCCGCTCCTATGCGCTGTTCCTCCGCCTCTAGATGGGCAGCTTGTGCGGACTCTAAGGACTCCTTTGCGGTAATTAGCTCAATAGTGAGAACCTCCACCATCTTCTCCACATCCTTCGACTCAAGAACTGCCTCTTCAGCTTTCTTTACTGCTATATCTCTCTCCTCTATTAAAGAATTATATTCCTTTGCAAGGGCTTCTAAGTCTTCCCTCACGGATTGTAGCTCTGAAACTGCAGCTGTGTGTCTAGCTTTAGCTACTTCCAGTTGTGCCTTGGCAGCATAGCTAGCATCCTCAGCAATTCCTTGATCCATCTCTTCAACCCTGAGCAAGGCAAGCTCGGAGTCTTGCCTCGCCTGATACTCTTCTGTTTGTGCCCTCTCCAGGTTGAGCTTTAATTCTTCAACAAGTCTCTTACTGTTGTCTAGCTCCTTTAGGACACGCAGTTTTTCCTCCTCAGCTAGTTCTGACCGTTTCCTGTATATGGGCATCTCCTCCTGTGCCTTCTCGAGTTCTTCTTCGACAAACTGGCGTCTCTGCATCACAAGAATTAAATGATGACGATTATTGTGGCTGCAGATTTAAAACAATGCTCCAGTGAACGCACTCTAATTATCTATGAGACTATTAGAGAACAGAAAATAGAAAAGAAAAAAAGACATGGCCCTCTTAAAGCCGACAGAAGCACAAATTGTATTTGCATCGAAACTAATTGTACAAATCTTCTCCTCTGAAAAGGATCTAGACTTGCGCAGAATACCACAGAGCATCTCTGTGCCATCATATGAGGAGCTAATTCATGTGGAAGTGTCGACATAGAAAGTTTCACCACAGATATCTCGCATGGCTAAGCAAATAACTGAAGGGAAGGAAGCAACTATAATAATGCAATGTAACTTGAAGAAAAGTTTTCTCTGCGGTCATAGCATATGCTCATACGAAAGATGAAAATGAGGAGCTCTACAATAATGCAAAAGTTTCAAATACCTCCACAGCTTTGATCTTGTGAGCTTTCCAATCGAGAATTCCTCCAAACTTGGAAACTGCTTCTTTCACCGATTCAAATGGAGCAGCCGTATCAATAAGGCCTCTGTCTTCTTTGACTTCCATAACATTTTCAGAAGTATTGACAAATTCTGATGTGTCACCAAGGGCACTTGTCACATCCTGAGTAGGAAAAGAGACATCATTGGAAGCTATTGAACGGTGTTCACCTTCAGAACCTTCCATCTCAAAAGTAGGGTTTATTCTCAAGTAATGGACTGGAATGGAGTCGAGTCTCATTAAGTTGCTGTTTGAAGATTTCTCTCCGTTAGAGGGATCTGTTACTTCTTCAGTATTAGGATCCTCTGCAACTGCACGAGGATCATCATGCTTAGTTTCATATATTGGATGAATTTCATCTCCTCCCTGTGGAGCGCCATCAAAACCAGTTGGTGCACTGCCAATTCTAGCTTCTATGAAGGTGCCTTCCCGGTCGAGTTTTGAATCATCAGCTTTAACTGGAGAGGTTGAAGCAGAGCCACTTGCTGAATGTTGACTATGTCCTAAGGTATTGTCATTTGAACCATCGCAGACTGTAAGGTTCTCAACGTTTTCCAATGTTGGCATTTTAGGGTCAGATTCCACTTTCCTCTTCGCATTTGGTTCCCCTTGTTCTTCAGTATCCAAAAGGTCATTCTTGGTGGATGGATAGGATTCGGCCTTAGGTGAAGGCATCTTGTTGGCGGCCTTCACATCTTCCATTCAAACAAAGGAGCCTTGCGGGAGAACGTGCCTATGATTACATGGAACCAGCAGTTGAAATTGTCAGGTGAGAATCAAAATATGGTTAGGCAAGATTAAATAGGGCAATTCTGGATTGTGTGCGATGATAATGATTAATCTCAGACTAATTCTGGAAAGTCCAAATGATTGGTCTCCCAGGGAAGTTGTATTACGGCCTCAGTTTATGCTCATCGATCAGCAGCGCAAAGTCAACAGCCCAACATATCCTTTAACCTAGCCTGTCAAATCGATCAAAATCTTGTAAACAAATGAACAAATATTTTCCCTCCTTTTGAAGCCTATCACTGCAAATGTTTGGCAAAATATAATGAGGGAGATACGAAATGGATCAAAATCTAAACTTCACGGGTATATGGAGAAAATTTCCATCAGAGTGTGGTGGCTGATAAGTTTCGGAAAGATGAACAATGGAATCAAAACAATTGGAGGGACTTCATTCATCCAGAAGAACCACATCAAGCTCCATCATGATAATTTTGATTTCCATGGCAAACGACATTCATAACCACAAGCACCCCTTAAGCTAGAGAGATTGGCATGACATGCATTCCCAAAATCACGCGAAAATGATTGAATTCGGGAATTGGCCTCGCCCATAATCTGGTTTCCAAAACCAACTGCACAAAAAGGAACTTGTATCCAACTCAAATTAACCGAGAGAAGTTCAATTCTCTTCTACACAGAGGCAATAATCCAGCAATCCAGCACCAGCTCCTCATCAAAAGACAATGTAGAACTCCAAATTATATGAACAGAAAGAGGGCAGAAGAACATACCCAGAATTGAGGAAGAAACTAGAAAACCGGTCCAGCAGAAAGGGCATCAAGAATCTCTTGTGAGAATTCAAAGAGAATGAAATGAAAGAATGGAAAATGGGTTCATCACGCACTATGTATATAGAAGGGTGAGCCTCCGAGTGGGTGCTTAAATTAGACACAGACAATAACGGTGAAGCTCCACCCTATCCCACAGACAAAGATCTATCTGTACGCTCTGACTCTCTCTCTACCTCAAGATTTTGGCTTTTTTATTTTAAATGTTTTTCTTTTCTTTTCTCTTTTTGTTCCTATTTTGTCCTGATGTATCTTATGTAGGAAAATGGAACGATCTGGTTGCATGTAGATCAGTCCTTTCTTTCATGCGAGGTGAAAGAATCCAAGAAGACAAGCCTTTGATGTTTGGACCACAATTTGTCTGCCAAAAGGTATAAAATTAACGTAGGCAACGGTAACGAATTTTCAATGATTTATATCATTCCGCTTTGCAACTGCTGAAGACCATTTATGGCAGAGACTTATCAAGTCCATCATCACCCAAAGAAAGAAAAGACAAAGGATGACTGAAGCTATCAATTCGTGGAATAATGGAGAGGGCATAAAATAGTCCCGGAAAAAAGAGAGGGCATCCAATATCCGGGTGCGTTCAAGATCGGTTTCTCAAAATTATCATAATTATTTGTTTCGTAAAAAATGAAAAATTATAATTTTTTTCTTAAAAATAATTGCTTATATCATTTGAAATTATAAGTCAACAAAAAATGTTTTCATTACTAATAATAATTTATGTTTGAACATTATCATGGACAATGAAAATATTTGATGTTCATTTATTTGTAAGTGGTACAATCAATAATTTTTAGGAAATTATTTTTTGTGAAACAAACAAAGTATAAATAAGCTTGATTTCTTCACCACAGTCTACGAGGGGATTCAATGGCTAATTCTACGAAGTGATCGTTAAGCTATTATTATGAGGAATTTGTACAACTTTAATGCACATGATAAATTATGATGAGATACCCATTTCATTGTTTGTACATAACTTGAATGAATGTGCACCTTCTATCTCGCGTCACACACCTTGGGATTTCCTCAAGAGCGCATTGATTTATCAGTTTATTTATTGGATTTTAAAGTGGATCAACTAATTTTTGAGCTATCTATCGATTTCTTTAGGATTGCATTGACTTTACATATTTATTTTGTAAACTCGTGTCAACTCATCTTGTGATTTTTCTTGTCGGACAAAGCATCACTTAAAGTAAAATAAAAGGTCCATGAATCCGGTACATGAATTCGTATAGAGAATCTAATCGCGTGATCAAACAGGAGAAGCAAAATAGATATTGATGATTAGGGGAATTTCTTGATCATGCCGAGACATTATATGGGAAATGCCGGTGAGGCCTTTAGGCGATCTATTGAAAATTCCTATACTTCAGGACATCGCCGGCGCCTGTAGCTCAGTGGATAGAGCGTCTGTTTCCTAAGCAGAAAGTCGTAGGTTCGACCCCTACCTGGCGCGTCACTGGAGAAGCTTTGCTTCTGCTTTTACTTCTTCTGTAAATTTTTCTTTTTGGACAACATACTCTCAATTCAATTTCATTTCACTTAAAGGTATTTCGATTTGAAAGAGGAAAAGGTGCCGATATCGTCTCTCCAATCCAGTTCTTAATAAGAATCAAACACGACAATCATATCATGAGTATAATGTTTCAAATTGTCTCATTCTGTTTTTGCACATTAAGTGATAGAATGTTGTAAAAGCCCTAATATAGGGCGCTCTTGTTTCATGAAAAGTACATTATCAAGGAATGTAATTGATTTTTCAGTTGTTTGATAGTGAGCATGAAAATGGTTGGGAAGTAGTTTTCTAATGTTTGGATTTTACTTCTGAAACTATTTTCCTTGTAATGTTATAAAGCTACATTAAGGAAATTATAGATTATAAATTGAAAGGGACAATTGTTCAAAAAGTCCTAAACTTATTGTACTTTTGTCAATTTAATCTTAGACTTTCTAACTTTATCAATTGATTCATAATTTTTTTTTTTTATACGTTTTGTCAATTGAGTTTACTTGGCAATTTTAGCCAAAATCTCTAATGTGGACAATTCTTAGAAAATATATTTTCTAATCATTGGCAAGGGCCTCTGCATCCCTTGTTAGCCAAAGGGGGAGGGTTGAGACCTCGCCTAGATTTGGACAAGAGTTGACAGCCTTGCTTGTGGCAACCTATGTGGCATGGACACTTTTCGGAAGCCTTCGTGTTGTGTCTGACACTTCGACATGTGTCCGACACGCTCCGACACGTCTCGACACGCTCCGACACGCGGTCAACGAGTGTCAAAAATTCCGACACGTGGTCAACTCTCTCCGACACGCTTCGACACACAAGTCCAGAATTCCGACACGCGATTTCGACACGCACGGAGTTAATTTTAAAAATTTCTAATACTTGAGAGGTCAAAATATAAATATACACAAAAGAAGTAATAAAAGAAGTAATAAAATTGCTATAAATATATACGCACGGGGTCAATATTTTTTCTTTCAGTTTTGTTCTTTATAATTGTTTTTTTTTAAAGTCTTTTACTATGAAAGAAGTAATAAAAAATGCTATATATGATAGATAAATAAATTTAAAAATATGATTTCAACATTTTTCTTTAAACAATGTTTTTTTTCCTCTAAGTTTTGTGTATTGTTGTCACAAATTAAAATAATGAATGATATTATTTAATATTTTTTTGTGTAAATTAATTCTAGGCTATTTTTATTATTATTTATTTATGTATTTTTATATTATATAACGTGTCGGGACGTGTCGAAATTCTCTATTTTTAAGAAATGACGTGTCGGCATGTCGTGTTGTATCGTGTCACGTGTCGTGAGTCTATGTCGGTGCTACATAGGTGGCAACTGAGGACATTATTACCCTAATTGGCTAAAGGGTGAGGGTCATGGCTCTTGCTTGAATCTGGGGCAAGGCCAACGCCCTGTGGTTGGCGAAGGTGCGAAGACCCTTGTTTGTGCCAAACAAGAGCAATAGTGCCCTCGTCTAGATTAGGCGAGGGTTGTTGGCCTAGAATTAGGGGGGAAATAAAGGAAAAAGGAAAAATAAATAAATAAATAAAAAGTTACAAAAAACATTATTAAAAATTATTAATGTAAGTGCTAGTTATGCCATGAATGACGATTGATCTCTATGTTAGTGACTTCTGACCAAAATTAATTGGATGGATTCAATTGACAAAACGTAAAATTTTTTAAGATTAAATTAACAAAATTGAAATTTTTAAGACAAAATTGGTGAAAGTGTAATGGAATTAGAACTTTTTAACAATTTTCCCTTTTCCCTAAATTGAAATTCAAATTTATGAATTCACGATTGTTTGTATAGTAGAGAACATCAAATAAAATATTTTTTAAAAAGCAAATATGATAAAAAGAATCGGTAAAGTCTAATGATTATAAACATAAACCTATGTGAAAACTTTCATTTTCTTCATTCTTTTTCTCCGGTTTTGAAAGAAGTGAAGTGGTTTGTAGAATCTACTTTGACAATTTGACAAATACCTTCCGTGCTCTTCATTACAGCGCCAAGGAATAGAGTTTTAAGAGGAAAACCACAAACTAAAACTTTATTTTTATAATAATGAAAACGTGATTTATCAAATAATAAACAGAGAAAATGCATTGTTAAAGTTGGAGGAGAGAGAGAGAGAGAGAGAGAGAGAGAGAGAGAGAGAGAGAGAGATTTCCTGAAGCACTAAGCTTTCATTAAAGTTGTTTAATGTCACATGACATGGAATATTGTGAAAAATTTGCCTAATGAAACCAATTTCCTGATTTAAATTGCAAGTATTTTCTTTGATTGAAAATGCCTTTCACAGTTTTAAACATCATAAAATCTATACAGAAATTATTTTCGACGAAACAAACACACCGATTTCATTTTGTGCATCATATGAAATTGTATCCTTCTGAATTTAGTGCAATATTTTCTATTACCTTAACAGCGGCGTCTTAACCGTAGGCAGCTATAGATTCTGTCAAAAAATGGTAGAGATTTTTTGCCTAGTTAGGCATCCTCTCATGCTTATCGCTCGCCGTGACTAATGGCACAAGCTCCCGTTTTCTCTGGTATGAAGATCCAGCAACATCAAATATTGCGATGTTTACTTTTCCTATTTGGCCGTATATTAATTAAAGAAAGAAGAAAAGAGAGTTTCATTTGTGACTATTACTTTTCATTAGTTATAATTTTTCAACGAGAACTGAACTTTCATATGGAGTGCCAATACTAGCAAATGCAGAGATTCATTGAAGAGCACACTGTATCGAATCGCGGGTATAGCAAAGTTCGAGGACTCTGATGGCACAAGAGGTAGAAAACATCGCTACAGAGATCATAAAGGGGTGGGCAGAAAACCTCCAACAAATTGTACACAGGCATTGCACAAGTTCCATTTTACAGTGTAACCCCACATGTTTCAACATTTTGCAGCAGTTCAAAATTTACCTATACTGCTCTTTGACCACTCTCCAAGCGATGATAATTTCCTGCGCTTTTAGCCTCGGTGGAGTCCAGTCCATCTCTGAATGTCAAATAGGGAACATGCGTATGAGATGCGTATGTGTGCGTGCTTGTGAGAGAGAGAGAGAGAGAGAGAGAGAGCGAGCTAATCATATTAACCTGCTCAATAAGAAGTCTGGGAACACCAAAAAATGTCTGCTTCCAGATCCCTAATATGGTCAGTAGAAGGAATGCACGTCATCACTATGATTTCACCACTTCTTGGATGTGTTGAGCATGGCTTTTTCCTGGTGGAACAAAAATCAGATCTTCCCATCCTGAATTCTTCTCACTCATCTGCATCATTCATAACACTCTTCCAAGTAAATCCCATACTATTTTTCATTTCAAGCATGAATTTATTGAAGTAATAAAGTAATCAGCATTCCACCTCCATTTTTCTGAGAACATCTTCCAGACTTCCAACCTGTCAAAAGAGTATGACTTAGTAAACAATATAAGAATGAACTAATAAAATAGATCAGAAAGAAAACAATCAGCGAGCTCTCTCTGGGGAAGCAAACAAAGTCAGTCATGACTCATGAGCAATCAAAAGCAAAACTCTAACATCTGTGATCACTTCCAGTGAGGCAATGTTTACCAGAGTCATAGGATCACAACAGCTAAGGAAAGTATGAGGAAAGCTGGAGTAAGTTAGAAATGCTTAGTCAGTTATACCATGATATGCTGAGATAAAACTGCTCCTCTTGATGCCCTGGAGACCATTGACAATTCCTTTTCAATATCTTCCTGCATCACCATGTCATGCATATAGATGCGGTACTCAACCAACTGTGATAGCAAAAGTTCTTGTACTGGGAAAAGAATAACATGGTTAATAGAGGACATGTCACACTAACCTTCCGAAAATATATTGGGCAGAAACGTCTGTTCTTTTTCTTGACAACCAAAAGATCAGACTGCAGATCACAAAAAGATGAGCAAAGGCACTACCGATAACTAACTCTAAATTCACATTTACTTATGTGCCGACATGCACCACGGTCATACAACAGCAGTTAAAGGCACAGTCCTCATAAGGCCAAATATCTTCATGTTATTTTCAACAGGTGGTGTTGAACTAGAGGTCAGAAGGTATGGCTTCTTAAGATCCTCGGGAATCTACTCTTTCACACAAAATAAACATTGATTTTCCTAGAAAGATAGTTTCAAAGATTCATGACTCTAAGATTGCATCATCACTTCAGGCTAATACTTGTTCCCCCATAAGTACAATTCTCTTCACAGGCTCTTATGCATTAAAGAATTCAAGTTGCCTTCAACCAAACTTAATTAAGCCCTAAAACAGCCAACACACAATGACAAGCAACTATTGATACCTATTCTCCAAAATACTTTATTGGCATATGTTGCACGCAGATCTCTGTGTAGACATATCAAGCTTACAAAAGGTGTCCTAAGAGAACCAACAGATAAGGGGCTGCAATTAGCGTACCTGGAAAACTGGCACTCCATCAAACCCATTTTTCGTATTAGTTGCTTTCATCTAACAATCAATTGAGATTATAGTCAGCACACATCAGATACTTAATGCCAATAATATCTTTAACAAATGGATAAACAATAGCGTAGTATTGAATAACAATATCCTGCACTACATTTATTCACTAAAAAAAAAGGCTCAAAGCAAGAGCTGAGGGCTAAGGGCCAGTTTGGGCTCTTAACTTTCAAAGATGAGCTTGTATTGAATTATAAGGCCCATTGCCAGGTCAATTTCTCCAGTAAGTAGCCAAATGTCAAAAGTGGTGCTCAAAAGCCCAATATATTCTAGTCAATATTCTCAAGAATTTTATATAAGATCCCCACTTCAGAGCACATGAAGCCATGATTTAGCTCAATTGTAGGATGGTATATTGTACAAAAAAGTTGGACTGAATTAAAGTTGCCACTGACCTCTAATGCATTCTTTATTTGCACTGGATCAGGCAAAAACCGGAAAGCAATTCCTTCCACCTTTAGCATGTATACCTACAAGTTGACCAAGGTAAAGAAAAACATTTGAAAAAGCATGCCAGAGCATGTGTCTGTAACATAACGAATTAAATTTGAACAATTAGATGGATGCAGCAGCTGCCCTAGAAAAGCAGTTATTGGCTTCATCACCACACATACCCTTGCGCAGAGAGAGAGTTGTCAAAATTTTCAACCTACTATCTGCATATACCATGATGCTTATTGAGGGAGATGATATTGGAGCCTCATAAGGTGAGGTAAACATGTAGCGCAAGAGTCATGGCATCATTTGCAATCTGAGTTTAATCATCTATAGTAAAAAAGAAAAAGGAGATACCATTCTAGAAGTTAATAATCGATTTATAGTTGTCGACATCCACATCATGACTCACAGCAAAGCAATTACCATGTTACAATTAATAATTCTTCAATTATATGCTAGTAAAAGATTGTGACTATAGTCAGATCGGCCCGATAAGGATGTGCTAATAGTGGGCAGTCACTAACCAATAAATTTTCTCTGTGGAGACACTACTCATAACCAGGCAGTACATACGTAAAAGAAAGAGATTAAGTACAATTAGCAGATATAAAATCAAAAAGTACAACCGTTAAATGTCTTAAGCCTCAATCAGTGTCTGCGAAACTTTCTACAAGGGGCCACAGGGTTTTCGGATATTCTTACAAGCTTTGTCCTCTTCAGATTTGGAATGATATTTCGAATTTGTCTGTCTGTAGACAATGCAAATAAAAAGAAAGCAACTCTAGGATGTCTGGCTGGTGTCGGTGATCAATAAACCAAGATCATCGTCCATTCATTGTGTTCATGCAGATAGGTATGTATTTAATATGTATCATGTGTGTGGGTGTGGCATCTGCATGTCAGACTAGTGCTGTGTAAGGTAATGTCAACCTTCAAATTCATTGCCTAGTTAGGTAGGACCACACCTAAAATACGGTTTTGTGATGCTGATTTATTTACATGAATAGCGATATGAATATTTGACTATTTAGATCATGATCACAATTTCCCTTTTTGCTAATGCACTTTTGGCATGAACAAGCAGCAGTTATGCATTGCAGAGCGTCAAACGGTACTTGTCACACAACCATAAAAAGAAGCAGCTACTCGTGAAATAGCTTCATATAGCCACATATTCGATAATGAAAAAACAAATAATCAACGAAACTATACCACAATATTAATCATTATATTACATGTCAAAGATAGGCCTAAAGCCATTTGTAGTTCTTGGGATATACAGGTCTCTTAACTGGAGTTGAACTCTATGCCGTATTTTGTTCATAGAATGATCAAGCTACCTATGTCATTTGTTTGTTCTCAATGGATTTTTTGCTTACCTAGCAGAAACCCAAAATATAAAAAGGGGGGGGGGGGGGGGGGGAAGGATGAAAAAAGCTGCTGCACTAGGTTCAGGTCGCAGGCGAATTACAACATTTTCCCAGACACAGATGAACAATACGGAAATATACTGAAGCTTCGAGCAATAAGCAAATTTCACAAGAGCATTCTTTGAATCACAAACACGAAGCAAATAATCATGCACAGAGACAGCAACGTCAATGATCTAGGTAATGAAGGAACAATCACCTGGTCAAGAGTGATGGGAACAACCCGAGCCTGACCCTTCAATTCTCTTCTCCGCAATCGAACCTGGAATTTCGGCAGAACTCACTCAATTGCCCAAATGCATCAAGGAGAAGCCGAACATAAAAATTCGCGAGCAAGAGAGAAGATAACACTAGCCCATCCCATCATTTCAAAGCGTCGCTCAATTTCCTGAGGCTAACTACTCCTCTATTTCACCGCCGGCATACCAGACATAAAAGCGAACAGAACAGCAGAGCACACTAACTTGGGCCAGGAACGACTCCGCATCTTCCTGCCGAAAGCAGAGGAGCCCTATCGATTTGGTCCCATCGGGATCAGAGACGAGGACGAACTCGTTGTTCGAGTTGCTGACGGTATACACGGCGGTGCCGGCGAGGGCCCTCGCGACGCCGGAGGCCGGGGCCGAGGCGGCCTTGGCCTGCGCGAGGGACGCGAACGGCGGGGGCGGGGGCGGCGGGGAGGAGAGGGAGCTGAGGAGGCGCCTGGCCGGCTGCGGCGGCGGCGGGGGCGGGGGGAAGTTGGCGGCTAGGGTTCCGGCGAGGCGCCGGGTGTCGTCGAGGCGGCGGGAGAGGTCGGAGCCGAGGCGGAGGCACTGCTGGTGGAGGAAGGTGGAGAGGGAGAGGAGAGGGTTTTGGGAGGCGCACGGCTTCGGGGACTCCATCGTCGACTGGAGACCAGGGAGAGGGAGTGTGCCTGGGGTTTTGCTATGGTCACACCGGCCCCCAACGTAAGGGAAGGTAAACAGTGAAAATATTAGGTACATTTTTGGGGTGCCAAGTCATTTTTTACCTAATCCATTCACTGTGTGCATGTTCATAAATGGCCCCGATTGTTAAATTTTTCTCTCTCCTCTACCCTCTCTTTTCTCTCACCCCCCTTTTTTTTTCCGTTGTTTTCTCTCCCTCACCTGAGCCAACCTTCGTGTCTCCCCCACACCACCAATGATAACTCTACCATTGAAGTCGTCCGTTGCCCCCGTGACACCACCGGGTCCAATAACGTGCCCAAGTCCCCTATCATCATTACCCATGACCTCGAGCCCTCCCTCTCCCTCAGCTCTTGCATCCTCGAAGTTCTATTGTGATTCCGATGTCATCGTCTCTCTACACAACTTCCGAATTTGACGAGGACTCTACCCTCTCTAAATTCGGTACGGATGACCTTCACCCTAGTTGCGAGAGTTGACCCCTCACTGTCGGTGAGGGCAATTTTGACTTATGATCGGTTGTTGGCCATGCTCGAGTACTGGCCATAGGCCAAAGGAAGAGAAAAAAAAAGAGGAATAAAAAAGAAGAACCGATAAAGAGGAGGAGAAAATAGTGAAAGAAGAGAGTAATGAGGGAGAGAAAAATATGTCAAGTGAGGCCTTTATGGGCACATGTTATACAATGAATACATACAAGTAACAAAATGACAACCCAGGTGTACAGTAAATGACGGTTTAGTGATGACGCGTTCTCCTTCCTTCTCCATTTCTTCCCCTCTCCTCCCACTTTTTCTTTTCCTACCACACCATCACCACCACCACACCACTGCCAGCACCATCCATCACCCCATCATCACACCAGCACCTTCATCATCCATCATCATCTTCACACCACCATCACCACCACCACCACCTTGGCCGCACCATCGTCACCGCTGTAAGCCGCCATCTGGTCATGCCATCCTTGCCACCGTTGCTTCGCCATCACCACCGCCATCCGCTCGAGTCACCCCGAGGCCACCATCAAGCCAAACCACCCTAGGTGGACGTGAGCTTGCAGAGCCGCCGCTGCCACTATCGAGCCCTTGTTTGAGCCGTGAGCGTCACATTCTCAACGCCGTCGTGTCGTCGTTGCCGCGAGCCCACCATCACCGAAAACCCATGAGTTAATTTCCTAATCGTGGATTAGGGCGTTAATTGCGTTTAGGGGTGTTAGTTTAGTACTAATGGCGATTAGTCTTAGTTAATCTTAGTTTATTCTTAATTGTGATAAAGGATAGTTTAGATTAAATTTAATTATGATTAGTGTAAATAATTTCGATTAGTTTAATTAATCGTGGTTAGATTAATTAATTGAGTTTACTTTTATTAATTGTGATTTATTTAATTAATTGTAATTAGTGTAATTAATGACGGATTAGTCGTTAAGTAGAATTTTATGCTTGTTTTCTTAGATGAGATTGTGTGTGATTTTGATTGATTGCACGTGTGATGCCATGTTATTTGTGACATTTTGAATTTTTAGGTTTTGTTTTCAATTGAATGAATCGGGCTTTTCATCGACGCACCTATAGTTCTTTTCTTTGAGTTGGCCACTCACGAGATAATTAGTTTATAAGGTGAAGCCATTAAGGAATCTGAATGCAGTAGACTTGAGAATTTGACCAGGAATCGATTGCTCAACCGTGCTAATCTGCTAGGGTCATTACGACACTGTCAAAATCGATCAGAGATCAAAGATAAGTCGATTTGATAGAGATATGTGATTAGCGTGTGGGTGATTCCACCTAATTGTAAAATTTCTGTCGAATAGCATTAAACCAATTTTTCTGTCATTTCTGTACCTTATGTTCGTATTTGAAATATTGAGGTTTTCATAACAACCAAGAGTCGCCAATGTGTCAAAGATGTACAATATGGCTCGAAAATAATCGACCACAGGTTAATTGCACTAAAGAAATTCATAAAAGCTATCCAGTAGGTTAAGTCACGCTAAAATCGCGTCAAATTGAAATTAACCACAAATTTGAACCTGATTAAGTTCTGTCATGTCACGATTTATTTTAGGACCGTCGACTTACCTTCTGAAGATTTTTTTGCAAACCGAGATTTTTGACAAAAATTTAAAGTAAAGCCGTTTTTGACCGAGAAAATCAGAGGACCATTTTTGGTCACATTTTTAGGATTCAAGTTAGTTCAATTGACGAGGAAAAATGTGAATTTGAGTGTGGGCACCTTGATTGGATTAATGGGCTCCAATTTAGGTTCAATATGAGAGGAATTGAAGTGAAATTGAAGAGGGAAATGTCACAATTCGTATGCCATGGTGGTGGACCCATTAGGAAGCTTATTTAGGAAGCCAAGGAGCTGCAAATTGGCTGAGGATGCTAGCCAAGGTGGTAGGGCCAAGCACTCAAGCATTTTGGATATTTTGGTGGCCCCTTCTTGACCAACAGCCTTCTTCTCCCTTTAGCAGCCACTTTCCCCATTGTTGAGTGTGTTGGGAAGCTTAGAGAACCAAGAAATCCATCCAACTCCCTCCCGTTGGCCGTCGACCACCACTGGAGCTCCCTCGCCACCTATCGTGTGCCCACACACCAACTGTGAGCCCGTGCCAGCTCGTCTACCATTCGCGATCGCCTCTCGGTCTAGTGCCGTCGTTCGCGCCCTAAGCCACTATCCTGAGCTCCTTTGGCTGCTGTTCGCCACCCTTCAAGCCGCTAGAGTTGCCACTGTCGCCCGCCTGAACTGCAGCTACCATCCGCCGTCCGTCCCTCGTCGTTTTAGCCCCAACCAATTGCTTGTTCAGCCTTTTCCAGCAACAACTAGAAACTGAAAGTTGAGCTCTAGCTGAGGTCTTCGTGGCCTGTTTTCAAGCCCTTCCGGTCTCCGCTTGGTGTTGCTGCAGGGTTGTTTATTGCCCGCTTCGCGTCGCCGTCATCGTGAACTCATCGGAGTGCTAAACTGGTGAGTTTACTTGCTAAACTCTACTTATGGAGTTAATGATATTTAAGGAACGATTAGTTTAGGTTAATTAAGGTTTAGGTGGTTAGTTAGATTAGATTAGTGATTTAATTATTTAATTATGCATGTTAAGTGGTTAGATTAGATAAGTTAAGGGCTAGATAAGCAGTACTATTTATCTAGATAGGTTTGAAAATTTTCCCGGCCCGTTCAAGTGGTTAATTAAGCATTTCTGGCATAGGTTGCTATTTATTGCATTTAAATTGAATTATTTAATTAATTTTGGTAATTATTTAATTATTTAATATTTTTTAGAAATTATACCGGGATAGCCAGTGATCGGAATTTCGTGCTAATTGCAATTGTGTGTTTAGATTCTACAATTGAGTGTTAAAATTGTGCAAATTGAGTGATGATTGTCATTTTGGGTATTTAATTCAAAATTTGGAAATTTTGGTAATTATTTAAAAATTACCGGGTGTTGGGTTTTGAAACTAAAAATGATTTTAAGGACTATATTAAGTAGTGAGAATTGAAAAGGAAGAGTATCGATTTTTCTAGTTCGAATTGACTGTGTACCCACACACGACTATTTTACCGTGTAATGTACTGTGTCCTGGGCCGAGGTTGAATGGTCATATATGTTGGTTAAAAGAACCCGTCCCAAGCTGTTGAGTTGGACGCGCCCTTATATGGGATGCCCTACCAATGGATGCCGATCACAATAGATTTTGGACTGATACTCCTTTATGGAATGCCGTCGATATAGTGACATTGCCGTACTTGATGGGGCGAGATGATACCTGGCTACGCTAGTAGACCGCCGAACTACGTGTAGGCTGTGCCTGTGT
Organism: Eucalyptus camaldulensis; assembly: GCA_019915185.1. Taxonomy (NCBI): domain Eukaryota; kingdom Viridiplantae; phylum Streptophyta; class Magnoliopsida; order Myrtales; family Myrtaceae; genus Eucalyptus; species Eucalyptus camaldulensis. Next base: position 27,279,782 of record JAHSVA010000006.1, read on the forward strand.
GTGGCCATGATTAACAATTGGAATGCATGTTAAGTGAGATTGAAGCGCCGGATTATTGGACAAAATTGTGTAGCATGAAATGGGATGTGTCATAACGATTTGGTCCTATAACCGGGACCCCTTGTTTTGTTGAGATGAAAATGTTAGCTTTCCAATTGTTTGAGCATGAATACTGTTTATGTCTATGATATGAACTGTACTAACCTGCAAGAAGGATCTAAAACGAGGTAAGTCTCTATAATTGTATGGTTGAGTGGTTAGGATCCTCGTAGGCATATTACCCTCTTAATCGGGGTTTAGAGAGTGAACTCGCTGAGATTTATATCTTATCCCGTTGTGGGCTTTAACTTTTTAGGGCCGAAGGATGGAGGACCTAAAGTCGAGCTGAGGGGATCTGAAGTGTAGATCAGTTAGGACAGCTTCTTTTTGAGAATGGGTCTTTTGTAGACTTTTAGTTGTTGACTTCTGTATATGACTCAGTGTGTATATAAAAGCGTATTTGGCCGTGAATTTGTTTTTCTACTTTTCTATCTTATGTTGCTTATTGTTAGGAGTGTTTAATTTGTCGGCGACGCGTCTTGAGACATCGCAATTTTATCAACCACTGAGGGATAGGCACGCGCTCGAGGTTCGGGGTGTGACATTCCCGCCTAGAGTGGTATCAGAGCTGGTCGATAGTTGGAGCGATAAGGTGCGGGGATGCATGAGATAGTTAGTATGAATGACTTTTAATTGGTGCTGATGCATGTGATTGGTAACTAATTGGTAAATTGTTTTGGGGATAAGTACACTAACAGTGCCAAAAGTTGTGTACGACGCTCACTTTGGTGCCAAAAGTTTCCGTTGGATCACTTAAGTGCCAAAAAATTTGAAAAATGATCATTTTAGTGCCAACTCCGATCAGATTGATCGGAAATCCGACGTGACACTTTTTTATTAATTTTTTAGGCTGATGTGACTTGCCGGAGAGCACATTCAGCATCTAAACCACAAAAATGACGTCGTTTGGCTTCTTTCCCCCAAATCGAAAAATCCCCAAATTGAGAGAGAGAGAGAGAGAGAGAGAGAGAGAGAGAGAGAGAGAGGAGGCACGTCGTCTTCTTCCTTGAAGAACAACACCAGCAGCAACACTAGCGGCACACTAGTAGCAGCACCAACAATGGCACCAGCGGCGGCGCACCAGTAGCGGCACCTTTGACCCCTCTTCTTCCTCCTCCTCCTCCGCCCTCGCCTCCTATTTTTTCTGCCACTTCTTGTCTAAGCAACAATCTCATTCTCTCCTCGCTCACTTGGTTGAGCATCTACAATGGTGGCCAAGCGACGGTGGCCGAGCATTGGCAGGCAAACAATGGTGGCTGACCGGCGAGGAAGAAACCCTAACCCTAATTTCAATCCACGTACGAGCTAAACGGCGTCGTTTTTGCGAGGATGTCCACGTATAAGGGCAAAATGACATTGTTTCTTGAAGATGATGGAAAATGACGTTGTTTAAAAGTCGAGCAAGTTTTTTTTTTTTTTTTAAATATAAATGCCACATAATCATTTTGTTAGAATTTCTCGCCGTTGGCACCAAAGTGATAGTTTTTTCTCCGATTTGGCACTTAAGTGATCTAGTGGAAACTTTTGGCACCAAAGTGAGTGCCGTACATAACTTATGGCACAAATGGTGTACTTATCCCAATTGTTTTGTGGGAATCACTCAATTTCTAATTGTGTATGGAATTGGGAACAGGTTTTGTAGAAAGTCTACAAAATGAGTGATCAGGAGTAGATGACTCATAGGAAGAGAACCATCGGACCTGAGACTCGGGGTAAGACACCAACTAGGGTCGATACTCGAGGGGGTCGTGGAAGAGTGATGGCTCAAGTTAATGCTAGTAGAGTAGCATTGCCTCTGGTTGGTGCTGGGGTAGTAGCCCCTGATGATCCAAGGTTCATTGGGATCATGCAGGTGCTAGAGACGCTTGGAAATGTGGTTAGGCAGTAGGCCTAGAATCAAGTTGCCGTCGCCATTGCTTCAACCGTCGATACTGTAGCCGCCACTATTGCCGCCAATGTCGCACCAGCCGAAGTTCCAATTGGAAATGTGGTTGTGGATAAAGAGAGACCGATGCATAAGCTTGTCAAGCAATTTATGAAATTGAAACCGCCAAGGTTCACTGGCGCAGGAGACCCCTAGGCTACAGCCCTCTAGATCCAGGACTTAGAGAAGACTTTTGCACTGCTAAGGTGTACTGAGGAGGAGAAGGCTGTCCTTGCAGTATATTAACTGCGGGGATTGCAAACACTTGGTGGAGAGCCATCAGAGGGATAATGTTTCCAGAAGGTATGGTTCCGGAGTGGAACGCCTTTGTCGAAGTCTTCAACAGCAAGTACTTTTCAGACAGTGCCAGAGAACTAAAAATGGCGAAATTTCAACGCCTTCGCCAAGGTACAATGACTGTGGATTAGTATGAAGCGAAGTTTGCTGAGCTGTTACAGTATGCCCCTAGATTGGTCGAAAATTTGGTAGACCGAGCTAGAAGGTTCAGAGATGGGTTCAGACAGGAGTTGAGGAGTTCGCTGGTGCCATTCAATTTGAAGTACTATAATGACCTGTATGAACGGGCCCAATTAATAGAGATAGAGACCAGAACGAACAGGCTGCCTCACCTGGATCGGGGTTGAGCTCAAGCAGAGATGGAAATAGGTTTAGGAAGAAACCTGTGACTGGAGAAATGTATATTGCTTGGCCTAATAGGAATGGTGGGATAGGAAAGTTAGCGCCAAGACAAAATGGTGTGTGTCGTTTCTGTGGGAGACAACATGGGTCAGCCCGTGCAATTATAGGTCGGGTGCTTGTTATGAGTGTGGCCAATAGGGTCACATAACTAGAAATTGTCCCCGAAGATTAATGGGACCGCCGTTGTTGCTGTCACCGCTACCAATGGGTTAGAATCGAGGATTTTTGCCACAGATTGCATAGTAGGGTGCACTGAACAGGTCTCCAACTCAAGGAAGGACATACGCTATCACTAGAGGATAGGCTAAGGACTTGCTTAATGTGATTACAGGTACTGTTTTGCTGAACGACCATGCTGCTTATGCTTTATTTGACCCTAGTGCAACTCATTCGTTTATAGCTAAACAATTTGTTAAGCTGGTAGGGTTAATTTGAGTTGTTGGAGTTAATGGTTAGCATATCTACACCGTTAAAGGATAAAGTATTAGCTACAGTGGGTTGTCCTGGTTGCAAGTTAGTGATTGGTGAGAGAGAGGGGAGGATAGATTTAATAGTTCTAGCCATGTATGATTTTGATGTGATAATTGGCATGACTAGCTCACCAAGCAACGAGCTAAGGTGGACTGCTATCGTAAATTGATTTAGTTTAATCCGATAATGGGTGAAAGTTTTGAGTTTATTGGGAATCGAGGAGACCCTTGATTATCTTAATTTCGTCACTTAAGGCAACTCTTTTGTTAGATGGGGGTTGCCAAGATATGAGAATTTCCAGACGTTTTTTTGAAAGAATTGTTAGGTCTGCCGCTAGAAAGGGAGATTAAGTTTGTGATTTAGTTAGCCCCAAGGATAGAGCCAATCTCTAAGGCTCTTTACCGGATGTCGTTGTCTAAGTTGAAAGAACTGAAGGTGCATATGCAGGAGTTGTTAGATAAGGGATTCATATGTCCTAGTGCATCACCTTGGGGAGCACCGATTCTATTCGTGAAGAAGAAAGATGGTTCGTTGCGTCTGTGCATAGGCTATCGTCAACTCAATTAGGTGACGGTAAAGAACAAGTATCCACTGCTGATGATCGATGACTTATTTGATCAATTGCAAGGAGCATCGATATTTTCTAAGATCGACTTGAGGACAACGTATCATTAATTGAGAATCAGAAAGGAGGACGTATTGAAGTTAGCGTTTCGTACTCGATACGGCCATTATGAGTTTACTGTAATGCAGTTTGATTTGACGAATGCCCTAGCTGCTTTCATGGATCTGATGAACCGAGTGTTCAAAGAATACTTGGATCAATTTGTGATCATATTCATCGATGATATCCTGGTATACTCGAGAAGTCTAGAGGAGCACGAAAGGCATTTGAGGATGGTACTTCACACATTGAGGAATCATGGATTGTACACTAAGTTTAGAAAGTGCGAGTTTTGGTTGACTCGTGTTGCTTTCCTAGGTCACGTGATTTCAGGCGAAGGAATCTCCGTGAACCCAACCAAGATTGAAGCAATTATCAACTGGCCAAGACCGACTACAGTGACAGAGATTAGAAGCTTTCTGGGTTTAGCAGGGTATTGCATAAGGTTTGTGGAAGGGTTTTTAGCGTTAGCATTGCCATTGACTCGACAACTGAAGAAGGAAGAGAAGTTCATGTGGATAGACAAGTGCGAGTGTAGTTTCCAAGAGCTTAAGCAAAAGCTGACTATCACACCTGTGTTGACCATTCCATATGACCCTAGAGGATACGAAATCTATAGTGATGCATCATTTAGATGACTAGGTTGCGTGCTGATGCAACATGGCAGAGTTATTGCACACGCGCCTCGTCAGTTGACACCTCACAAATTGAATTATCCAATGCATGACTTAGAACTCACAATAATTATTTTCGCTTTGAAGATTTGTAGACATTATTTGTGTGGAGAAAGATTCTAGATCTTCACTGACCATCAAAGTTTCAAGTATCTATTCTCTCAGAAGGAGCTGAATATGAGACAACGTCGATGGATGGAATTTCTGAAGGACTATGATTGTGATATTTTGTATCACCCTGAAAAGGTGAATAAGGTCGCAGATGCTTTGAGTCAGAAGTCTTTAGTTGCGTAGATGATGGTTAAAGAGTGGATTTTACTTGAGAAGCTCGAGATTTCGGTTTTCAAATTTGAGGTAGGCCACCTTGCAAATCTTATGGCCATCCTCAGAATTGAACGGAAAGTGTAGACTAGGATTAAGATGCTTCAGTTGACAGACTCGGATATTCAGAAGATCCTGCAAGAGTACACTGGAAAGAGAAAATGCTGATTTTCAAATTTCTGAGTACGGAACACTGGGGTTCCGAGGACGATTGTGTGTACCTGAAGATGTAGAGTTTAAAGAATTGATCTTATCAAAAGCTCATTGTAATATTTATAACATTCATCATAATAGTATGAAGATGTATCAGAATTTGCGTCAATATTATTAGTGGACTGGTATGAATGCGGATATCGCTAAGTATGTCGCCAAGTGTTTGACGTGTCAGCAAGTGAAGACACAACATTATAAGCTGGGATGACTTCTGCAACTTCTTGAGATTCTCGAGTGGAAATGGGAACACATCATAATGGATTTTGTGATGAGCTTACCAAGGAGTCAGAGGGGTAATGATTCCATTTTGGTAGTGATCGACAGACTAACGAAGTTGGCTCACTTCATCGCAGTATGAAAGGACCTTGATTTGGACAGGCATGTAGAATTGTATGTGTGTCAGATTGTTCATCTACATGGAGTGCTGGTGACGATTATATTGGATAGAGATCCGAGATTTACAGCTGCCTTCTAGAAAAGTTTGCAGATCGCCTTATGAATGAAGCTGCAGTACAGTATGGCTTATCATCCTCAGACGGATGGCCAGTCTGAAAGGACGATTTGGACTCTCGAAGATATGTTGAGAGCTTGTGTGTTGGATTTCAAGGGAAGCTGGGAGGAACGTCTTTATCTTATCGAGTTTGCTTACAACAATAGCTACTGGCAGAGTATTCAGATGGCTCATTTTGAAGTGTTATATGGCAGAGCGTGCAGAATGCTAGTTTGTTGGGATGAGGTCGAAGAATGAAAGATCACAAGCCTAGAGTTAGTTCGGCAATTAGTGGATGTGGTTGCCATTATCGGAGACGGATTAAAAACCACTTAGAGTCACCAGAAAAGCTACGTTGATAAGCGTCGGAGACCTTTGGAATTCCAAGTTGGTGAGCATGTCTTTCTGAAGGTGTCACCGATGAGGGGTACTTCGTGCTTTAGCAAAAAGGGAAAGCTGAGTCCGAGGTACGTAGGTTCCTTTGAGATTCTGGAAAGAGTAGGGATTCTAGCGTATCGTCTTGCATTACTGCCGAGGTTGGCGCAAGTGCATAATGTCTTTCACATGTTGATGTTGAGGAAGTATGAGCATGACCCGACCCATGTGCTGAATTTTGAAGAGTTAGACGTGGACGACAGGGTGTCATACGTGGAAAGATCGGTTCAAATTGTGGATTGGAAAGAACATATTCTATGTACCAAGACAATCTCGTTGGTTAAAGTGGTCTGGCAACACCACAACACTGAAGGAGTAACTTGGGAAAGTGAAGATTCAATAAGACAACAATACCCCTACCTTTTTGTTTAAAGTTTGTAATGGTTTAAATTTCGAGGACGAAATTTTTATAAAATGGGAAGAGTTGTGACATCATGAATTTTTAGGTTCTGTTTTTAATTGAATGAATTGAGCTTTTCATCAACGCGCCTATAGTTCTTTTCTCTGAGTTGACTACTCACGAGATAACTAGTCTATCAAGTGAAGTTGTTAAGGAATTTGAACGCAATAAACTTGAGAATTCGACTAGAAATCGATTGCTTGACCGTGCTAATCTGCTAGGGTCATTACGACATTGTCAAAATTGATCAGAGACCGGAGATAGGTCGATTTGATAGAGGTATGTGATTAATGTGTGGGTGATTCCATCTAATTGCAAAATTTCTGTCGAACGGCACTAGATCGATTTTTCTGTCATTTCTATATCTTGTGTCCATATTTGAAATCTCGAGATTTTCATAATAACTGAGAGTCGCCAATATGTTGAAGATGTACAATGTGCCTTGAAAATAATCGATCACGGGTCAATTGCACTAAAACAATTCCTAAAAGCTATCGGGTAAGTTGAGTCACGCTAAAATTGCTCCAGATTGAAATTAACTACGAATTTGAACAAGTTTTATCATGTCACGATTCATTTTAGGATCATCGACTGACCTTCCGAAGATTTTTCTGCAAATCAAGATTTTTGACAAAAATTCAAAGTAAGGCCATTTTTTATTGGGAAAATCAGATGACCGTTTTTGGTCATGTTTTTGGGATTCAAGTTGGTTCAATTGACGAGGAAAAATGTGAATTTGAGTGTGGGCACCTTGGTTGGATTTATGGGCTCCAATTTAGGTTCAATTAGAGAGGAATTGAAGTGAAATTGAAGAGGGAAATGTCCAAATTCGTATGCCATGGTGGTCAGCCACATTTGGACCCATTGGGAAGCTTGTTTGGGAAGCCAATGAGCTGCAAATTGGTTGAGGATGCTAGCCAAGGTGATAGGGCCAAGCACTCAAGCATTTTGGATATTTTGGTGGCCTCCTCCTTGACCAACAGCCTTCTTCTCCCTTTAGCAGCCACTTTCCCCATTGTTGTGCTAGGAAGCTTAAAGAACCAGGAAATCCAACCAACTCCCTACCCCTGGCTGTCGACCACCATCGGAGCTCCCTCGCCGCTTGTCGCGCACTCGCATGCTAGCTGTGAGCCCGTGCTAGCCTGTTCACTGTCCGTGATCACCTCTCAGTCTAGCATCATTGTTCGCTCCCCGAGCCATCGTCCTGAGCTCCCCTGGCCGCTGTTCACCACCCTTCAAGTCGGCGAAGTTGCCACAGTCAACCGCCTGAACTGCTGCTGTTGTCTGTTGCTCGTCCCTCGTCATTTTAGCTCGAACCGGCCGTTCGTTCAGTCTCTTCTAGCAACAACTAGAATCTGAAAGCTAAGCTCTAGCTGAGGTCTTCGTGGCCCATTTTCAAGCCCTTCCAGTCTTTGCTTGGTGTCGCCACAGGGTTGTTTATCACCCATCTCCACGTCGCTGTAACTGTGAACTCATTGGAACGATAAACCGGTGAGTTTACTTGCTAAATTCTGCTTATGGAGTTAATGATACTTAAGGGATGATTAATTTAAGCTAATTAAGGTTTATGTGGTTAGTTAGACTAGATTAGCATTTAATTATTTAATTATGCATGTTAGGTGGTTAGATTAGAGAAATTAAGAGCTAGATAAGTAGTACTATTTATTTAGATAGGTTCATAAATTTTTTTGGCTCATTTGGGCGGTTAATTAAGCATTTCCGGCCTAGGTTGCTACTTATTGCATTTAAATCGAATTATTTAATTAATTTTGGTAATTATTTAATTATTTAATATTTTCTGAAAATTATATCGTGATAGCCGGTGACCGGAATTTCGTGCTGATTGCAATGATGTGTTTAGATTATGCAATTGAGTGTTAAATTGTGCAAATTGAGTGATGATTGCCATTTTGGGTATTTAATTCAAAATTTGGAAATTTTGGTAATTATTTAGAAATTACTGGGTGTCGGGTTTTGAAATTGAAAATGGTTTTAAAGACTATATCAAATAGTGGGATTTGAAATGAAGAGTAACAGTTTTTCTAGTTCAAATTGACCGTGTACCTAAACACGACTATTTTACCGTGTATTTTTAATATGAAGAAAATAAGCAATGATCATTATTTTAATTGATGCATTTGAGTGCAATGCACGGGGTCCTAGGCCGAGATTGAATGGTCATGTGTTGGTTAAGAAAACCCATCTTGAGCTGTTGAGTTGGATGTGCCCCTATATGGGATGCCCTACCAATAAATGTCAGTCGTAGTAGATTCTAGACCGATGCTTCTTTATGGAATGCCGTCGATGTAGTGACGTTGCCGTGTTTAATGGGGCGAGACAATGTCTGGCTACGCCAATAGATTGCCAAACTGCGAGTAGGCCATGCTCGTGTGTGGCTGTGATTATTAATTGGAACATATGTTGAGTGAGATTGACGCGTTGGATTATGAGATAAAATAGTGTGGCACAAAATGAGACATGCCATAATGATTTGGTCCTATAATCGGGACCCCTTGTTTTGTTGAGATGAAAATGTTGGCATTCCAATTGCTTGAGCATGAATATTATTTATGTTTGTGATATAAACTGTATTAACCTGCAGGAAGGATCTGAGACGAGGTAAGTCTCTGTGATTGTGTGGTTGAGTGGTTAGGACACCTAGAGGCGTATTACCCTTCTAATCGAGGTATAGAGTGTGAACTTGCTAAGATTTATATCTCACCCCATCGTGGGCTTTAACTTTTCAGGGCCGTAGGATGGAGGACTTGGAGTCAAGCTTAGGGGATTTGAAGTGTAAATCAGTTAGGACAGCTTTTTTTTGAAAACAGTCTTTTGTAAACTTTTGGTTGTTGACTTCTGTATATGACTCAGTGAATATATAAAAGTGTGTTTTGGCTGTGAATATGTTTCTTGCTTTTCTATCTCATACTATTTGTTGTCAGGGGTGTTTAATTCTCTTTCGCATGTGCAATAAAATGAATAAGTTGGCGACACGTCCTAGGAAGTTGCAATTTTATCGACCACCGAGGGATGGGCATGCGCTTGAGGTTCAGGGCGTGACATTATTGATTGCTCTACAATAAGTTTCTCTTATTATTACAAAAGAAGGTTTTATAGGCAATTAAATAGAAAAATATGAGGTGTCGGGTTTGTACGCCAAATTTTATGTGCTAAATAAAATAATGGAGTTTTAAAATAGAAGTGTGCAAAGTTTGATAGGTTGATTTCAAATATCTGACCACGTACGAATATTTTACCGAGATTTTTAAATATTAAAAATTGCCCAAGTTTGTCATTTGAAAACGAAGTATTGTGTTCTTAGTTAAATAATGGCAATAAAAGTTGGCTTGATTGATTGTGCGCTTGAGTGGTCATTTAATTGGATCCGTCACCCAACGGGAATTTTAGGGTGATGCCCAATTTTATTGGATGCCCGGGGGGGGGGGTCTGGAAAGCCGAGTCGCGATTGAGGCCTGACTAATGCTCTTTTATGGAATGCCGTCTAGAACTAGATGTTGCCTTGCCCAATGGGGCGGGACGATGCTTAGTCATGTTGGAAGACTGCTGACTCTTGTGTTGGCCATGGACCGATGAGTCGTAATAATCGGAATACGTATGAATGATTGTGATGCATTGCACTTGATTATGGGATAAAATTGTTAGGCATGGCATGGGACGTGCCAAAACAAGTTTTGCCTTATAATCAAGACTTGTGTGAATGCTTGGAGAATGAGAATTATGTGTTCTGGTTATTGATTATGCTTATGGTATTGATAATGGCATATGTGACGTGCTAATATGTAGGGGTATGCCAATACAAGGTAAGTTGTTTGTGGTGCATGCTTAGGCTGCCTTCGAGATGAATTTCCGTCCTAATCAAGGTTTAGGAAGTTGACTCGCTGAGATTTTATCTTATCCTGTTGTTGATAACCATTTTTAGGGGCGTAGCGTGGAGATCTGCGGAGTGCGGATGTGGTGGGTGCGAGATGTGACACTTTTTGGCTAGCCTGCTGTTAGTGAAGTTGAGGATAACCTTAATCCCTGAAGGTTTTTGAGAGATTCAATAGGAAGTGGCCATAGAAAAGCTTGTAATTATTAAACTTCCTAGGGATAACAGTTAATAAATATGTTGTTTTCGGCAATGTTTGTTGTATTTTACTATTCCTATTTTGTTGATTGACTGGGTGTTTAATTAAGTTGCTTCTGCATGCATTTAATTGAAAGATAGATAGAATGGGTTGGGTTGGTGATGCGTCTTGGGACGTTGCATTTTTAATCGACCGTTGAGGGGATGTTCACGTGCTCGGGGTTTGGGGCGTGACAGGTTTCTCCTATGAAAGACGTCATCAGATTTGGTACACGTGGTAAATTGAGTCTGAGATATCTGAGACCATTCTTGATATTAGAAAGAATTGGCGAAGTTGCTTGTAAATTGGCTTTACCACCAGCGTTATCTGGAGTGCATAATGTATTCCATGTGTCTTTATTATAGAAATATGTGTCAAATCCTAATCACGTACTGAATTTTTCACTGTTGATTGAAAGAAAACTTAACGTACGAAAAACAACCTATTTATATTGTCGATAAGAAGGATTAAGTGTTGCGATGATGCACTATCCCTTATGTGAAGATCTAGTGGCAAAATCACATGGAGAGAGAGGCCACCTAGGTACTTGAGGAGGAGGCAAGACGTAAATACCCTCACTTGTTTCATGATTGAGGTAACTATAAATTTCGAGGACGAATTTTTTTTTTTAAGAATGGGAGAATGGTATTTATGGGCTAAAAAAATAGGAAAAATAAAGAGGGTTTGAAAAGTCAACAAAAGAAGCATAAGGAGAGAAAGGAGGAAGCTTCGGCTTTTTTTTTTTTAAAAAAAGAGAGAGGGAAAGAGAGAAGAGCACAGGAAAAAGCAGGAGAAAGAAAGAAACAGGGGAGATGAGAGAAAGAAGAGAAAGAAGAGAAAGGAAAAAGGGGAATTTTTTTTTGGTGCACTCATGACCCGGACACCTCACCAAGCCAACTCAACTCTGTTTTGCAACATTGGTAAGTGATTGAGGCCTTTAATTGTCTATTTGAACAAATCGTCGCAATTCATATTTCTTGGAGATTTGAGTCGTGAAGTCCGATTTTTGAGTCTTTGAGTTGCATATTTTTATGGAAATGATAATTTAGAATGTTTTGAAGCTATATCAATTTACGGATCGTAATTTGAGCTCATCGTTTGCCTAGAACGGAATTTTCAAGTATGGCGCGCGTTATGGAATTGTAGCAAATGGTACCTTTGGCCCTGAATTTTAGTCATTTTCAATGCTTTTTTGGGGCGGGTAAGTGGGGGCTGTTATAGTACATTAAGAGAGCTTTCTAAAGACTATAAGATGGCTCGAAATGGAATTTTGTGGAGGAAGTTATGGCACAACGAAGTTAGCGCATGGGCTGCGCCTAGTGGACAATAATAGGTTTCCGCTAAATGCGAACTTTCGTTGGTGCATATATGTCGTTTTATTGACAAATAAACATAGTATAGTCCAATCGCTATTAGAATATCATTTTACTCGGTCTTTTGATTTTTTTTTTCGGTTAATTATTATGAATTCGAGTACATCAGTTTGAGTGAGCGTCGTAGTTGGTTTTTGGCTTTTCCTAGTTTAGTGACACTATTTCTTCTTTGTATTTTAAGCTCATATTTTGAAAAATAGTATGAATTATATATGCTACGAGTTGATAAATAGCATCTTTTGTTGTATAAAACATGATCGAACTATTACTGTCGATTTGTTGTTTGAAAGAGGGAGTTATCATTTGACTTTGGTTTGAATGATTGTTAGAAAATGATTTGTGAAACCCTTTATGAAAGAATCTTGAAACGTTTGTGATCATTGAAGAATGCTTTGATATTTGTATATCAAATGCCTGAGTTTTGAGATAATTCTCTTTCTGATGGTGGATTACTGGATACTTGTTATTGATGGTTGATGCTCAATGTTTCTATGTACCTTGAGGGGTATGTGGGTATGTGCATACTAGTCTAAGATATTCTTGTGAGCCGAGCCACCGGTTGATAATAGGTGGAGACCTAACCAATGGGGGAAATCTTGGTCATCTTGTCACGGGCGTTACATGTGACCATGGATAGACATCTGCGCATGAGTTGGTCAATAGAGTGGACTATTGACATGTAAGTTTGGTTGATGGAATGGACCATCGATGTGTGGTTTGTTGAGATTAATCAATGGAATAAATCATTTATAAATGTTTTATGAGATGGACTAATGGATTCGAACATTGACATGTAAGTTTGGTCGATGGAATGGACCATCGATGTGTGGTTTGTTGAGATTAATCAATGGAATAAACCATTTATAAATTTTTTATGAGATGGACTAATGAATTGGAACATTGGTGTCTTAAGTTTTTGTGTTATGAATATATATTATGTTCAAGTGAGTTATGGTTGTGTTTTAAAATATGCATAGTGATTTCTTGATCCTCTTAGAAAAAATGTGTTACTCACTGAGCCGTAATAGCTCACTCTTATCATCTACTTGTTTTTCAGGTTCTTCAACGAGTTGCAAGTGAGCATGAACATTCATTTGGGGATGACTTTTGTGGTGGAGATTTTTTTGTATGACTTGTATATAATTGATAAGTTTATGAGTTAATCTTCGGAGAAGGCGTATATTTTGGTTTGGTGGATTATGGAAATACTCTAATATTGTAACAAAATGCCATTTTTATCATATATATATATATATAGATGTATATATGTTGATATCAAGCTAAATTTTGGTTATGTTGAGATTCCATCCTTTGGTGAAAGGCCATATGATGTCCTTGTTCTTATGAATTGGGTGATAGCACCAAACTGGAGCACTTGTAGAGTTCCTCCTATCACTCTTTGAGCTTATTATTGGCCTACTATTATAGAACATTTTTGTGAACTGTATCATAAAAGATGAACTTATAAGAAAAAGTAATTGAAGAAAAGATAAACACCTGAATTTTAAGTAGAAGTAGGTAATTTAAATACAGTAAATTACAAAATAATATTATTCTAAGATCACTTGAACAATTAAAACCTGAAAACTATTAACAACTACTTAGAATTACAAAGAAGGCCTTGACAACTATTTTTGATGAATTCCTGTTTGTAATTAAAGATAGCTATTCCTGACGAACTATCTAACCTAATAGAGGTCCAAATGGACTTAACAAATTTCTCCTTGCTGGATTATCATATGTGCTGTTCAACCTTGAAAAAAGGTTTTGGTCCAACTCAAACGTATGACAAGAGTTTTGATAAATTAAAGTAAGAAAATTTTCATCAATTTGGAGTTGATACATTGAAGCTCCATTATTCATGGACATGAATGCCGTGCTTTAAGAATAGCTCCTAACGAAACCTGTCTTGAATCCACCAATGTTCAATGGACATACCATCTACATAGGTTTGCTTCAGGGGCTAGAGATAAAAATCATTTTCACTAGAAAATCTAATGAGCATAAAAGTCATGGATTCTCTTAGTCAACATATCTCATGGAACTACCATCTTTTAGGACGAAATTTTGGTATTTTACCGAAAACTTAATCAAACAACACAAGAACCAAAAGAACAAACCTCGAGCACTTCAACAAACAGGACACGACATGGGCATTTTTTATTTATTTTATATTGGATATAGCTTGTGCTCGTGACATGAACAAAAAAACCTGGATAAGGATGCAATCCAAGTTGGGGAATGAGAAAAGCCAAGCATACACAGATCCCCCAATCTACTTCTAGTACCTCGCACTCTTCCATCTCCATTAAAAACTTTATATTGCTTGAGCAGTAATATCCTCAATCAAGAACAACATCGAATGTACCGTTCATGAAATCACCATGCACTTTAGAATCACAACTAGAAAAGGCACAATGAGAAGGGATCAAAGCGGAAAAAACCAAATTGTCAAAGTGATGAAGGGTCCAACAAAGGGGAAGGTGCATGAATTTCCTGTAGCAATGGTTTCAAAATTGTACCTTTCCGGGATGGACAAGCCTGACAAATGAGGTGGATCCCAGTATAGTCCTTGCAACTTTGTCGGGCCCTCGACATCGGAGACAAAGAGAGTGAGGGGGAGAGCAAGAAGGGGGGCAAACACAAGATGAAGCGATTCTTCAAGCTTGTAGAGAAGGATGGCTCCAACAAGAAGCCCACTTCGTCTCAGAGCCGCGACAACAACGGAATGGCAAATGAGGAGGAGAAGAAGAGAGAGCAACTGAAGTTCTTAACGTGGAATGCCAACAGCTTGCTCCTCTATGTCAAGAACAATTGGCCTAAATTCGCCAAGTTCATCTCTGATCTCGACAAGTACGAGAGAAGCAACTAAGAGAGAGGCGAGCATGAGAGAAGCAAGCGACTGTTGAGCACAGAGAGAGGCGACCATTGGGCGCAAAGAGAAGGGACTAAAGAGGCAACTAGAGAGGCGAGGTTCAAAGAGGAGCAAAACTAGAGAGGTGTAACCTCGAAGAGAAGCAACACCGGAGAGGCGAGTGGTGAGGAATAATTCTAGGGTTTTAAAAAGGGTCAAAGTTGAAATTTAATAAATTTGTGAGGGCAACAAATTCAAAACAAAATTTTTCATTAATGACCCCCCAACATGTTGAGAATGCTAAAAAGCTCAAGGCAGCCTCTTACCTGCCATGGGATTTCAACCTTTCAAAGGCCAACTTTGCCTTAATGGGACTTCCAAGATTTTTCCTAAACACCTATATTTTGGCCCAGGGGGCTTTTGACGCCCAAAGCCACTTGGAAAAGCCCCTCCCAAATGCACCCTTTGTCTCCTTCAACCTACTCTTCACACTTATTTTTCTAGTTATTGTGCACTCGTGAATCGTGCTTAACTTGATGGCATTATATATCTCCCGCAACAGCTCACGGCTTAGACGCTGGTTATCTTAGTTACAAGACATTTTTGTGTTTCTAACTTTTACAAATGAAAAGATAAAAAATAAAATAAAAAATGAAGTTGGACAATAGGCACTATAAGAGGATGCCTTTAGGACTCGTCCCCTCTATAAATTCTCCCTAATTCTCGTTTAAGTCCCTACAAGCTCTCGTTTAAGTCCCTACAAGCGAGACCCTTTAACAAAGTCCCCTATATCCAAAACTCTGAGCCACAAAGAGACCTAAAAACCAAAGAAAGAAGAAAGCTAAGTCATATGGGTGGTGTAGTAGTGCATTTGCCTAACAGAAGAAATCCTCCTTTGGCTGACTCCATCGAGAAGCTGAAGGAGTTCTTTCAGCGGAGTGACGCCGACGGATATGGTCGGCTCAACTGGGCTAAGCTCAAGAATTCCTTGTAGAGGCTTGGCGTGCCAGCGCCTAGGTGGCAGGCCATCTTGTATTACATCGCGCCGATGAGAATGGAGATGGGTGGATAAGTAAGCATGAGCTAGACATGCTCCTGCACAGAAAAATGCATGGTTATATCGGGGCTGCATGGAAACACTTCTGTTCTTTTTTTATTCCAGGGAACAGAAATAAAAAAAAAAAAGTGTTTCTGTTCCGGGGAACAATTTTTGACCAGAAAAATGTGTTTGGTAAATTTGTTCCGAGAATAAAAAATGAATAGAAACACGTTTGGTAAATCTTATTCTTTTTTTGTTTCTTTTAATTTTTTAATATTTTTATTTTATTTTTCATTTTTTCCTCTTTTTTATATTTTCTTCTTTCGGCCGGTCCCCGGCCTCCGGCGACCGGCCGACGGGGCCGGCAGCCTCGCCCAGCCACGGCGAGGCTCGCCGGCCCCCGGCGAGGTCGCCGACCCTCGACGGCGTCGCCGGCCCTCGACGGCCGGTCGCCGACCATGGCTGAGGGCAGCGACCGGCCAAAGAAAAAAGAAGAAGAAAAGAAGAAGAAAAGAGAAGAGAGAGAAGAAGAAGTGTTTCTTTAAAATCGTTTCTGGAACAAGAAGTAAGTTTTTTTTGTTTCTTTTTTTTGTTTCAATTTTGTTCCGGGAACAAAAAAACAAAAAAAAAACAGAAACGCAACCAAACGCATTTCTGTTCCTTTTTTGTTCCCAGGAACAAAAAAACAAAAAAAGTGTTCAGAAATAGAAACGAGAAATAAAAACATGCAGGCCCATCGTTGTTGTGTCCTGTAAGTCATGTTAGAGAACAACTTTTGATGACTCATCATGTGTAACATGTGGTAATCCTCTTTTTCCTCCTTTTCCTTTTTGTTGAGTTTTTCAGCTTTGGTTTGGTCTCTGGTTTTTCGAGGGTCCTGCAGTTCTCTTATGTGTAGTGGAGGAAAATCAGCAAAGTAGTCGAGTCCTAATATTATCAAAAGCTTCCCCTCATAAGAAGCTGCTCAACCCTCATGTACAACTCAAACTTTTATGAACAAATTCATCTTGTGCCAATCTTTCTTTGTTCCCTTTTGGTTCAGCTATATTACATGAAACTACTTTTTAGCTCTCACTCGACTATGATATGTGGAGGTGTTCTCTTTCGTGATTTTTGTTAATTTTTTTTTCCTGTTTGTTTGATGCAAGAAAGGGTGTATTTCCGTTGATGTTCCCCAGTTAAAATCTATTGCGAAGTAAGGCCGAAACTAATGGATTCTGGGATTCAAGACTAACATGAGCAAAAGAAAATATTAGAGAAATCAACAAGTAAGGATAAAGGCACAGGAGATTTTCATGGTTTGATCCGAGTGTTATGCCACAATTTGTTACAAAGAACCCAATCAAAAAATTCACAAAGCATTTTATGTTCCCTCTCATTTTAAAAGGTAGGAAACCCTTTATAGAAAACCATTTTAAATAGGAAAGTACTCAAGCAAGAAACTAACTTAAATTGGGTTTTTTTGACGAACTCAACTTTCAGATATATTCTTATCAATTTCAAAACCCGGACCCCACCATAGTGAAGTTGACTATATACGGAAAGAAAACACCGGAGGATAGTCGATGGGATTGAACTTGAGGGAACTCTATGGAAATTCTCTTCGTTCTATTAACGTCACTACACGCTAGGATATTTATTTAAACCAAACGATTTGATCTTAATTGGTAGAATTGAGAAAGAGACCTAACAATAAATGAAAGGTATTGGATGGTTTTGGGCCTCTTTAATCCAAAACTTAATTTAAAGAGTAAGATTTAAAAGGTGAGACTTTCTCTCGACTTATAAATTGATTATGTGCCCTTTCCACAACTTATGTAGGATAATCCAACAATCTCTCCCTTATACATTGAAATTAGGTCGGTACCGCAACAATCCTCTCTGAGTGACTTTTGGGTTTCGGCATGTATCTCCCCCTCACACATTGGGCTTAGGTTGGTACCACAACATCCCTCTCCAAGTGACTTTTGGGTCTAGACGTGTTGGTAACTAGAATCCGATGCTAGTGTCCGATGGTCGTGAACCTCTTTCATTCTAAAAAGCCAGCTTCAAGGATAGGACTTTTCCTTATATTTATAATTGACCATTTGTCCCATTCACAATTGATGTGGGATAATCCCAACAAAAGAAAATCACAAGAAGGGATTGGAAACTAAGCTCATCAAACATTTCAACACTATTGATTAACTGAATCAATGGCCACTTCAAATGAAAACATTTACTAAAAGGATTTCCACGAGAGATCTATGCACATTTAAAATGCTTGGTGACCACACATAATTAGAGATGAACAAACTCATAAATCACCATAATCAAATTTTTTAGCAAGAAATTGATGTATCTTTTTTCTCTTGTATTTGACTTCAAAGTGTTTCAAGTTTCTCAAAATTACTTTTTTTTTCTTTTACTGAAATTTAAATTAGATTAAATTAATAGAACAAAATTCTTAGATATTATTTTATTCTTTACTAACTTAATTTTCCCCCATTTCTCTTCATGTGCATCGCAACTGTTGTTTTTCTAGTACATTAAAGAAAAGCTTCAATTAATGTGATATGCAATTATTAGACGTTTTTTTTTTTTGATACCCAGGGAACCCCATCAGCCGTTCGTCGCCTTGCAGCGGTACATAGTTGCCAAGTAAACCCTGGAGTGATGCTAGCGGATGACCCACCACCCCGACATCACACTTAAGACGCCGATGCTTCCATTGGGGTTTGACCCCTCGACCTTTCCCCCAAGGTTGAGGTTCTTATCTAGCAGAGCCACCAAGGCCGGTGGTTCAATTATTAGACATGTTGATAACTTCTTTATAACTTAATAATGAAGGCATGCAATGCTGCCCCCACACAAATTTTTTTTAGGGGCGCAAATGCAAAGGTGCGACAAGTCCAGGCTTTGGCTAGATAACCTTGCCAGTCTTACATATGTTATAGTTTTGGCCTTAAGCTTGTGCGGGTGGCCTGATATAAATAATTTGTATGCAATTGATGCGATTTGAACTATGTCCTTTAATTTATTTTTGGTTGGAAACTGTGCCCTTCTAGTTCTTTCAATTTCTTAGCTGAAAATCTATCTACAATATTCCAACCAATTATACCAATCCCAAGGGGATTAAAAAGTAATCTGACCAATTTGGGAAAAAGTATCAAAAAATTTAAAAACCTATTATATTGGTACTAATTTAGTCCTAATCCTTTCAATTGAACTAATTTAGTCCTAAACTTTTTCACATTTTTACTATTATAGATGAAGCCAAATATTTTTAACGGCTTTTTTTTGTTGTCTTTTTTATTAGTTTTACTTTTAGGTTAAAAGTTATATTTTTATATTAGTGATGGCAAGACGCTAACCGTTAAGACACTAAAAAATAAAAAAAGAGAGGCAAGAATAAGAGAGAAGAAAAAACTCATTTTTTTTTTCTTTATGAGGGTTCTCAATTTCTTTGTGCCATGATTTTAAGAGAAGATCATCATTGTATTCCAACCTTTTTTGAAGTCTAGTAAAATTGCAGAGTGCTGCTACGTGGAGACGTAGCCTAGGTTTGGGTGATCTTCGTTAAAAAAATTTCTGACGTGTTCTTCTAATTCTGTTATTTTATTATTATATTTTGCTTGGTGAATTGTTTGCGAGTGTTATTTTTCTGGAATCGACGTGCAATTTCGTAACAACTGGTATCAAAACTTGCATTGCTAATCGAGAACATCAAGGATTTTTCGATGACGTTCGATTGAAAGCAAATAATATGGCAGAAGATAAAATCAGAATCGATAATTTCGATGGGCAGGATTTCGAATAGTGGAAACTATAAATTGATGATTTTCTTTATCAAAAAGATCTCTATGCACCACTTGAGCATTGGAAACTCGAGATGGTGGAAGTGAATTTATGACATCCTGATTTTCTGATTCTGTTTTCAATTTAATGAGTTGGGCTTTTCATCGACGTGTTTATAGTTCTTTTCTCTGAGCTGAGCACTCACAAGATAACTAGTCTATTTAGTGAAACCGTTAAGGGATTTTAACGCAATAGACTTGAGAATTCGACCAGAAATCGACTGCTCGACCGTGCTAATCTGTAAGGATCAATACAACACTGTTAAAATTGATCAGAGATCGGAGATAGATCGTTTCGACAGAGGCATGTGATTAAAGAGTGGATGATTTCACCTAATTGTAAAATTCTCGTCGAATGGCACTAGATCGATTTTTTTTGTCATTTATGTACCCTATGTCCATATTTAAAACCTCAAGATTTTTATGACAACCGAGAGTCGCCAATGAGTTGAAGATGCATAATGTGGCTCGAAAATAATCGACCACAATTGTACTAAAAATTCCTAAAAACTATTCGATAGGTTAGGTTACACTAAAATCAAGCTCGGTTGAAATTAATTGTGAATTTGAATTTGATTTCATGAATTGAAAGTTCTGTAATGTCATGATTCATTTTAGGAACGTTGACTCATCCTCCGAATATTTTTTTGCAAACCTTAGTTTTTGGCGAAAATTCAAAGTAAGGCTATTTCGGATTGGGAAAATTAGAGGACCATTTTTTGTTGCATTTTTGGCATTCATGTTGTACTATTTGGCAAGGAAAAATGTGGAATTGAGTGTGGGCACTTACCTTGGCTTTGTGGCACTTCAATTGGATTAAGTTAGAGGAGAATGGAAGTGAAATTGTAGAGGGATGCCACAAAATTTGTAGCCATGGGTGGTGTGCAACATTTGGGCACCAAATTGAAGCTTGTTGGAGAAGACTTGGAGGGATAAGGGGCTGCTGGTCGAGGCTGTAGGTGGTGGGGCATAAAACTCAAGTGTTTAGGATATTTTGTGGCCCCGCACCAGGTGTAGCCCTTCTTCTTCCTCTTCTTCTCTCCTTTCTCCATTGTTGAAGTGTTGGAGAGCTCAAAGACTAGCTAGTAAACCAGAAAGACCCCCTTGCAGCAGCCAAACACCGCCGAGCAGCCTCACGCATGTCGAGCCCGCTGGAGCTGCTTCATTGCGCTCGCACGCCATTCCCATCATCCGTACCTCTTGCTTGCCGTCCCGAAGCTGCAAGCCACTCCAACTGCTTTGTCCACCACCGTCGACCGCCGCACAAGCTAGCTCGTCGACCTCTAGGCCCCCTCGTCGCCCGTCCAGCCACCTTGCGGCCTCAGCCCGCCATTCTAGCCCTTTTGGTTTGGCCCTTCGATCAGCCATAGAACTGAAGGCCAGGGGTGGCCGTGAGGCTTCGTGAGCCTTTTCTAGCCTCGTTCGAACCTCCATTAGTGTCGCTCCAGGCTTGGTTCTTGCCTGCCTTGGCGTCACTGTTGGCATGGACTCACCGGCCCGCTAAACTGGTGAGTTTACTCACTAAACCTTGCTTAGGAGGTTAATTATGCTTAAAGGTTGATTAGTTTAACCTAAGATAAGATTAAGTGGTTAGTTAGTTTGGATTAGTGATTTAATTGTTTAATTGTGCTTGGTAGATGGTTAGAATAGATTGATTAGTGGCTAAATAGATTGTACCAATTATCTAGATAGATGCATTAATTTTCTAGGTCCGTTTAGGTGGTTAGATTAGTATTTTCGGCCTAGGTTAGTATTTATTGGATTTAATTTGCATTATTTAATTTTTTTGTAATTTATTTAATTATTTAATATTTTTCGAAAATTACACCAGAATAGTCGGTGACCAGAATTTTGTGTTGATTGCAGTGGTATGCTTAGTTTATGCAATTGAGTGTTAATTTGTGCAAATTGAGTAGTGATTGTAATTTTGAGTATTTATTTCAAAATTATGAAAATTTGGTAATTATTAAGAAATTACCGGGTGTCGGGTTTTGACACCGAAAATGTTTTTAAATACTATATCAAATAGTGATATTTTAAAAGGAATGATATTAATTTTTAAAGTTTGATTTGACCGTGTACCCACACACGATTATTTTCATCGGGTGTTTTTAATGTGAAGAAAATGGGCTAAGCGCATTATCTTAAATGAGACATTTGAGTACAATACACGGTGTCCTTGGCTATAATTGAGTGATCATGTGATGGATATGAGAACTTGTCCTCAATATGAGTCGGGTGGACGTTGCCCCTATATGGGATGCCCCTGGACAACGGATGTCGGTCGCAATAGATTCTGGATTGATGCTCCTTCGGGATTGCCGTCTTGAGGTAAATGTTGCGTGCTCAATGGGGTGAGACGACGCCTAGTTACACTAGAAGACCGCCGAACATCGAGTAGACTTTGCCCATTGGGCCATGATAAAATTGGAACGCATGAATGAGTGGTTTAAGCACGCCTGATTATGGGACAAAATTATGTGGCACGGTATGAAACGTGTCATAACGATTTGGCTTTATAATCGGGACCCCTGTGATTGATTGAGGTTTAGTGAGGCGTTCCAATTAATGTGTGCATCTATTATATGCATTATGTATATGAATTGTGTTGATGTGCAAGGAAGATCTGAGACGAGGTGAGTCTCTATGGTTGTGTGGTTGTGTGGTTAGGCCGTCTCTATGTGTATTTTCTTCATAGTTAGGGTTTAAGGGGTGAACTTGCTGATACATTATCTCACCTTGTCATGAGCTTATTCTTTTCAGGTCCTTAGATGGCGGTCCCTCTGGAACGTTTTGATCAGCCTCGAGCT
Organism: Eucalyptus camaldulensis; assembly: GCA_019915185.1. Classification (NCBI taxonomy): domain Eukaryota; kingdom Viridiplantae; phylum Streptophyta; class Magnoliopsida; order Myrtales; family Myrtaceae; genus Eucalyptus; species Eucalyptus camaldulensis. The sequence continues at coordinate 27,302,211 of JAHSVA010000006.1, forward strand.
GTTACTGAGTAAAGCATATACGTCCCTATCCCCGGGAGTCATTGGGTCTATGAGCTGATTGTGACCACTGTCTGGGTTGATGAGGGCCTACCTCAGAGGGTACCTCATCAATTCAAGGTGTGGTTTTACCATGGACTCAATGGGTATAGGGTAGGTCTCCTTTAGGGATTTGATATCTCTGTCGTTGTAGTCGACGCCGCTCTGGGTGAGGGTGCAGCTGACCCTTCTGATGGGGCTGTGGAGGACCCAACGCTCTCGGAGCCTGTGGAGGTGGAGTATGAAGGATCGAT